>JARWLC010000009.1:39412500-40612500 GCA_033318265.1 Phyllotis vaccarum | reverse complement strand
TATATATTTAAGTTGTATTATCTACAATGTTAATATCAATATAGGAAATCAGTGATTACTGTAGTTGAGCAAATTAGAGTGGCTTTGTCCTCGATGACGCACCTTTTCTGTATGTGGTGAAAGCATCTGAAATCCATTTTCTCAGTGATGTGTTAGTGTGCTTTTGATCCAATTTCTGCATCTTTGGGATGAAACCAACTTGATCATGATAGATTATTGTTTTTGATTTGTTCCTGGGTTTGTTTTGCAAGTATTTTATTGAAAATGTTTGCATTGGTCTATAATTTTCTTCTTTTCTTGGATCTTTATGTGGCTTTGGTATTAGAATAATAGTGGGTTCATAAAAAGAGTTAGGAAATGTTCCTTCAGTGTTTACTTGGTAAAACAATGTGGAGTATCAGTGTTAATTCTTCTTTAAAGGTATAGTAGAATTCTGCAGCAAATCCATTGGGTCTGGGCTTTTCTTGGTTGGAAGTCTTCTTAACTACTGCCTTGATTTGTTTAAAAATCGTTTTTTTTTTTTTTTTTTTTTTTTTTTGTTTTTTTTTTTTTTGTTTTTTTTTTTTTTTTTTTTTTTTTTTTTAGGTTTTCTAGTTTAGTGGAATACAGACTTTTTTAAGCATGCTCTATAATTCTCTGAATTTCTTAGGACCTATTGTAAGTTTCCTTTTTCAACTTACTCATTTGAATCCTCTCTGTGTCTTTTAATTTCACTGATCTTTGTATTTTTTTGTTTTTGCTTTTATTTCATTGATTTCATCTCTGAGTTGGTTTATTTTGTCCCACCTACTCTTTTTGGGCGTTGTTTCTTCTTGTTTTAGAGCTTTGAGATATATCAGTAGGTGATTAATATGACATCTTTCTGGTCTTTAGATATAGGCACTAACCTTCCTCTTAGAACTGCCACATTGTGTCCTATAGGTTTGGGTATGTTGTACTGTTATTTTCATTCAGTTTCATAAAGTTTTGAATTTTCTTCTTAATTTCTGTCTTCACTCAGTTTTCATTCAGCAGTGTTGTTCAGCTTTCATGAGTCAGCATACTTTCTGCTGTTGCTGTTGTTGATACCCAGCTTTAACCCATGGTGGTCAGAAAGAATGCTGGGCGTTACTTCAGATTTCTTGTATCTATGGAGACTTGCTCTGTGGCCAGTTTTGAAGAAAGTTTCATGAGATGCTGAGAAGAAAATATATTATTTAGTGTTTGGGTAGAATGTTCTGTAAATGTCTATTAGGGCCATTTGATATATAATGTCATTTAACTCCAGAATTTCTCTGTTTGGTTTTTGTCTGGATGACCTGTCAGGAAGAGTAGAGTATTGTGCAACACCATTATTATTATTATTTAAGGGTGAATATGTGATTTTAACTGTAGTAGTGTTTATTTTATGAATGTTGGTGCCCTTGTATTTGGTGCATATTTAGAATTGTAATATCATCTCACGGTATTTTGTTTTTTGATGAATAAGTAGTGCCCTTATATATGTCTTCTGACTAGTTTTGGATTGAAGTCTATTTTGTCAGATATTAAAATAACTACACCTGCTTGCTTCGTGGACCTAGTTGCCTGGAATACCTTTTTCCATAAACTGATGTCTACCTTTGAGGGTGGGATGTATTTCTTGGATGCAGCAGAACGATGGATTCTGTTTTATAATCCAGTGTATTAGTCTCTGTCTTTTATTGGAGAATAGAAAATACTAATATATATGAATTATTACGAGCAATATCTTTTTAACCTGTTGTGGTGTGCCTCTTTCCTTTTGATTTCTGTTCCCTTGATTGTTCGTTTCTTGTGGACTCGTGGGTACTTGGTGTAGTTAATCTTCACCTTGGACTGAAGTTTTCCTTCTAGTCGCTTCTGTATAACTAGATTGACAGATTGAAATTATTTGAAGTTGTTTCTATTGTGAATTTTTTTTCCTCTCTTGATTGTGATTGAGAGTTTTGCTGGGTATAGTACTCTGGACTAGCATGCGTAGTTTGTCAAAGCTTATAGTGCAGTTGGAGTTTCTCTGTGTCTTGGCAGCTGCTTTCCAAATAACTACTCAGAGGCTTAGTATTAATTATAAATGATTGGTCAATAGCACAGGCTATTACTAACTAGCTCTTACAACTTAAATTAACCTATTTCTATTGATCTATGTGCTTTCCCAAGGCTTGGGGCTTTTACCTCTCTTGCAAGCCTTGGCGACCCCTCTTATCCCACTTCTTCTTCCCAGAATTTTCTCTGCTCTGAAAATCTGCCTAGCTATCAGCCAGTCAGCCTTTTATTAACAGTGAGAGCAATGCATATTTAGAGTATACAAAGATTGTTGCACATCATTATTGAACATCAATCCAGGCTCTTCTGGCTTTCAGAGTTTCCACTGAAAACTTGTATGTTATTCTAACAGGTCTGTTTTTATATGTATGCTGATTTTCCCCCTTGGAGCTTTAATTTTTTTTTACATATTTTGAGATTAAATATAATTATATCATTTTCCCCCTTTCTTTTCCTTTCTCCATAGCCTGTTAAATATCCCTCCTTGCTCTCTTTCAAGTTTCTGTCCTCTTTTCAAATTAATTGTTGGTATATAATCCATGTGTATATTTCTGAATGTGTGAGTATAGCCTCCTGCTCAGTCTGGATAATGTTATTTGTACATATATGTTTTTAGGAATCACCGGTTGATATGCTCTTTACTGAGAAAGAGCATTCTCTGCTCTTGACATCCCGTAGTTGCCTGAAGTTCCTTGTGTGGGGTTGAAACCTCACGGGCTTTCCCCCATCCACATTCACATGCCATTGTTTTCTTCCATGCAGCTTTTAATACCTTAAGTGTTTCAATTCAGTGTTTCCTGGAGCATTTATTTTATGATCCTATCTATTTGTGTTCTGTGTACCTTGATGCACACATCTTTTTTTTTTTTTTTTTTTTTTTGGTTTGGAGAGGTTTTATTAAATATTTTCTGTTATTTTACTTAAGTTTCTTTTTCTCCTTCCTATATGCCTATTCATAGGTTTAGTCCTTTTTTTTTTTTTTTTTTTTTTTTTTTTTTTTTTTTTTTTTTTTTTTTTTTTGATGTCCCAGTTTACCTGGATGTTTTGTGCCTGCTTTTTGTTTTTTTTTTTTTAAGACTTAACATTTTCTTTGAACTATCTGCTTCTTCCACTTATCTTCAAGACCTGAAATTCACTCTTCCATGTTGTAGACCGTTAGAGTCTTACCTCTGAGGTTTTTGTTTGGCTTCCTGAGTTTTTCAGTTCCAGTTTTATATCACTTTGGTGGGCTTGTTGTTGTTGGTGGTGGTGGTGGTTGTGTGTGCGTGCGTGTCTATTGTGTCAAATTCTATTTTCATGTCTTGAAGTATTTTTATTATTTTGTTCAACTGTTTCTGTGTTCGTGAAGACATTTATTCACATCCTCTTCTTGGTCCTTGAGAATTCTTGGTTTGGATTCCTTCTCTTATGCTTCAGTTAAATTGCATTTCTCAGGGCCTAATGGCAGTAAGGTTGCTGACTTCTGGAGGAAGCATATTGTCTTGGCTGTTCATATTTGTGTTTTTGCACTGGGATCTAAGCATCTGGAGCTAAGATAGCTGAAGTATCTGGTCTTTGTTGGGTGAGGGTTCTATTCTTTGGTTGCTGTTGCCCGTTCTGGGTCCTAACCAAGTGTGTCTATCAACTGTGGCTTCCTTGGAAGAGAGTGACTTTGGATCAGTGTGGAGTCACAAAGGATGGATGTGGGTTGGAAGCAGTGACGGAAATGGTAGCAGAAGAACTAGAGGGGACTGTGGACCCTGGGTCTGCACCAAGAGGCTGAGTCAAGGGGGTGTGACTGGTACACTGCAGCAGTCTAAAATAGCCTGGCAAGACCAGAATGGTGAGGAGATTGAGACAAGTAGCCTACCTAGGTCTTAGCCAGATGTGGTAGCCATGGAGTTCCTGGTAGAGGGTTCTGCTCTTCAGGTGGGGAGTCCCAAAGGATGGGAGGTGGGTGACAGGGAATGACTGAAAGAGGTGACAGAGAAGAACCAGGGGAGCATGGCTCATTCTTTACTGAATGAACCCTTCCTTATCTGTAACTGTTGGTAAGATTCCTTTAAGACTTTTCTCCAGTATTCCTTTAGTGTATCCTGAAAGATCTTTATCTCGTCACCATTTAAAAATGATAACTTAGTTGGATATAGTAATTTTGGTTACCAAGTATTTTTTTTCATGGGGCTTGAAGTTTTTTCTGTCTCCCAGGGTTTCTTCTGAAAGGTTTGATATGGTTTGATGTACTTGCCTTTGTGACTTGATGCACCTTCCTTCCATCCCTACATTTTCTTTCCGTGTCCTATGCTCTTGTCCTTTTAATTAACTATGTCCTTAGTTAAGCCTATAAAAAGGGAGGTTTTACCACTGCATGAGGTTCTAAGTATCCCCTGTGCTTGTACGGCTCACACTTTTCTGTATTTTTGCAAAGTTTTGTGATTCCATTGAGTAGGTTTCCTTTAGTTCCTCTCCAAACTCCGTATACTCTATGGATTCTGGGGTTCGTTCTTCCTAGAGGTCATGGCTGTTCCCAAAGGCATGTGCCTTCATTGCCCTCTGCAGCACAGCATGAGCTTCATCCCCTGTAGACCTGTGTGTTCGGCCCCACATTCAAGTCAGTGAGGGCCAGTTCCTTGGCCCTGCTGATTTTTGGGGTGGCTGGTACTCTTAGCCAGCAAAGGAGAGGCATTGTGTCAAGGGTACTTAAAAAGTACAGGGCTCCTTTTCTCTCTACCTGAAACATTTGACTATACTGCTCTTATGGAGATTTCCCCCCCATGGCTCCAGCTATCTGAGCTATTCATTGAGTGACCCTTCTCTGGTATCTGCTTATATAGATTGTAGCTCTCTTGTACAGTGTATTTTTCCAGTGTGCCAAAATTTTCATATGTGGGGTCTGTTGGGATCTTCCTGTTTGCTTTTGCTTATTAAAACCTTGCTGAGGCGACCCATTCCGGCTTCATTGCCTGGTGCCAGACGTTAGGCTCTGCTGTCTCTTCTACAAATCTAAAGTTTGATAGTCTAGGTGATATCTGCTCTGTCTGTGTTTTACCGTTGCTCTCTCTGTGCTGTTCATGTCACCCACCTCTCTGCAGCCACGCACCTGATGTTTTGTTTCAGAGTCTTGAAGGCTTAGATAGATGCTGTGTACTTTCTCAGGTTCCAGTATCGTTTTATTGTAAGAGCCAAATGTTCTTTTGCTTAATGTGAATGATAGTTATATTTTTATCACCATTTAAATGTCAGAGTTTTTTTTTATTCTACTTTTAATCTTTTGTGTGCATTTACTTTTTTTGATTCTAAAGTACAAGAAAATATGAAAAATGTAAGCATGTACCTGGAACAGTTTTATTGAGCCTTTTTGCTGCAGACAGGTGAATAGGACATTTATAGATGTCTTAGCTTTGCCAGAGGATATTGTGCTTCCAGTTATGCAAAAGCTACATAATAGCCACCCACTCAGGCTCTTTAGTTCTGCATAGTAATGATATGTAATAATAGGACTGTTTTCATAGCACAGCACATTTATGCCTCTCTTTTATGCTGCACATTTCTTTATGGATAAAATATTACTGAATCCTATGTATTTTAGAGAGATAGGTTAAATCACCACAAATGTAGTAAATAAAAGATGGACATTTGTTGTAAGAAAATTTATGTCAAGAGATAAACCTCACCAAGATTGAGGATTGCAGAGACAGCGAGGAAGGGAGAGAAAGTACAGGGCTGTGGGGTGAGGATGCTCTGGGGGGTCACACAGGCTGTGGGGATGAGGATGATCTGGTGGGGATCACACAGGCTGTGGGGATGAGGATGCTCTGGGGGATCACACAGACTGTGGGGATGAGGATGCTCTGGCGGGGATCACACAGGCTGTGGGGATGAGGATGCTGTGGTGGGGATCACACAGGCTGTGGGGATGAGGATGCTCTGGTGGGGATCACACAGGCTGTGGGGATGAGGATGCTCTGGGGGATCACACAGGCTGTGGGGATGAGGATGCTCTGGTGGGGATCACACAGGCTGTGGGGATGAGGATGCTCTGGTGGGGATCACACAGGCTGTGGGGATGAGGATGCTCTGGTGGGGATCACACAGGCTGTGGGGATGAGGATGCTGTGGTGTGTATCACACAGGCTGTGAGGATGAGGATGCTCTGGTGGGGATCACACAGACTGTGGGGATGAGGATGCTGTGGTGTATATCACACAGGCTGTGGGGATGAGGATGCTCTGGTGGGGATCACACAGGCTGTGGGGATGAGGATGCTCTGGTGGGGATCACACAGGCTGTGAGGATGAGGATGCTCTGGCAGGGATCACACAGGCTGTGGGGATGAGGATGCTGTGGTGTATATCACACAGGCTGTGGGGATGAGGATGCTGTGGTCGGGATCACACGGGCTGTGGGGATGAGGATGCTCTGGGGGATCACACAGGCTGTGGGATGAGAATGCTGTGGTGTGTATCACACAGGCTGTGGGGATGAGGATGCTGTGGTCGGGATCACACGGGCTGTGGGATGAGGATGCTGTGGTGTGTATCACACAGGCTGTGGGGATGAGGATGCTCTGGGGGATCACACAGGCTGTGGGATGAGAATGCTGTGGTGTGTATCACACAGGCTGTGGGGATGAGGATGCTGTGGTCGAGATCACACGGGCTGTGGGATGAGGATGCTCTGGCAGGGATCACACAGGCTGTAGGGATGAGGATGCTCTGGTGGAGATCACACGGGCTGTGGGGATGAGGATGCTCTGGCAGGGATCACACAGGCTGTGGGGATGAGGATGCTCTGGGGGATCACACAGGCTGTGGGGTTGAGGATGCTCTGGGGGATCACACAGGCTGTGGGGATGAGGATGATCTGGTGGGGATCACACAGGCTGTGGGGATGAGGATGCTCTGGTGGGGATCACACAGGCTGTGAGGATGAGGATGCTCTGGTGGGGATCACACAGGCTGTGGGGATGAGGATGCTCTGGTGGGGATCACACAGGCTGTGAGGATGAGGATGCTCTGGGGGATCACACAGGCTGTGGGATGAGGATGCTGTGGTGTATCACACAGGCTGTGGGGATGAGGATGCTCTGGGGGATCACACAGGCTGTGGGGATGAGGATGCTCTGGTGGGGATCACACAGGCTGTGGGGATGAGGATGCTGTGGTGTGTATCACACAGGCTGTGGGGATGAGGATGCTCTGGGGGATCACACAGGCTGTGGGGATGAGGATGCTCTGGTGGGGATCACACAGGCTGTGGGGATGAAGATGCTCTGGTGGGGATCACACAGGCTGTGAGGATGAGGATGCTCTGGTGGGGATCACACAGGCTGTGGGGATGAGGATGCTCTGGTGGGGATCACACAGGCTGTGGGGATGAGGATGCTCTGGTGGGGATCACACATGCTGTGGGGATGAAGATGCTCTGGCGGGGATCACACATGCTGTGGGGATGAAGATGCTCTGGCGGGGATCACACAGGCTGTGGGGATGAGGATGCTCTGGTGGGGATCACACAGGGTATGAGAATGAGGATGCTCTGGCTGAGATCACACAGGCTGTGGGGATGAGGATGCTCTGGGGGATCACACAGGCTGTGGGGATGAGGATGATCTGGTGGGGATCACACAGGCTGTGGGGATGAGGATGCTCTGGTGGGGATCACACAGGCTGTGAGGATGAGGATGCTCTGGTGGGGATCACACAGGCTGTGGGGATGAGGATGCTCTGGGGGATCACACAGGCTGTGGGATGAGGATGCTGTGGTGTGTATCACACAGGCTGTGGGGATGAGGATGCTCTGGGGGATCACACAGGCTGTGGGGATGAAGATGCTCTGGGGGATCACACAGGCTGTGGGGATGAGGATGCTGTGGTGCGTATCACACAGGCTGTGGGGATGTGGATGCTCTGGGGGATCACACAGGCTGTGGGATGAGGATGCTGTGGTGTGTATCACACAGGCTGTGGGGATGAGGATGCTCTGGGGGATCACACAGGCTGTGGGGATGAAGATGCTCTGGGGGATCACACAGGCTGTGGGATGAGGATGCTGTGGTGTGTATCACACAGGCTGTGGGGATGAGGATGCTCTGGGGGATCACACAGGCTGTGGGGATGAAGATGCTCTGGGGGATCACACAGGCTGTGGGGATGAGGATGCTGTGGTGCGTATCACACAGGCTGTGGGGATGTGGATGCTCTGGGGAATCACACAGGCTGTGGGGATGAGGATGCTCTGGTGGGGATCACACAGGCTGTGGGGATGAGGATGCTCTGGCAGGGATCACACAGGCTGTGGGGATGAGGATGCTGTGGTGTGTATCACACAGGCTGTGGGGATGAGGATGCTCTGGTGGGGATCACACAGACTGTGGGGATGAGGATGCTGTGGTGTATATCACACAGGCTGTGGGGATGAGGATGCTCTGGTGGGGATCACACAGGCTGTGGGGATGAGGATGCTCTGGTGGGGATCACACAGGCTGTGAGGATGAGGATGCTCTGGGGGATCACACAGGCTGTGGGGATGAGGATGCTGTGGTGTATATCACACAGACTGTGGGGATGAGGATGCTGTGGTCGGGATCACACGGGCTGTGGGATGAGGATGCTGTGGTGTGTATCATACAGGCTGTGGGGTTGAGGATGCTCTGGGGGATCACACAGGCTGTGGGATGAGAATGCTGTGGTGTGTATCACACAGGCTGTGGGGATGAGGATGCTGTGGTCGAGATCACACGGGCTGTGGGATGAGGATGCTCTGGCAGGGATCACACAGGCTGTAGGGATGAGGATGCTCTGGTGGAGATCACACGGGCTGTGGGGATGAGGATGCTCTGGCGGGGATCACACAGGCTGTGGGGATGAGGATGCTCTGGGGGATCACACAGGCTGTGGGGTTGAGGATGCTCTGGGGGATCACACAGGCTGTGGGGATGAGGATGATCTGGTGGGGATCACACAGGCTGTGGGGATGAGGATGCTCTGGTGGGGATCACACAGGCTGTGAGGATGAGGATGCTCTGGTGGGGATCACACAGGCTGTGGGGATGAGGATGCTGTGGTGTGTATCACACAGGCTGTGGGGATGAGGATGCTCTGGGGGATCACACAGGCTGTGGGGATGAAGATGCTCTGGGGGATCACACAGGCTGTGGGGATGAGGATGCTGTGGTGTGTATCACACAGGCTGTGGGGATGAGGATGCTCTGGGGGATCACACAGGCTGTGGGGATGAGGATGCTCTGGTGGGGATCACACAGGCTGTGGGGATGAAGATGCTCTGGTGGGGATCACACAGGCTGTGAGGATGAGGATGCTCTGGTGGGGATCACACAGGCTGTGGGGATGAGGATGCTCTGGTGGGGATCACACAGGCTGTGGGGATGAGGATGCTCTGGTGGGGATCACACAGGCTGTGGGGATGAAGATGCTCTGGTGGGGATCACACATGCTGTGGGGATGAAGATGCTCTGGCGGGGATCACACAGGCTGTGGGGATGAGGATGCTCTGGTGGGGATCACACAGGGTATGAGAATGAGGATGCTCTGGCTGAGATCACACAGGCTGTGGGGATGAGGATGCTCTGGGGGATCACACAGGCTGTGGGGATGAGGATGATCTGGTGGGGATCACACAGGCTGTGGGGATGAGGATGCTCTGGTGGGGATCACACAGGCTGTGAGGATGAGGATGCTCTGGTGGGGATCACACAGGCTGTGGGGATGAGGATGCTCTGGTGGGGATCACACAGGCTGTGAGGATGAGGATGCTCTGGGGGATCACACAGGCTGTGGGATGAGGATGCTGTGGTGTGTATCACACAGGCTGTGGGGATGAGGATGCTCTGGGGGATCACACAGGCTGTGGGGATGAGGATGCTCTGGTGGGGATCACACAGGCTGTGGGGATGAGGATGCTCTGGGGGATCACACAGGCTGTGGGGATGAGGATGCTCTGGTGGGGATCACACAGGCTGTGGGGATGAAGATGCTCTGGTGGGGATCACACAGGCTGTGAGGATGAGGATGCTCTGGCAGGGATCACACAGGCTGTGGGGATGAGGATGCTGTGGTGTGTATCACACAGGCTGTGGGGATGAGGATGCTCTGGGGGATCACACAGGCTGTGGGGATGAGGATGCTCTGGTGGGGATCACACAGGCTGTGGGGATGAGGATGCTCTGGTGGGGATCACACAGGCTGTGGGGATGAGGATGCTCTGGTGGGGATCACACAGGCTGTGGGGATGAAGATGCTCTGGTGGGGATCACACATGCTGTGGGGATGAAGATGCTCTGGCGGGGATCACACAGGCTGTGGGGATGAGGATGCTCTGGTGGGGATCACACAGGGTATGAGAATGAGGATGCTCTGGCTGAGATCACACAGGCTGTGGGGATGAGGATGCTCTGGGGGATCACACAGGCTGTGGGGATGAGGATGATCTGGTGGGGATCACACAGGCTGTGGGGATGAGGATGCTCTGGTGGGGATCACACAGGCTGTGAGGATGAGGATGCTCTGGTGGGGATCACACAGGCTGTGGGGATGAGGATGCTCTGGTGGGGATCACACAGGCTGTGAGGATGAGGATGCTCTGGGGGATCACACAGGATGTGGGATGAGGATGCTGTGGTGTGTATCACACAGGCTGTGGGGATGAGGATGCTCTGGGGGATCACACAGGCTGTGGGGATGAAGATGCTCTGGGGAATCACACAGGCTGTGGGGATGAGGATGCTCTGGTGGGGATCACACAGGCTGTGGGGATGAGGATGCTCTGGGGGATCACACAGGCTGTGGGGATGAGGATGCTCTGGTGGGGATCACACAGGCTGTGGGGATGAAGATGCTCTGGTGGGGATCACACAGGCTGTGAGGATGAGGATGCTCTGGTGGGGATCACACAGGCTGTGGGGATGAGGATGCTCTGGTGGGGATCACACATGCTGTGGGGATGAAGATGCTCTGGTGGGGATCACACATGCTGTGGGGATGAAGATGCTCTGGTGGGGATCACACAGGGTATGAGAATGAGGATGCTCTGGCTGAGATCACACAGGCTGTGGGGATGAGGATGCTCTGGTGGGCGTCACACAGGCTGTGAGAATGAGGATGCTCTGGCTGAGATAACACAGGCTGTGGGGATGAGGATGATCTGGTTGACATCACACACTGTTCTTGCAGGGGACCAAGGCTCAGTTCCCAGTACCCATGTGAAGGTGCTCACAATATCACAATATTCTATAGCTTCAGCTCCAGGAGAATCTGACACCCCTGGCCTCCAAGGACACCTTACTCACATGTAGATTCACACATACATACACATAACACGTGTAAAAAGGGACAAAGTAAAATAGTTAGGTCAGTGATAAGCTCTAATGTAATTTTCAGAGAAAGAAGGAAAGGGGCGAAGCCTGCACGTTGCCTTTGGTTGGTAAACTCCATTAGGGACTGTTGAGGCCTCGGAACCATCAGATTAACTAATGCTGTCTGCACATTTGCAGGCACCTGAGCTACCTCATTATTTCTTCCCCTTCAGCACCAGGCTGAGGCTGGGAACAGCTGAGGGTGGTGCTAATGGTTGTGCAGAAACAAGATTCACTATGCCTGACACTCCCAAGTCACAGGAGGAAAACAGACAGCCTTAGTTGTCTATGTGCCAACTGTTGTTCTGTGTGATCTTATGCTGAGCCTCTCATTCCAATAAAGACTGAACATTATTTATGATTTCATAAAGTATCTACTATGCTTCCATGGTGATTACTTTGTTTCCTGCCTTCTTTTTTTGGTCTTTATCACCTGACTCTATTTCTCTTTTAGGCTGGATCTATCTCGTGTAGCCCAGGGTGACCTTGAACACCTGATCTCTTCCACCCAAGTGCTAGGATTAAAGGTGTGAGCCACCCCTGCCTGGCCTCTATGATTAACTAGTTGATAGTTCTGTCTTCTGACCTTCAGGCAAGTTTTTATTTGCTAAGCACAAGCAAAATATCACCACATTAAACACTTAAAAAAAGTTTCTATTTAAAAAGGGTTTTTTATCTTATGTATACCCATGCTCGCCCCCCTTTCCCTCCTCCCAATCCCTCCCAGTCCTTCCTCAGCCTCCCCTCACCCCATCCCTCCCATCCATTCCCCAAGGAGGGCAAGGAGTTCCAGGGTATGTCAAATAAGATTCTTGATTTGTTTAGTAATTTTATTCCTACATTCTTTATGGAGCTCTGTCACTCATAAACACTTTGAAATGCCTTGAACTCCCCTGATGAGTTTCCATTTGCCAACTGCGGAATGAGACCATGGCCCTGATAAAGGACTGGGTTGAGACTTGTTTCATTCACCCCAGTAGATCTTCCTATATGGAGTTCTTGCAGTGCTAGAGAGTCAGAGAATTCTGGGGACCAGAAAAGACTGTACAGGGTTTGCTAGAGCGTAGATCAGTACGTGCCCGCTCTGTGTCTCCCAAGCTATTGACGACTTGCCGAGGATGATTGCACCCAGAGAAGACTGTTCCTCTAAGTAACTGTCACTGCTACACAATTATTCTTCAGTTGTTATGAAACTTGCTGTTTCCTTAGTTAAGCCTGTAAGAGTGAGCATCTGTCTCTTAACATTAGGGTTGTCTTTGGCATGATTGAGGCCCTGGAAAGATGTAAGACCTTGGCATGCCCATATATGTGTCGTGCCCACTCTCGGTTTACACCTGTTCAAGGCCTGGCAAATAGAATTGTCTTCAGTTTCTGGTGTTTTATTTCCATTTCAGTTTATAATTGAATTCATGCACGCTTAGCACCATAGCTAAATTCACTGGACTGTTCTATTACTCCATTGTATTAGTGAATGATCTGTATTACAGGGCTTTGTCCTTTTTTATTTATTTACTTATTTAAAACCTTCTGTTTCTTATCTTTTAAAAAATTAAAAAGCATTTAATCCAGACCCCTGATGAGCTTACATAAAGAACCACCTTCAGGCATTCTGCTTTGTTAGATAAGAATATTTTTGTGAAAATCTTGTAGATAAATAGGCATCCTCTATGACCTAGTGGAACAGAAAGAAACATGTGAGTTGGTTTGGTGCTACATTAATCTAAGAACTGGTGTGGGAAGATGGAGTCTGTTGATGTAGTAAAGGCTTGATTTGAAGAATTCTAAGGATTTTTTTAATGTAGTAATTCAGATTTAGTCACTGCCAGCCAAATTATCTTAATGGGTCTGTATCAGAGGTGGCTGCTTCTCATGGCTCCCGCTCTTGGAGGTTTCCTGTTGCTGCTTAGGAAATAGCACTTCACCCTTATTTATACTGATAGCATTAACCACCTGTGGTGTTTTTCTTTTTTGTGACCATTAAAACCTCACATTAATTTGTTCCAAAACAAACCTTGAAGTCAGTAATCCCTACAAATTAAAGTCCTCAAGTGCCTCAGAAGAATTAAAATATTTGATTTATTGCATTGAAAAGGTATGGCTGGAAATTAATGGTTCTTTTTCTTCATGTTAATAATATTGTATTCTCAGAGAGGGCTTAGATTTTTACTAGTAAATAGCTGTGTGTCTTGAAAAAACTGTTTCACCTCTCTGATCTAACTGTGTGAGTGGAGTGATTACCTCCAGCTAGTTAAAAAAAAGAAGCATTATATTAATGCATCTTTGGATGTTAACAGAGAACACAGTAGGCTTATGACAGCATTGGCATACTGTTAAAACAAAACAAAATAAAAAAAACTAATACAAAAAATCCCAGAGGTCTTGGAGTCTTGGTGTGTTAACAAAGCATCCAGAGAACCATGAGAGATGATTCTCTCACTGAAGTTCAATTTCTCCGTGATAATTTGACATATATTGGACTTAATAGCCAATTTCCAGGTTTTTCTCAGAAGCCACCATACGGTAAGTGTAAAGCATGTCTTACAGGGCAGCTTTGACGTCTGATCTCACTGTTGTAGTGTGGCTGCTGGGAACTACAAAGCTGTTCTCCACAGGGGCCTTTGTGTTATATTCCACTGATTGCCAACAGGGGGCTACTCTTCCCACACTTGATTGTGGTTATAAATTGTGTTTTAATTAGCAGTAACTATCTTAATTTGTATGAGTTGATAACTAACTGGTTAGATTTTTTATGAAATAGTTAATGATAGTGAACATTTTTATGTGCTTTTTAGCTATTACTATATCTTTAGGGATGTGATTATTGAAGTCCTTTGACCATTTTAGATCAAAATGGTTGTTCCTTTGTCATTTTGTTTGGGAATACTTTACTTTACATATTGAGGCTATTAGCTCTTCCAGCTATGTACATGGTAAATCTATTCTCCCAGCCTTTGTGTTACATTTTTACCGTGTTGCTTGTGTTTGAGGAGCACAGAGTTAAAGTTTCTGTGCTGTCCAGTTTGTCTGTACTTTCTTTTATTGCCTGTGACTTTGATGTTACAGAAGGAACTATTGCCACTTCCGGGGTTCAGAAGTTTTGTTTTCTGTTAAGAGTTGTATAGTTTTAGAATTGGACCTTACACTTAAGTGTTTGATGACTTACTGCTTACACCTGTTAGTTAACATGTGGCTTTGCCAATGAAGGCCAGACTTGGTTACATCCTGCTTGTCGGTGTGTCTATAGCTAACTGGTAAGTTGGCTGGAGGTAGGTTGCATAGAGTCGGTAGTTTTCACCATCATGGGTGGCCACAGCCCTGTACTGGATGAGCCTCATCTTACCAGTGAGAGTTCAACCTGGTAATGTTTAGGATCAAAGAAGACGCAAAATACAAAGCGTCTGGAGGCCTAGGTTTAATATGGGGCACCCGATTGCTTCATCAGATTTAGGTGGCTAAAGGATCGTATGGAGTTCGATGACATTCAAGGTTATAGAGGTCTGTGATTTAGTGGGAGATGTTGCAGTGATGAGTTGGATGTGAAGTCACTTGGGACAGGAGGGAGTGAATACTGGAGAGTTGCTTTGCAGTTGTCTGCATGAGTCTACGAGCTGCTGTTTAGGATTTTAATAACCAGGCAAATACCAAAAGGAGTAAGTCAAAAGACAAAGGATGGATTTGTTTTCTCATGATTTTGAAAGTGTTACTTCCCAGTCCTTGTCTCCATCAATTCTAGGACCATGATGAGGCAGAAAATGAGGTACTGGAAGTGTCCAACAGAAGCTTCTCCCTCATGGTGGCCAGCAAGAGAAGAGAGGGAGGGACCAGGGACCAGGCATAACTTTCCACTTCCCCAGGCTTCCTCTACTTAGGCCCCATTTCCTAAAGTTCCCATCCCACCCCATGCTCAGCACACAAACGTGTGTGTGTGTGTGTGTGTGTGTGTGTGTGTGTGTGTGTGTGTGTGTGTCTCAGGGCATGGGGCATTTCATTTCAAGCCATAACAGCTACAAGTGTTTACATCATTTCTCCACTCTTCCAGGAGTCCAACACAGAGCTGTATGTAGCAGTAAACTTGAAATGCAAGATTGTCTTCGTGAGGTCTGAACATTGCTCTGAGTAGGGCTTCTCTTGTTCTAGGATGTTAATAATTAGAGGGATTTGTTTCCATTTACCTAAATGTATGGTGATGCCACAGGGACAGGATTAACCCCAATAGACTTTCTTTTCCAAGAAGAATAGGAGGGATTTGTCACTATGATTGAAAGCAATTTTGAAATCCTTCTGCATAATTCCTATGAGATTATGCATTGTATTTATAATCCTGGTAATAGTGAATGCTCCTGAGTTAGACTCTGTCATGTCAGTGTATTTGTTTGCTATTGGATGTATTCTCCAAAGCTCTGAACTGACTCCCTTTAGGGCGATCCTTTTTTTTTTTTTTTTTTTTTTCTATCGTCACCTGTAGCCACTTCTAAGACAGTATTAGAGGAACCTCATTCCATGAGCAATGTTTTCATGTCTTCAAGAAGTTGATGTAGATGCCTATCTGAATTTTAAATAATTTCAGTCCCTCTTGTCATCACTTTGCCCAGTAATACTTCTCTTAAAATGTTGTGAACCATCTTTTAATCTAATCCCAACTTTTCCAAAAACTGTACCTAGCATTGTTTAGTGCATATTCTTATATCTAGACTTAGTTTGCATGTACCAGGCTGTTTTGGGAAAACTTCCTTAAGATTGAAGAAGGCTTTTTGCTTTAACGAGTTCTAGGAGGTGCATCTGTAATTGTTTAGAGGCATTAACAACAGAGTCTCCTTGTGTCTTTGGATGCACAGCTCCAGGTCACATTGTCTTTGGAGAGTACTTTTTGCCAGTTCATTGAGACACTGGGGATGAGGCTCACAGCCCAAGCTCTGGTCTTTCTTTACTTCCTCTATAATTTACTTACAATGGATTCCCATTAGTGTAGTGGATTTATGATGCTACATTGTAAATAATTGTCCTGCCTATGAGTTTAATAAAAAGCGCTGATTGGCCAAAGGCAGACAGGAAGTGTGGGCGGGGCTACCAGACTAAGAAAACTCTGGGAACAGGAAGAACAGAGCAGAAATGCCACAGAGACTCCAGAGTTGTCCTACAAGCCAGAAGATGCAGAGGACAACTATGCCGCTCTAAGAAAAGGTACCGAGCCTCATGGCTGAACAGGATAAGAGCCATTGGTTAGTTTAAGGGTAAAGAGTTAGCAAGTTATATGTCTGGGCTTTAGGCCGATCAGCCTAAAATTAATGTAAGCATCTGTGTGTCTCTGTGGGTCTGTGGGTCTGCGGGTCTAAACCTTGAGGCTAGACTCGAAGGTCGGGGCCAGAAATCTCATACTCCACATTAGCTTATCTATTTCTTACTCTGTTGCATATTGGTATGTAAAGAGCTAGCTTTCCGCCTGGAGATCTCAGGCAAATGCAAGTGGTTTACTAAATCGAATTTTTACCTTCTGAATTAGGCTGACAACATAATTTTTCCAATTATTTGTTACCTTTTATCCTTTGTTTTGAGCATCCAGTAACAATTTTTCCACCATTTTTCAGCTTTGTTAATAGTTTGATTGTTATTTTTTAGATCCCTAGACCTCTGTTCTAAAGTCATATATTTTATTTTTTAAAGGACGGCGAGGCCATGTTTTGTACCAGAAGTTAGCTGCTGCTGGATAGGAAACTACTCTAATTTAGAGATCTACAGCATTAGCCACCATAACTGGTCATAATGCTGGTCTGGTAGGCAGTGCAGTTTGCGTAGCTGGGATCAGCGGACTCCTGGAACTACTTCCTCATGCCTCAGTGGTTCCCTTTGGCAGAGCTGGCTTAGATGCTTCCTTCAGCGGGAGAAGGGTGTCCTGTCTCGTGATTCTCTTCATTCATTGACTTAGTCTGTGCTTATTCACTTGTTCAGAAGGATAGAGGCCCCTTGAAGAACAGGCAAGAGTGGGCACAGTTATTTTTACTTCATCCTGTTGGTTAATGTAAAGAAAGGGGTCGGCTTAAGGAGGAAAGAACTAGATCCCAGTTGTTAATGAGAAATGATGCAGCTGTGTTTCAAACCCCGTATTTATGTTTTTCTGTTGGCATAGGGGTACATCTGAATCTACTGACACACTAACTTCCATCTGTAGCCCTGCTGTCTCATGCTCAGGCAGAGGCCTGGAGGGATTTCTGGTCCTGCCGGTACTGCTTCTGTTGTGGCCGACAAATGTAATTTTTAACTAAGTCTCCATCATTTTATCTACCAATAAAGACTTGGGAGTCAGATGTTGGGGTAAAAACCTGGTAGCTCAGAGGGGCTGAGAAGCCATGAGCTGACCTTCTTTTTGGCTGAAGACCTAGCAAAAGAAGACCTCTCCATTCTTCCCAAACTGAAAAGACCTGGAAGATGGATATCTTCCCAAGTCCTCTGTGCTCTCTATTGTTAATTTTTGTCAAGTAGTCTCTGGCTCCACCCCCTGATCCAAGGTTGATTTTATTAACATAGTCTTGGGCTTTCACAGTGTGATTAAATATTACACTTGTTGAAGTGAGAGATGGAGAGTTATTTTTTACAACTTACACTCCCTCGCATACAAACATACACACATGCACGTGCAAGTACACACACACGTGTGCACACACACATATTTGTGTATATTTAATTTTAAAAATAGTTGCATAGCAACTTGTAAAAGTTGTAACTGTTTTACATTTCCTCTAGAACTTGGCAGCAATAATCCTTTAATTTTAGCTATTTTGATGGTTTGGTGGTGTATCATGGGGCTTTAGCATTTATCATCTTACTTGCTAGTAAGACAACTCACCTTTGATAATAAATCAACATTGACTGCTTGATGATTTCACCTAGAAGATGGGCCTCTGATCATACCTGTGAGGAATTATATACTATTTGAGGTGGGAGGACCCCTCCCCCCCACTGTGGGCAGTGCTGGTTGGAATCCTGGACTGTGTAAGCAGAGAAAGGGAATTGAGTAGCAGCATGCATTTATCCATTTCTGATTGTAGGTGTAATGGGAACAGTTTCTTCAAGCCCTAGCTACCTTGACTTCTTCATGATGGACCGGGCCTTGAAGTATGAGCTATGATTCTAGCTTGTACACTTTATCTTTGAAGTTGCTTTTGTTGGGTAAATTTTATCACAGTAACAGGAAAAACTAAGATATTTACTTTTCCTTCCTTCCTTCCTTCCTTCCTTCCTTCCTTCCTTCCTTCCTTCCTTCCTTCCTTCCTTCCTTCCTTTTTTTTTTTTTCTATTTAGATGTAGTTCCATAGTATAGTCAAGCCTAGAACTCACTATATAGCTCAGTCTGACCTCAAATGTAGCCTACCTGAGATTATGGGCATGCTTGAATACCTCCCACACCTGAACCCCTGTTTTCAAAGACTAGTCTGATCGGCTCTTTCTTGGCCATTTGAGGAAGAGGTTAACGAGGAACGCCATCAAGTCTCCAGTTCTCTTCAAGTAAACATTAAATAGTTTTGCTTTCAGTTACATTTTGTCAGATTTCTCCAGTTCATTCTCATCTCAGTCAGAAAGTAGGTGATTAAGTCATTATCTTTATAGTTACTATTCCATGATCTGACAGAGTTGGTGAGCCACATTTAAATTAATAATGTGTATTATATAAAGACTCTTGTAATAAAGCATCAGTTGCCTTGTAAACAGTGTTCCTCCTCTCTAAGGCCCTATTTTGCTGACAAACATTTTTGTCACTTTTGACAAGTAACAGGTGGGAAGTTCTTGCTGTGGGGAACTAAGGGTCTAGGTCACCATGTTCATTAATTAAATCCAGAAATTTTCTTTCTCCCTGGCTAATCACTCTGTTTGGACAGCAATCTGTCCTCTCTGCCTGGTTTTATTGCTGTTACCATTTTCTCAGCCATGATTTTTTTTTTTTTACACAACAGTATAATTTTAAAATATAGTTTATCTTATATTATTTCTTTTTTCTATGTATTTTAAGGACTTCCCTTATAATTCAAAACCTGAGTGGCTTAGCGTACCCATGAGAAGCATTGTGATCTTCCAGATGCTTGCTTGACTTCAGAATCATATGGCTAGCCAACCTACCCACTCTGCTGTAACTGTAGAACTTGCCTTATTCTTTGCTAAGTGGTCTAAATATGGTCCTGCCCCATGGTCTTTTGGGATTTTCCGTCTCCTATGTAAGAGTGCTTTCCCCCAAGATAGTCACATGAGTTGCTGTAAGTCTTCACTAAAACATCATCCATCAGAGAGAGCCTTCCCTGAACACATTGGAAGTTACTGTCTCATCCCTCTGTTACAGCCTATTGAAGTTCTGATGTGGAAGCCAAGTGGCTGTAAATGGATATTAATATTTCTGTTCTGGACAGTTGAAACAGTGAGGTGGGGAAAGGACTTGGTTGCCACATATTCCAGTGAGAAGCGTGGCCAGCATCTAAAATGGTGCTCTAAATTGTAGATGTTTTTCAACAGAAGGAATTGTGACTGTTTACCTGCAGTACTATCTGAATACACAAGTACATCCATGGGGCTGACTTTATGTATCCAGAGGCAAGACTATAGAGAGAATTGTTTGTTTGAATAAGGCTTTAAGAAGTGATTGAGAAAAGAAAAAGTCTGGGAAATGGGAAAGATGTACGAGTGAATAAGCACAGTAAGGTTGAAACTTAGGTTAATTGTCCATAAAGGTACTTAACTGTCACTTTTATTTAAAAGTTAAAAAAATTTAAGTTACATTATGAGTAGAATGTGTTATAATTGTGTATATCCTATAGGGTATCAGAGACAGAGTCAGGAATATTTATTTATTTATTTCAATCTTTCTATAATGTAGCTAATTTATAACTTAAATCATGTTGTAATATTAAGTTGGCCCAGACTAGCCCCAAGATCTGGACCAACAGTCCCAAAGTCCCAAAGAAACACACAAAAGCTTACATTAATTTTATGCCAATTGGCCTATGGCTCAGGCATATAACTTTCTAACTCTACTCTTAAACTAACCCATGGTTAGCCAAGTGGCTTAGTACCTTTTCTCAGAGCAGCATTCTAGCCTTCTTACCTTTGCATCTGCTGGTGTCTCTGTCTGACTCTTCCTCTTCCCAGAGTTTTCTTAGTCTGGTAGCCCTGCCCATACTTTCTTTCTGCCATCTGGCCAATCAGCATTTTATTAAACTCATAGGAGGGACAAATGTTTACAGTATATCAGAATATAATTCCACAGCACATGTAAAATATACCAGCTCAACCAGGACACCATTTAATTGTTAAGAGTTAGCTGTCTTCATTGATATTTCATACCATGTGTGTAGAAACTGTAAGTATCTGTAAGTATGCCTTGTTCTGAAGGCATTTGAGGACAGTTGAGGTTGCATGATTAATGGGAACCAAGGATATAAATATTAATGTAGTACCCAATATACTAGATGAACATGAATAGTAAGTAATGAGATACACAGGTCAGTTCAAGGGCATAAGGACAGCAAACACCGGGTTGTTGACCCCACTGGCTTTCTTTTCTTAATCTCCTGATCCCATCCTCTGTCTAGTAAGTTGATAAAACTAGACACCAAAGTATGGGAGAGACTCCAGTGGACATTTAGATGTGTTTTGTGAAGGAGAACTCATGGAAAGAAGCTTTGGTTTGGGGGTTGATTTTGTGTGTGTGTGTGTGTGTGTGTGTGTGTGTGTGTGTGTGTGTGTGTGTGTGTGTGTGTGTGTGATTGCTGTTTGAATTAACAGTTTTAGAGTTGTTATGACTTTTGCTGGTCATTGTTTTGAGAACAAGCTAGATTTTAAAAAAAATGTCTATAAGTTCTGAAAATTTTGCCAGGCTAGTCTCCAAGGACTAGTTTTCATGGTACCAAAGTCATCATTCAAGCTCCCAAGGGAGGGAGGTGACCAGTTATCCTACCCAGCTATCACACCTGTAACCCATAACAGCAATGAGCATGGAACAGTTACCAAGGGTATAGTAAGCACACATATCTTGGTGGTAACCAACAGTTCTCTAATTGAATGATAAACCACTCAGCAAGATTGGTATCATGCCTGGTACTGGAAACCTGGCCAACTACGCAGAGATACTGAAGTCATCTTAGAGGATGCTCCAGTGAGAGGAATAGTTTTTCCCAGGGAAGATCACATCAACTGGTTATTCAGTACCAGATGGTCACCCCTGAAAACAACACACAAGCAACATTATACACACGGGGCAGGTTATATTTAGATATTTAGGAACATACACACACACATACATAACAACAATTAATGAAAAGAAAGGACCATGAATTTGAAAGAGAACAGGGAGAGGTATATGAGAGGATTTGGAGGGAGGGAAGAGAAAAGTATGTAATTGCATTATAATCTCAAAAACAAAAAATAATTAATTAAAAAACTGCCAAAATATTAAAAAAAAAAGGATTTGGCAACCTGCAGTTTGATGAGATTTCTAGTAAAGGAACATGACATATTTGAATTTAGTAAATGTAAGCCTTTCACAGATTTTGAGTTTAATGAATGTGTATTGATTTTATCTCAAAGTTTAGATAATACTGTTGCTATGATGTTTTAGCTATATGACAAGTGCAGAGAAAAGTCTGAGGATTCTAAATGCAGTTGCTGTGGTAAAATGAATTAACCAATGAACAGAATGCTGAGAAAGAGGTCACTGTTTGGATTGGAAGTGTATTTTGCCCGTTTCGTTCTCTATAGTTTTAACTGTGGTGTGTGATCATCTGGGTGTATATTGATTGTTGTTTGAGGCACCACATGCATTATTCTTGTGCTATTTTGTCTATGCGGTAGATGCTAGGCATATACTGTTTGCATTTTGTGGCTTGGAGAACGCTATTAATAATTAATAGTCAAAGCCAGATCTCAAGGTAACAAGTATACTTACCTCTATTTATCTATTTATTTTTGCTACCATTTGAGACCTAGACAGCTTTATTGGGGCCCAGTGTATTTTTAAAGCATTTCACTTTCCTTTCTTGCCCCCCAGGAAGCATTTTAATCCCTATTTTTATAAATTTGGGGCTATCCAAAAGTGGGATGATTTCCCCAAGGTCACATTAACATGCTTATAATTGTGAGGTAGAAATTTATTCATTAAACCCTTTTGCACATAATGAAAAGAATTGTTGCCGTGGCATCGGAGAGGTCAGTTAAAGGAGATGTTTCATGGTTGGAACCGACAGATTTCTTATGAGTTATGAGAAACAGAGTTTTTAATTTAAATATTGTAGAGAACCTTTTCAAATAGTTCTAAACACCTGAAGATTTTCATATAAAGTATCCCAGCTGGGCAGAATATAGGCAAATCACTCAACTTTAGGTGTAGATCATTATATCACTGAATAGAGTATATTGTGTGTATTGGTAACAGTTTAATTGCTCTTGGTCTCGCTGCCCTAGCTGGCGCTCCCATCATCTCCATCCCTGTGACTTACTTTAATCTAACTTACTTTCTTGCCTTGCCCTTGGAATCTTCCCTTACAACCTGGTGTCTTTTTTTTTTTTTTTTTTTTTTTTTTTCCCTAGCATGAAGTTCTGAAACGACATTTTGCTACTTAGAATTTCTTAATATCACCTCATTGTTTGATAGTGCTGCTCAGTTGCTGGATCTTGACTCATGAGTCAGTATTTTCCTCTCACTTCCCTGAGCCACATGAGACTCACGTGAAGAGTGCAGACTTTTTCAAAGACTTGCAAGCACCCTTTCCTTCTCCTTTGCATATTTTGTTTTGTCTGATGCTCCTGCCCTCCCTTTTTTTCCTGGATGATCCTTTGCTTTGTCACTTCCCTGTTATTCAGCCTTTTTCTGTTCATCTGTGCCTCCTTTGAAGCAAGGTGGCCATTTCATTTGATTGCCTTTAGGCGGGTATTGCTCTTCCTATGTGGGCTTCATTGTTATCTTCTGGATGTGTTTATACAGAGTGCTAAGCAGATGCTTGCCTTTAATATCTTTAAGTCAGGCAATGTTATCATCTGCCATAATATAAAAGATAGCCAGGTTCTGTGGCTCACTTTTATGATCCTAGACTCTGGAAGCTTAAGTGGGAGAATTGGAGTTCAAGGCCAGCTTGGGCCACCTGATGAGAATCTATCACAAACAAACAGCAGGATTCAGAAAGATACATTACAGTCAAAAGCTTATGTCTATGAAACAATATCTTGATTTTAATGATTCTGTTCTCCTAACACTTAAACATATTGCTGTGTGATAGAAAAATTAGAGGTTAAAAAAAGTGAGTGAGCTGAAAATGAGCCAGCTGCATAAAGGGATGATGGGGAAAAATCTGGAACTGCTTCTCTGTGAACTATCATCTTTATCCTGTAAGATCAAGAAGACAGCATTTATTTAGTATGTAAGAGAAACTGTGTTAGACTTGGGATTCTACCCACTCCACGTCTAAGAGTCTGTGATTAATTACAAGATTCAAGCTTTAAAACACTTAAATTTATGCTAACATGGCTGATTATGTAAGTATTTGAATACATTATAGAATTATTATAAAATTATCATGTTAGATAGAATATTAGAAAGTATTCACTGGGAATACCAAAAATTTATCTTAATGTCTGACCATATGTGCACGTGTATGTCTAGCACATTGTGAGTATTGATAAGTCTTAAAAGTTGGCACATAACTGTGGTATAGATGGTTACCTTCCCGTTTTGAGCCCCTGACTCTGGAAAAGTTCTTCTTTTCCTAAGAAACTTAGAAATTATCATGCCACGAAACACAAGCACCTTAACAACTTTTTGTGTGGCCTGGATAAGGCTGTTTGCAGTTGATTATGCCTATCCTGGTAGCTGTAAAGAAATTGGTTTGATAAAAGGTTTTAACAGAACATTCCATGCCATGTCATATTCTTGGGAATAGTTAGCTCTTGTTCATGAAAGCAGCCATTGGACTGTGTTGCATAAACATTTTCTCTTCCAAAGAATTAGACAATTTAACATGGTACACTATAGTTCTCGTCTGTAGTAACTGCCTGTTATTTTGTAACACACCTGAACACTTGTAGATTGCAGATAGTCTTCATTAAAGGAACAACAAATAAGCATGTTTGAAAATGTTACACAACAGACTTCGGCCATATATTTAGCTATTTAGATGTATAATGCGATAGCCAAAATAAAAATGCTGAAAGAGAGCAGCTAGACTATGCTTTACTGAGTTCACAAATGCATAAAACATATGACTTTCCTCCTTAGAGTACTTATTAATTATGTAAATATATTTACATACATAATTTTGAAAATAATATGTCATTTGCATAAATCCTTAATTGTGATTAAGTAGCAAAGTATTAAGAAATAAATGTTTTAGGAACTGAAGAATGTTAATACCTCAGTGACTCTAGAGATAATCTGATTCATCATCTCACTTTATTGAGGAAACAGAAGTGTGGATCATTCATTATTTTAGATTCCTGCCCAGAGTTATTTTGTTGGTTTGAATGTTCATGTCCCCCATAGGCTTGAATACTTGGTCCCCAGTTGTTGGTGTTTGAGGGCATTTTTGGGACTGTTGGGAGGTAAAGGATTGATGGAGGAAACACATCACTGCTGCTGAGCTTTGAGGTTTTATGGCCTTTCCCTCCTTCCTCTTCTCTTCATGTGATTCTTGTGTGTTGATGAAAATGTGACCAGTCAGCACCCCGTTCCTGCTGTGCCTTTTCTACCTATCTCCATGCCTTTCCCACAGACAGACTCTATAGCTCTGCACATGTGTCCAAATGAGCCCATTTCTTCAAGGTGCTTCTGTCAGCACCAGAAGGTAACCAGTGTGGCCAGACTTCTGGGTCCTACCAGAGTCAGCCTAGAACACAGATCTTCTGGTCTTTGCTTAATCCTCTTTTCATTTGAAAGCATTAACGTGCCTGATTGTGGGCTGAATTCAGGGCATAGAGAGGAAGTGAGCGTTGATGAGCACAGGTGGATGATGGGAGAAGAGCTGGTGTTCCATACTGATGACATAGGAGTCTGCATTAAAAGGGATGGCAAACCAGGAGGTTTTTATGTGATAGATACTGGACTATGAACAAAAATGAAATCAACTGGACTATCAGTCTGATGGTAAGTCTTAAGAATGAAGTAATCATAACCATGACTACATGGGAGTAGAAGTAAAAAATTCAGATCCATAAGGCATTTCTTGAGAAAAACATGTTTGGACTAGATAGTAATTTTATAATGAATAGAAGGAAGAAGGATGTAAGGTGAAATTTCTATGAATAGAATTAAAGAAACTTTAAAAGAATATGACTAATTAAGTCAGTCTCTCTGTTAATTTGTCTCTCTCTGTCTCTCTGTGTGTCTCCCTCCCCTCTGTCCCACCCCTTCCTCCCCATCTACACATACACACAGACCCCTCATATGTCAAAGTAAATTAAACTTCTAAAGGATTTTTGAAATCTATGCTGTTTGAGGATAATATTAGGTTGTCCAAGTGAATATGCCTTTTGGGGATTTGGAAATAACAGCACTCTTGTGAATATCTAATATTCAGCATATAGACTGTAGGATTTTGCCAATGTGATTATGTTGAAATTGCAGGGTAGATGAGTTTACTGAGGAAATAGCTGTAGAAAAGTTATAGTGATGCAGGCTTAGAAATGATGCCCGTTAACAAAGGGAAAAGAAAGAAGAGAGACATTAAGGAGACCAGTGGCGGGGTCACCGTGGGCAGGCTTAGGGGAGTCCAGCCTCTGCATCCCGTCCATGTTATCTTTTGAGTTATCTGTGTTTTTCATGGAAGGCATAGCAGTAATAATAGTACAGATGTTTTAGGTACAAGTTACTGTGATCAACTAATGTCAAGAAAGAGCTTTGTTCACTCCATGATTGTATGTACATTCAGTAACTATTAAAACTAAAAGTGGACCATAAAATCACAATACAGGAGTGTCATTGGCTCTGAAAGGCATGCACATGAAAGAAAGCCAACAACTAGCTTTGAAGGATGTGTTTGGAGTAAAGGAGTAGCACACTAGAGTCCCCAAATAGTTAAATTTGACATGTGTGTTCATGCAAGTTCTTTTGATATAGGTCATGTTTAAGTAGAGACTGCAGACTGAGGAAGCTGTAGTTATTCATCATGATTAAGTGAATTATCGAGGGTTAGTAAAGTCCTACTGTGAAATAGACATAGGTCCCCTTTTGTCACTTCTCTGTGTTATGGGGTAGTCAATAGTAAAAGTTTTGAAGTGAAGGTTAATAAGATTGGTTGTATATGCTTAGAAATAGTTGGGTCATTTATGTATATAAGCATTTTTATTAGAATGCTAATATTTAGCTTCACAAAAAAATCATGATGTGAAGTTAATTACAGTATTAATATACAATAATACAATAATTCAAAATTGTCACTGCTTTGTTGCTGATACCACATTTTAAAATGTGCTCATACTCAAGAAGACTCCTTCTCCAGTTAAACACCAGTGTATTGTTTGCTTAGGTCCCGAGCCTCTGATATAGTACAATGGAGAACCCTTTCTTCAGTTCCATTTTTTTCCTACATTAATTTTAGGATAATAACTTTTTCACAAACTACTCAGTAGTATTTTAAATATTTTAATAGAGCTGATCTCCTCCACTATAGGTTTTCCATCAGCAGATCCAACTGAAGTCAGATAACAATATTTGAAACATTATCTCTGGACTGAACAAGTGCAGACATCTCTTCCTCCCCATGTAATTCAATATAGCAGCTGTATAATAAAATTTTCATTATATCAGACTTGATAAATTTCTATAGATGCCTTAAAATACATGATAAGATGTGATAGGTTATGTGTAAGTGGTCTCATTCTGTTTAAGGTACTCTGTCCTCCACAAAATTTGGTCTTTCCATGATAGCAGGAGGCAGTCCTGGGTTCTAGAACTAAATCTTTGTGTTTGCCCAGAGCACACCATTTATAATGGTAAATTCTACTAGCAGTTAGCTGTTCATAATTGTCTAATAATTCATTACCTTTTTATGTTTTGTACCACTGGTCTTGATGTTTGATTCCATATTTGAGAAGAACGTCTTATAAATTCATCCCTTTGGACTCAGGTTTTCTCAGTGTTCCTGTGTAATGACCAAGGCATACAAGCTCATTTCAGGTTGCAATTTCCTGTTGAGCAGCCTTGAGAGTTAATGAGATCATGTGGCGTCTCATCTGTCCTCTCCAGGCAGAATTAGTACAGGAGGAGCACCGTGCTTGAAGCGGTATGGACTTTTCTAGAAGCCATGGAGAGAAGTGTTATTTACCAAAGGAAACAGCTTGAGTTGGAATGACTATGTTATACACTATTGCAGTTAGAGTATTGTTCTCAGTGGTTGAACTGTTTTTAAGATTATGTGTGAGAAAACCTTATGGGCTTGTAGTCAGAGGAGTTTGTATTAAATGGTACTGGAGGAGCCATGTAGCATTAATGAAACGTGGAGGCAATGCGATGTGATGGGTTGGGACTCTGGGATCAGCTGCTTTGAATCCTGGCCCTACCAATTTTGTGAGTATGGGTAAGTTACTTGGCCTCTTTGGCCTTAACTTCCTAATTTTGCAAACTGGGATGTAAGGTTTCCTGAGATGAATTTTGGGAAATTTGATTGCAGTCATATATATCGAATTCCAAATAAAAGGTTTGCCATGAAGACATTTCCCCACAAAGATGACCAGGTTTCTTTGCTAAGTATAAAAGGGGAGACAACTTTCCTCATGACTTCCTGGAACCCTGGCTTTGTGTTGTCTCATTATGTGAGCCACAATAATCGCAGCTGTGGGGTGCCTTAAGAAAGTACATGTTAAGCTTTCTCCTCATAGTTTGAACCAAAGCCCGGCGTCTCCGGGGTCCTAGTGACAGAGAAGTATGAGTGGAGGATCATGGGAAATGTAATAGGACATTGGGTTCTACGTCTGGCAGACCAGCTGCATATTCCTGTTTTACTCTCTGTATTTCTATTACCATGTCGATTGAAAAGGGGTAGCTGGGTATTACAAAGAAAAACTTTAAAAACAGAGGCATGCTTACCAGTCTGTTTTTTGGCCTTCTCAAGCCCCTTTCCTTCTACTTCTTGACCTTTAAGGTGTTGTGTGGGAGTGGGCTGAGTCAGTGTGGTAGCAGGATGAGAAAGGTCTGTAGTCTGTTTTTGTGCATGGACTTAACCAGATAATGCAGTATAACCAAGGGTAGGGTTAGCTTCAGGTTGCTTAACTCTAGCATTAGCCTCTAAGCACACATAACCAGCTACCTTTTAGTTATTAGAAATTTTCTAACTAGGAAATAACAATGTAGTTCCATCCTTTGTCTGTCTTCCCTCCTCCCCCATCCTTCCCTTTTTCCCTGTGTGCATGCATGCATGCGTGCATGCGTTGTGTGTGTGTGTGTGTGTGTGTGTGTGTGTGTGTGTGTGTGTGTGTGTATACACCTGTGTACAGGGGTATGTGGAGGTTAGAGGCTGACATTAGGTATCTCTCCCAGTCTTTCTCCACCTTACTTTTTTGGAACAGGCTCTCACTGAAGTTGAAACACATTCATTCAGCTAAACTGGCCGGCTAGTCACCTCTATGGGTCAGCTGGACTCCTGCGTCTACTCCTTCAAACCCTTAGTGCTGGGGTTCAGGAATCCCACATCTGGCTTTATGCAGGTTCTAGGGTGCTACTTCTATGGCAAATACCTTCCTGACTGAACCAGCATCAGCCTTCTTCCTCTCATTCATCATTGCATTCTCTTTTCAGCACTTAGGATCTTTATGTCCCTGTCTTGTCAGTAAGAACTTTGTCTCAGAAGTCGTACCCTGCTTCCCTCTGCCGTTAAGCATGTTGAAGAAAACAGCATACTGAGCAGACTGGTGCCTTTGATGCTCTGAACTCTAGGTCCCAACCATTTGAGTCACTGGGGATTTCTCTCTCCTATTTTAAATGCTGTTCTGTCTATTGACCTGTCATCACCAACATTTACATGGGCTTCCAAACATCAGGGCTAGAATAAGTGAGCATGGAGTGCTTGGGCAAACCCCACATCTATATTGCCCCCACCATTGCTTAAGGAGCATCATAATAATGAAATTTTGTGTCTATTGCTGCTTAGTTATTTTGTGAGTAATTTAAAAAAATTTAACACTAGCTTTTATTTTTCTGTTTATTTTTAACATTAGCTTTTACAGAGTAGATCCAAAAATTTAGAAGGGACTCAAAACTACTTGTTGAAAAAGTAGCTAACTACATTGTCAACTTAATCTTCTCCTAGTTGAGGACAGTGGTTTAAATTCTTAACCCTATCAGTTGCTTAGTATTCCTTTCAGTATAAAGTTAAAACAGACAGATGAATCAAGTTTCTAAAAAAAAAAAAAAACAACTTCAAAACATTTTAAGAATATGTGTAATATGTATCCAAATAAAACCTAAGAGGTTGTTTCCTACCTGAATGTTTCAGACCTTTCTCAGCTATTTATGATATAGCCATATACAGTGTTCCAAGACATTTATAACTGGGCTGTACTTGATCGCTGACCTTACAGCTAATAACAAGCTAAATGAGTATACAAGGAGCAGGTAGCAGCAACAGTATTGGTTTTGTAGAATTGTCATTTTTACATAAATAATAGTAGACATTTAAATATAACTGAATGATAGCATGTACGTACAGATATTACGGTCATGTTTTATAAATTTGTATAATATTTATTTGTCTCATTATTGTAAGGGTTTATTTTTGCTCACGGTCATCAAGTCAGAACTCTGGTGATGCTTGGGGCAGCTGTTCCACACTCAGGGAACAGAGCTGATGAGCCCTGGTGCTCAGCTCACATCCTCCATTTGCTTAATCTTAAACTGCAACCCCTGTGGGAGCTGCTCAGCTGGGTGGGTGGGTGGGGGGGGTCCTACCTCCTTTCACCCAGTCAAGATAACCCCTCACAGACACACCCACAAGCTCATTATCGTGGTAATTCCAAATTCTGTCAGACTGACAATCTCGATTAACCAGTTGACAGTGTTGGCATTAAATTCTGAAAATATTTCAATGCTTAGAAGTAACTTTCAGTTAATTACATTGCTTCTTTGTTCATGATTTTAAAAAGTAACTCCCATCCTATCCTCATGCGGCTGTGACAAGAGAGAGAGGCAGGCTTCCAGTACAAAGCAAAGTAAATGATATCCCAATTATTCATTACCATTTATGTAAGAATGTGTTCCTAGTTCTGTATTTTAACTCAAATGCACAACATAAATATAGACATGGATGCAGTTGTGTCCAGCTGAGTTGAAAGAAAGCATATTGTAGTAAATTGAGCTCTTGTGTTTCCTGTTTTTTGGGTTTTTTAAAAGCATTTTATTGGTAAACTTGCTAGATTCTGTACACTTGCATTTTAATCAAAACAATTATATGTTGTTAAGCAAAAATTTTCTCTTAAATGCTTTCTTTATATCTCCTACTGTCTTTTTCCTTCTCTCTGTATAACTATAAGTATGTGATTTAGGCCGAATTCTCAAAAGAATAATGATGGTCTTTACAGTCACAAAACCAGTTTGATAATGTAGGAGACAAGCGACAGGCTTTTCCTTCCAAATGTGTAAATAATAGTCTGAACAGATATCTGCAAAGGAGAACCACTCCATCACTGTCAATCAGGACAGAAGGAAGACTCCAGCCCTTTGCAGTAGCAGCACTGGAAAATAACACATGAACCAATGTTGGAACCTGACTTATCTGTAACCCGCCGAGGTCTAGCTTAGAGAGTTCACAGTTTGATTGGTTTTTTTCCCCCAGGTTTATTAAAACCATTGGTTTAATGTATGTTCTACAGGAGGATAAATTGAGGGGAGAGAGATTGCAGTTAACGTTCAAGAATTATTTTTCTGCTTAATTAGAATTAAGACCCAGAAGGTCCAGTCTGTGTGTGATATTGGTAATATCTTCCTTGTGTCTGACTTTAATGAAGGTGATACTGCAGTCATGTGGCAGCATAGTTAGCCAAGCCAATCGAATGTCAGGCTCACTGTGTGTTAGGGTTTGTTCTATGCTCTTTAGTTTCCCAAGTGGAAGCTAAACAGAGGCAGACAATCCCCTGTTTCAGCTCTTGCAACAGTGTTGGGAGCACACTACTACACGTGACCATTGGTGAACATCTCTGCATAAAGAAATTGTGATGCAAAGAAGCAGAAGACAGCATGAAGTCCTCTCCAAGGAGGTGGGCATGCAGGCACGGGCCACGGTGGTAGCATGTGTGAGCCGCACTTAAGCATTTGGCACCGAAGTTTCTTTGAGACAGTAATTGCCTTGAGTTGGAGGACTTTGACTAGACTCAGCCTGGTACTGTGGCCTCAGGCATCACCTGGAGCCCGACTAGCTAGCATATCATGGAGTGGGGCTGAAGGGGGAGTGGAGAGAAGCCAGTGCTCGCAACATTTGAGACCAGCTATGCCTGAAGCTGTTCATATTCCTATCACTGGGTTCTGTAACCCAACATGCTGCTCCTTTGTAGGTGCCAGTGTGGACTGTTTTCTTTATCAGCAACCCATACCTCCTGTGTCTTTAGAGTATAAGTGCTAAAGCACCTAGAACTGAGATCAGAATATATTATTACTATCATTACTAACATTTTAGGACTTAGTTGTATGTGTGTGTGTTATGTGCATCTGTGTCTACTAGTCTACTTTTACACCTGAAATATTAATAAAGAAAATCAACTTAAGTGAAGTACTAATCCAGAAAGGTAAGAATAAAGACTCAGATTAACTCCTAGACATTTTTAGAATAGCTATATTTCACAGAGATATGTAGTAGGAGGCTTCTGGCCCGGACTTTCAGGCTGAGCCTTAAGGTTTAGACCGGCAGACCCCCAGCCGCGCAGAGACACACAGATGTTTACAATAGTTTTCAGCTGATTGACCTAAGGCCCAGGCATATAACTTGCTAGCTCTGTACCCTTCATCTAACCCATGATTCTTATCCTGTTCAGCCATGCGGCTCGATACCTTTTCTTAGAGCAGCATGGTTGTTCTCTGCTTCTTCTGGCTTCTCTCTGGCGTTCTGCTCTGTGCTTCCTGTTCTCAGAGTTTTTCTTAGTCTGGTAGCCCCGCCACACTTCCTGCCTGTTTTTGGCCAATCAGTGCTTTTTATTAAACCAGTGGGTGGGATAATTATTTACAATGAAACAACACAATCTCCCACAGAGATACTTATATCTATAGAAGACAAGTTAGGAAATAGAAGGCCATTTAAGTCATAAATAATATTATTTTTAAAAATCAAATCTGTTTAAAACATTTTGCTACAGTTAAATAATATAATTTAGAATTTTAAATTAAAATTAAATATTTAATATTTAATATACTATTTTATTTCAAAGTTAAAGTTGTTAGTATAGTACTGTATACTCTGTTGCCTTGACATAATTTTAATAGTTTTGACCCTACATTGTAATTTTCAAATTTTATGAGTGAAAGTATAAGCTCATGGATAAGGATCATGCTAATTTCCAATTTTACTATATAAATATCTTATCTTTATCTTATTATATCTCATATCTATTATATTATTTATATTTATTATTTATTTTCACAAATTAAAATTATATTTTTTATTATTACTACCATTAGTTTTCTCAGTCTCATTTTTTAAATGTCTAGACAAAGCATTGTGAGGCTGAAAAATTTCCAAAAATACCATTTTGTTTTGTGTCAGCGTCTACTGTGGGAAGGGCCACCCTTCCATGTGGTTTGTACACCCAATAAGGCTGTGTTGGAGAAAATTAATTGTCCCCTTTCCAGCAGTTATCAGCTGGAGAGAGCGTCTGGTTTGGGTTGGGCTGTGTCTGATTACCCTCTCAGCACTGGTACCCCGGCTGCCTTGGATCTGTCCGTGCTTGCTCCCACAGTCTTTGAGTTCTTATCTGCCTGTCCTCTTTTGTTTCTTGGTGATTTCCATCCCTAGTAGCCCTCCAGTTTCCCTGCTTCTTCTACAGAGTTCCCTGAGTTCGGAGAGGAGGAATTTGATTGAGATGTCCTACTTAGGACAGATGTTACACAGTCTCTCACTCTGCACATTGTCCAGCTGTATTTGTTCCCAGTGCAGGACGTATGGGTTGTTGATAAAGATAAACAAAGTAAAAATAAAAACCACTTCTTGGTCCTGATGAGTTATGACAACTGAACAGGATACTGATTCATGAGTATGGCAGGACATCATTAGAGTCATTTTATCACAGAACAGCTTGGTTTTCCCCTAGGTCTGAGGCCTTGCTAGTCCCAGGTTCTTGGTCACCTGAGCAGTACTGGGCAAAAGTTTGATCTCATGGAGTGGCCCTTGAATGCAACCAGATTGTGATTGGTTACTCCACAATCTTTGTGCTCCTATTGCACCGGTGTATCTTGCAGGCAGATCACCATTGCATACTACAGGCTCAGCCTCATTCTTAATGGCTGCAATTACCTTTGCGTCTCATCACTAATGTTAAATTGAAGTCAGCTTCCTTCTTGCTGTTGGGAATTGTAGCATACCCGTTCACGGTAAAGTGAAGAACTCTTGGCAACAGTCCCTAGGCTATAGGGGATTGTGTTGGTGAGGCTCCTTTTTGGTGCTAACCCCAAAGGCCTAATGTAAGTTGACTTAAAAACTATGTTATAAGCCAATTACAAACATTTTTAGTAGCATCAAATGCTGAGTGTTATAATTAACTTTCTACATGTTATACCCTGTGCTCCCTTCCTGTATTGCTTCAGTAGTTTTCACAGGGCAACAGTAGTTTTTCTGTCAAGCATCATGGCTGAAAATATGATATAAATACACTGTACACATATCTATATAATATTAATTAAATAATATGTAAAATGTACATAAATATAATACACATATAAATTGCTGATGCAAGTAGCTGTGGAAACAAGAGATGGATCCAGCCCTGTCAGGACACTGCTGCTGTTTCTCTGTATCCTTTGATTGATTGCGCATCTCTGTCTCTCTGACATCTCACAGAGGTCCCTCCAAGGAGTGCAGAGCGATTTCTTTTTTGATACTTGGTCTCACTGTGTAGTCTAGGTTGGTTGTGAGCTCACTGCCTTTCTTCTCTAGTCTGCTGAGTGCTTCTGGTTCAGGACGTATCGACATCTAACTGTAGCATTAAGTTTTGTATATTTCAAGTGAATATGACTAAGTGACTGTGATTTTTGCAAACAGCAATTAGTATTGTTTGGCGGGAGGGGGGTGCTAAAAATAAATAAAGTAAATACTTGGTTCTTTTTAGTTCTCCTGAGCATCAGGTTTGGCAATGTAAGGTCATGGTCAGTGACTCTCTGACTCATGTCTTGTAGAGTGGAATTGTACAGTTGAGGAAGTGTGATTGTTCCTTAAGATTGGCTCATCTGCTCCTCACTGTCAGATGCTCTGCTTTCTTTTGTTTCCTTCCTCCTGGCCGTAATTCAATTCATTCAAGTTGCCCTCCCCTTAAAGACCAAGGACTTCTTTCAGGATTGAGTCTTGTATAGCCAGTGTGAACTCTGTCAGTCTGGTTCCTCCTAATGGGCAGGTGCCATTTCTTCTGCGGAAGGATTGGCAGCTGGGCTGTGTGGAGAACCAGGGTGTTCTGATGCTTATCCATGCAGCATGGAGACAAGCAGCAAGGACCTGAAAGGATTGAGGACCCAGGTGTGACAACGTTGACCTTAATGTTTCTCACCTGCATGACCTCAAAGAAGTCACTTAGTTTTCCAAAGCCTGGTCTTTTCCTGTAAAATGAAGATGGTAATGAGCTCCTTATAAAGTGGATATAAACATTAAATGGAGTAAATACAGAAAGTATTCTTCACACTGCCTTAGATGCAGGTGACATTTTTTTTACTGACTGTGTAGTAATAAACTGTCTCTCTCTTGTTTGTTCTCAGGTAGCCCCAGTTTCAAATAATTAAAAGTTCAAAAGCCATTGGCTATCTGGGGAAATTTGTTCATTGTTTTTCAGCCAAAAGAAAATACTGTTTAAAATACAACTCGTTTTTTATTGTATTTAAAAATATTTTATATCTTAAGGTTTTGTTTGTTTGTTTTTTATAAAGGGAAGGCAGTGACTTAGTTAAAAGACTGAAGGCGTTTTGCTCAGAATAGGATAGTGTGCTTGCCTAGGCTTGTGGCTGCTGCAGTACCCACCATGGCCACATGGCTCTGCTGGAGTTTGGGGGGCAGCTGGATTTGGACTGAAGCAGCTTCAGGTGCAATTTCAGGCTGTTCCATTTTCCCCCTGTGTCCAGCTGCATAACACCTCACTTTAAAAGTCCTGTCATAACCTGTTGGCTTCTGGAGTGGTGAGCTGCTTGACTCGGTGTGAGGAACTGGAAATAACCAAAGAGTTCTCCTGACCCTGAGTCTTTTCATTGATGAAAATGCATCTCAGTGGAAGTCACCCAGACAGACGAGGGTCACTGAACAAAGCCACAGAGAGTAGGCAAGGCAACCTGTTATCTATGGTTTTATTACAATGTCTTATACAGATGAAATTCCTGAAGCTATTCGTATTCATAGAAGTCAGAGTAATTCTGTTGCTGTTTATTTGAAGGACGTATTTGCCACTTCAACTGCCTTGTTGTCACTTGTTGTGAATAAATTAATGAACAATAATCTCAGACTCACAGAGCTATAGTCATTTCTTCCTAATATAAAAAATTCAATAACCAAATCTGCGAACACTCCTGTACCTGGTTGATTAGTGTTTAAATGTGCCACGTAGTACTTATGAGTCAAGGATATAGAGGCATTTGTTAGTCTGTTTCCCTTTTAAGGAAAAAGCTTTACTGTTGATGGAGCTATACAGTGTATTTTTCTATATTAAACATTTGTCCAACATGCTGTTAGTCACTAAAATGTTGAAATGTCTTTGCAAATGTCTTGTCACAATCTATTTGGAAAATAACTAATATTTTAAATGATGCATCTTTCTCTTCATAGATAGGTATCACATATTACTCATTTTCAAACTTGTTTAGAAAAGATGGCATTGAAGACAACCTAAAAAATAATAGCCATTCTTTTAATGTGAGGAATGGCTTACTAATTAAAGCTGAGACATTTTGATATGACCGAAATCTTATTTTCAATGGCATTTACATAAAATAACTTGGTATGTGTTTTACTTTTCTGTTGCTCAGATAAGACATCAAAATATTATATGCATCGTGTAAACATTGTGTAAAATTATAATAATGGGGCCAGTGAGATGACTCAATGGGTATAGGTATTTGCCAGCAAGCCTAGTGACCTGAGCTCTGTCAGCGTGTGATTGAAGATGACTCCTGCCAATTGTCCCCTAACCTCCACATCACAGTGTGGCACAGACAGGCCATAAATAAACACAAACGTAATGTCTAAATCGCAGTTATATGTTTCTTACCAGTAAGTGTTAGAATTGATAGCACTCTCTGCTTTCTCTGCCTTTCTGAAAGTGCAGTGGAGAGGGTATACTGCATAGTTGCCACTGTTAGCACACGGTTTGCCTAGGTGGTCAGTCTGTGGCACTCGGCCCTGACATGTAGCTCTGTTCAGCTCAGAGCCATGGCTATTTCTTGAGGTTATTACCTGGACACATAGAGAATCTAATCTGTTCGTCCTGCCCTCCTCCTGCGTGACTTTCTCTTCCTGTCCTCACATATGCACGTCTTGATCATTTTTATAAACTTTTTAACCACATACAAACATTCTAAGCATGATTTTGATTAGTAAATCTCCGTTGGTAGCGTTGAAGTTATACTCAGCAAAGTTCATTGCTACCTTTAAGAAAAAAAACTCTTAGCAGTCACAGTTTGAGGGAGAGAAGGCAATCTAGAAGCATAGCTTTTTGGTTCAGAATACATTAAATTTGTTTTTCTTTTTCCCTTTTTAGTATATTAGGAATGCATTTTTTATTTCCAAACTTTTGATTAATGAAACTTGTTCTTTGACAGTTTCCCACGTGTATGATGCACAGTCACCCGTTTCAACCTCTCCCTCCCTCCCCTTTACCCACCCACTCACTTTTCCCATAAAGGTTTTTTCTTAACATGCTTGCTTATTATTTTGTTTTGTGGACCCCGAGGTTTAACCAGGGATGGCTGTGTGACCATCAATTTGGAGCACGCTCTTGGAGTTTGGGGTACTCAGCGTGGGCACACAATTGAAAATAGTGATTCCCATTTGTCAGAATTGATCAGTAGCTGACAGTTCAGCAGAAAACCTTCCCGACCCATCCACAACCGACTGTTCGCAGGTCCCAGTGCAGTGTGAATTTATGATTGCAGTGGTTGTGTTGAGTCCAGAGGATGGCGTTCCTCACCCGTCACTTATCTTCTGGCTAGTCTCTACTTTTTCCCTGAACCTTACAAGGTTGAACCCTGGTCTGTCCTGTATCCTCAGCATTTTAGGCAGCTCTAAGTCGCATATTGACACTGTCTGTGCCACATGTAGCATTAAATGAAAACAGGAAGGTGCTGTGGCTGGAATTTATTTCAGTGAAAGAAGGTGAGAAAGTTATTTTCCCAAGATTCCAAATGGTGGAAGTGGGTATAGAATGGAAATACTTGGCTATACAACCAGATGCTCTCTATCCACTACTGCATTGCACTTTTCGGGAAGGCCACGTGAATGATATACATAGCCATACCTACAGGGAAATATGCCATTATTTTCAAACTCATACTTAAATTGACTATCCCGCCTTTTCTGCACATTCTTTAATTTTTTTTAAGATATGATTCTTGATAGTGATGACTGGAGGAATAGCTGCCTATTGGGAGGAGGAAATACCTAATGCTTGTATTGCCTGTCTTATTTAGGCAGATGAGGAACTGGAACACACATCTGTCTCCTTTGTATTCACTTGAACTAGAATGTGTTCAATTCAATACAGTGTGCAAACAAAAAAACCTGTACAATGAAACTATTTATATGCTTAAGAGCTATTCAAGGCAAAGTTTATCATCATTGTGCATTTACTTTAATGTTATTAAATGTTATTTAATTTTTATAATGGATGTCTACATGTAAATCTTTAATTTACTGTGGAGGTCATGATATACAATATTTGAAAAGATGATCAGCTAGAATTCATTCTTGTGATGAGCTCCCAGGTTCCCAGAGCAATTTCAGACGACACATGCTGTTTTACTGGAAGAGTAACTACAGAATACAGTCAGATCTCTCTCGGCCTCCCATGGTAAACCTTCTGTTTGTTTTGTGAATTTGGTAGTTAAAGGTGTGTGATAAAACTTGCCATCTCAACTAGATGCTGCTAAATCAGACAGTAATAAAATGACTGCTAAGCTCCAGCAGGTCTTTTTATTCCATTAAACACAGATTTCCTAGATGGTCACGGCATCTGGTTTGTCCAAAACTTCTTACTCTGAAAGCATTAAAATCTACAGCATAAACTTTAAATTTTAGTAAAAGAGAGGAAGGGGACATCGCATGAGTTGAAACGTTCCTCAGACAATTGAAATCAAAGAGAAGGTTTGGAGGAGATGTATTTCCACCTTCTTGACCACTGTAGGATTACTCTAGAATAGGAAGCAATTAATCCCTCCCCGTTTAACTGTTGGAGCAGAGACGCACATTAAATGTTAATTAGCTCTACTACTTATAGTAGCATCTGCTCCTGCAGAAGTTCACCTGCATCTCAAAGCTGTACAGTAATCTTTCTTCATCTGGAGGACTCAGTTCAGCACTCGGCTTCACTAGAGACCTTTCCTACTCTTTACCTGTGGGTGTCTCTGAAACTCTCATAGAAACATATGCATGTCTATATGTAGTATGAGGTTTCTGGCCCGTACTTTTGGGCCTAACCTCAAGGTCTAGGCCCACAGACCCGCAGACCCGCAGATCAGCAGTCCCACAGTCCCACAGAGACACACAGATGCTTTCAAGTTTTAGGCTGAATTGGCCAAAGGCTCAGGCATATAACTTGCTAACTCTTTACCCTCCATCTAACCCATGATTCTTCCTGTTCAGCCATGGGGCTCGGTACCTTTTCTCACAGCAGCATGGTTGTCCTCTGCTTCCTGCGGCTTCCCTCTGGCGTTCTGCTTCTGCTTCCTGTTCTCAGAGTTTTTAGTCTGGTAGCCCTGCCCACACTTCCTGCCTGCCTTTGGCCAATCAGCGCTTTTTATTAAACCAGTGGGTGGGACAATTATTTACCATGAAATAACACAATACCCCTACATCTATACATACATTCATGTATCACATATGGATTCCCATATGTTTTCATGCCTTGGACATTACAAAACAGTAAAGAGGACAAGATATTTTTATTAAATAAATCAAGTTAAATGGTTTGAAAACGTTTGTATTTTTCATTAGGTTTGGGCATCTTTTAGCATCTACTTGATTTTTATTATGTTTCCTTAATGCTTTGTCTTATATTTTCTTCCTGTGGTTCCCACTGCTTATTACCCTTATGTATTACCTCATATCCCACCTCCATTGACTCTTCTCCTTCCTTTGCTAAATGACATATATTATGTCATTTAAAAGTAAAAGTGCAGCTTAGAAGCAGAGTCGGAAACAATTTTATCATACCTAATTTTGAGTTGTTTTTTGGAGTCTTTAACTCATTGGTGAGTATTTCAAGTTCTGACATTGAGGGCTTGAGCCTTAGCTTCCCTTATAGTTTGTGGATTGTATAGTGTGAAGGTCCAGAGAGTTTTCTGCAAGTTTGTTATAAGTTTGGATCGGCTGGCTTAGAGCCCCCGTCCACTCACACCATCAAACGGCCGTAAAGCTGCAGAGCATTCATTGTCTACTCTCCATAGTAGGATGAAGACAGACACATTTATCATCTATTTCCAGTGATGGAATAATGGAGAAATGAGTGGGCTTTGCCTGCATCTTCAGAGGAGGAAGAAAATAAACTGAAAAGTAAATCTCCTCAGCGGATCTTTGAGTGTAGTGTAGGACAATGAGTCAGAATCTGCTGGGGAGGCAGTCTTACCCAAATTCAATCCTCAAGACCCACGTGATAACAGGGGAGAACTGGCTCCTGAATGTTGACCTCCAACCTCCACTTGTATGTTGTTGTACATGCCTTTTACTCTTGCAAAATAAATAAATGTGAAAAATGTTAGCAACAGTGAAACTTACTAAGAAGTAAGTTTCTTACTTTGCTTCTTCAAACCGTGGTCTTCAGATGAAGGCATCATAGGTACTTAGCACTAAGATGGCATTGTGTGCTGAAAGTTGAATTGATTGACATTTATCATTTTCAGTTCCTCTTCAGTAGTAAATTATGGTCTCAGGACCTCAAGCCTCAGTACACACAGCAGATGCAAATGCACCCATGAAGTCAGTATCACCCTTACACCAATTATCCAGTTCATAAAAGAAAAACCATGTAGGAAACTTAACGCAGCACTTTGTACAAACGGGATCTCTTAACAGTCCCGCGGAAGAGCTAAGTGTGAAGTCCCTATGCTTAGTTCTTCCTGAGCACCAATTACTGGGATGGACTTTTTATCAGGAAGGTCTTCACTGCAGAGCCTTCAGAGCCAGAAGCAGAGAGATACTCATTCATCTTGATACTCTGGGATGTTTTTCTCCAAGGTAGTCCTTAACATGGTTTTTATTTTGCTTATTTCTTCAGAGGGAACAGACACTTTATACATGTACTTTCACTGCTTTTTATATTGAGGCATTAGCTTCATTTATATATGTTGTTTAATTCTTCAAAAAGGCATCAAATGTGTAACTATAGAATGAGAATCTCATAAAGATATAAATATAGAAAGAAATTGTATTAAAGCAAATACTTTGGTTGTTTAAATGAATTATTCATCTAGCTGGATCTATTTATTTGAGAGACTGATAAAAAATAATACTGTCATCATCTGTTACATATATATGTGTATATATAATTCTTATAAAATGGGGGATTTTTTAAATCTATGAAAAATGACATTTAACTGTGCAAGAATGTGTTTAATTTAAAAATTGATGTTTCCTCTTATTCCATTTTGTTTGCAGACACTGTTTTGCAAGATTATGTATTTATATTATAGAGCAGTATATTTTCACCATTTTCAGGTATATTTTAAATTTCTTGAGAATTTCATACATTGTATTTTATCATATTCATTCCTTTTTCCCAACTCCTTCCAGATATATATCTCTCTCTCTTTTTAAAATTTCTTTGTGAAGAAAATTTACAAATGCATATTGAAGGGGGTTTTTTTGAGAGATTTTTTTTTTTTACATTGTTCTTATTTTCAGACAAGATCTCCATGTAACTGAGGTTGACTTTCAACTAGAAATCTTCCAGCCTGAATGCTGGGGTTACAGTGTGGACCAGTTTTTAATATAGAGGTTCAAACAGCCAAGCTGTCATGATGCTGTTCGTGGGAAAGGAAAAACCTTATCATGTATGTGCTTTGATATAGAGGAAACAATTGTCCCGAAGTAAAATTGTCCAGAGTATTTCCACACTGATAATTTTCTCCAGTTAGATAAGTCCTTTAATCCTACATGAACTCAGCATTCAGTGTTTGGGGGATATAATGTTTTTGGCTACAAAATAAATATTTTGACATCAAGGAAATCCGTTGTCCTTTGATTTTAACCATTACATAAGGTTTGTATTGGAAAATGGGTTAGCAAGCTCATCAGATTCCACATGAAGGAGAAAACGGGCTTTTACAAAGTTTTGATTGGTGATATTCCCTATTGTGTTCCCATAAATCCTGGAGACTATTGTACTCACTTTCTCTCTTATTTGTATTAGCGAATGAAAAATAAAAACTAGTCACTAAAACAGAGTATATGTACAAAATTTATCTTGACTGGAAAGTTTTATTGCTTTTAGTTTTTAGTAGAAACAGAAAACTAAAGTTACTCTCTGTTAAAAAGTTTTATACTATTACAGTATGATTTTATGGTGGAGCTGTTTAGGAAAGATTAGGAGGCATAGGCTTCTCAGAGGAGGTAGGTAACCAGGCATGGGCTTTAAGGTTTCAAAAAAGACCATCTCAGGCTCAGTCTCTGTTTGTCTGTCTATGTAATGCTGGTTTTTGTCTCAGGAGGCAAACACTCAGCTGCTGCTCCAGTACCATGACCGCATGCTGCCATGCTTCCCACCATGATGGTCATGAACTTGGCCACTGGAACTGTGAGCCCCAGTAAATACTTTCTTTTCTATATGGCATAGGTCATGATATCTTTACACAGCAATAGAAAGGCAGATAAGACAGCCTCTAATTTTATACAGTTACTTTATTGTTTTCTGATATCAGGGTGAACTTTTGGATAGACACTATGTTTTAGACCCATTAAAACTCCTTTCACAGATTCATAGATTAATACAATTTCTTTAGTTTTAAGCAGTCAAGTTTGTGACAGTTTTTACAGAACCTGAGGAAACAATACACAATAACAGCTGTAAGTACCCAATACTCTTTAACGTTTATTGATGTAATCATGTGCTTTTGAATCGTGATCCTGCCCCCTCCCCCGCCACATAGTCTGAGGTTTCTGTTTCAACATAAACTATTAAATATCTGGCAGTCTCTTCTCTGTCCTGCCTGTCCGGTCCCGCAGCTGACTCATGAAATTATTAACTCTGAGGCTTAATATTAATTACAAGCTGTTTGGCCTATGGCTCAGGTTTATTACTTGCTAACTCTTACATTTTAAATTAGCCCATAATTTTTATCTATGTTTAGCCATGTGCCTTGGTACCTTTGCTCAGTACAGGATTCTTATCTTGCTTCCTCTGCATCTGGCGGGCGACTACTTCTCTGGCTTTTCTCTTTCCAGAATTCTCCTAGTCTGGTTGCCCTGCCACTACTTCTTGCCTAGTACTGACCAATCAGTGTTTTATTAAACCACTACCAGTGATAAATCTTTACAGTGTACAAGAGCATTATCCCACATTTCCCCCTTTTTCTTTTTAAAACAAGAACCCCAAATCTATCTTTTTTGTTTAGGTTTTTTTTTTTTTTCCTAATCATTCTTAAAGTCTACTAAATCTTTAGTAATGCTTTGACTATAGTCTGACTTTTTATTAAGGTCTAAAATTCAGTTTTGAGCTTTAGTTAAATGTATTTGAATATGTAGTGGGAGCCCAGATTGTGCTAACTGTGAGAGGTGAGCATCAAACTTGAGGTTTCCTATGATAAATAATTGAGCTAATTTTTGTTCCTAAGCAAGAGAGCCACATAAAAAGGAACTAATAAGAAGCACAACATCCAAAGTCTAGTTGCTATGGAGCCTAAGGAGATACTGCAGTCTTGGGCAACAGTGTTGTTTGTACCAGATTTCTCAAATATATTTTGTTCTACTGTGCTCTTCAGGAGGGGGCTATGTGTATATGTGGGGTTTAGTTGGAAATTAAACAGCCATGTCAGTAGAGAATGCTTTAGTAAATGACAAAGGGGTGGTGGGATTTCTCTTCTTTCATTCCATTGGGGTTTTGTTGGGAGGAAGTGAGCCTTAGAGAATCCTGACCTTTGGGAGGCTTGAGGGATGATGAGGAAATTATCTGTGTAGATCAGAGTGTCTTAGCTTTTGATCTTCGACTTTATGTGAGAGGAAAGAAGTAGAGTTAAAAACTACCCATGGATTCATAGGTATCAGTAGGTTGCATGTGCATATAAACGTAGAAAAATAATGTATTTAATAATCTTAATATACTTATAACTACATATACATATATAAACTATCAACTATAAACTTGTTTCTAAATTTGTGGTACTTTAGTTAGTATCCTGATTTCTTGTTCTTATATGTGTGTGTGTGTGTGTGTGTGTGTGTGTGTGTGTATGTGTGTGTGTGTGTACACATGCACGTGTGTATCTCTAGTTAGGTTTACTGTGCTATTTCCTAGTGTTTTAATTTGCAAAGCATAGTAACTTTTACTTCTTGACAAGGAATTCACAGTGATAATGTTGCTGCCTGAAAGCTAGCAAATGCTTCTATTTTTGTAAACATTTTCTTAAACATTGTTTTTTGTGTGCACTGTTACATTAGGGAGCTGCTTTAGATGCCCTCCGATTGTTCCAGGATCACTGTGTGCACTTCAAGACAACAGTGCTTAGTTTTCACAGTGGAAAGGAGGAAAGAAATGGACTTTTGATGCCTTTTTTTTTTTTTCCTTTTTAGATTGTTTTTTCTTCTTAGGGGAGAAATAGTTCATAAATAGAAAGATAGAGAAACAGACAGGAATATACAACCAGGAAAAATAAAACATGGATTTCAGACTTGTAAGGATAGGGTTGGAATCCCTGGATATGTGTATGTTCTTTAGTGGGATAGGTAAGTCTTGGCATAGTGGGCAGCAATGCTAAGTGCATCACCCATTAGAGAGAGGGGTGAGGGAAGGGGGTCATGTGCCAGTGCTCCCTGGGGACCCAGGGACAAGAGGAAATCATGAGCAAACTTCAATTATGAAATGCAGTACTTTGTAGTTACAGTTAAACCCAATTTTAGCCTATAATTTTATTTTTAAAATATATTCTCAAGATCTTAAGAAAAAATAGTCTGTGGTTCTTATGAAAAGTTAGTTTTGACTATTAAAATTAAATTTTAGTAGTTTAAATTAGAAAGTATTCATCCCCAAATCTCACTTGGTAAAAACAGGATCTTGTAATGTGGGTTTGGATTATTTTGTTGCCAGTTGCAGCTTTTACGCCCATTAGACTTTGGAACTCATATTCTAGATGACAAGAGTTTACTTTTAACTCAGCTGGTTAAATGACAGTGTGCTTTTCACACAGGAGATTACATGTACTCATGAAATAAACAGTGTTGTGTGACGAGATCTAGATTTTATTCAGAAACATGAGACTTAAATTTTTGAAGGAAGATCACTGTTCTCCATTTTGACATCTTCACAAAAGGAGCTAGGAAGTAACCACATTTGGCTATTTTCATATTATGGGTGTTTTAACTTAGTATCTTCAGATTGATCTTGGCTGGAGGATATAAAATATTCCATGGCATTTTCTCAACTCTCTCTGTGTTTATTTCCTTGTAATTGATATCTTTTACTTGTCTTCCTCATCTTAAAATTATACATGTCTTTATAGGATCAGAGACTTAATATGTTGAAATGATGCTTTTCTTCATAATAAAAAAAGGAGGTAGGATTGCATGGGGAAAATGAAATCTAGAAAGTTTTTCAAAAGTGAGTGTGGGCTTCTGTTTTTTAAGTTTGAAGACTGTAAACTTCAGTGAAGTTTAGCATATCAGAGTAGAGAGTTTTTACTACAAAGTTCATAGGAGGCAAGAAATACCATAGCATGTTTAGGCCCAATGCATAAATAGTATCTTTTACTTAAGAATATTTATTGACCTCCATCCAAATCAGGCATTGAAAACCAGAGCAGGCCCTGGGACTGTATCTGTGAGCATCTTGGTATTCAATTTATAACTAGAAATTTTAGGAGCTGTAATGAGGGGAAACTTCAGGTGCTTTTGAAGCCCAGTCCAGAGGAAATTAACAAGAAAAGGGAAGATCTGTGTAGCTACAAACTGAGCCAGGCAGAAAGTGTATTCTAGGAAGCAGAAAGGATATGATCAAAACCCTGGAGGGACTGGAGTGCACGATAAACCCTCTGCAGGAGGATGCAGTGCAGATACAGGGAGGCTGCTGTACCAGGTGTTTTTGTTTTGTTTTGTTTTTCCTTTTGGGGTCACCAACCAACTCCCAAATCACCACACAGAGACTTCTTATTAGTTGTAAATGCCCGGCCTAGCTTAGGCTTGTTTCTGGCTAGTTCTTTTAACTTAAAATTAACCTATTTCTCCTTGTCTGATTTTTGTCTCAGGGCCTTTTCTTTCTGTATAAATCACTGCTTCTCGTGTCTGCCTGACTTCTTGCCCCAGCTGTGCCCCTCTCTCCTCCTTCTCTCATTCTTTCTGTTCTCTCTGGAGCCTTGTTTTCTCCTCCTGTTTGTTCAGCCTGCCAGCCCTGTCTAATCTTTCTCCTGCCCAGCTATTGGCTGCTCAGCTTTTTATTAGACCAATTGGGTGCCTTAGGCAGACAAGGTGAAACAGCAACACATCTTTATAATTAAGCAAACACAGCATAAACAAAAGTAACACACCTTTACACAGTTAGGTAATATTCTACAACAGGCCACCTGGAATGATTGAAAGGCAACTGATGTAAATGAGGTACTTAGTTTAGGGATGAAGGCTCTGTTGCTTCATTTCTTGTTATAAGTTTCTGCGTAGTATCATTTCACTTCAGCCTAGAGGATTTCTGTTGGCATTTTCTTTAATTTTACTTTCCTACCAACCTATTTAACTTTTTTCCTGAATATGACCTTATTTTATTGTTGAAGATGCCTTTCTAGGAATAGAATTCTTGTTGGCCTTTTGCACTCCTGCTCTGCTGTTCCAATTACTCTGAAGCTCATGGATTCAGCTGTCAGCCTTCCATTTCCCCACATTTTAGAAAGCAAGTTGATTTTTGTTTGTTTGTTTCTCCAGCCTCCTCGGCAGTGCTGGGAATCAGAATATAAGCCTTGTGCATGCCGGGCACTTCCTCCGCCTCTGAGCTCTGCCTCTAGCACACATGGTCTTCAAAGATCCGAAGAGTGTTTGGCAGTTTGGCGTTTCTAGACTTTTTCTTTGTGTTTATCCTCATTAAGCTTTATTGTTTCCTGGGCCCATCATCCTCTGTCTTCTACAGACTGGAGAGCGTTTTCACTGCTTCCTTCTCCTCTGCTGACCTTTTCATCCCATCCCAGAGATCTCTCTCCTTTTAATCAGCTTTCCCCTTTCTTGGAGGACCAGGCGTTTCCTGTTAACACATCTTTAATTTTACTTACTCTTCCATCTCTGTTCTTCTGGTGAATATTCCATTTCTGTTACTATACTTCTCCGGGCTAGAGCCTCACCTTTCCATTTCCGTTCTTCTTCCGATATTCCTTTCAGCCTCCTCTGCTCATAGCATATATTTCTTTCAGCTTTTGCAGTATAGTCGTGTGAATTACTTGACCTTCCGTGGTTATTTCTTGTGATAAACTTAGCATGTTAGCCTACTTAAAGTTACTTTCATTGGTTACATTCTTCCAAGAATGTGAAATACTTTCCTGTTTCTTTGCAAATCCAGAATTATTTTTTGTTGTTGAGATCTCCTCATTGTCCGGTAGATGGGAAATGACTCTTGATTCTCATACATTTTTCAAAGTCATTCTCTTTTAGTTTTAGGAGGTGATCACTTTGTCTGAAGTGAAAGTGTACACAGTCTTGTAAGGTGTTTACCTTGAGCTTCCTGTGGGATTTCCTTACCTCTGTCCCCTCGAGTCACCTGTCCCAGTGCCACACAGCTCTAGCAGCCTGTGCCCACCCCAGCCCTCTCCCACTCCCCTCCCCATCTAACCCCTCTTTTAACTTCTTCTCTTAAAAAAACAAAAAACAATAAACAAAAACAAAAACAAAAAAACTCCCAAGTCCAGTCAGTGCTGTTCATGTGCACATAAGTTTGAGGCCATCCACTGAAGCGGGCGGCGTCAGCTTCCCAGAGACCACATCCATAAACAAAAATGGACTTTCCCTCCCCTGATATCCACAAACTGGTAACAGCTCCTCAGCTTGGGGAAAGGGCTCTGGCGCCTTTCCTCCCTCCATCCTGGATCAGATTGATCTTGTACAGGTCTTACCCGTGCATCTGCAGCTGTGGAAAGTTTATAATGTCCCGTTGTGTCCAGAAGACGCTTCCCCCCAGCCCTCCCCACCACCTCTCACTTACCCTACTCAGATATTAAATCCTTAGGAGCTGTCAGCACCTTGCCATCCAGTCTGATTAGGTTCCTTTTTTAAAGCACTAATTAAAGTTTGCAATTATCAGCTTATTTTTGATCTAGCCTTACATTTTAAATACGGTAAATTATTTTACTATTCCTAACTATCAAATTCATTAGCCTGTAAATATTCCTTAAGTTTGTAAGTGCTAGGTTACTTATCAACTGAAAATTTACCTTGCTTAAGAAATGAGTTATTTTTAAATGTTGTACGTAAACTAGCTTGACTGTTTGTATTTAGATTTCTCATTTGTGACATTTTAGTTATGTATCCTTAGCATTATTATTTACTTTTAGGAATCTGTATGCTACCTTTATTTTTAAATGCTAGTAGAGTTTAATAATTCAAGTGATAAGTGATTTAGTAGTGACTGGATCTGACAAGAATTACGGATAACTGTATGTTAGTTGCTGTGCTGTAGACATGAAATTGTGGGAATCCATGCCTTCATTACTAAACCATGCTAGATTGTTAAGGCCAAGGAAAATAAGATGTCAAAGTGATAAGGTTTACATGGTCTTGAATTTACTTAACTGCACGATTTGAGGAAAATACTCATGTTTTCATATGTTGTTTCCTGCAATGGGTGGACCGACTGGAGAGATCTCTTAGGTGGTGCGCAGCTTCCTTGGAATGAGTACCATATCTAGAAGGAGACTTGGATATGGGTCATTGTCACAGCCCTGCTACTGCTTCTATCCTTAACAGCACCTATCTCACAACATTGGAATTTAGTAAAATATATTTTTTCTGAGTGGCTGACATTAAGTAAAAAATAATCTGTTACAGTTTTCATCATTGTAATTCAGGGATGAGCCTCCACAGTTTTCCTAATATGATAAAGTATTGCAGAGCAGCATAGAACACTGTCTTGCAAAGCATCCTGGGATAACCAGTCGGCCCTACTGTTCTTCCAACCCCCTCTAGTGTTTTATGTTTCACTTTCTTTTTGCTGCTGTCAGAGCACAACCATCTCGGAGGCTACTCAGGTGATGAAATTCTAAGCTATAAATTTTCCCCGAGTTTCTGCAGGCCTCCAGCTGGAGTGTCCGCATGCAAGTCCATGCTAGCAGTGACCATAGCTCACTTAAGGTGATTCATGCCCTTCCTGTATAATGCAGGCTTCCCCGTCTCTGCAGTGCACACAGCAGTTATGGCGGGTAGATCCTGGACCTGTCTTACTCATGACCACAGATTGCACGGTTTTGATTTTTTATTCCTGTCTTCTCATGTGGTTCTGCAAACCACCTTCGTAATATATGTCATTCGTAACTCATTCTGTGTTAGAGACACTGGGTTGGTGTTTAGCATACATTAATTATATGCAAAAGTGGGTTTCATTGTGACATTTACATATATATATACATAATATATTTTGAGCATGTTCATTAGTATCATCTGCTCTTACCCGCCTCTCACTCCCACTGACACCCTTACACCCTTCCTCTACCCAGCCTGGCCTCTTAACTCTGTGTGTATGTGTATGCTGGTGACATAGTGTGCAGCTTGGTGACGGGCTATTTCCAGGAACATTGATGACTAGGTACTGACTCCCACTCCCCTGCCTGCAGCCATTAACCGCTGGTAGATGAGCAGGGGGCAGTGTGCTCCTTCAGCCCTTCTCCACTCATTGTTTATGGTTCTGTTTTATAACCTACTTACATGATATGAAGGTCTTTTTCCTTTAACTTTTCATAAAGACATAATTTTTTTTCTTAAGCATATCTCTCTGGTTCTCACACACCACCCCTCGCCTTTGTTTCTCTATGTGGGGATGTGTTTCAAATTTAATAAAAACAATCTGAGATATCAGAGGGATCTATCCACAGTCCCATAGTCCCACTGAAACACACAGACACTTGTATTAATTGTACACTGATCAGCCTAAGGCCCAGGCATATAACTTGCTAACTCTTTACCCTTAAACTAACCCGTGTTTCTTACCCTGTTCAGCCCTGTGGCTCAGTACCTTTTCTCAGAGCAGCATGGTTATTCTCTGCATCTTCTGGTTTCTCTGCCTGCTCTGTCTTCCTACACCTGCCTTAAATACCTTATTCACTCAGTTGTTTCACATCCAGGTTAAGATGAAAGGTGTGACACTACCACTGCCTGCCTGGGAACCTGGAACTCCTTCTGTAAACTAAGATGACCTCAAACTCAAAGTTGATGGGATTAAAGATATAGGTCACCATTTTCAGGATATTCCTTGTGCTGGGATTAAAGGTGTGAGTTACCACTGTCTGATCCTCCTAGACTGACTGTGGGTAGATCCCCCTGATATCTCAGACTGTTTTTTATTAAATTTGAAACAAATCCCCACATCTCTAGATACTGTAATTTGGTGTGTATACACACACATATTTTAAACCTCTAGAAACACTCTCACAGATGGGGCCCAGCAGTTTCTCTTCTTCCTGGGTGTTTTTAAACCCCATCAAGTTAACCATCATGACTAGCCATCATATTGTGTGAACTAGTTTTGTCTAGAATCTTGGTGAGTTAAATTTTCTTTTCTAAAAACTCTTCATTTCCTGTTTTTAGCAGCATCTACATACAGTTGGTGATACTCCCAATGACATACAACTGTGAAGTGAATCTGTGATAAAGCCTCTGTTGGAAGAGAAATCTGTGTTGGGAGGAGAAAAATGTTTATTTCTTTAAGTATTTATTACCAATTCTAGCAAATGTTTGTTATCTAGGAGCATGTAATGTCTATAGGGGTCAGAGCTGGGGAATACATGGCCCGGAGTGTTTGCCACACAAGTGTGAGGACCTGAGTTCTAGCCCAAGAACCCACATAAAGAAGCTGAACACACTTGTAGTTTCAGCACTTAGAGAAAAGCAGATACCTGGGGCTCACTGGTCAGCTAGTGCAGCTGTGGGCTTTGAATGAGAGGCTCGCATCTTTGAACACTTGGTCCCTTGGTGGTGGTATTTGGAGAGGTTATAGAACCTCTAAGAGAAAGAGGCTTGCTGGAGGAAGTGTCACTGGAAGTAGGCTTTGAATATTGTTGTGTGATGTTACTTTTCATGGGGAGATGCAACACACACATCTACTCACCCAGATAGGGAGCCCACAGCAAACCAAAGCAAGGTTACCACCAAAGTCCAGCTTAGTGAACCATGAATTTTACTGGGGTTACTTTCAGGAATGTTGGTGAGGGGGTTACTTATAGGAGCAGAAATAGCTCAAAGACAGCTCTATTACCAAAGCCTGCCACAGTGTGAGTGACAGGTCACGAAATCTGGAACCTGAAGTATACAGTATAGCCTGCAGGCAGCTCAACAGATTGGAGAATGTCTTTTCCAAGTGACTTAGTTGATCTTAGCTGGCTCCTGCTTCTTCCAGGCAATTGTTCTTGTCTCTAGAGTCTCCTTTGAAGCCTGGCTTCTTTGAATCTTAGCAGGTTGGCTTGTCTGCATGGGACTGTCAGCCTATATTTCTTTCTCTGGCAAAGAGAGATCCTCCTGAATCTGCTCAGTTTCAGGGACTTCTTGAACCTATTTTGAGCCATTTACCTTCTGTTAAAGGACTTCTGTGAAAGATGAAATGTGTTCATGGATTTATAGCCTGTCATGCTTCCTGTTTGCTTTCTTTGCTTTTTGTGTGTAGTTGAGACGTCATCTCACAGCTTCTTGCTCCGGCTGCCATGTCTACTGCTTCCTGCCATCATGGCCAATTATCCCTCTGGGACTGTAAACCAAAATCAACTCATTCATAAGTTACTTTTGGTAAAGGCATTGTTGCTCAGCAACAAAAAGTAACTAATATGCTAGCCTGCTTGATGAGCTTCAGGTCAGTGAAAAACTCTGTCTCAAAAACAAGGTACATAGCACCAACTCACCATCCATATACACACATATGTGCATCTACACACATACAATAATCTACTCTAATTCTTGAATTCCATTAATCTACCAGTCTTCACTGAAAGCCATGATTTAAATTAAATATAAATTTGTGATTCACATTGTAAATCTGAGCCATGCCATTCCTAATTGCTTAGTTAAAGAAACAATTAAGGTCACTGAGTTTTTCCACATATGCTATATTCTAAAAATCAACTTCATGAAAAATGTTGCTACGAGCATGTGAGAATTACATTGTTTTAAGAAAATGGGCTTAGATGACTAAATGCAAAGTCTTAAAAACTTAAGATCATTCAAATGGTTACTCTAACCAGTTGAACACATTAAACAGCCATTTTTGGAAACGATAGAAATGAATGTTTGTGTTAACTCTTATCCTATGGTACCGTGTCCCAGCCCTGCCTCAGTATGGTTCTGTACTTTGCTGGATTCATTTATTGCTGATTTGCCCCAGATAGAATATGAACTTGGAGTTTTCATGTCGTCAGTTGAAAGGGTTTCGTGTATAGTAAAATCGATATTTGGGGCAATCTCCTGCAGAGCCTACATTCTTCTTTATCTTCATAACAAACTATAAAATTAATATTGAAACATTGCTAGTCATCTGCAGCATGGTGGCTACTTTTGTACTAGGTGTGCTGAATAAAACTTAAAAAGGCTTTGAGCTTCTCTCTGGGGAGTAACAGATGGAACTTTTAATCTAGGTAAAAGTGGTTGGGATGACTTATAAGAGAATCAATAAAGATCAGAAAATTGCCCATTTCGGGTTCACGGATGTGCCTATCTTTTGACCTGCTGATCCCAATAATGTTCTTTGCCAAGTGACCCAGTTAGCAGGTTTTCTGTTACCAGTACTGGGAACTGTCTGAGTGACACTTTCCAGATAATGTTTTATTAGAGTAGTTGTAAGTAACATCTTGTTCAGAAACATCACTTCATCCAGAAAACAGTCTTTCATCTTGGTATGCAAAGTCCAAGGGGAAGCATCCTTGTAGAATTCTGGACCGTTACTGTCTTCAGACCTTGCTTTTGTGCAGCATGAGGCCCAATGATTTTTCAGAGAATATGAATGCATTCGAATCAAGAAATTATGACATTTGGGAACATGTTTTTACATTTGTTAAATGCACCTTGGTTGCGGTTAGGAAGATGGTTGTGAAACAGCGGTGCATCCATCCTGCTTTGACCCTGTAATTGTGCCTGGTACCTGCTTTGGCACCTGCTAATATTTTAGCTTTTCTCTGATGGACTTAATTTTGTTAGTGCATGTCAGTTGTGTCAGATTAAACAATACTGCTAACTAATACAAATGCAAAACTATGAATATTTTCCTCTAATAGATATACTCAGATGATCTCTGTTCATAATTTGACTGAAAAACCAAAAGCAGATCAGCAGTTCCCATTAAAATATCAATGACATCTTTCACAGAACTAGGAAGCACAACCCGAACATTATTGTGGAAGCATAGAAAAGCCCCAGTAGTCAAGGAAATCTGGAACTGAACAATTAATTACAGCCGGAGCCAACACAGTGCCTAACTTCAGAGATGTGTAACCCAAATGTGGTGTTGGCAGAAAGATAGGCTAAGGGCAGTGTGTCAGATTTCCACACACATGGTCATCTCTACAAAAGCACAGGGGTACACATACCTGAGAACATACAACCCGTTAGTTTCTTCTTTTGCTATGAAAAAGCACTTTGACCAAAGGCAACTTGGACAGCAAAAAGTTCATTTAAAGGCTCACACTTCCAGGTCTCACCCCATCAATCAGAGGGAATTGATGGCGGGAACTTAAGAAGAAAACACGGAGGAAGGCTGCTTGCTGGCTTAATAATAGGCTTATACTTGGATCGCTTTCTTACACAGCCAAGACCGTGTACGTAGATGCAACCCACAGTAGCTGGGATCTCCTATATCAGTTAGCAATCAAGACAGTGACCCATTGCTATGCCCAAAGGCCAGTCTAGTTTGTACAAGGCTTTCCTCTTAGATGCCTTTAGCCTGTGTCAAGGTAAAAGGTAAACTAACTAGGACATCAGTACGTGATTCTAGGAAAACTGGATACACACCCAGAAAATTGAAACTCGACTCCTGTGCCTCATCTACAATCTCAACTAGTATGAGAAGAAAACATAGGAAACTTTTCAAGACATTGGTTGTTTCAGGGACTGATTTTCTGAACTTTAAAATCACAGAAAACAAAAAACACAATTTAACTGCTGCCACTACATTAAACCAAAGGCATCTGCATAGCAAAAAAGCGATCAGCAGAATGAGCTAGACAGCCTATAAAATGGAAAAAATACTGTCAAATATCCACATAGCTGTTAAATCCAGAACATATAAAGAATTCCAACCAAAAATAAAGCCCAGATTTTAAAACAATGCGCAAAATAATCTGAACAAATGCTTCCTGAAAGAAAGAAAATGGAATGGCCAACAAATGTGGGAAAAGTGGGCAACAGCCATGAATCCTCAAAGGTAAATGGAAGCTGTTGTGGACTCATACCCATACTCCTATCACTGGGAGACTGAGGCAGGAGGATTATTACAAATGTGAGGTCAAACTTGACTATAGATAATGAGTTCCAGGTAAGCCTAGTCTTCAGTGCAAAACTCTTATCTCAAACCACAAACAAAAAAACAACCCCCTTCTCCCGAAATAGCACTCGAGAGGCAGAGGCAAATGGATTTCTGTGAGTTCATAGCCAGCCTGGTCTGGTCTACAGAGCAAGTACCAGGACAGCCAGACCTGTACACAGAGAAAACTGTTTCTTGAAAAACAAAGCAAAACAAAACCAAAACTTTAAAAAAAACCAACCAAAAAAAAAAAAAAACAAAAAAAACAAAACTCCAAAACATTTCAAACAATGTGAGATACTATCTTTTATGTATAGTGTTCTGTCTGCATGTATGCCTTCAGGCCAGGAGAGGGCGCCAGATCTCATTACAGATGCTTGTGAGCCACCATGTGGTTGCTCAGGACCTCTGGAAGAACACCCAATGCTCTTAAACACTGAGACATCTCTCCAGCCCAGAGATACTATCTTACTATTACAGTAAATCTTATCAGAAACAAAAAACAACATGCCAGGAAGATGTGAAGGAAAATGAGCTCTTAAACATTTTGTGGGAATGTAATGAATATAACAGTTATGGAGACCAGTGAAAATTCCTAAGGAAACTAAAACATGCTGAATGGGAGGTTCAAGCAGGAGGCTGGTGAGCCTAAGGGCAGCCTAAAATGCCTAGGGGTCAGGTGCACGCTGTTGGAAAAAGCCATGGACTCAGCCTAGAAGAACCCAGGGTCTACTAACGCAGCAGCATTCTGATGTCCGCCGCCAGTTCCCATTCTAGAAGGTCCAAAAACATTCAGCAGAGAAACCTGAAGTATTTTCAGCTTTTTCTCTCTTTAATCACCATTTTTGACTGAACTGACTAGCAGTTAATTATCAGTTCACACTCTTTCTTATTGTATCAATGTGCCTTGCTAAAAAAGAAAAGGTAAAAGCCTGTCGTATTTCCCAAATGAAAAAAAAGAACATAAGAATATGAGGCGCAGGTGTGGCATTACACAAGTAATTGTTTTACAGGGGTTACTTTGCAGAAGCCTATAGATAAGGTAATTTAGATCCAGTTGGCTATGCTGTGAGAAGATTTTTTTTCTAGCAAAATGAAATGTCTCCAGTCCTGCAAAGACTGCTGTTGCCTGGCTCTTCCCTAAGTGGCCTGTTAGAGCTGTTGACCTTTCTCTCTACCACCCCAAAAGCTGTGGTTCAACTGTGTCCTGTGCTCTGGACCATTTAGACTGGAAGAAACTTCTTCACAACTTCACGAGAGAAATTCAGAAAGCCCTTTAAACCCAGAGCTCTACAGATGAAATTAGTCCATTGGGTTTGCTTTTAGAACTCAAGACTGTTTGCTGGGTAGTTCATAACTTGATCTTTGTGTAAATTATTTACAGCTGGATGCAGTTCCACACAAATTGCTTCATTTAAGTGTGTCATTACTGGACACATCAGTAGCTTCTCCATTTGCACTCTGAATTTTACTTTATTTTAAACATTTGCATAATCAGTCGATAGCATCTCCAATTCCCTTGCTTTACAAGTGATAGTTTTACCCTTCATCAAAGGCATATACATATTAGACCATTGTCACGTTAGAGAATTTATATGTAAACTAATAGTATTTTTTCTGTGTGTCTTTGTGTTGATAATAATTACAGAATAGGATTTTTTCAATGCTATCTATTACCTATTTTTGTTTATTCTAAACAGGTGGTCTTTCAAATGCCCAGCCTAAGGGGACCTATCAGGATAAGGGCTGGTACAGCTGTCCAGTGACAGTCCCTTCCCATATCTGATTCCCATGTTAGAATTTTCCTTCTGGCTTCCCCGCCCCAGTCCACCCAATCCTCGGCTCCCAGTTGGGAAGCTGCTTTTACCTCCTGTTCTCCCTCCCACAGGAACCCTGACCTTTCAAGCATATCAATTAGCTTCAAATCATTAGCCTCTGGTTTTTATTATTCTACCTCCTCTGCATACAGAGTCCTCACTCTTCCAGGAAGACTGCCTTCGATGGCTTTCAGTCTGAAAACAGGACTCAGTGCTAGCAATGGCCTTGTGTGGTCTGCCCTTCTCCCTTCCTGGTCTCGGTGCCTACTTGATTCCAGCCACACTCTCTTCTTGCTCCGAAGACACCAAGAGTACTTTCTCCTAAAGGACTATTGAAGTTTCCTCCAGTTGGAGTGTTTTAATCCATGTGTTTATTCTCACTTCTTTCAGGTTTTCAATCAAATGTCAATTTATTTATGAGGCCTTCTGTGAGCTCCATATGAAATAACAGTTCTCCATATCTTCAGTTTCAGTTATTAGACAGGCTGTATATTTGTCTTGTGTGTTCCTTCTATATGCAGATCCTCTACCACGCTGCAAATTCCAAAAGGATGGAAGCCTTCAGTTTCATACGTATTAATATTCTAAATACTTAGAACTTTGGTCTGGAAACACTACTTAGTGCTCAGAGCTTAATGAAGTGCTGCTGTGAGACCTTGAAAGATATTACTAAGAGCAGTGCAGACTGTGAAGGCCTGGCTTGTGACATTTCAGAAGGAAGTTTGAGAGCCCCTTCAAGATTCTATCAGAGCCGTTTGGTGTTTTAAATCGAGAGACTGTGGTTTGGGCAGATGAGCCTGAAGCATCAACTCTGATTTTTTTTTTTTTTTTTTTTTTTTTTTTTTTTTTTTTAAGTTCAGCATTAATGAGGCTGACCCTTTTGGGAAGTGTTTCCTAGGGGAACACATAGAAGCTGGACCAAGAGGATCATGGGTATTCTTTGTGCTGGCAGTTGACCTTGGTAATGTGTAAGAGTCTCAAACAGGTGGGACTGGTTTTCAAGGTGTAAGTATTAGCAATTGAGGTTTGATATCAGGGGAGGCCATTGGTGAAAGATTCAGTAGAAGTGCCAGCACTGAAGAGGTCATGGAGAGAACGTGAGACTTGGAACCATGTGGTCAAAGTGCCTGAAGAGACCTGTGGTTCCTTGAATAAAAATGGCCCCCATCCTGGGTCCTACCTCAACTGGATATGCCAGACTGAATTGACTCACCTTGAGAGTCCTTGCCCTCCTGGGGAATGGGGGTTGGGGGCTGGGGGAAGACTGGGATGAGGGGAAGGAGGGGAAGCAGTGGTAAGTATAGGGAAAGTATTTTAAATAAAAACATAAAAAAGAATAAGTTCACATTCTAACACTGCAAGAAGGAGGAAGAGGAGGACGAGGAAGAGGAAGAGGAGGAGGAGGCCCCCACAAGCTCTTATGTTTGAATGCTTAGTCATTAGAGAGTGGCACTATTAGAGAAGGATTAGGTGTGGCCTTGTTGGAGGAGATGTGTCTCTGAAGGTGGGCTTTGAGGTTTCAAAAGCCCATGCCAGGTGCCCCGCCACACTTTGCTTTCAGATCTATATGTAGCTCTCAGTTCCTTTTCTACACCTGCCTACTGCCATGCTCTCTTCCATGATGATAATGAACTTAGCTTCTGAAAGTCTAAGGAAGCCCCAAATTAAATGCCTTCTTTTATAAGACTTTCCTTGGCCCAGGTCTGTCTTAGGGCTACTTCTGCTGTGATGCAACACCAAGGACAAAGGACAAAGCAACTTTGAGCAAAAGGTTTGTTTGGCTTAACCTTCCACATCTTGGTTCATCATCAAAGGAAGTCAGGATAGGAAGTCAGGCACAGCAGGAACTTAGAGGCCATGGAGGGGTGCTACTCACTGGCTTCCTCCCCGCGGCTTAATCAACCTGCTTTCTTTTATGTCCACATGCATAGAGATAGCAGCACACACAATGAGTTGCCTCACCCCATCAATTGCTAATTAACAAAATGCCCTAGAGGCTTGCCTACAGCCCCATCTTAATGGAGGCATTTTCTCAATGATCTCTCCTCTGCAGTAGGTCTAGCATGTATCAAGGTGACAGAACTAGCCAGTACACCTGATCCCTTGTCAATTTAACACAGATGTAAATGGACATTTCCCATCCCAAGCACCCAATCTCATATCACTGACTCGGGCTGAAAATGAATTATAAATTCTCAGCCAATAGCTCAGGCTTATTACTAGCCAACTCTTACCTAAACTAACCCGTATTTCTATTTATGCTTTTCCATGTGGCTCATGGCTTGTTATCTCATTTTTACATGTCCCGCTTGCTGCAGCTTTGGCTCATGTCTCCTCTCTCCACCCTTCTTCCCATCATCCTTACTTTGGTCACCCACCTATATTTCCTGCCTGGCTATTGTCCAGCCAGCATTTTATTAAACCAAGTTACAAATCTTTACAGTGTACAAAAGAATTATTCCACAGCATTCCCCCTTTCTAATTAAAAAGGAAGGTTTTAGCTTTAGCATAGTAAGACTATATATAAGAAAAACAGTTATCAAATAAAAATTACAGTTATAATATCTAGTGTATATATATTTGGCAAAATTAGAGAAAATGCTCTATTAACTATCTTTGTGAATTCAAAGTTTTGTATGAAATTTATCTTTTATCATAACTAAAACTAAAACTATCTAGTCTTCAACTCCATCAAAGAACCCTGAAATAGGAAATGTTACTTAATTATTTAATCACAGGGACATCAGGCTGCCTGGATAGTCACCCAAAGTTTCTCTGTAACACTGAGTCATCCAACTCTGGCCTGCAGGTCTAGTATATCTGATAGACTTTCCTGTAAACTAGGAAGTTCTAAAGGACTCTCCTACCTTGTTTTGGCAAAATTCAGAAGTTACCTTTCTTGTGTTCTGCTGGTTCAGTTTGGACAGTAACGGGCAGCAATTGAGACAAGGACAGTTCCCTTGCCTGGTGGCGAACTTTTGCCAATAAAAACAAACAAACAAAAAACAAACAACAACAACAAAAAACCCCTCCATGTAGAGTTTTTTCATTGCCCATCAATTTCTTTGAAATATATTGGTTCTGTCAGGAGCAGAGATGTCTCACTGTCATGAAAAGTCTTAGGTTATCAAACATATTAAAGCCATATCCTGTAGGTCTTTGTTGCTTGTGTGATTTTCTGCATAGTACATCATGGATACAGGAGCCCAGGGGCTAGAAGAAGGCACTAGATCCCCCTAACTGGAGATACAAGTAGCTGTGAGCTCCCATGTGAGTGTTGGGAACCAAACCTAGGTCCTCTGCAGGAGCACCAAACACTGTGAGCCATATCTCCAGCCTCACTAATATGCAATATTAGAACAGTTAATAAAGTTAGACAGCAGAAAGAGACTAATATAACTAATGGTTGAGTCAATAAAAGAACACGAAAGAGCAGTAGGGGCTGCAGTAATGTTATTTCAACTGGAAAAAGTTAAAATATATTCTTTTGCAGAGTATGTATTGTATACTTCACTAAAATGACGAATAGAGGGTACCACCACCACCTCCTCCCTCACCCCTCCCTTTAATGGGACAGGATGTCACTTTGTAGCCCATTCTGATCTTAAACTCCCAATCCCCCTGACTCAGGCTCCTGAATGCTATCCACAAAGCAAAAGTTATTCTCTACATTTTTACATGTAGTACTTTAGGAACAGTCATAATCTTTAATTAGTTAGGTATATGGCAGACTGTAAATATTTGAGTTTTTCAGAAGTCAAGATTTAACCATTTTTACTGAACCCTTCAGCTAACTCACAAATTAACTATTCATATGAGGGTTTTCTTATTTTTATAAAATTTGCTTACGAAAAGTTAAGGGGAAAAATTGCCTATGTGATTCCTCCAACCCCCTTTTAAAACTAGATAAACAGCTACCAAGAAAAAGAAAGTCCTTGTCTTAGTTGGGTTTCTATTGCTTTGAAGAGACGCCATGACCACAGCAACTCTTATGAAGGTAATATTTAATGGAGGCTGGCTTACAGTTCAGAGGTTCAGTCCATTATCATCACAGTGGAACATGGCAGTGTGCAGGTAGACATGGTGCTGGAGGAGTAGCTGGCAGTCCTATATCTCGCACAGGCAACAGGTGTTCTATCTCGCTGGGTGTGGTTGAGCATATATGAGACCTCAGAGCCCACCTCCACAGTGACACACTTCCTCCCACAAGACCACACCTACTCCAGTAGCTCCACTCCCTTTAGGAAGGGCCATTTTCTTTCAAACCACTATAGTCTTAATTTCCAGAAATAAGAAATATCTGACTTTCCCATCATGCCCCAAGGATGTTCTCCACACTTTCCCTGCTTTCCTAATACCTCCATGTTGTGTGAGATCAGCAGTTATCAATGTGGATCGTTTACTGTGGGGTCTTCCAAAAAACACTGTCTCTGCTTTTTGGAGGAATTACATGTTAAAGGAAACTCTCTACTTAAGTTCCCATTTGTTTATTTTACCTTACACCTGTTCATCGCCTGGTATGGCAAGGAGGGATTGGCAAAGGAAACAGAAAAAATGAAGGATATTTTTTAGTTCTTGCATAAGTAATTCTAAAATTGTAGCATTTTTCCTTACCTTAAAAATTAAACCTAGTGACCTTTTTCTTGAATCTGTATGTGGGTGTGTAGTCAGAAGACAAACAGTGTTAAAGGGCATGTTGGTGTTTGTAAGTGGCTGAGGAAGGAGATAGGTTTCCTGGGATTATTTAAGCTTCCAGTTTCTTTGTAACTCCCGCTAGCTGGGCGGTAGTTTTTGGTGGTGCTGACATCGTCATTAGAGGAATTGAATCCCACTTTGGTACAATGTTAATGCCTTTGCAGCCTTAGTGGACAGTTTTAGATTTGACTGTCACATTAAAAATAAAGCTCCCTGTGCTGTCGACTTCCCTGAAGTGACGTTTGCTGTTATGCGATTGCTGAACTGTCCTCCCCACCCTCCTCATTATGAAAATGCCCGATGTTATCTTTAGCTAAGGAAGCCTTGATTTTTCTGTGGTTATTTTTTCCCACCCAGTTGTCTTTCTCTTTTTCTAGGTAACTTCTGAACTTCTAAATCTAGCCTCCATCTTTCTTCTTTATCATTCTTTTTCCAGTAGGCTCTGGAGAATCTCTTGCCTTTATATTCCTGCTCAGCAGTTAGATCTGAGGTTTTGGTTTCTTTTTTCTTTTTTTTTTTTTTTAATTCTCAATCCATGTTTTTAGGTATAATTTTTCAGTTCTATTTTTAATATTTTTGAGCTCTTTTTCCCCAAAAACAGCTTGCTCTTTTTTATTTCTTGTGAGCTACCTTGAAAAGGTTCACAGAGACTGACATCTCTGTGTAAGGTTTTCTTTTCTTGTCTTGTTTTTACTTAGCCTGCATGTTATTTCTTTAATTTGTTGACTTTAAGTTGATGACTTTCTTGCTAGGCTTTCCTCAGATGCTGGCGACCCTTGATTGTCATTCTGTGTAGGTGAGGGCCTACAGTTAGCAGCAACCTTATGTCTGGAGATGATTTAGGCCTTTTAACCCAAGAACCCTTCTTTACCTCATGGGGTTTTAGATCTCCTCAGAGAAGTCTTCATCCAACCCTTGCAGTGCAGGAGTGGCCTGACTGAGTTGTGCACTTCTCTGTGGACCACTGGGGTTGACTTCCCCTCATGCTGGGTATTACCGGCCTTCTCTATCTGTAACCTTGCTACCTATTCTGATTTCCCCATTGTCAGGAATCATGTTTGAATAGAAGATGTAGACCTGCTTTTCCTGACCCATCATGAACTCTTCACAGCCCACTCTCCCTGGTTTATTGGAGCTGCAGTTTTCTGTGATCTATGGTTTTAATGTATTCAAATTTCTTGATTCTTAGTTATATTATTTCCTCAAACTGTCTGATTTGAGTAGCATTTTTTCTTACTTTCTTACATGATTAATACTTTTTGAGACAAGTTCTCATATGTCTTGGACTGGTCTTGAACTTACTATGTAGCTGAGTGTGATCTTAAATTTAATATCCTCCTGTTTGTACCTAAGTGCTGCAGTTACAGGTGTGGGCTGCCTTGCTTGTTTTATATGGTGCTGGGATTAGAACCCAGGTCTCTGAATGCTAGGTGAGGATTCTACCAACTGAGCCCCCCCCTCAGTGTGCTTTTTCTTCCTCCTCCTCATCTTCTTCCTCCTCTTCTCCCTCCCTCCCTCCCTCCCTCCCTCCCTCCCTCCCTCCCTCCCTCCTTCCCTCCCTCCCTCCCTCCCTCCCTCCCTCCTTCCCTCCCTCATTTACTACAGGGTTCCACCATGTAACCCTTGGCTATTGAGAAACTCACTATGTTGACCAGGCTGGCCTTGAACTAATAAAGATCTACCTGCCTCTACTCCCAAGGACTGGAATTAAAGATACGTGCCCCTACATCCAGCTTCCTTTGAAAATTATATTGTTTTGACTTTGAAGGAAAAGTGAAGAGGTGAAATGTGCCCTCATTCCCATTATAATCCATTTTGTTTTAAAGGAAGTTGTAAAAGTACAGTTTGAAATTAAAAGAGGCCAAAAAGATGATGAATAATTTTAATGGAATCTTATAAGTATATTTGAAAATGCAAAAATGTGCTGTTTTTAGTACGTATTAGGAAGGTCATTATACAGAATTCATTTCTATTATGACTTCATTTTTTCCCCAGTAAAAGAAATTGAAATTAATTATTTTAACAAAATTTATTGGATGGTATTTATTGTTGATCATTCTTTTTAAAAAGAAATTGCTTAAGTGGTATCTTTATTTCTTGATGTAACTATCTTGATATATTAAATATTCAGTGACCCATTTTGCTAAGTATATATGTTATCTTCAAAAGTCTCATGACATGCCAGTATTGTATTAGTAAGTTTAATTTTCCAATACCAAAATTTTAAAAGAATTAATTTATTTTGACGGGCATTATGAAAAGTTTCTTTGCTTTCTCTAGGCAAGATTCAGTAAAAATCAAATCAAATGTCGGGCTAGCAAAAAGACACTTGCCACCAAGCCTTATAGCTTGAATTTGATCTATAGATCCCATATGCAATCTGTCCTCAGGTGTCTACACACATGCGCACAGACACCAAAAATAAACAGACAAATGTAAGCTAGGGAAATCAGATTTTATATTAATGGTCATGCAAAGCTGAAGTTACATGAACAACTTAACTCTCTGCTTAAATAGACAGAGTTGCTTAAAACTTATTTTAATTAAATGTATTTTTAGAAATATTGCCATTCAAAATTAGGCCCTAGGATTGACTTTGTCCTATTATTAATAGTTATATTTTGAAACAAAGTTTGCTAATAAGTGTTTAGAAGGGAATATGAAAAGGTTTCATTTATAGCACAGGTATTTTATGAAGTGATCTTTTTATGGTTTTCATTAAACTAATCTAAAATTAAGGAAGAGATATGAAGCCACATGCTCTCTTTTTGAAAAATGGTTATAATATGTTGATAAGTTTGGTTTTGTTCATGTACTGCTTTGTGATGACTATTTTTAAAATTTTTCTTTTACTTTTAAAAAATAAAGCCAGTTCCTACATTTAAAAAAAAAGTAGCTTGTGAAAAATTGTTAATTTTAAAAGCACACCTGCATCCAAAACTGATTTTAAAACATAGTTTTAGAAGAAAAGTACCATGCTAAATTACATTTCTCAGTACTATCTCATTTGCCAGTATGACTAGTTTTGATTAAAAAGAAGTTGATTAAAATGTTCAAAACTGTTTATTGAACCAAAAACCTGGATGCAATTAGAAATTGTAGGTGCTGCCTACAGAGTTCTGAATGTGAAAATCTTAATGGTGATTGCTGTTTCTTTTTACGGTTTTAACTGATCTTTCTAGGATATTTGGAGGTCTTTTTGGTGGGTATTGATGATCCTTCTTATAGTTTGGTGAGGCACTCTCGATGTGCACAAACATTCGTGCTGCAGATAGGGAAACTCTCATCCCAAACTGATAATATAGCTTATATCTGGTGTCCCCAAAATACCCTCCCCATGACAACAACTTCCACAGAAGTGACTTCATTTGAAATAACCCCGGTCCGGTTACTATTGGTTCAAATATCTAACTCCTCTCTCTCCTTTTATTCTGTTTTCTCTTCTTACTTTGTACTCTTGTATATGTGCAGGTACCTTGGTTCCTTCATGTTTATCAACCAGGCTTTGCCAGTCTCAACTAAGTTTTTGTTATATGACTTTTATCATCATTTCCTGTATTAGCTAGGGTTCTCTAGAGAAACAGAACTGATGAATGAATCTATCTATATCAGATAGATGATGAATAGACAGACAGAGAAATGAGATAGAGATATAGAGAGATAGAAAAATGGGATTTGTTACAGTAGCTTACAGGTTATGTTCTGACTGCTCCAACAATGGCTGTCTCCAGATAGAAAGTCTAAGAATCTAGCAGTTGTTCAGTCCATGAGGTTGGATGTCTCAACTAGTCGTATATTAATTGCAGTCTATTTCTAGTATATGCTGGGATCCCCAAAAAGTAGGCTCTAATGCCAGTGAACAGTGAGGGCGAGCAGGCAAAGAGTAAGAATTTCCTTCTGCTATGTCCTTTATAGAGGTTGCCACCAGAAGGTGTGGCCCAGATTTAAGGTGGATCTTTGAACTCACCTCGAAAGATCAGGATTTAGGCTGGGTCCTTCCACTTCAAATAATTCAGCCAAGAAAAATCCCTCAGGTGTACCCAGCCACTTGGGTTTTAGTTAATTACAGGTGTAGTCAAGTTGATAACCAAGAATAGTCATCATGCTTACCAACTTAATTGTCTTACTTTAGACTTAACTAATGGCTTTAGTGTGCCCATTTCTGTTCTAAAACCGCTTAAAAATAGTATTTTTATTATTTCTTTGGGATTTTCACATGTTGTCTTTTGATCATATCCACCCCACTTCCCCAGCTCCTCCTAGATCCACCCTACCCATCTGTGCATCCAACTTCCTGTGTTTGTACCTGCTTGCTCTCACCTCCGCCCCCCACCCATCCACCCCCCTCCCATAAAGACTAGTTTATGTTGTCCAATTACTCATGGGTGTGGGGGGCTGATCGTAAGCATGCTTGGCCTATAACTGACCCTAGCAACCATCGATTGCCAATAGTGCCTCAGTTGGGATAGGACTTCATGTTCAACACCCCCTTCAATGCTGGGGTTTTGTCTGGCTTGAGCTTGTATAGTTCTTCTGCATGCTGTCACAATCACTGTGAGGACTGGGCATAGTACCCCAACTATATACCTCATGCTGCCAAATAAAATACCCTAGTACCAGGAACATGTTACTCTTCTTGAGTTGGTGGCCGGTGGGTTTCTACAGACTTCTAAATGTTGATGTTGGTTACCCTCAAGAATTTGATGGTAAGAAATCACTCACTTGAGTTGGAAACATGGAAAAGTCAACTGGGCACTGATCAGAAAGCTTCATCCTCGCTGGCTTTCACAGTGCTAGAAGATACTATGCACCCTATCACTGGAAAAAAGTAGTCACAGTCTTACCATGCAGTGGATGTGGGGGCTCTGTTCTACGTCCTATATAACTGCCTTCAGGCTCTAGTGCCACTGACCCACTGTTCTTAGCATCTGGGCTTTTTAATTACAATGCTTCCTGTAGATTTAAGGGTATACCAGCTAAGAGTTCTTGAGTACTTGATTTATAACGTTTACTATTCTAAACTCTTTACGTATCATATTATCTTCACCACAAAATTTGAGGCAAGTTACTGTTATCCCTTTTGCTTTAAAGATAAGGAGGTTCAGGCATGAAACCTTAATTACTTTGTGTAAGGCCAAGCAACTTGCAAATGATGGAATCAGAACTTGCATACAAGTGTTTGAGCCTAATAGCACCTACATTAAATTTCTTGATGCTTGATGCTCTGTTATTCTAACCAATATTTCCATTCATCTTTGTTTGGGTCCAGTTGTTTATGCTTTCAGTTGATTCAAAGTTACGTATTATGTTAAAACTTTTTCATATTCCTTGAAAACTTCGCCCATATCAGTTAATATAATTTTATCAAAGAGGAAATTGAATACATATTGTAGATAAATTTATGCTGCACTTCGAAATTAAATTGAAAGGATGCTTGGGGTTAGACCTGAGAGAATTTAGAGAAGATATATGTCTTTATTCTGTTCATAATTATTTAATTTCTTAATTCTCAGTACTATAAGAGGACATTATTAACAGCTAGTTTTTATCATTAGCAATTAAGATACAGGTTTTTGTTTTTTGTTTTTTTTAAAGAATTGAAGATTGGATTTAGGGCCAGGATTTTTTTCATTCAAGCATAGTATTTCAACATCCCTATGGGGTATGCATCATGGTAATTTAGTGCATGTGTACAATGCATAATAATCAGATCTGGATAATAAGAATTTCTGTCTACTCGACCATTACTCTTCTTTATTTGTTGCTTAATTTTATTAAGTGCCCCATAGATTAATTTATTCAGTAGTTACCCTGTTGCACTGAAGAACCAGCAGGAATCCTGCTGTCCCCACACTGAGCCTCTTTCCTTACTTGCCTCCCCCATGTGCTCCATGCAGCACTAGCTTCTGTGTTCTTATTTTCATTTATATGTACACACATGTGTGTAAAATATAGATGTGTGTATAAATATGTAGAAGATATAATAACCATTCTAGCTGTGTGGAAAGATATCATATTCTTAGCGGCTTGTCTGCCTTCTTTAAAGTACCTGTTCATCCCTTAGCTCATTCTTTCATTGGATTGTTTAATTTGTTGGTGTTCAGGATTTTTAGTCCCATGTATATTTTGAATATTAATCCCTTATTGGATAACTAGTTTGCAGATACTTTCTCCTTTTGTATAAGATGTCTCTAACTTTATTGACTGTTTTCTTTGCTGTGTAAAATCTTTTTAATTTGATAGTTATTTCTTTTTTCCTTTTGTGCCTTTAGGCTCCTATCTAATAAACATTGCTAAAATCTGGGAATGATGCAACTATATTTTGTTGGTTAATTTCACAGGTAACATTTTGAGATGTTGTTCGTGTTTTCTGAAAGGACAGAGTCTGCTTTCATATTTCTGACTATCCACGCGGCCCACAACATTATTGATAAAACTCCCTTTTAGCATATTTCTGGAGTCTTTGCCAAAAGTTTATGGCTGTACGGTTAATTTGAGTTAATTAACGTGACTTAATTTCTGAGTTCTCTTTTGCACTGGCCTTTGCTTCTCTTCTCATGCTGGTGATGCTGTTTTAAAGTCTGGTCATAACAGGCACCCACACTCACAGCCACACCCACAGCCACACCCATGCCCAAGCCACACCCACAGCCACATCTACTGTCACACTCAAGCCACAGCCACATCTACCGTCACACCCACAGCCATGGCCACAGCCGAGTTCTCTTTCCTGTCTTCAGCTTTACTTTAACTTTTCTGCGTCTCTTTTGGTACCATATGGTTCTAGGATTCTTTCCCTCTTTTTATGAGAAAGCTGTTTGCCATTATAAAGGAATTTCATCAGCTCTATAGATTGTTTTAAATAGTGTTGACTTTTCTGACCCGTGAGCTTAAAATACCTTCCCATTTTTATGTGTATCCTCTATCACTTTACTCATTAGTATTATATCTTTTTTTTTGCCTTTACTTTTTTCTAAATATTTTAACTGTTTTCCATTCTTAGTTTCTTTTTTAACAACTTCATTATTGATGTAAAAGATGCTGTAACCTTCTGCATCCTGATTTTGTATTTTGCAGCTGTACTAAATTCCTTTATAAGTTTTAAATTTTGGTCATGAAATATTTTGTTTCTTCTGTTAGAGAATCGTGCCATTTGCAAACATGGCTTACTTGATTCTTTTTTCTTTATAATTTAGATATACTTTATTTTTTGTAGTTGCTCAGCTGACCTTGCTAAAATGTCTGTTACTGTCTTAAGAGAGAATGGGAAAGTGAACGTCCCTGTCTTGTTCTGATCTTGTAGCTTCAGGTTTCTTCTAAGTATATTAATTATTATAAATGTATAAATGTACCCACTATAAATTAGACTCTTGTCTAAGTGGTGGCTGGCAAGTCTTTGGATTCCCAAATGTCTTACTCTGAAATAAGTTTTTTATTCTTTGTGTTTTCTACCAATAAAATAAAGAATTGTATGACCTTGTTAGTCATTTCTGGTGATTTATGACTCAGGTTGGGCCCAGCTGTACGGTAGTTGGTCAGCTCTTCCCCCACGTGTTTTTCAGCCTTACACTTAAAATGGCCAATGTAAGTATGTATCACTAGGGGCCATTTCCCCACTTTGAAAACAGTGCTCTGGAAATTGACTTTAGTCATCTGCTGAAGGAGTTAATGTAGAAAGGGGAAAGCTTGAAGTATTTCTTAGGTTTGGTGCTAGTTTTCATAACTAAAAATATTTTTAAATTATTTTAAAATTGTTTGCTGTTGGTTTGATATTGTCATGATTAAAAATATCTTTGGGAAACCCTGTTTCCAAAAAAAAAAATGTATTTGCTGTGAAGCTGAGTGATGGGAGTGCACACCTTTAATACCAGCATTCAGGAGGTAGAGGTAGGTGAGGTGGATCTCAGTGAGTCTAAGGCCAGCCTGGTCTACAGAGTGAGTCCCAGGACAGCCTGGGCTATAGGGAGAAACAGCAACAACAACAAAAAATTGTGGTTGCTTAGACTCTCTTAATATCTCAGTAATATATCAGCAAAGTTTTGCTTATATACACACATAGGTATTTTAGGAAATGATTAGTTCGTATTTTGTTCCAAAAACTTTTCTTAGTTAACATTAATTAAACATTAAGATATATTTGAATTGGAGCAAATCACTCTTCTTGGGAAGAGTTAGAGAGAGCTGGGCTTTATCCAGAGTGTGAACATACTTCAAGTCAAAGTCCTGCCTGACCCCATTGTGGTCTTGCTGTTAAGACCTACCCCTCCCTTCCCAGATGTGTGCTCTTCTTAGATGACGTCTGGTCAGCAAAGTATGCGATGAATTGCTCTGAGAACAAACAAGATTTTCTTCTACAGATTCATCCCAATACAGTTCAGGTCCAGTTGGTTCTAGTCGATGTTCTGGGTTGTCCCCTTTAGTACCTAGGAAGTGACTGTGCGGGGCAGTTCCTCTGTTTAGCTCATCTTCTCACTGATGTCTCGTAACCTTCAGAACAGCGCTCAACATGCAAAGATTACACTTTCTGACTCTTCTGTCACCTCGTTTATCGGAGACTAAGAGACTGCTCATTCCCATAGAGAAAGGACGAGGCCAGTCTTCATCTTAGAACAGAAGTGTGCAGATTTGAGCTCTGTGGGTTGTTATAATAAAGACAACATTATCATCCGTGAAGACAGTTAGGCTTACACACTCTATCTGTCATATTGTTAACTTGCTCTTGCTTAATATATATGTTTCTGAGCTGGAATTTGACAGAGAGAGAGATCATTTCTGGCAGATCTTGCAGAATATCTTAATCTCCCCCCTTAAAAAAAAAATGTGTCATCTAAATGTAAAATATGGTCGATTCTTGTAATCCGAGATATTATGTGACTTTGAGGTAAATTTATACTATGTAGAAAAAATGACGTACAGCCTATACAGTGAGTAAGTCCTTAAGTCTCTGTTAAAGCTTAAATTCAGGACAGGTGACATTTCATCTTGTTTTCTTGTGTTGAAAAGTGTTTTAAAATGCCTTTACTATTAATACCATGGCTTAATTTCTGGATTTAGTCACCACTGAAATGAATCTTATAGACTCGGTCTATTAAAGCACTAATATAACATTACTTTTTTAGTGGTCTGTGCTTGTAAGAAGTTTAAAAAATTGGCTAGTTGTGATTTTAACCCAAAGTAACATTGTATGAGAAAAGAGACTAACTCTCTCTGCTTTTGCTTAGAGTATTCTGCATATTAACCTTTTCCCCTGGAAAAGTAATACTTTTAGAAAGGCCATTTGGCAAGGCGTAGCAGTGCACACCTTTAGTCCCAGCACTCAGGAGACAGAGGCAGGTGGATCTCTGTAAGTGCGGAGGCACCCGGGACTACATAGAGAGACTCTGCCTCAAACAAATAAACAAAAGGTAATCCCGATATCCTGGTTATATTTGTGAAATGCCCTCAGAAGCCTGTGCCAATATTCTGTATTTCTTACAGAGCTACTGACTTTTACTCCAACTACATGGCATGAATATTTTTCCAACCATTAGAATATATCCCAGAAATTTTACAGTTTTATATTTGTTAACTCAGAGCTGATTTATAAGCAAAAATTACTTCTGACCACTAAACAGTTTTCGCCTAGATTTTTAGGGGGGTGGGGAGCGTTCATTTATCTTCTTCATCGTCTTTCCCCCTGTTCTGGGCTTTCAATCCCAGGCTTTACATCTTAGCAAGCACTTTACCAACTGGGCCACACCCTGGCCAGAATTTACTTGTGTTTCCATTGTACTCAAACCTTTTGGGGACTATTCTGTCTCAGTTCCCTCTTCCATTAGTCTGTGATTACAAAGCAGCCATATGTGACTCGAATTCACACAATGATATGTGGGATAAATGCTCCCACCATTTTGTCATTTTCTCACATCCAGGTCGGAAATGCCTCTGTTTATTTTCCAGCACTGTAACAGGCAATTTTGAGTTTCACATTATTGAGAACTTCTTAGCAGGGTAGTTTAAAGTTTGTTTTATTAAGTTGGCCTGGGTCACGAAATTCATTAATATTAATGACTCAAGGAGAAAGGCACTTAGCCTCTCTAATCAGTAACAGATACAAAGCATTAAACCAAATGTGAGGCTTTGTTACGCATGAGTCATTCCAGCAAGGCCACATGTCATAAGTAGGACAACAGCCTGCCGGAATGTTTCCCAGCCAGCCTTTAGAGAAACTGAGCTTCCTAAACTCATGCTCAGATACATTTCTATTGACGTCATGTGAATGCATGAAATAAAATACTTGGAACTAACCACGAGTGGGTTTTATTTATTTATTTATTTTTTTTGTAAAAAAAGAAAAAGAAGAAAAAAGCTCTAAAACATTAGTAGTAAGCTGTTAAAAAAGAGAAAAAAACCTTGGGAACACACTTTTCCTTCTTAACATGTCAGTATTAAAATTACATTCATTCATGAAGTTTACATGAGTCATTACTGCCATTTGTGAAATTTGTATAAATATGAGCTGCTGGGTGGTGGGTTCTGTTTATCCCAAGCCTCTGAAACTGTCATCAGCCTTTCTTATAAAACCGGAAAGTATCTGATGATAGTGAAGGCCTGACATTTCAACTTTGAAGTGAGCAATTACTCTGTTCATTTAGATTTCACTTTCTCATTAACAGAAGCAGCCTGTGCTTTTAAAGGGCCTCGTGAATGCAGTAAGGAGTGTGAGTACTTGTTAGGTCACTGGGTAAATAGAACTAATAATTTAAGACATTTGTGGCAAAAGTGATTAGCAAATTTGCGTTAAAAGCCACATCTTAAGTAGGTCAGGTTTGCTGAATGCCCAGTCCTGTGACTGTAACACAGAAGCAGCCACAGACAGTGTGGCTGTGTCCCCGTAAGCCTTTATTTTAGAAAACCAATAGCCTTTCTGATGTGGCATCTGGGTTGTAGCAGGCCTGCTCCCGGTCACTGGATGGCTTTGCTCTGTATTGCCCCCTGGGAATCCTGGCCTTCAAGCTTAGATCTACAGCCCCAGTCTTTATCCCTAATAAGTTTAAACATTAAATTGCCTGATGGTTTTTTTCTACTTAATTGTCCAATGATACTTTCAAATTAACGAATATTAAATTGAAGTCATGGTTTCTACTGTTTGTTTCACCCCTGTACTGGCTGGTTTTGTGTCAACTAGATGCAAGCTAAGTCATCTGAGAGGAAGGGACCTATTAAGAAATGCTTCCATGGATTGGGCTGTAGCAGGCCTATTGAGCGTTGAAGGCCCAGCCCATTGTGGATGGGGTCCTGGGTACTACCAGAAAGCAGCAGGCTGAGCAGGCCAAGATGAAGCAACACCCCTCCACAGGCCTCACATCAGCTCCTGCCTCCAGGTCCTGCCTTATTTGAGCTCCTGTCTTGACTTCCTTCAGTGATGAACAGTGAATTGAAAGGATAAGCTAAATACACCTTTTCCTCCCCGACTTGTTTATGGGCCATGGTTTCATTGAAGCAATGGAAACCTAGCTAAACAGCCCAAGACCTCTTCCTTCACACTCATCTTATCGCAGTGACCGGCCCTGCTCATCATTTACCAAGCCCGATGCCTGTCTTTCATTTCTAACACCTCGTATCTCACACATTACATTCAAAGAGGGATTGGGTTTTTCCAGATCTTATTTCTTAAATGCCTCTTACATGCATGTATTTCTTTTAATTTTCAGACCTCTGTTACCTCTAGCTTGATTATTATCACATTGTCTACTTCTTCCTTTTATGTTCTCCCCATGCCTGTTCCCAAGAATTTATCTTTCTGATCTTAGATTACTTATCATTTCTTGTTATTTACTATTCATTTACTCTACAGTACCTTGATGGTTATAACATTCAAGTTATTTTCTTCTTTCTATTTATCTCTGTTGGAAATTTAAGTTCAAGGAAAACAAAAGATGTATGTGTTCATCATTTCTCTAGCCTTAATGCCTTAGCATGTTTTTATAACTATGTGTTGAAAAATGAGATTACTCTGAAACCCCAAAACCACACAATATTTTATACAAATCATCAAAGTACCAGAATATATCTGATGAGTTTTAACTCTCAGGATTAAAGAAAATATGTAATCAGGAAGTTGAATACATGAATAAAGTTAAAAGGTCATAGTTTATATAGGTGTTTTACAGACATTAGACTTCAGTCATCATGACTGATGCTGCAGCTGGCCAGATTTGCTGAGCTATGTTAATATATATACACGTAGTCCTGTGGTCTGCCTTGTAGAATTCTGTTCTGGCTTTCAGAGGAAAAGTTGGCTTTACAGATAAATTCCCAATATGTGTGTGGGACTTAACCTATATTGTTTGTGTACAACATTACTATATATTGAGAATATATATGGCCCTGCCCTTGACATCAAGGAGCTTACTGCATAATGTGAAAGCTTCCATTAAGTACATCATTGCTAGAACTAACAGAAATCCCACTGTATGGAGAAGGGAAGCAGGCATCTAGGTGGTGGGAGTTGGGAAAAATTAAGCAAGATTTCACAGAGGAGGTGACATTTCAGGAGAGTCTGAAATATGAGTAAAAGCTTTCTCCTTCTTAGGTTTTTATATTTATGTTAAGTGTACTTGTCCTGAAATGCTTGCCATTTTCAGTGTGGATCAGTGGGATAGCTGAATTTTCCCTTTAAATAGTGGTTTTAAAAAGAAGTTGCTAATGTAGATGTACTTAAAAATCCAAGAAGCATTTAATAGCATGAGTGATAAAAGCCATTAATTAACATTAACTTGGCAAACATAAACATATTCTACTGTTCTTTAGATCTCTATAACTTCATGCATAGAACAAATTGAAGACATAGTTACATGATCACATAACCTCATTTCCCTTTGGCTTACTACCTTGAAAATATATGTGTTGAAAATCCATTCATCTAAAAATAGTTTTATTTAAAATAGCAGATTTCACAAGGAAAGTGGAAATGCTAAAGGTGGTTGAGGTGAGGCTTCTAAAACTAAAGAAAGCTCACTATCTTCACAGTCTACGTCTAGGCTCACTGCCTTGGTTACTGTTACCATCCTCTGGGTCTGTATCTTGGCGTAGTACAGGTTTATGTTCATAATCTCACTAGGCCTGATGGCAGAGCTCTTCTTATGGTGGGTTGACAACAGAAAAGCACTGTGATGAGGGTCTTGGCCCCCTAGAGTTGCTGTTCTTCTCCATAGTGGCCCCAAAATCTAAAACACATTACAGGCCAGTTTAAGAACGTAGCTTCTGAGGCCTTGCTACCTCGTTAGAATTCTGGCTGCCAGCCTGCTCATTGTGAGGACTTAAAGGTGCCTAAACTAATCTCTCTATGCTTCAGATTCTTCACATCTAATAGAGATAATTATAGTTTATGAGATTGATGTGAGAATTCAATTATTTCATATGTGTAAAGCATCCAGAATGGTTTCTGAGTCATAGTAAGTGTTATGTTTGCTGTTATTACTTTAATTTTTAATTGTACCTTTCTATGGAGAGTTTTTCTTATCATCGTTTGAACTTACAAAATGAAATTTTGATAAAAATTTGTTGGCTAGAAACAGCCATCAAAAGTCTTAGGAGGATATACAAATAAAAATGAGTAAACATTTTCCTCATTCTAGAATTGTTCATATAAGGAACTTGGGGTGTAAGTCAGTGGTGGAGTACATGCTTAATAACACTGCATTCAATCCCCGATGTGTCAGAGGGGATTAAAAACTGATGATGTCGCGATACTGGACAGTAAATGTATATATGACACTGCCCTTGACGTCAAGGAGCTTACTGCATGACAGGACAGCTCTCATTGCAGTGAACAGAAATCCCACTCTAAGAAGGGAAGCAGGCATCTAGGGTGGTGGGAGTTGGGAAAAATCAAACAAGGTTTTACAGAGGAGGTGACATTTCAGGAGAGTCTGAAATATGAGTAACAAACAGGTTTTCAGGAGGACAGAAAATACTTCTTAAAATTATTTTTTAAATAAAGAAAATGTGTTGTGACTCATGCTTATATGCTATATATTTTAGTTGTCAAAAAATAAAACTATGTTAGCATTGTTCATTATGTACTGTGTTTAGGCATATGTTTGTATCATACATGACTTGTTAAATCTGAATTACAAAATCCAATTCCAGCTATTTTAGTTACTGTAATTGGACTATATTTTTATGTTTAGTGTTATATACTGTGTGGATGAATCTTGGAAACACAAGTTGAAGCTAGTCACAAAATTTTGCTTATACATGATTATGTTAAATTTTTATTTTTTTTTTCAGACAGACAAACCAGTAAAGCGCCCAGGGCTTGGAGAGGGGCAGCAGGCAATGGCTAGAGGTCTAGGGTGCTTTAGAGCTGAGAAGAGTGTTTAGAATTAACTGTGAGTGTACAGCCTTGGGAATGAATTACTTGCTTTAAATGAATGAACTGAATAGCATATGAGAATTTCTATAAAACTACTATTAAAAAAGTGAGTTGAATTCTCCCAGGTCTTCCTCCCCCGCAGAACATGCATTCCATCTTTGTCTCAAGTATCATTACAGATTGAATTGTATGATAGTGTTGCCTGTGTGGAATTCTCAACAGTTGCCACAGACTAATATTTTAAACATAAAATAAAAATACTGTTCACGAGATCTTGGCTGAGAATTAGAATCGTACCAATGTGTTAAAAGCAATTATTTTTGTGGGATATGCTTCATTAGTTCAGTTGATTTCAGGATGACTTTACATTTACCGTTACAGTCGGGTTTACAGTTACACTTGACAAGGATCTAATGGGAGTGGAAAGAGATTTCAGTCATGGCCGCAGTGTGTTCAGAACAGGGCTGTCCTCTGGACTGTTGCTCCTTTGAGTTAATCCCACATTCTGTCAAATTTTGTTCTTATCCCTGTCTGTCTTTAGGAAATGGGGTTCCTAGGTATGGGGTGAGATTAGTTCTTCCTGTTCCATTGCCATCAATGGTGGGCTGCCAGCCATTCACAGGTGACTAGGTAAGTGCGTTTCATAACTGAAGCAGCTTCGGGGCAGATACGTAACTGGTTCGTGAGCTGTAGAGGGACACATTGGTCCTCTTTCCTTCAAAATGATTTAACAGCACTTTTTTTTGAAGAAGGATTGAATCAGTTAGACATAGTAGCTCATGCTGTAGATTGTGGGAATTGAGTTCAGCCAGCCTGAGCTAACCAGGAAGACACTGAGAAGGAGGGGGAAGGGAGTGGGTGGAGAGGTGGGTGAGAGGGAGGAGCTGGCAGATACCTTTAACTTTTTTTTTTGTATACTGTTGACTGTTGTAGGTTATTTAATTTAGGACGAATATAATGAAGCTCTGGAACGTGCAAATGCACCACACAGATTTTTATCAATACTGATTTAAGAAAACAGATCCCAAAATCTGGCTGTTGACCTTTGAATCTTTTACATTCTAGAAACAGTATGAGTCTAACTTGGCATTTGTTGTTTACCCAGCGTCCCTTAAACGGGGTGCTAAAGCATTCTGGGAAGTAATATGGCTATTCCAAGTGACAGTATTTCAGCGGAAGCGCTTCTAATTATAATAATTTCCATTTTCCAGAAAACACAAAGCATCACATATAGTATTTAATACAGGAAGGCTCCGTTCTAAACTGCTACTATTTAAAGAACTCCGTGTAATGATATTCAAAGTCTCTCATCTTACTGATTAGGTTCAGCGACCATAGCTAAATGGATCCACACCAAAGCCTAATATCATAGTGACGTATCAGCACACACATAATGCATTACAGTTAATGAATACTACATGGGATACATTTTGATTGGCTCCAAGTGTCTGTGCAGTACACAGCCCACCTTACAGATGAGAGATGTGCTGATGGGGCTGTCACGTGTTTTGTCTGCATAAGAGTGAAAAGTATATAGAAGTCCCAGGTCAAGCGGCCAGGATAAATTGATCCAATTAAACACAGTGAAATGTACACTATTCTGCATCTTTGTGTTACTTAAAGATTTCGGGTCAAAGTGGTTGGTTATCATGTTGGCAGCCAAATTAGTACATTTTTTTTCAGCTAAGTAGTGTAAAATGCCAAATTTTCTGCTTTAACCAACTTGAGGTGAGAGCCATTTTTTTTTTCATATTTATTGAGGATCATTAGTTATAGTTTGATGATTATCTTATTAGGTCTAATATTTTCTGAGTCAGTTGTGGTTACTGAATAGGAAAACATTGCCATCCTTGACACAAAATCCACTCTTTGATAGATTCATGATAGTTCAGTATGCTTTCAGAAGAAGATTTGGTGTCAGCTAAACTGTGTGCAAGAGTATGTGCACCTGTATATGTGTATTCAGTTGGGATGCTTTTAGAACAGCATGGATAGCAGGACCCAAGATACGGAGGACAGTTTGTGAAACACTGTTGGTTCTCTCCTTGGTACCACATCCATCTGCATGCAAGATGATGCTAGCATTCGAGTCTTTAAGAGACACGGCCCAAATTGTGGTGAATGCCTCACTAATGAGCTTGGAATTTGCTTTTGCAATTTATATACTATTGTGTTCTAAAGCAGATGAGCGCTTTGCTAAAATATACTTTTTAGAGATTAAAAACCAAAGTTATTATTTGGTTGATTTAACCTCAGCAAATGCTATCTGTGGCTTGCCTCCATCGGTGGCAGCTGTCTTTTTAAATTTTCATCGTCTTTGGCATAAGCTCAGGTTCTCAGAATGCACCCTTATAGAACATGGTCTTGCCTGTGAGTCTTGGAAAATTGCTGGAATGGGCAGTATTTTCCAGAGATGTCAAATCACAGGTCTTGGAGGAAATAACAAAAGGTAGCTCCATGCCCTGTGAAGGTGATCATTTCTATTGCTGTGTTCTGTATCCTGTATATTCATTGAGATAGCTCTTTTTATTCCTTTGTATGAAATTAAAGTTTTAAGTTTCATAATGATATTATGTAGCTTTTGTGAAAATTTCATAGGGATTTCTTGTTCTGTTTCTGTTGTTTTTATTACCAAAGCTAAGATGATTCATTAATTTTTCAGCATTTTTTTTTTTTGGAAATTGAAGCCTTTAGCCTTACATTATATTTCTTTTTCCTTAAGATAGCTAGACACCCCAAGACCTATATTTATTGGCTATTTTACTTCTTTCTAGTGTGTATGTGTTTCTGTGTTAAGTGGGAATGATTGTGTGTTCATAAGAAGGGGATCCCCCCCCCCAACCATCCTGACATGAAAATCAAAGTCTATACCCATCTACATCCACCTCCATGTCACAGTGCAAGAATGATGACCATCCCCACCTCTGTCATTTGCGTGTATCCTTTCTTCTTCATGGAGCAGGTGTGTTTCTTCACAATACTTTCTAACTAGCACTTTTGTATGTTAACTACCTCAATTCAAAGGCTTCATTTGCTGGTGCAGATACACTTTTTACACCCCAAAGTCATAAAACAAACAAAAAAGTCTTGGAGATGAAATTGCCTCACATTGATAGCTCTGTTTCTTGAATGATCAGATGCTGTGGGTGAGAGAAATGGCCAATGGCTTGTATATATAGATAGAGTTCATAACTGACATTGTATTGATCATTTTGAACAATAATAGTTAAGAAATACAGTGACCCACTAATTGCAAATATGCTGGAATATATTTAAAGTTATCTCTAGTTACCTATAATTATAACCATATTGTAGGGGGATTGTGTTGTTCCATTGTAAATAATTGTCCCATCCACTGGTTTAATAAAAAGCTCCTGATTGGCCAAAGGCAGACAGGAAGTGTGGGCGGGGCTGCCTGACTAGGAGAACTCTGAGAACTGGAAGAACAGAGCAGAATGCCAGAGAGAAGCCAGAGGAAGCAGATGACAACTATGCTACTCTGAGAAAAGGTACCCAGCCACATGGCTGATCAGGATAAGAGTCAAGGGTTAGATTAAGGGTAAAAAGTTAGCAATTTATAGGCCTGGGCCTTAGGCCAGTCAGCCTAAAACTATCGTAAACATCTGTGTGTCTCTGCGGGTCTGTGGACCTAAACCTTGAGGCTAGGCCTGAAAGTCCAGAACAGAAACCTCATACTACACCATATAATCTACAGAAATATTTACATAGTGAATGGTGCCTAATGACATTTGTTCAATACTCCTACTTAGTAGGGTGGAATGTTATTTACATGCTCTCTGCCTGGTTTCCTAACCCAAAAAGGAAACCTCTCCAGAGACAAAGCAAAGTGCTTTAGGTCCAACTGATCAAGAGCTGGAAGCCTTTCTTTTGCAGAAGTATTCTGTCTCTGTAGCTTTCTGTGAAAGAATAATAGTAGCATCTCTAATTTTGATATTCAATTTAGATTTGAAAGCTAAGCAATATAAGTTTTAATTCTTATCTGGGATTTCTTATTATTTCTGATTAGATAACTTGTAACAAAAATTGGTGCATTTCTCCTTTCAAATTTGTGTTCCTCACTAATGCGAAAGCAGAAGATATTTTTAGTGTCATCTTTCATTAATCAGATCATTTTGAAGATCTTACTACATTCTATTTCCATGGGATTTTGCTAATGGGTACAGGCAACATTATCCAAGTTCTAGTGGATATGCTTCAAATTAAATTGAAGAGGGATAGAAACGTGTTCTTTCTCAAGACATTGGTAGAATACCCATTTTTGTCCTTTCATTTTTATTTTGCCATGTTTCAGATCAAGTGTAGAACGTCTATGTTTGGTACATTAACATGTAAGATTAGTCTAGACAATAGAAATAATGAGTTTACTGAGGGATTTCTACTGTGATCTTACATGTATGTAGAAGGCAGGAGAGAAAGAGAGAGAATCTTCCAGGCTCCATCTATCTAGTTAACAGCGTTAGTGACATCAGTGGGTGTTATAGGAAAATGGAAAGTTGAAGGCCTGTTTCAAAAGAAGTTTTACTGTTTGTATACTAACATCCTGATTTATTTTATAATGTAATAGATATCTGGTACACACTTCTAAATAGCATATAGGTTGAATGTGGAAAGCTGGGGCTACTCGGTATTTATACAGTACCTACATACTTTAAATATCGAGCCCTGGGCACCTCCTTTTCTTGTACTATGTTCCTTTCTGGGACCGTCTCATCTGGGGTCAGTGACTCCCAAGTGTGTTTCTCTCACCTCGCTATCTTTTCCAGACTTACTTTATGTATTTTTTGAGTCATCTCTACCTCCTTGAACCCTTGTCTGGACGTGTACATCTGGCCCACCTTCTGCATCTGCTGCCTTCGTATATTGCTGACTTCAGTTCTGTCTCTCTGACATCCCTTTCCAGCAAACAGGCAGCCGTTCTTCATCTTTCTGTCCCTCTGTGACCCCCTGGCCCCACCCCAGATGGTCATGGAGTGCTATTTCTTCTCTCTCTAAACAGTGTTTCATTTGGGGAATTTTTTGTTTGTTTGTTAGTTTGTTTCCACTTCTCTCTGTCACTGCTAGATCAAGTCATTATTTCCTACCTGAACTAAGTTGGTAACCTTCTGGTTACTTTGGCCACAGCCAGTTTGGCCAGTTCTAATCAGTTTTCAAAGGAAGGCAAAATTGAGCTATTGGCTATAAATAGAATTGTGTCACTTTTAATGCCTGAAGTCTTTAATGGTTCCCATTGCTTCTATGAATTAGATTTTTTTGCCAGGGTTTGTTGCCCACACCTCCACTTGGGAGGCAGAGGCAGGTGGATCTATGAATTTGAGGCTAGCCTGGTTTACAGAGCAAGTTCCAGGATAGCCAGGGCTACAAAGAGAGAAAAGAAAGAACACAATATTTATTTTAGTCTCTGAACCAGACAGTGGAGCGTACATTAAGTTTCTGTGGTTACTAGTCTAGATTTTAATTTTTTTGTTTATATAACAAAATACCTTTAAAATACAAGTTAAAGGGAGAAATACTTATTTCATTCATAATTTCAAATATGTCAGTCCACGGTTGCTCTGAGTCTCGGGCTAAGGAGTTTGGGGTAGAGGTAGCTTCTGCCATTGCTGTAGCTAGTCAGAAAGAGACAAGAAGAAGCAAGGATGTGATGTATGCTCCTGGAAGCCTGCTTCTTCCAGCTACTCTTCCCCACAAAGCTTCACTATTATCCCCTGAGCCACAGTAATAGAAGGGAAGTGGCAGTGGGGATACCCACTGGGAGTTAGCCCAGACACAGATACAAATTCTCTGCCTGTTTTACATCAGGTATCAGTGTTTCTATGTCTGTGTCTAAATGTTTTAGTAAAATTTGATGGCACACAGCCACGCATGTACTCATATTTATATTGATTTGGGGTTTGGGGTTGATTTGTTTTTAAAGACAGGGCTGGAAAGATGGCTGAGCAATAGAAGACCCAGCTTTACTTCCCAGCAGTTACCTGGCATCTAAAACTGTCTGTAACTCCAGTTCCAGGACATCAGACACACTCTTAAGAAACTGCTACTCCCCAACCCCATGATAATGTCCATTCTAGTGGGACTAAGCCTGGGTCCTCTGTGAGAGCAGTGCCACTCGTGACAGCTGAGCCATCTCTCTAGCTTCTGTCTTTAATCATTGAAGAAGTTTCCTGCTTTTTAAAAGATTTTTATTTTTAATTATGCATTTGCAGGGGAGGTATTCACATAAGAGCAGGTACCCTTGAAGGCTGGGAGACATCCTTGTCTGCCAGTGCTTGGGTTATAGGCAGTTGTGAATCGCCTGAAGTGGGTGTTGGGAACCAGACGCAGGCCCTCTGGATAAGCCAGCCACAAGTGCTCTTAACTGCTGAGCTATCTCTCCAGCCCCAGACTATTCTGTGGCAGTTGTATCACTTTATAATCGAATTACTGATGCAGGGTTCCACTTTCTCCTCATACCTTCACTTGTCATTTCATTTTTTTTTCAGTAACTGCTATTCCAGTTGTAGGCACTAATGTATCTAGGGTTCTTACAGACATATTCTGATCTGTGTTTTGTTTGTTCAGTGCCTTTGTGGAAGAAGGAAGGCTTCAAATTGTCTAGTCTGCTATACACTGTCATAGTAGCTGTGATCGTTTTAATAAGCACACTTCGTTATTCTTTGTCTTGGTGTAGCAGTCTAGGAAACACCACCTTGAAACAGAGCAAAGCAAAATACAACCCAACTTAGTGCTGGGTTTAGAGCTGTAAAATCAGTTATTTACATAGTTGTTTCCTACTGATCTCCTCATAGCTTTTGACAGGCACTAAGAGGGTAAACCCCCTTCTAACTTCAGAGAGAATATAATTGTTTCACTAGATCTTAATGTTTAGACTTTTGAATGCCAAATAATGTGCCAATTAGCTGAATAATTTTTTAATACAGTTTACGACCGTCATCATTTATGCCATTCTTAAAGGATCAGGCTGCACAGGTGATAGGCTTCTCACTCACCAAGGCTTAAATGTGGAAGAAAGAAAATGAAGAACTATGCAGGTTGGTCCTGTGAGCTTAGGCTTCATGAAGAGCAGTTACTGTTTCTGAACATAGACCCACTGACCTGAGAGTTAGCTGGAGATAACCTGGTTCAAAAATTTAGGCTTTGTTATCAAAAGAGATTTTTCACAAGAACAACGCGAAAGCTAAGGATTGAGTTGGCACTGTGAAATTGACCAGGGTTAAGTACTGTAATTAGTATCTGTTTACATCAGCTCCCTGCCCTTTCAGTCACGATGCTCCTTCTGTGTTGTGTGAGAAAAAGCAGAGGGATCGTCATGGGTAGCAAACGTGGCATTCTGCATTGTTCTCGCTTTTTCAGGGGAACCTAGGCTAAAAGAAGCCCATCTTGGCAGTACTTAGCAATGTTGTGGGTCAGTACTTCAGCTGGGTTGGTTACAGTTGCATTGATTGGGGATCCACTTAAGGATATCATTGGAGATACAAACACTGTGTTCATCGATAGCACTTAGAATGGTTTGATCAGAACATGAAAGATGAATCTAAGATGACTAAGTCCGGCCTTGCAGCTGGCATGTTAAGGGTTCATTTTCTCTGTGTCTGACATTCCAGAAGAGAACAATCTTAGCACGTTAAGATGGTAACTGTTAGGGTAGTGCTTGGAGGCAGAGGCTGTGCCCATGTGAGACATTAATGGCTGGGTGAGTTCAGTCAGATGCACCGCCTCCATATGGTAGGTATATGTTATTTACTAGCTTTTAAAAGGAGTGCTGAGAAAGATGAAATGCAATCTTATGTATTATCTCTGTCTTTGGGGAAAAAAAGGTAATTAAATTGTTTCTTGCCAGCATATATTTTATTAACCTTTGTGGAATCAACTTAAAGAAAGATGCCCCTGCAGAGTTGAAACCTTTTGCTCAGATGGAATGTGACCAAGGACTTTGTAAGTTCTAGGAGTCCTGTATTCCTAGGCTAGCTAGAGAGTTGGAAATGAAATATGAATTTTATACAACTGAATTATTTCCCCCTTTGTTTTTCTTCTTTACAGAACCTGGAGAAGGTTCTAGTGGAATTCAATCACAAGGAGTTGTTCGATTTCTATAACAAGGTCTGTGTTTTTAAATGTTTTCTGATATGTATCAATTTCCTTACACTTCTTTGACTTTTTATTATTTTATTTTTAATTTTTATATTTGAATGCCTTATTACATGGCCAAATTTTTTAAACTCTTATAAACCATGTATCTCACAGTAGCTTCCCAGGCAGAGCCAAGATAAAAAGAACCTGAAAACTAAATCAGAAAGAAAATGAAATGGTTAATTAAAGACTTAGGTGTAGTCAGAAGTTTCAGTCCCACCACAGCTCACAAATACGCAGCAGCTGCTCCCCAAATAATTGACTTGGAGGCTTAATATTATAATAAATGCTGGGCCAGTAGCTCAAGCATATTACTAACTAGCGCTTACACTTAAACTAACCCATAACTCTTATCTATCACGTGGCTTGGTACCTTTCTCAGTCCAGCATCTCATCCTGCTTCCTCTGCACCTGGCTGGTGACTGCATCTCTGTCTTTCTTCTTCCCAGAATTCTCCTAGTCTGTTTGCCCCTCCTATACTTTTTACCTGTCTACTGGCCAATCAGCATTTTATTAAATCAGTACAAGTGACAAATCTTTACAGTGTACAAGAGATTTATCCCACAGTACTTCTCTTTTTTTCTTTTCAAAACAAGAACCCTGAATCTAATCTCCTTTGTTTAGCCATTTCCTGACATTATCCATAATAACATATAACCGAGGCTTTAAACAAAGACTAACAACCATGATCATTTTGGGGAGAACTTTGTCATAGGTCTTTAGACTACTTTGTGCTGATTTAGAATGCTGAAAATCTTATGGACACCCAAAGAAAATTTAGAGTTATGATCAAGTCCTGAGTGGAAAAGTCTGTGAGGCTGGATCATCTCAGCCAGAAGCCTTGAGGCTGTTCTGGATACAACAGAGGTGCTCTGAAATGTTGGATCATCTGGGCTACTCATTCCCATCGTAGATTTTTTAGGAGGTCTTCCTTGATCAAGCCTTATTTTTTTTTAACCAAGAATGAATCCACAGCCTCTCATTTTCTGTGGAAATAAAAATAAAACCTCTTTTCTAAAGTAACACATTTTTTAATTTAAATTTTTAAGTCAAGGTATTTTTAAAATACATAGGTTAGATTAATCTAGCAGCATATACTGTCAAATGTCTTTTAGCGGCTGTTATTCTTTCCTTAGTAGGCAAACAATTCAAAGACAACACAATAACATATATCATCCAGATTCTGTATTTTCCATCTTTATGTGGCTTTTTTATTACTCTGTTTTTTAAAGACTTTGTCTATCCTATTTTTTTTCCTCTCCTAATCCTACATATACTTTTAAACACACTGTAAACCATTTAGAGGTTTTTGTTTTGTTTTTGTCTGAATCTGTCTTTACTTTATATCTCTATCTTTCTGAACACATGAACCTTTAACTGCTAAGCACCATGGCTAGAATTAAAGCCTCAGCTATGGTGGCTGGCTCCACCCAGCTCGTTGGTTTGTAATAGCTTAGCTCCATGACAGAGGTACTAGCAAGAGCCACATTTACCATGCAAATTTGGAAAATTTTAGGGTCCACACTGCCACCAAATAAAGTCTACTGCCCCTAAACCTCATTTTAAGTGTTTGGCAGCAGGGCCTTTTATAAGAGCCTTGTGGTTTTTATGGCTAAAACTTGAGTCAGAAAGCTTCTCTTAAAGGTGTCACATCTCTACTTGCCTCTGCAAACAGAGCTCTCCTGAGAAAATGCTGCTACCATCAGGTACCAGATGTTGCATGAATTTGTATTATAAGAACTTAGAGCCAGATATTGGGGAAAAGCTGAAAGATCAAAGAGGCAGAGGAATAAGCCATAGTCAGTCACTTCTCACCCAGCTAACTCAGCCAAAAGAGAAGGATTCTGTTTCCATGAATCCTTGGACTGAATGCCTCTGAGTCCTCAGCTAAAAGGGAAGGGGAAAACTTTGTCTTCTCCCGTATTATTTACCTTTCTTTCCCCAGCTGTTTTACTTCCTTGTTCAAACTTTCTAATGCTGGGATTGAAGGTGTACATGTTTTCCATATACCTTTAATATGGGAGCAGAGGCATGGGATTCTGAGTACTGGGATTAAAGGTGTTGCCACCACTGCTTGACTCTGTTTCACCTTGAACTCATGGAGGTCCAGACAGGTTTCTGCCTCCTCTCCTGAGTGCTAGGATTAAAGGTGTGTGTCACCACTCCCTAACCTCTCTGACTAACTCTGTAGCTGGCTCTGCCCTCTGATCTTCAGGCAAGCTTTATTTCTTTGGAGTCTATACAATACATCACCACTGATAGGATTAGTACTTTCTATAAAACTAAGCAGGACATTGTGTGTTCCCTGTAGCCACTGGTCTGATGGATAGAGATCACCTGAAATGCTTCAGTGCCTGGGCCCAAGGGTAGATATTAGTGATTTATCTTTCATTTATATCTCATTTTTCCTTCCAAATGCTGATTTCTGTACCCTAGGAAAATGTATTTAATTAACTACCAAACATAAAGTCTTACTATGTGGTGATAATTTACTAAGAAATAGCTAAGTGCACTTAAGACAGTAATACTTAGAAGTCTTTCTCCTTCATAAATGTAAAAAGTTAACTGACAAGCCTTAATCCAAACATCTTTACCTAGCAAGAAAATTGGCCTGAGTATTACCATTATTCCCTATATGTGGGTTCAGTGTGTGGTGCCTGCTGCCATTGCTTCCTTTCAGTTTGTACATTTCTAATCATTTTATTCAGTTAGCTCCCCTTACTAACTTGCTGTCTCTATTTTTGTCTTTATAAATAGCTAGAGACCATACAAGCACAGCTGGATTCCCTCACATGACGTTCTTGAAGACTGGCTTCACCACCACGTTCCTGCCACCTTATTCTTTTGCATTGAAAAGAAGTTGCCCAAGTATATTTTCAAAAGGACTCAGTGACCTTATTCTACAGATAATATGACTTATCACTTCTTAAATAAGTATCAGTGCATTTATTTATTTAAGGCAACAGCATTCTTGCATAAACATGAAGAACATGGGGGATTTCTAATATACTTTCTTCCATCACATGAGCCAAGAACAAATTGTTGAGAAAACTCTGAAACAAGTCCAAAGTGAGCGCCATATTTTTCCTGTCACATTGCCTGCTACATCATCACTTTCCCCCAGTCTTGCTTTCATGGATCAGTGAAGGTCTGATGTGTTCCCTAGCAGAATATGGAGACTTATAATTACATTACCTAATTATGGAAGCAGCCCCAGGCTTCAAATGTTTTAGCATTTGTCCCACACCTGGGTTTCTGCTTGTGTTGTAATACAGGAAGGAAATCTAAACTGGTGCCAGTACCATTACGAGTTAATGCCAATGTGACCCTCTTGCTCTGCCCTCTTGAATTTTTCTGACTTTAATGATTTAATAATAATCAAGGTTTATGTATACTTCTGCAAATGAATAACAGTACACATCACAGTGTGGAGACAGATTCAGCTTGTGAACGAAAATACCTGTAATGAGTACTACATGGGAATCTATGACATTTTAATTGGGAAGTTTTTTGCATTTTCTTTCTTTCAGTCAGTGGTGTTAGTCAATAAAGATTTTCTACTTTAGAAAACTCAAGGGTACACTATTTTTATTTTATAACCTATTTAAAGCTGTGTCATGTATAGATGTATGATTTCCTGAAAAAAAAGTAATCATTTGAAATTTTTATCAATGAAGTATCTTACCTCGTTTCCAGGGGAAGGGGGAAAAGACTTAGACGTAGCCCTCTTCACAGGAAGGAGTGTGGTTTCAGATTGTCCTGAGGTTGAGCGAGCAGAGCAGCTACAGTGGAACGTGTCTCTCATGTGAGTCCTGAATTCCAGCGTTCACCGTGTGCCACTGATCTTCATACTTGTTTATGCAAGAAAGCTGTTGCCTAGAAGAACTGGAAGTTCAGGTTACTTCAGAACTCAAATGTTACAGCTATTATCTGCAGCCGATTGATCCGAAGTGTCCATTGCTACACAGCTCCCTACGTGTTATAATATAACGTGATGGGCTTCCTTCTGTGGCCTGTAGGGTCACTTTTGCTGTCTTTTTCCTTAGATGATATCTCAGGGTGTCTACAGCTGTGACCAAAGCGACGTGAGGAGGATGGAGCTTGTTTCAGCTTATAGCTCTCAGGTCCCACTCCATCACTGAGGGAATCAGGGCAGGTAGTCATGGCAGGAACCTGGAGGCAGGAGCGGAAGCAGGGGCCATCCAGGGATGCTGCTTATCGATAGTTCTCATGCCTTGTTCAGCCTGCTTTCTTATACACCTAAGACCACCTACCCAGGGTTGGGACCACTCCCAGTGAGCTGAGCCCTCCCTTACTAATCAGTAGTTATGAAAATACTCCACAGGCTTTCCTATAGGCCATTCTTATTGGAGGTGTTTTTCTCCATAGAAAGTTCCTCCTCCCAAGTGACTCTAGCTTGACTACAGCAGATGATTTCACTATTGCCTTAGTTATGATTAATATTGTTGTGGCAAAGCACCACGACTGAAAAGTAACCTTGGGAGCAAAGAGTATTTTGGCTCACCCTTCCCTATCACAGTCCATCATTAAAGGAGGTCAGGGAGGAAGTCATGAGGACACCGCGGAGTGGACGATCACCACTTGCTTTCTCCCCATGGCTGGCTCAGCTTGCGTTCTTCTGCCAATCCAGGACTGCCTGCCCTGGGGTGGCACTACCCATGGTGAGCTGAATCCTTCTATACCAGTCCAGAAAGTGTGCTGCAGGCTCACCTACAGGCCAATCCATCCCACGGAGGTATTCTTCTTGGTTAGGATTTCTTCTTTCCTAGCTCGTGTCACATTAAGACAAAAACTGGCCAACACAACCCTGTTTCCCAGGATGGCCATAGTCTCCTCAGCCAGGGATCCTCTTCAGCTTTCTTGGGAATCTGCACCTGCGACACGTACTTCTCACACAGCTCTCTCTTGCCTTTTTTAATGCTCTTTCTGACCAGTTTCCAAAGATTAAGTCCCAAAGGTACTCTACAATATTTTTTGTGTGTGAAAATTCTTGAGATCTCTTCACATGAACAGTCTCATGTTAAATTTGTTTGACCTTCTCAACAGTGACCATTTCGATTGGTAGAAGTTTTTATTAGTTTAATGGCCAAATTGAATTTCCAGTTTCTAAAATATAATGGAAATAAAGCTTTCTGGAAGTAGCTTTTTTTTTTCTCTCTCTCTCTAAAGAAAAAAAATCTATACAAAAGTATAATAAACATATTTCTCTTCATTAGTCTGATTCAGCATAGTCTCACTCCAAGACAGTAAAGAAAGTGTGTAGTAGCTTAATCCCAACAAAGCTGTGGGGATAAAAAGGCAGATTGGTACCTACCCAGTTCACAGATAATGTGCATGTGCCAGTAACATGCTGGTTAATGGCAGACTGCATACATGATAGACTGTATTGTATCACTGCTTGAATGCGGTGGTCTGGACCATGGAGGTTTGTGAAAGTACATGATATGAAAGTACCATGATGGGATTGCCTGACCATACACTTCTCAGAACAGATTCTCATCATGAAACACTTGGGGGTTTATCAGAAAGAGAATTACTCATTAGAAGAAGGAGTAAAAACCTTCTGTGAAGATTATAGTGATTCCGTATTTATTATAAATTAGGAACTACTAAAAGTCACAAAGAACCAGTGTAACCTATGGAGTCTCATCATCCAGAAATGGCTATTAATGACATCTTAGAGTTTTCACTTTTAAAGTTTCCTATTCATGCATCTTATTCATTCTCCTCTTTTCCAAACAAATTGAGGTTGTGCTCTAGTTTAATTTTTTATATCACATTATAACGTGGGTATTTTTCCTCTTTATTGTCCAGAACATAATTTTAATCTATAGTAAATAAATCATTTGAATAGGCTAAACCTCCCCTATTGTTAAACATTTAGATTATTTCCACCTTTAAAGATGTTAAAGAACACTCTGATATAGATGCTAGACCACATCCATCTTTATGCCAGAGATTTCTAAAAGTGGGATAATACTGTTGCGAAAATATGGAGTTGTATTTTTTGTTTTTATCTTTAATGCTAATTTTTGTTATAAAAGTAATAGCTTCCCATTAAGAACAAAAATAGAAAGCTGTTTCCTTTTTCTATTTCAAACTCTAGAAGGTGTCCTTTTTATGTTTTTAATTTATTTCTTGAGAATTTCATGCAATATAGTTTGGTCATATTCTCACACACTCCCTCCTGGATCTATCACCCACCACTCTACTTCATGTTCATTCTTCAAACACACACACACACACATGCACACGTGTGTATACACACATATGTGCATGCACGCACGTGTATATACACACGTGTACACACACACACGAGCACTAAAAGGCACAAATGGAGTCAGGTCTGTGCCTCTCCCCTCTTCTCCATGCTGGGATGTTGTTGGGCTTGACCTTCTGCAGGTCATGTGCATGCTGCCTTGGTCTTCTTTAGTTCCTAGTGCATCCATCCTGCTCTTTCCTTGGAGTCATCCACCACCTCTGGCTCTCACCATCTCTTTTTGCTTCATTTTCCACACAGTCCCCTGGGCCCCAAGGGGAGGGGTTTGCTAAACACATCCCTTTAGGACCAGTGCTCCAAAGTCTGTTCTCTGTACATTGTGCATCTGTGGGTCTCTGTTAATTCCCGTCCTCTGCAAGAAGCAGTGATCTGTGGATGTAGCAGTGTGCCATTGGAACTTGCTTTCCGCTCTGCTCCTTTAGTAGAATCATAGTAAGTTTAGAAGTGCTTATGTAATTGTGATAAGCAATTTGGTTTCTATATGTTCAGATAGGTAAATACATACAAAAGTATTTTAAGTGTATTCATATTTATTTCAGGGCTTCCGATATACATTACTAAATTAAGAATTCATACACCTCAAGCATTTCTGCCAGCTGTTCCTGTTATACATCCTACCCTTAGCTTTCTTTTTCACTGGGAATCATTGTTCCTATCAAGGCACTGGAGAAGGAAACACTGATTCCTAGTAGAAATATATTGTATTAGTAAATCCAGGACTGAAGAAGGAAAAAAAATTTATAAAGGGTCAGCAAATGTATGCAGCAGAGTAAGTATAAGGGTCTTGAAGTCAGATATTTATTTCTTAATCCATATTCACTGAATAACATGCTGCCAAGAACTCTGCATACATAACCACAGAATTGACCATGATGAGCAAAACAAACATAGACCCTACCCACTTGAAATAGAGTGTAAGGGTCAAGAAAGTAAATCACTCAGTGAATTGACAAGTGTGAGAGAAGTATAATTGGAGTCTATTAAGGAAAACTTCAACATGGAACCAAACCTGAGGCTATAGGTTTTAGGAAGGATTCCCTGGGGAGTGGAGCCTGAATGGAGTTCTCTTGGAAAAGATATAATGACAAGATGGAATTATAGAGAAGAGCATTCCAGACAGACAGACCACTTCATGCAACAAACACCCTAAAGATTAGAAAAGACATGTTAGCGTATTTCAATGACCACCAGGTCCATATGGTTAGAATATGCCTACACTGGATTAGGGGAGCTGCTACAGCTTGTGAGCTAGACAGCTGTCAGCCATTTGCTGTCATTGCTATGACTGAAATACATTACAAATATGTTTCTAGCTCTCTCTCCCGTGTCCAAGCCACCACCATCTTTGACATCAGACTACCCTGCATCCACTTCAGCTCGCCTTTGACCCAGGCTTCATTCTGTACTGATGAAACAATATTCCTACTAAGTATACCATTTCCCTGCTTAAAATATTTCAAAGGGTCCCATTATCCATCAGACAACATGTAATGACCTGGCCCCTCACCCATTCCCTAGTTCATGTTTGCTGTGCATGTATTAAAGATATTGCAATTTGCTAAAGGTCTTTTCTCTTAGCTTCTTAATAGGAATAATAATCCAAACAATAGCAATGTTTTGAGGATTAAGTGAGATAATTTGTGTTAAACATTTCATCTAATTCTGATTTCTGTAATCATATGAAAGTATTAGTGGTGTTTTTACAGCCCTTGAGAAAATAGACTTTTATTGAAAGGGTTCCAGGAAGCTTGAATTAATGTCAACATTACTAACAGCTTTATGAAAGTCTTTCTCTTTTGAGTTTATTTGAAGTCCTAAGAGCAACTCCATCTTTTCTACCATAATGCTAAGGTATCCCTTATTTTTTTTATTGCCAAATTATTGTGACATGTGTGGTGTTATATATTTAACAAAATTATTCTCGAATATCAAAGGAGAATCCCACAAAGCCAAGCCAGGAAGGTCAGGGAGTGGTGACCCACACCTTTAATTCTAGCTTTAGGAATGTGGAAAGAGGAAATAAGAGAGCTGGGCGGAGGGAGAAGGGAAGTTTTTCAGCCTTCCAGGACACTTCCTTGCTGGGCTGAGGAGAGAGAGGTTTGGAATGGGAGGATTTTGTGGAGACAGGCCTTAGGAGTTGGCAGGTGAGATGTGGCTGTGGTTTGTTTCTCTATCTCTCTGATATTCCAGCTTTTCCCCCAATATCTGGCTCTGGGTTTTTTATTATAATACTAAGTAGAATTCATGTAATAGGTATGTACATGATAGCACCAGAATAAGAAACACGTTTTTGTTTCTTTGTTTTGTGAGTACCTGTCCACATGGTCCTTCTGGCTCTAAGAAATCTTTCTCTCAGGCTAGAGAGATGGTTCATGGGGTAAATGCACTTGTTGCTTAGGGCTGATAACCTGACTTTCCAGAACACACATAAAAGCCAGGCATAGAATTATCTCATTTTCCTTTGAGGGAGATGGGAGACAGGAGCATCCCTGGAAACTCAGCCTAGCTAGCCTCGTTATACAGTGGAAACAACACAATAGAAGGCGAGGACAGCACCTGAGGTTTTCCTTTGAGGACACAAGTACTGTTACACACACACACACACACACACACACACACACACACACACACACACACACACACACACACATGGAAAGAGAACATATAGTACTTACTTTTATTTTGCCTCATATAATGTCTTTCCTGCATTGTTTGCTATGTCCGTAAATGGCTCTGCTTATTGAGTCTTTAATAGAACTCCATTAGTTGTCTAGCTTCTCAATTCATTCTAGAAACAACTGAATCTGTTAGGGACCATGAGTGTGTAGTTGATGGCAGATGGTAAGGGACCATGGGTGAGCTTAAGAGGTAATGGAGAATGCAGCCAACAAGAATTGAGGCTCACAGCCCTATGACCAGAAAGAAATTCTGCAAAGATTTCGAAGAGCCTAGAAGTGGGTTACACAGTGTAGCTGATATCTTGAATTAGCTTTATGAGATTCTAAACAGATTAACTAAACTGTGCTTAGACTCATGACCCGGGTAACAATGATAAAAATGTGTTGTTTTAAACTTCTAATACATGGTAACTTGTTATGGTACAATGGAGAGCTAGATCAACAGCCATGCCATGCAAGTATAGCGCATATCTACTTCTGCACCAACAGTAAAGGTGAGTAGTTATCATGGAGACCCCGTATATAATGGTTAAAGCCTAAACATGGTCCCTTGTAGGGGGAAAGTGTGCAGATGCCTGCACTATATTCTGCCTCCTAAGCTGAGACATTCATAGATGACACAGAGGTTGTAAGATGGATACAGTGTATATTTCCATAGCTTCACTTATGTTTCCAATGAGGAACTCCATCTTCTATGGTGCTTTGCAGCTACCTCAAACCAGAAGGCTAAATTTCTCTGGTGAATTGTGAAGAAAACATGGGCATTCAAATCAAAGTTAAATCAGCTTTGAGCAGGCCAGGATTATAATATTTTAGGAGTAAGAAGCAATAAAATGGAGGGATCCCAGGTCCTTGCCTCCTCCCTTGCCCATGGCAGATGGCTATATGAAAAATGGTTGAGCAACTATATTTGGGCCAAGTGAAGCCTGTAAAGTGCAATTTAGCCTATGTCTTAACTAATTTGATAGTATCTTTTTAATTAGGCAGTAATTTAAAGTATATTTTAGAGTGATAAACATTGTACTTCAAATGTCCAAGAGCAAACAGAAAACTTAAAGGAGAAAATAAAACTGATGGCAGCCCACAACTGCAAGGTCAACTCTTGAAGCTACAGTGACCGTACATTCTTTTCCCTCCCAGTGCTGGCTACTTGAAGAATTAAAGAAAACCTGAGTGGACATTGTGAATTTGCCTCAAAGTCTTTCCATAATTACTTTCTCCAAAACGACAGGTATGACAGTTCTGACTTATTCAAACTCATTAGTAAGAAGCTAGTCAGGGTTTAAAATTTTAAGTTACCGATCAGTCAAATTTGCTTCCCTGAAACGTTGATTTTTTTTTAAAAATAATTATGCAAATGGTCTATTGAATAGACTAGCCTCATTTAACACTAAAATTAGAAACACTTTAATTTGAATTTTATAGTAAAGCTTAATGGCATTTATAATTTGGAAAAACTGAAGGGATTTTTATCTCTCTTCCTCTTCTCCTACAACCTTGAAATCTCCCAAGACTGGTGTATCTCTGGAAGATGAGGTGTCGACCTCTACAGTCCAAATTCATGTGACAATGGTTGCTAGTTTGCTTTGTCTTATTTCAAACGGACAATTTCTAGTTTCTATTTCAAAAGAACTCACTCTGTAGACCAGGCTGGCCTCGAACTCACAGAGATTCACCTGCCTCTGCCTCCCGAGGAGATCAAAGAGGTGCACCACCACCAGACCAAGGATTCAATTTCTTAAAGTATCTTTTCCTTCAAAAAAAAAATCTATGAAGGAAAGCAGTAGACAGTAAATTCAATGGTGGCATTTATTCATTTATTTTGATTGGTGTTTTGATTTTTTTACTTTTTCATAGACACAAATTGCATATGCATTTTATTTTTGAAATTGAATTTTGGAGAGCACAGTTCACCTTTACTAGAATTGTTTAAGGTAAAGTCAGTGAGGAAGGTTTTCTCCTCTATCATAAATATGGATTTACCATGATGCATAAGCTTCCTTGGTTTCCTCATGGCTGCTGGATTCCTGCTTTTCTTCATGTTATCTCTCTGGCCCACAGTACAGATTCTTTCTGTAGGCCCAGCCAGGCCTCCTAAATACAAAAGGCTCTTTAAAAAAGATATGCTAACATATCACACTGAATGTTCCAACCAACCACACGTACACACGCACAAACCATGCAGGAGTGTGATTATGCGTTGGCAGAGAAATAGTAATCTTCCAAATGAACAGAGGCAGAGTGACTCAGAGTCCAGACCATGTGTTCCACTCTGCAGTCCAGCCTCTCTGTGACTGGCTGTAACTTACATGCTGATGTAAGTGGTTCTGCAAGCATTATGGGACCTGAGAAATGTAGGCTGAATGAGTTAGTGGAGTGCATAAATAGTTCTTCTCCCTCTGCCTCTCCTTATTTGCAGGGCACTATCTAAATTTTTTTTAAAAAAAACAACCCAAATCATTGCAAACCTCAAATAGTACAAGAATGGCTTTCAGACTCTGAAAGCCAAGTGCATCCATCTCCAATTCCATAAGGGTACAGCCCCTCCTGGGGATGTTCTCTTAAAGTAACTGATCCCCTCATTCATCATGTACAGATGGAGAGTAAAACCTTAGTGACCAGCTGACACTCAGATTTCTGCCACCCAGAAGGCTAAGGCTTGCTCTCCCATTGCTCGGAAGAGATTTATGACAGTCGTGAAGTTGGCCTAGACGTGCTTCTGGGTTCTGATGCTGCAAGCCCTGAAAACAATTACATTCCTACCAAATTCTGAGGTTATTTATAAGACAGAGTCAAATGAAGTGCTCCAGAGAGACGTCAACAACATTCTTCTGTCGAGAGGTATGTTCAGCATGTATAGGGTTTGTGAGCTCATTGCCCAGAAGAGTTTAATTTCCTGCTAAAAGTGCATTTTGATTAAAGACATGTAGCAGAAACATCCTGTGTACACTCCCTACAAAGAGATTTTACTGATTGGAGGAAATCAATGACAAAGTTTAAAAAACAGATATTGTGTGGCTCAGGTTGTTCAAGGTTATCATAGATGTACTACCTGGTCCGAAAGATATATTTTTTTTAATTGTAGATAATACAGAATGCAGGAAAGGTGGGAATCCAAGCACAAGGGTATTCAATGTTTGGGATAAGCAAACCAAAACTGTGTGCCCTTAGGAGTGTTGTCCTATAGAGGAATCCATTTCTTGTTGATAGAATGACCAACCTCCAAGCTTTGCTGCCTCGTGTAGAATGCCCTGTGAGCCTTAAAGTCTAAGACCTTCTCTTGGCATTGTGGTGCTTTTGCTATATGTTCAATCCATTCTGTGTTAATAGAGCAACAAAAAAGGATGTCACCGGATACATCAGTCTTGAGGACTTGGCTCACTCTGGAGGCTTGTGGGCTCTGAGGGTGGCCACCTTTGCTAAACATGCTGTTAGTCCCCTCATATGTTCGGGTCAGTGAACTTGTGAAGCTCTGGTTGGTGTGTTCTGATGTGTTGGCGGGTGCTCTGAGCCAATGACGCAGTGGAGCGTGACCACCATCTGCGAGCTTCTTCCTTTAGAGGCTCAATGAGGATTTGCACAACCGTACTGGTTTCAGTGCCTTGACTCTGAACTAACTCCTGGGAACCACTCTTTGCACTAATTGCTCTGATTCACTCTCCTTAGGGTAATGCCATCTCACCAACGCTGCTCTACTTTTGAATCTATTTTCTTAGTTCACACTTTAAGTCGTAGTGAAGCAAATCTCAAAACTGTTTAGTCACTGCTTGTATTTTAGATCCCAGGTCTATGTAGAGTTTTCAAGGTTACAAACAAGCTGACTGCAAAAGAGAGCTGCAGAGAGTCAGGTTTTCTTCCCATAGAAAATAATTTTTTGAGATGTGAGAAAAAATCCTTATAATTAAATGATTTTCCATTTCATAGGTTTATACAAAAGGAAGACACCTCTACTTTATGAACTTCTCTGTACAGAGTATCCACTTGAACAGTTAGGAGAAAAAGACAAATTTTTTTAGGAGAAGAACTATTCTTCCCCTCTTCCTACTTCTCTGTGGTTCCCTTTCTAGCCATTCACATCCCTTGAAGAAGAACGATATGTCTAATAACAAAGTATAAAGTACAGGTTGCCCGTGTTTCCATATGGGCAGAGTAACTGCGAAGACTAACTGTAAATTATGTTTCACTCACTTCTTCTGAACCATGAGTTAGAATTGCCAATGATTAGGGTCCCTTCAGGGTCTCTTCATCTTTCTGCGCCTCTGCAAACCACCATTGCTGTGGTTTTATGCCAGATAGCAGGCATGGATTAGAGAGAGACTGTCCAAACCTGGAGGTGGAGCTGGGGAATAATGGGGAGAAAGCTGGAGGGTGATGGGGAGGAAGCTGGGGAGTGATGGGGAGGAAGCTGGGGAATGATGGGGAGGAAGAAGTCCTAGGCGTTATTCGTGAACCACATGGTCCCGACATTACTAGGTTCTGAAAGATGATCAAGTGTCTGTCCCTCTGTATGCAGCTCCCTTGGGAGAAGAGCTGAAGAGTGATTGGAAGGACAAGATTTGCATGTTCAGCAGTTCTCAAGCCAATTCCATTCGTGCAATAATATCTCTGTCCTTTATAGCTCTTAGAAGAGCTGTCTGACATTCTATTGTAAACATCTGTAGACAAAAAATATCAAAGGCATCATTTGGACCTTTCAGTTCTGAAATGGGTATAGAGAAAGAGAGAGAGGCCTTGAAATCAATGAATTGAGTTCAGTCTGAGCAGCAATAGCATGAGGCTTTTTAACCTTGCACTCAAGATAAGCAAAATGTCCATTTCTCTGAGAGTGGAGGAGAGATATGGCTGGGTCAGCTTCAGAGACTCATTGGGAGTTAGGGATATAGCTCAGTGGAGTGTTTGCCTAGTACAGGTGAGGCTCAGAGATCCATTCCCAGCACCAAAAAATTGAGGGGATTGGTGGGTTACCCACCTGCCACAACACATTTGGTGACTGGTGTGGCTATCAGTTTGTCATAGGATGGAAAATGACCTCGAGCACACCCTTCCCTACACTTGCTTCTGAGGCGGCTTGAATTTCAGTCTTCCAGCTCCTAAGAAACCAAGAGGGTATGGGAAGATACCAGAATCCTGGTAGTCAGGATTCTGTCGTTTAACCTTTGCCATCATTTATGGAGTAAGAAGAACAGAAAGCATTTCGACCTCTTTCCAGGCTGGTGTTTAAAATGCCACCAGGGTAAGTAGGAAACCAAGAGAAAGGATGTGATGTTAACTGACAGATCGTTACCCTGGTGTGCTCCAATGACATATGTCCAAGGCACTCAAGGGACACACTTATGCCTCCTTTTCCAAATGCATTTGGTCATCTGTGAGTAGAGCTGATGTGAATCATATAAACCTGTGGATTTGCTTCAGACACGGGGATGAATGAATCGAAAGAGTCTTCCATGTGCTTCTCCATCCCAGTGTATATCAAAAGCAGAAGAAAATGTTACTTTGATGCCAACGGACTGCTACCTCAAATGGTTAACTAGCACCATGACTGGATCAGTACGGGCTTGTTGGCTGAACTTCATCCACAATATGTCTTACAGGCAGGAGAAAGGAAAATGTTAATCACATTAGTGGCGTTGAGCTTTAAAGAATATGCAGTGTTTCAGTTCCCTGCATGGGGTTCTGAAGCATCCTAGGATATGTTTCAGAGTAATTAAACTTGTTTGCCTCTTACTGCTTCTGCAGGACTGACTGCCTCTGAGGGGGTGGAGAGCCAGATGGCAGGAGGATCCTTTCCCCAAGACCAATCAACATGTCCTCAGCATTCGGCCCCCTTCAGCCACAGCTTGTTCCCAGCTTCCTTCCTCCGTGAATCTTGAGCAATCCCAAGACAGGCAGGATGGAAGTGGAGGACCACCAAGAGCTAAACCTTTTGGCAGGGAGATGCTCTTCAGTTCTCAGACTGCAGCAGTATCTGGGATGCACTAGTGCAATCTTTGAGGTTTGTGCTGCAAGCGTGTAGTAAATGAAGGAATACATCAGCCAGTGCTTTACACATCTGCCAGAGATTCTTCATTCATTAAAAATTAGTAAAAAAGAAAGAAAACTGAACTGGCAAAATATGTGTGTGTGAGTGTGTGCTCCAAGACATTTTTAAGGGAAAAAAAATAATGTTTTTGGTGGCATCATGATGATCATATTTAAATAAGATATTGGCCAAAGCCTGTGCCAAGAAACTCTGTTTACTTAGTTACTTATTTATTAATACAGATATATAATCCACTATTTGATAACCAATTAGAGTACACCAGAACTCTTTTTCTTTTTGAGGATGTCAGCAGCATTAACAGCATTGCCTCAGGGCCTCAGGCAGAAGCTGACCTGTTGAGGAAGAGACCTTCCTACTGACTTCTGTATTCACTTGGGGCAATGACTGGTCCCGGTCCTTGACTGGCTGACCCGGTATTGCCTTTAGCCCCAGTTCATTGACAACATGTATCTCAGCCACTAGTCTTAGTGCCTGACTAAGCATCATCCACCCTGAGGAGGCAGTGTGTGTGACACTGAATATTCCTTAGCCGAGCAAAGGCCTGTTGGATGTTCTTAAAGACCTTTCCTATACCTGTACTCACTGGATCCTCTTAGAATTCTTTGGGAAGTCAAGCGTGTTACTATTTTCTAGATGACCAAATCAGGTTTCCTAAAACCACACAACTCACTTCAGAATAGAATTCCGAATTTCAGATACTCAGATTAGACCTCTTTTGGTACTATGCCAATTAATGTTTGTCTTGTGTGAATACACTCCAAGTACTTGCTTTGCCTAAAGGTTAAAACCCCAGTAAGCCCTTCTACTTTGTGTAGGCTCTATAGTAAATCTTCTTAGTGAAAGGTGTTAGAGGCACAATGCTGGTGGAGGGACCATCTGGTATTCACTAGCAGCTGCATTGCCAGTGACTGGTAAATGTGTAAGAATCTGCCCCATCCCTGTGTCCAGAGCGCACAGTCCATTCATGAACTTGCAAACCTGGCCTAGACTAAAAAGCATCTTTCCAGGCTCTCCCAACACAGATGCTGGCTAGTGCTTTCAGCCCCTCTGCATTCCCACACTCCTCACTCAATGGGACTTTCCTGCTTTCTCCTCATATATTGCCTAGCAGACTCCTACCTTGCTTCATCTTCTACCCAAATCAGTATTTCCTTCACATCTGGACACTGGCTGTGACTCTGCTTGTTTGGAACTGTTGACTGATTTCTGGCCTGAATATATAAATAGACTTTGCCCACTTAATGGATCTCAATTGCAACTCCTCCAACTTTGCTTGAACCCCTGCCTGGAGGACAGAGATCTTCCCTTTAACTACGACATCCCAAAACATTCCCCCATGGTTGCCATTTACCATACCTTACTTTTCTTTTTTAAAATAAATCAAACATTCCTTGTTTTAGCTACTGTAGGTTGTCTCCTGATTGGACTTAGATGGATACACTTACCAAGTACCTATGTAGTGTCACTGACAAGAAAATGAAAGACTTATGTTCTCATTGGCAGATATTTTTGTCTTGTACCTTTGATCACATTTTAAAGCCCCTGCTTACTTTGATGCTGGACACATTCAAAGTTCTGAATGTGGGCTGATTTACTGAGTACAGTTTAATTTTAACACCACAGTTTGTCGGCGTGCTGTAGCAACACAATGAGATGCAGTGTGCTTGAAGAGGTGGGAAGCTACCCATATATATCACCATTTGCTTGGGCCATGAAATTGACCAATAAACTTCTGAGTGTGATTCCCGACAACTTTTAGAGTAGCGTGCTAATGAGCCATTTAGTAAGCAAGACTGAAAACTACCCAGCAACATCTTAGTTTTAAAGGAACCATGGACATGGTCTCACCATTATAATGCTTAGAAAAGATAAGTGACTTGTCTGGTGTCATGTGACCCCTTTGTGGCAGAGCTGGGAGAAAAAAGCAGATTACATCATCAGTCTGAACCTGGCCATCGCTTTCTCTTAGTAAGGCGGACACACAGGATTGGTGATACAAACTGCCACCAGGAAGCAGGGAAAAAATATGTTAATATTTGGCTATCCCATGCCTAGTTCTAAGAGTTAATTTGGGGAATTCTAGTGGTTCTCTGCAATTATAACCTTCGAGCAATGGTGTGTCCAACATGCGGGATCTAGGATTTGACTTCCCTGAAAGTAACAGCAGTGTTTTAAACCCTGGCATTCACTGAGATGCCCTCCTCATTGTCTAAGGTGTTCTTGCAGCTAAAGGTAAAGCCTCTCCACCAGCCCATTGCAGCCTCTGTGCTTTAATTATGCTAATGATCTCCCTTATCACACTGGCTTCCTTGTCCGTATGGACCTTTGGTCATTTTGTTATTGTTCAACAGTTGTTCTTTGTCCAGAGAACCACAGCATGGAAACCTTAAAGTGAGAGAGCCAACAAAGCCCATTCCACATACTCCTGTGAGTCTTTGATGAATGCCTGGCTTCTAGCTTGAGCCCCAAAATGAACACATGGGCATATGTGACACACTGTGTTCTACTAATTTTTCAGCAACAGATGGGTCACAGATGAGCCCACAAGGGGTGTGTATGTATCGAGAGTTGCATGAACTAAGTAAGTCAAGCCATGCTGAGGATGTCTTTGTCGGCTGTCATTGAGAAGATGATCAATTGATGTGCATATACCTCTTTGTTGAGGATCAAGAAACATGTGCGTCTGAAGGAAATGTGTCTGCACGTCCAAGGCAAGACCAGCTGCTCTACCATGAATTCCAAGTGAAAGGGAAGCTGTGCTTGGCAAGCCAGCCCTGGCTGGAGATGTGCCACACTGAAGTTTCAGGTGCATGGAAAATAAACTCATCCTCCCAAGAGAATCTGCCATAGTGACCATGGCTCTGTCTGGCCCTGGGATGTAAATGGAACACACTGCTGGAATTTATGAATGCTTATACAGCCTACGAGACATGCCCTGGCTTCCCACAAATCCACTCCTCTTCTCCCTTGGCTTTCTGAATCTTGCATGAGAATGTTCTAAAAGTTTAACACTCCCACTGGGAATAACTTTAGTCTTACTTGAGTGGTTCTCAACCTGTGTGTCATGACCCCTTTAGGGGTCAAGTGACCCTTTCATAGAAGTCACATATCAGATATCCTGCATATCAGATATTTACATTACAATTCATAACAGTTGCAAAATTGCCATTATGAAGTAGCAACAAAATAATTTTGTTTGGGGAGGAGAGTCAGCACAACCCAAGGAACTGTATTAAAGGGCCACAGCATTAGGAAGGTTGAAAACCGTTGTCTTAATTATTCACTTAAGAGACACTGTGATTTACACTATCCACAGCTCTCATGAGGCTTCACTGTTAGTCAATATCCTGACAGTCTTTCTGTTTTTAAAGATTTAATTCATTTATTTATGTATTTGTGCGTGCCTGTTTGCCCCTCTCTCTCTCATTCTCTCTCTCTCTTTCTGTATGTGTGTAGAGGCATTCTGTGGGGGGTGTGCATGCAGACACCAAAGAAGAAGGCCGAGCTCTTTAGGCAGGAGTTATAGACATTTTGTGGAAGGGCCTGCTCATTACATGGTACTGGCATCTGAACTCTGGTCCTCATGTGGAGAAAGTGAGCTTAGCCTTCCCTTCAGTCTCTTGTCATGCTCTCTTAACACGTAATGTAGGACTTGGTAACAGCAACATTCAAAATAGTGGACTTTAGACCTTGGAGGCCGTTGAATTTAAGGATAAGGCAATCTCAGAGCTGTGGTCCCACCCTTGGCTAGAGAGCCAACTTTGAAATTCCTTGCTCCACAACTGAGACAAAATATTTCTGTCACCCGGAAACATCCGATCTGTTCCTATGCCATCAGTCTCCACCATCCATGGCCCCAGACAGTCCAGCTGCTCTTACTTTCAGCATGGATTAGTGTTGCCTATCCTAAAGCATCACACAAATGAGAAGCACATAGCATGTGCTCTTTTGTGTCTGGCTGTCTGGGCTCAACTTGTTTTTGAGATGTGTGTACATTGTTTTGCGAATCCAGGCCACCCTTCTCAATAGCTAAGCTGTGTCCCACTGTGTGTAATAAGTGCTTATCCGACCATCTATTGATCTAACATCAGCTTGGTGCTATTAGAAGGTAAAGCTGCTATGAACATTTCTGTTTTGGGGGGAGACATGTTTTCACTGCTCCTGGGAAAATGGCTGGCAGTAGATCTCACAAGACATGTGGACAACAGTTGTCAGAGTATTATACATGAAACCACCACACTCTGAAATTACTGAGGCATCAACCGTGCTTTGTAGTGTCACTTCACCCCCCCATTTCATCATTTTGTAGATACGTAGAGGTTTCTGTGATAACTTATAATTTAATGACCTCCGTGTATTTATTGTTTGTGTATTTTCTCTTAAATAGTAGTAGTTGCTCATTTAAAAAATAGTTTGGGTAACAATGAAACAGCTCAGTGGGTGAAGCAGGCTGCCACCAAGCTTGATAGCCCGAGTTCTAGTTCCCTGGACTCACATGGTAGAATGAGAGAACAGACTCCTAGAAGTTTTCTTCTGACCTCTTCCCAAATGCTATGGCACGTGTGCCCCTCACAAAAAATAAATGAATAACAATATAATAAAAATTATAAATTCTTGGGGGCCTAGATTTTATACAGATATGTTAAGACCATATGTGACAAAAAGTTAGAAGTAGAACTCTTCCAGTGAGGGCAGCAGAAGGGGAGAAGGGGGTGTGGAGTGTGGGAAAAATGCACACAATGTGTTATATAAATTGTATGGCAATGTCCTGTGTAACGCCACACCATATACAATTAATATGCACAATGAGGAAGGTATGTTCAAAAGTGTTATTTTATAATGTAGTTATTCAATGGATAAAATATTTCTACATGTTCTTTTGTAAATAAATTTACCATACTTGCAAAGTAACCCCAAAGAATATTTATTGTTTGAGTAAGCAGGAAGACAAACAAGAATGATATAATGACATAAGTACTACTTTTAAGTTAACTTTAAAAGTTAGAGCTGGAGACATGGGTCAGTGGCAAAAAGCACTTGCTGCTCTCGCAGAAGAAGACCCAGGTTTAGTTTCCAGCACCCACATGGTGGCTCACATCCATTTGTAACTCCAGGAAACAGGATGCCCCTTTCTGTCTTCTCCAGGTACTGGGCACACATAGGGTACATATACATTGACTCGGGTAGGCAAACATTTATGCACATAGAAAAAAATTAAATTGGGGTTGAAGAGATGGCTCAGTGGTTAAGAACCCTTGCTATACTGTCATGAGTACCAGTTCAGATCCCAGATCCCAAGTAATAAGGTGAGTGGTCTACAAATACCCATGACACCAGCCACATGAAAACAGATGCCCTTTCTGGGCTTCATGCATGCATAGATGCACACACGTACATATACACATGCACATATGCATGCTCACACAAAATAAGTTGCAAAAAATCTGAAGACTCAAAAAAGATAAAAATTGGGTTGATTATTTTCTTGTTGATATAAATAGTTCTTTATGTTTTTTTCTGGAAACAATACTCTTCTCAGATATGTCTATTACACAAATATACACATACTCACATGGACACACATACACACAACACATACACGTTTATATACACCCATATACATATATGCACATACACACACACAATGGAAGTTACTTTTCCTTACTTTTCTATGGTCTCTTTGCATTTCCTACTTAGCCCATTGTTCTAGCAACAGTCTCCAGAACGCTGAGCAGAAATGACAAACACAAATAACCTTCCCTGTTCCTCTCTGAGAAAGAAAACAAGAGTTACACCATTACAATGACTCTTCTATGACGTTCTCAGACAGGTTGAGACTGAAAATCTCTTCTGTACATAAAATTGTTTTTATCGCGAATGAATGTCAAATTTTGGCAAATGCTGCTTCTGTATTTAGATGAAAAGTATTTTCTATGTTTTATCAATGTGGTGGATCACACCAACTAGTTTTTAGTGCTAAACCAAACCTGCATTCCTGGGATAAGCACATTGTCAAAATGTGTTATTGGGAACACACTTTTTTTCCCTTATGTTTTAATCAAAGGGGTGCACCATAAAGGTGCTTGGTGGTTTATTTATAGAAAACTGTTTCATTTCTGCATTATATATTAAGTGTAAACTTTCTCATTCCTTGGACTGATTTTGATCATTTTGAAAGACACTATCCGTTTCTTTGGGCCTGTGGATTTATTCCCTTCATAGTGTCCACATCCGGGCATTTGGCTGTCTTCTTGTAGGATGTTCTTGCTTCCCATCTGCTGTTGATGATTTGAGACTTCCTGCTTGGTCATTTAGAATAGACATTTATCACTTTTATTGGTCTTTTCAAAGAACTAGTTTTAGATGAGTAGATTTTTCTTTTGTTCCTTCAGTGATGTCGATTCTTTACTAAATGCTCTCATCTTTCTTTCCTCCTGCATATTAGGAATGCATTTGTTTGTCTTAGGCTGGGGACAGAGTTCAAGGACAGAGTGCCTGTCTTAGCTGTAGGTGGCCCTGGAGTTGAGTCCTTAAGTCACAAACTGCAAGCAAGCAAAACAAACAAACAAACAAACAAAACACTTCCCCTGCTTTCATGGTAGAATGTTAGATCACTACGGTTTTCATTTGGGACCTAGTAATGCCATTTTATATATAATGCATCTGTCAAGTGCTGCTCTAGCCACATCTCATAAATTATTTTATTTTTATTATCATTCAGTTCAGAACAGTATTGAGAATTCTTCTCTGAGCCATGTTTATTTATGATACTACTGTAAAATTTTCAAATACTTGAGGAGATTTTAAAATTCCAAATATTCTAAAAGTCTCTTCAAGGGGTTAGAATATCTCTGGGTAGTTTGTCTTTTAGTAATAGTAATAATAGTTGTTAGCTTTTTATATAAATACTTGTTTAAGATTTGTTTTATTTATCATATATAGTGTTCTGCCTGCATGTGTCCCTGAAGGCCAGCAGAGGGCGCCAGATCTCATTAGAGATGGCTGAGAGCCACCATGTGGTTGCTGGGAATTGACCGCAGGCTCTCTGGAAGAGCAGTCGGTGTCTTAAGCCATCTCTGAGTCATCTCTCCAGCCCCAGTTATTAGCTTTTTTGAGACGAGATTTCTCTGTGTAACCTTAGCTGTCCTGGAACTTGCTCTGTAGACCTTTAACTTAGAGATCTGCCTGCTTCTATATTCCAAGAGGGAGGGAGGAGAAGGGGGAGAGAGAGAGAGAGAGAGAGAGAGAGAGAGAGAGAGAGAGAGAGAGAGAGAGAGAGAGAGAGAGAGAGAGAGAGAGAGAGAGAGAGAGAGAGAGAGAGGAATCTGCTCTAACATACAGAGATCTTAAAGGAGACTGAAAACCAAGAGGACAGACACTGAGTTGTGAAACTCCAGAATAATCTTGCGTTCCATGTGCTACTTCCTAGACATACTCAGGAGAGTTGTGTCCAAAGTACCAGGCAGCCCCACCTCTCTAGCTGTAGTGGATTCAGGTCCCATGTCAGTTCCCTTGAACTGGAATTTCGTACTGGTGCCTGGGGTTTTTCCAGGTGAGTGCGGCATGCTGTCAGGAGCACCATTGCTCTGTGGTCCCATGCACAGTAACTCCACTCCCACAGCTCCATGGGCCTTGGCCTGGTAAGCATTGCCTGCTGTAGCTCCTCGTTCCTGCAGATGTGGGCCACACCCAAGGATGCTTGAACCTTGGCTGGAACAGCTGGTGAAAGCTGCCCCGGAATGTGGACAGCAGAATCCCAAAGTGGCCTTGGCCATATGTCCATGAGAATACTCTGACTTTCTTCCTCCAAGTGAAAAGAAAGCTCAGGGATCTTTTCTATTTGTGCTGATTTCTTTAAGTTTATCAGCATTTGCTGCCAAACATGCTTTGCTACAGTTTTCTGGCCAAATTTTTATAGTCTGTTCCCCTTTTAATTACAAAATCCGCCTCTAAGTCATGGCTTTTCTTCCTCGTATCAGCAGAGGTAGAAGTAACCATGCAGAGATGCAGACACATTGCTATTTCCTGCAGAAATCCTACTCCATCACTTAGGAAGCTCACCCTTTCTTTACAAAGCCCTAGGCCATGGGCACAGAGCTGCATGCTCTTTGAGACTGAAGAGCACAGACAGCCTTGACTCCATTTCTCATGAGTGTGGTCCTAGTTTCCATCAGAGAGCTCAGAGCTCTCTGCTAGACATTGCTATCAGCATTCTGATTGATGACTTAAGCAATCTCTGATAAGTTTTAGATTTTCCGTGGTCACTTTGCTTTCTTTTTCTTTTAAAATTACTGTTATTGCCATTATGTGTGTAAAACATGCACCCATGGGCACACACATGCCATGAAAAGCATGTGGAGGTCAGGACAAACTTTGCAAAGTTGCTGTCTATCTTCACCTGGGAATATAGGGATTGAACTCATGTCATTGGCCTCCCATGCCAAATACTTTATTTACTGAACCATTTTGCCAGATGTACTCCTTTTAAACAAACAAACAAAAACCTTTTAAATATTTTTATTAAAATGTTTTCATACAATATATTTCACCATGGATCCCCCTTACCCCAACTTTTCCCAGAACTTCTCACCTCCCTACCCACCCAACTTTAGTTCTCTCTCTTTAAAAAAAAAAAAAAAAAAAAAGAAAAGAAAATCAAAACAAACAAGCAAAGAACCAATAAGCCAAAATATGTCAAAACAAAACAAAAGACTACAAAACAAAATATGGAATACATTTTCTGTTAGTTTTGAACATGGGGCCTACCTTGGAGTGTGGTTGACATACCCAGTACACTGCATTGGAAAAACAACAACAAAAAACTGATTTTCCCTTTGCCAGCAGGTATCAACTGCCAATAGCAAATAGCTCCCCCCTCCTCAAGGATGACACTGTGATCAATTTTGGGGAAAGGTCTGTGGGCTTCTGAGAAGAAAATATATCCTCTAGTGTTTGGGTAGAATGCTCTGTAGATGTCTGATAGGTCTGTCTGATTATGTGTTATTTGACTCCAACATTTCTCTGTTTAGTTTCTGTCTGGATGACCTGTCTACTGGCAAGAGGGGGTGTTAAGTCATCCATTATCACTTCCTGGGGGGTCAACATGTGATTTAATCTGTTGTAGTGCTTCTTTTATGAATTTGGGTGCCCTTGTGTTTGGTGCATAAAGGTTTAGAATTATAATATCCTCTTGGAGGATTTTTCCTTTGTTTGGTATGTAATGCCCTGTTTTATCTCTTCTGATTAGCTTTCGTTTTAAGTCTATTTTGTCAGAAACTAAAATGGTGACTCCTGCTTACTTCTTGTGTCCATTTGCTTTGAATACCTTTTTCATCCTTTTACCTGAGGTGATGTCTGTCATTTCTGGGATTGTATGTTTCTTGGCTGCAGCAGTTATATGTACCATGTTTTCTAATCAAATTTGATATTCCATGTCTTTTATTCAAGAATTGGAATCATTAACATTAAGAGTTATTAATGAGCAGTGTTTTAACTCCCATTATTTTATTGTGATGGTGTGGGTCCCTCCTCCTTCTGGTTTATTGTTCTTGTTTTATTGATTTCTTGGGTTCTCTTATGTTCCGTTCACCTTTTCAGATGGAAGTTTTTCTTTGTGTGCCATCCGTAAGAGATAGACTGGTAAGTAAAAAGTTGCTTAAATTCAATTTTATCATGGAATGCTTTTCTTTCTCTGTCCATTGTGGCTGATAGTTTTGATGGGTATAATAGTCTGACCTAGAATCTGTGATCTTTCAGAGTTTGTAGAACATCCATCCAGGTCTTTCTGGCTTTCAGAATCTCTATTGAAAATCTAGGTGTTATTCTAATTGGTCCATCTCTATAAGTGACTTAATCTTTTTCCCTTCCAGGTTTCATATCATTTCTTTGTCCTGTACATTTAGTATTTTGATTATTATGTATCATGGGGAGGATTTTTTTTTCCTGGTTCAGTCTATTTGGCATTCCATATGCTTCCTATACCTTGATAGGCATCTTTTTCTTTAGAGTGGGCATTTTCTTCTATAATTTTGTTTAAAATATTTTCTGTGTGATTGGCCTAGATGTCTTCTTCTCCCTCTATTCTTTTTATTACTGAGTTTAGTCTTTTCACAATGACTCAGATTTCCTGAATGTTTTGTGCTTAATTTTATTTTAGATTTAACATTTTCTTTGGCTGAGCTATCTATTTCTTCTGACTTGTCTTCAAAACCTGAAGTTCTTTCTTCCATGCCTTTTAATCTGTTTGTGAGACCGACCTCTGAGGTTTTTGTTTGATACCCAAAGTTTTCATTTCCCATTTTATATCAGTTTGTGTGTGTGTGTTTCTATTTCTTTGTTAAGTTATACTTTCATGTCTTGAAATGTTCTTATATTTCAGTCAACCATTTGTATTTTTATGGTCTTCATTAAGGCATTTATTCACACCTCCTAGTAATCCTTGAGCATAATAACAATTTCTATTTTAAAGTCTTTGTTTTATGATTCGGCTAAATTGCATTTCTCAGAGTCTATTGTAATAGGATTTCTGGCTTCTAGAGGAGGCATATTATCTTGGTTGCTCATGTTTATGTTTTTACACTGGGGTCTAGGCATCTAGAGTTCAGGTGTTTGAAGTGTTGTGTGGTGTAGATATCTTGTCTCATCTTTTTGGTTGTTGTTACCTACTCTGGAATCTAGTCAGCTGTGGTGCTTGTGGGTCTTTCATACTGTTTCTGCAGGTTAGCATGTATCTTAGTGACTTTTCTATTTCTACGACAAAACACAATGAGCAAGGTAACTTATAGGTTAAATTGTTCAATGGGGACTTACAGTTCCATAAAATTTCACAGGATAGTCCATGGCCATCACTTCAGGAAGCAAGACACTGGAACAGTAGCCAAGAGCTTACATTCTCCTCCTTGTGTAGGAAACAGAGAGAGAACTAACTGGGCTTTTGAACGACAGAAATACTTTGAAATCTCAAAGCCCACCCTTAGTGACACACCTCCTTTAACATGGTCACACCTATTAATCCTTCCAAAATAGACCCATCAACTGAAGACCAAGTATTTAAAAAGATGAGCCCATGGAAGCCGTTATCATTCATACTACCGCAGAGGTTGACATACCAGAATGCAGATAGGCTGAGCGGCAAGGCTGAGAGGGTCCCAGCAGGAAAGAGCTAGGGGAACCCTGGGTCTGTACCAAGAGGTGGAGTCCCCTGGGGATGGAGATGGGTGGAAGAAGAGGCTCCTACAGGCAGGCTGAAGAGACCTGAATGGAGATCAGGAAGGAAAGTGAAGATCATGTACCCGAGTCGCAGCCCAGTGAGGCTACTGAGGCTCCCTGGTCGAAAGTGTTTCTTCAGGTCTGCAGGTGAGACCAGGGAATGGATATGGATAGAAAGAAGCTTCCTGTTTCCCAACTGGTCTCCAGTACCATTCTTAATATTACTTATAGTAATATAGGGTGGGTTTTTCCCCCCTAGGTTGTCCCTCCAACTGTTTTTTAAGATTCATGTTATCCATTCCCAGAGTCATATTTCAGTTCTTAAGTGTCATGGAACAACAGTGTCACTCTTGATACTTTTTTCTTTTTTTCTTCTCTCTCTCTCTCTCCTTTCCTCCCTCCCTCTCTCCCTCTCTTTATTCCTTTCTCTCTTTATTTCTTTTTCCTAGTGATTCTGTGTTGCCATAGGGGAAAACCTGAGAAATGATAACTTATAACAAGCAGAGGTTTCTTTGGGTTGGTGGTTCTAAGGCCAAGAAGCCTTAGAGTATAGCATTGTACCATTCCTCTCTGTGACAGAAAGCAGAAGGGCAAGCAGGTTCATGTGAAAAAAAGAACATCATATCTCCATGTGGTTGTATGTTGTGTATCCTCTAATAAATAAAGCTTTCCTGAAGTTCAGAGATCAGAGCCAGCCACAATGTTAGCCATGGAGGTCATGCAGTGGTGGCACACCCCTTTAATCCCAGACCAATTAGAATTCATGCAACACCTCCATGATCACCAGCCCACTCCCCGGTGACGAGCATTTATGAGCTTGTGAGGGCATGGCCTGCATGACCCAAATAACATCCACAATGCCCACACCCACCATGTAATAGTGCCACACAAAGGAATGACATCTCTAACACACGAATGCAGGGAAAATATTCAAAATAAATGCCTACACTGCATCTGGGAATTCTCCTTCTATCTACTTAGGAGCTCTTGGATTCATTCTGCTCACTAACACAGTAAGATGAAAATCCATCCAGTCTTTCTTTGCCCCTCCTTACTTATTCTGCATCAAGCTGAATGTTCGTCATGATCTCATCTGTTCTATGAATCCATGATCCATACTTTAACACTTTGCTGAGTTTCTAAGCCATCTGTATCTACCTCCAGGAAACACACTGCCACTGTGTGTAGCTTGTGGACTTTATAAATCCATTCCCCATCTATTCCTACTTCTCATTAGTGCTTTTGAACATTTTACTTCTTCGTGTGCTAGAAAAGCAGTGCTGCTATTTTGTCTTAAATACTCATCTTCCAGAGAAATTTTAAAAATAAGAATTAATACGTTTTATTCACACTTTTCCTTTCTCTGGTCTTTGGATTTTTGTGCAGACCCAAATTTTTTGCTTATGTTCCTTCTGCCTAAGCAATTTTTCCCTTTGAAAGACTAGATCTGTTGGTGGTGAACTGATAGACTCCTCCACTTTCATTTACAAGTGTTGATGTCATTTAGTGTCAGGTTAGTTCTCTTGTGTTTTGTGAGGAGACATTGGTCCTAATTTTATTTTGTTTCCTGTTTGCATTGTGTGTTACTTCCTCTAGCTGTCTATAAGGTTTTTCTTTGTCTTTGATTTTTCAGTAGTTTGACTGTAGTATAGCTAGTTTTTTGTTTGTTTTTTGACTTTGTTTTGTTTAAATCTCCAAGTTTATTGGTACTTTTGTTTGATGTCTAACAGTAATTTTGAAAAATTCTCAGTTGTTGCTTATTCAAATATTTTTAAAATTTTCTTTCTTTCTTTCTTTCTTTCTTTCTTTCTTTCTTTCTTTCTTTCTTTCTTTCTTTCTTTCTTTCTTCCTTTCTTTCATTCTTTCTTTTTTTCTCTTTCTTTGTTTTTTTTTTTTTTCTAAACAGGGTTTCTCTATGTAGCCTTGGCTGTCCTGAAACTCTATCTGTATGTAGACTAGGCTGGCCTTAAACTCACAGTGATCTCCCTGTCTCTGCCTCCGAAGTGCTGGGATTAAAGGTGTGCGCCACCACCACCTGGATTGATGGGTTTTAATTTAACTGTGTCCCACAGCTCTTTGGTAAGTATCCTAACAACTCTTTTCACTATGCACTTTGTCTTCAGACTGGGTATACTTTACTGACCTATCTGCAAGTTCATGATTCTTTCTTATCAGCTGTATGGAGATATTCTTGGATCTTTGGAAAGAAATTTTTGTAATTGGGGGGAATGGTCTTACAGAACCATTTATTTTTTCTTATATGCTCTGTTCTCTTCTGAGATTGCCAGTCTCATCTTAGACATTGTCTGCCTTTTTCATTAGCCTTTGACAGGATTTATCACAGGAATCTGGAATTCTGTCAGATTGTTACAACATCTGAATCAAATTTGAACTGGTTCTGACAATAACTTTCCCTTTCTGAACTGTGTGAAGAGATATCATATGCTCCAGATGAACTAAGCTGTAACTAATATTTTCATTTGCTTCAGGTTCCTGATCATGTCCTTAGTTTAAAATTTCACATTTTATTCACTGTGTATTTTTTATCTTAAATTTTAATACTATTACATTGAACATTATTTATCCTGAGCAGTGGTATTCTCTTAAATTTTGTGCCTGAAGTAGGTAAGTGTGTACATAGATTTTTCTTTAGGCCTCCATCTCTCTCTCTCTCTCTCTCTCTCTCTCTCTCTCTCTCTCTCTCTCTCACACACACACACACACACACACACACACACACACACACACACAAAATGACATAGAGACTTATTATTAATTACAAAAGCTTGGCCTATAGCTTAGGCTTGTCTCACTAGCTCTTTTAACTTAAATTAGCCCATTTCTATTCATCTATGTTTTGCTACATAACTCATGGCTTTCACCTTTCCTCCTGCATGTCTTTCTCCTTCTGCATCCAGCTGACAATAAAGCCTTTCTTCTTCCCAGAGTGCTCTCTGTCCAGAAGTCCAGGCTATACCTCCTGCCTAGCTATTGGCAGTTTAGCTTTCTATTAAACCAGTCACAGTGACATATCTTTACACAGTGTAATCAAATATCTTGTAACATAAGTCTCTCTTGTTCTCTACTTTCTTAAAGCTAAAGTGATAGGAATCATAATAAGTTAGGCACTGGAGAGATGGATTAGCAGTTAAGAGGGTGTACTGCTCTTGCAGAAAAAGTGGGATGTGTTCCCAGCCATCATATCAGGATACTAACAACCTCCTGTATCTCCAGATCCAGGAGTCTGATAACTTCTTTTCATTATTTATTGCTTCCATGGGCACCTACACTCATGTGCACATACTTACACACAATAGAAGTACATCTTTCAGAAATAAAATTTAATAAATTATACTTAAATGCATGATTGATATCAATGTTGGGCAAATTCGGCATGAAGACCATTCTAAAATTTTCTCTTAGATGAAAACCAATAAAACACACATGTTACCTGAGTCAGAATGGGGAAATGGATGTTTGGCAGATTCTTCTCAGAGACAGTTTATGAGATTACATTCCCAACCTCATCAGGATTTATTATGCTGTGTAAAAGTAAAGGGTCTCTCAAAATCTCCACGCTAGGAGAGTCAACTAGGAGCAGCTGACATGGTTTTAAAGATTATATGTTAACCGCCATCTGACTGCAGCCCAATGGGCTGTTCCCATAGAAAAGAGAGCAGGCTATGGGTCCTCCCACTAAGAAAGCAGAACATTCACTCCCACAAAGGCCCACCTCACAGCATCTGACCCTGAAGAATGTGCTCAGGCAATATCTTCCTAGATCTGCTGAGAGCACGAGACAAAGAGCTAAGGCCCAAAGTGGCCCTTGGTTTTTCCTTGCTAGGACAGTTGTGTGGTATAGGCATCCCTGCTGGTGGTCACCATGTAGAGGCCTGTGTAGGCCTATGTGATCATCTTCTTCCATGCTCCAGGAGATTATACTCTGAACAGTGTAGCTATTTTCTGTTTGTCTCTTTTACTTCACACTAGAAATCTCACTATGAGATTTCCTCTCATAATTCTTTGCATTAGGAAGCACTCAAAGACATAGTAGAGATTAAAATTAAAAAATTTTATTCATTAATACTTGTGGGAAAGCTGTAAAAATAAAATTGAAAACTGAATCACTTCCTCAGATACTTAGGAAGCCAGTCCTGAGATAGAAAGGTTGGAAGTCTGTGTGCTTTGATCTGAACTTCACAAACCACTGAGGTTCCAGGCATGAGTCTGAGGGCTCAACAGCAAAAGGACTCTTCTTCCCTCTGATCACAGTGAAGTAGGAAGGCAATCCTCCTGAAATGCCAGGCTATAAGGCCAGGAAGCACAGTTAAGATACTCTCTGTCCTTAAGGAGCACACTTTCTTGTTAAAGGCCTGGAGTTCCAAGGACACACTTTATAGAAACCAGTGAACACTTGCCCTGCCTAGGGTTGAACTTTGATGAAGACTCTGGTTAAAGAGAGGGTTTTTTTTTTTCTGGGGGTGGGAATCAATAAGCACAGAGCATTTGCTTTAGAATGGTGAGGACTATTACTAAGACAATTTTTTACATAGTTAATCAATCGAATGCATTTTCATTAATATTTAGATTGCTAGATTGAACCAAGATATGGGATACACACATATAGCAAATGTTTAATACAGCCTGTAGTATATAGTAAGACCTTTCTTTACCAAAAATCACTGCTGTGACATTTTATTTACACTAGTGTCTACCCACTAACTTTATTTTTCACACTAATGCTGTACAGAAAATGTCTAGCACACTGAAATAAGCAATAAACTAAAGAGGAATTAAATAAAGTATTACACTGATTTTCATGCCCGTGTGTGTGTGCACAGATATTCACACTTCTTGGCTTGACAACAAGTGCCTTTAACTGCTGAGCTGTCTCATTATACTCTCCACTAACCTTCTGCTAACCTAAAGAATTGTGAAGATAGCCTGGTGTTATCTTTTAATCCCAGAATTTGGGAGGCAGAGACAGGTGGATCTCTATGAGTTTGAGACAAGCCTGATCTACAACTGAGTTCTAGGACAGCCAGGACAGAAAACACAGAGAAACCCTGTCTTAAAAAAAATCAAACAAACAAAAAACAAAGAAAAATATAAAGATGCACATCCACAGGAGAAAGCTATACCCATGAATGCATAAGAAGCTTACACCTCAGGTAAGGAGGTGAGACTCTGGCCCACTCAAGCATACACTGTACAAGCTGCTGAATTAAGCCCCTTTCACTACAGAATAGTCATGTGCCCAAGAGTTAACTGGATTCTGAAGGTGAGCTATCTCTCAGTGGGGCAGCTGCTGTGGCCCATTTACCAAACACCTGATATGAGGACTTCTGATTACCTAAGCAATGAAAGAATTTTGCAACTGCATTATGTAACCCAAAGTAAAAGTCAGTTTAGGAAAAGGCACACTGTGTTTGTTAAAAAGAATTCCTTTCTACATTCTCAGATTTGAAGAACTCCAGAGAAGACCGTGCTGTGCTCTGTATCATATCAGAAGTCTGCCTCTTGAGTGCCACCTACTAGGGAGACCTAGGTTAGTAGGGGCTGTGACCTCAGGGGGATAGCAAGATGCCACTCCTGGCCTCTATTCCATGTTTTTGTCAAGTCCTAGCTATCAACTGAGTGGGTTGCCACATGCTCATACTACGACACACTGCCTCACCTCAGAACCCGAAGCACTGGAGCCAAACACTAAAAGGCCAACCTCCAAAGCCATGAGGTAAAGCAAACTTTTTTTTTTTTTTTTTTTTTTTTAAACAGGCTACTTGTCTGAGGGTTTTCAGACAGCAATGGAAAGCTAATGGTTCACTGAAGTTAGTTTCATGCCTGTTAGTTTTGTGTATGAGAGGTAGACACACACAGTACCAGATGCCACACAAGAATTTTTTCAGTGGAGTTGCTGAGGAAGAGAAAAAGAGACTAGAATATTGAGGGCTGCAGTCATTAGACATTGGATCAAGTTGGGCACTGCTAATTTTAACCATATTCTTTACATTTCAGTTGTGGGCTTCCCCTGTGTAGATCAGTATCCAAAGTTCACTTATTAACCACAGCCCTGTGCTATACTCATATACACAGAACTAGGGTCTTTCAGGGCCTGTGTTTTTCAGGGTTCCACTTTTGTATGGAACCCTGAACTTTTTTCCCTGTATTCCAGCCAATAACTTAGGAAGATTTTCTGTGACATTTTTGTGGCATGGCATTGCTACCAGTGTGCCTGGGGGTGCCCTCAGGATGGTGGAACATAAGCCCACTCTGCTATTCACTTTTCAAGTTTTGACTTATCTCTATAATCAGTCTGCATCTTTCCAGTTAAGGTTTTCTGTTTTGCTTTGCATTTTCTTGGATTTATAGTTTAGTGTTTTTTGTTTTTTTAAAAATCAGTTACATTAAAGTTCATTTTGATTTTCTTTCTTTTTTTTTTCTTTCTGTCTTTTTAGATTTTAAAGATGGGTTTTGTCAGTGTAGCTCTGGTTGTCCTGGAACTTATTCTGTAGACCAGGCTGGCCTCAAATTCAGAGATCTACATGCCTCTGCCTACTGAGCACCGAATTAAAGGTGTGGTGGAAAGCCCATTTCTTTTTAATATTTATTTTATTCTAAATTTTTTGAGATGATACTGATTACATAATTTTCCCTTTCTCTTTCCTATCTCTAAATCCTTCCATGTATTTCTACTTATTGCCCTCCTTCATATTTATGCCTTTTTAAATTAACTGTTGTTACATACATACGTACATACATATGTGTGTGTTATATGTATACACACACAAATACAATCTGATCAGTATGTATAATGTTATCCATATGTATCTGTTCTCACGGGTGCCTGTTAATTATTGGGTAACCCTGGGGAAGACAGGCTTTTCTGCATTTTTGAGGGTCTGTCAGTTGCAGAGGCAAGAGTCTTGACAATATATTCAGTGATGTGCTTAAAAAATTCTCTCTGCCTATGCTTTCTGCCATCTCCATATTTCTTCAGTTAGTGCTGATCTGCTGGAAAGTCAGGAGCAATAGAATAAGAAAGTTTGAAACTTTTTGTAGTTGGAAAAAATGACCTTCCCGGCCACTGTCCTCAGCTAAGTACATTAATATTGTTCTCACGACTTTGCCACTGCGGTGGAAGTCAGAAAAAATATTTTATGGGGATTATTGTATCAACCGAGTCCAATCGGGCCTGGGTTCGGTTTTGATAAGGTAAATGGAGAGGTGACTGTTTACTAGCTTCCACAAGGTGATAAACCATGTATCTGAATAAAATGTTAACATTGCTGGCATACAGAGATTATAGCAATGTAAATTTTATCTTTAGAAACAGCCCCAGTAGTGTAGCTTTTAAAACACTGAGTTCTGCTTGCAATTATTGCCAAAGACTTGAAAATTCAGTTTCTTTCCCTGGAGTAGTTTAACTATCAGAATGGTTGCTTCCTTTATCTGCGCATCCCAAATTACACAGTTGCTTTAATCCTTTCAAAATTAGTGGATTTCCACCATGGGATTTAGCCAGAGGATATTTTCCAGTTCTGCTGATACCAACACTTAAAATGATTATGTAAAATCTATTTTCATTCCACTATTTCATCTGAGAAAATACCACTTTCCCAATTTCTCTCTCTTCAGTAGAAGAAAGATCAGGAGTGGATGAGCTATAGGCAGCTGGATTCGTGCCATTGGCAGGGGTAAATAGTTTTCAGAATTGTTGCTGAGATTTTTTTTTCTTTCCAAAATTCTTCTACACTCTTGCCAGAATTTGTCACAAGTCAGAGAAGGGCAGGGGTTAGGCTGCTCTAAGAAGTTTAGAATAAGTCGGAATATTTGGAGATACAGTCAGGGGTGTCTGTACTAATCTTCTCTGAAGGGATCTTGTTCTTCCCATATTGTTTCAAGGGCCTCAGGTGGTGGAAGTTGACTCTGTTAGATTGCACGGGTTACAAGTGAAGCTCTGTTTGCAAAAGGAGATGCTGTACAGTTGAGTCTGCTTAACAGTAGTAAAGCTGGACCATTTATTGTACTCAGGTTTCAACTTCCCTCACCTCAGATGCCTGGCTTTATGTTAAGCATCGAGCTAAAGAACAGACAATTTGGTGGGTGTGAAATAATTCAGATATAATTTTGAGTGGTTGTTTCTAAGAATAAGTTATATTTCTGTGTGCTATGACAAAATTTCTGAGACTGGGTAATTTATAATAAATATATATTTACTGATTCAAAGTTCTGGAGATGGTGAAGTTCAGAACCGAGTAGCTGCCTTTGGCAAAAAGTCTCTTCATTTCTTTCTTTCTCTGTTTGTCTCTGTTTGTCTCTATCTCTGTCTATCTGTCTCTGTATTTATGGATGTGTGTATGCATTTGCAGAGGCCATATCTGTTGCATGTGCACCTTTATGACGTGGGGGAGATGTGCAGGACATAGGCAGAGGCCAGAAGTGGATGCTGACCCTGTCACTCTCTGCCTCAGTTCCTTGAGACAGGACCTCTCATTGAGCTTGGGGTTTATGCTTTGGCTAGACATGCTGGCTATCAGAACCCAGAAATCCTCTGTCTGTCCCCACAGTGTTAGAGATCCAAGAATGTGCAGCCATAGCAGGATGTTTACATGGCATTGGGGATCAAATCTAAGTCCTCACCTTCTTGCTGGATTACACATGGCAGAAGGCAGAAGGGCAAAAGCATAAAGGAACAATCCCCCTCCTGGGATTGTTTTATAAAGGGTTTTGTCTATTCACAAGGCTGGAGCCCTCGTGAATAGTATTATCATCTAGGACATTTCACATTCCTAGGGATTGCTCTTTAACATGAGTTTGGGAGCTAACAAAACAGCCAAGCCCCCCCCCCCCCAACAACCCAAAACCCTCAGTATGTACACATTTTAAAAAATACTTGTCCAAAATAACCTTTAGTCCTGTTAGTCTTTGTGATGTGACAAGCTGAGCTCTGTTCACCCTCAACAGGCAGAGCCATCTCAGTCCTTGTGAAGGATCATTACTGTGTGACAGTCCTTGGTTCTTGTTTATCACCGATGTTTGTATTCTCTGCTTGTTGAGAAATGAAGGGGAAACAGAGACACACTGCAAAATGAAACAAAACAGCTCCACTAAGTTGGGCAAGAACAACTACTAAGGTAGAGTAATTGTGGGGACACCCCAAGATAAACAATTCTCTGGGCTCACACAGATGAGGGTGATTTACCTCCTGTCTGAGTCCACAGTGAAGAGACAGTACTGACACCAACAAGATCAGAGAAAGGCAAAGCCTTGGAAATGGGGCAAATACAGTTATGCTCTCCTGGCTTGTTTGGGAGGGGGACATATAATAATTTTATTACTGTTCAGACACTGCAGATTTAACATTGTTGAATGGTAGGTGTGTTGTATTCCTTTAAGTAGTTCTAAGTATTTTTCTGGCAGGTCCTTAAGCTTTTATCTCACTAATTTCATCTTTTTGACAATAATTTTTTTTAAATTCTTGCTAAAGCTCTGCGTTAAAAGGTCATCTAGAAATGAAAAAGATGATGGGATGAACAGAAAAGGATGCTAAATGGTATTATAAATCTTTTGTGTTTGTTGAAGTAAATAAAATTATTAACATAATGAAGAAGGAAATGGGAGAATGACTGGATGGGTTTTAAGTAACGAAAATGCAATAGCTGGATAAAGCTGCTGAGCGTGTTTGTGTAAGAGAGGGTTTTATACTGACAATGGAACGGCCAGCGAACTTGAAGTTACAGGTCCACAGACAACCTAGCATGAAGGACAGAACACACTTGAAAAATGAGCAGTGCACTCATAAGATGTGAGACAACATTAAATAGTCAAACATGTGTTTAACTGGGATCCCAGGACAGTGAGTTGGAGCAAAAATTTTATTATGGGAAACATCAGCCAAAATTTTGTCTAATTTGATAAAAACCTTAAGCCCACAGATCCGAAAGACTCAATGAATTCTAAACATGAGAAATATTTTTTTAAAAAATTAACGCACTATGTGAAATGGTGTCTTTTATATATAACTGGGAAGCTGCACCCATGAAACCCATGAAATCTTGACAGTATGGTCACCTAAACAAGACCTGGAAGGTGGCAACATTAACTGACGAGCCGAGATGGCTGGGAAAAATCTCACAAGGTCTCTCTCTTAGATGAAGAGCTGCAGGCAATTAATAGCAGCTAAGAGTGAGGCTCATCCAGGGATGAGCTCACTGATAGGTTATCAAATCCCACGGGCCAGTCCTAAATGCATATACACATGAGTGATATCAAATGGATTCAGCAGGGGACACACACACACACGGACACACACACACACACACACACACACACACACACAAAGAATAAATTTGAGAAGAGGGGGAAATTACATAAATATGACGTTCACATATGAAATCCTAAAAAACACAACCAAACAAAAAACCCAACTTTTAAAAGAAGAAAAGATGGAAAAGTCAAAATGAAAATAAACAAAAACCCCCAATGGTTCTTGGATCTGCCAGGGTGTATAGGTCAAAGACACAACAAATTAAAGACAGGTAGATACAGAGAGTTGCCATTCCCAGAGCAGAAACCAACCCGCAGAATCTCTAAGGACCCACCTCTGGGGGAAAAAAACCTAAGATGCATGTGGACAAATGGCTGAAAACTCAGCATAGATAAACCTGAGACTTTAATGACTTCAGGGGCCATAAGTCATAAAGCCAGTCACCCCCAAAGAGTGAGCCATAGATTTACTTTTATGAGTTTTATCATTGGGAAACTTACCTGGTTTTCACAATGAACTGCTGTGGGATAATTCTTCTGTACACTGTGACTATGTATCACTGTCAATGGTTAATAAAAAGATGACAGGCCAGTAGCCAGGCAAGAGGTATAGATGGGACAGCCAGAAATGGAGGACTCTAGGAATAAGGGCAGAGTCAGAGGAGACGCTAGCTAGCTGTCTAGGAAGCAGGATGCATAGAAAATGAGATAACAAACCATGAGCCATGTAACAAAGCATAGGTAATAAATATGGTTAATTTAAGTGTAACAGTTAGCTAATAAGTTAGCTAATAAATCTGAGCTATCAGCCAAGAATTGCTTCTAAGTGATCATTTGGGAACTGGCAGAGAAATGTTGGACTACATATGGCACTCAACATGGGGTTCTAGATGAAGCATTAATCTAATTAATCTTTATCAATAAAAAAAAATCAGGAGTCAGATGTTGGGATAAGAATCTGAAAGATCAGAGAAGTACAGAGCAGCCACCGGTGGCCTCTTACCTCTACTTCTCCTCCATCCAAAAGGGCCTGAGATCTTCTCTTCACCCTGACTTACTACTTCCGGTCTTCTCTCTGTCTACAGTCCTCCAAACCTCTATGGTTAATTTAGGTCAGCTAGTGGCTAGCTTCACCCTCTGACTCCAAGTAAGCTTTTTTTCCCATAACACTATCAAAATATCACACAATAGTGAATAGCCCAGAAAAATCCATATGCTTCCAGCAAAGAAGATGAATCAGTCAAAGCATTGTGTTCTTACTAAAAACTTCTGCCCTTGGCGAAACCATTCCAATAGATCCTAACCTCTTGTGGTTTTATCAGAAACTAAGTCATCTAGGACAGGGGAAATACGAGACCTGGTCTATGTTAGCCACATTTTTCCACCTGAGTGAGAAACACCTCAAAAGCCCTTGTGAGATGCAAACACAAAGGCATGGAGCCCGAAAAGCCACCAAGTACAGGGCTTTCTTTCTCCTCATGCTTGTCAACATGATTTTCTTTTGCCTGGCACAGCATATCTGGCTTTCAATAACAGCGTGCAAAGCATAATAAAAGTAAAAACAAAATGGCAATCTGAAGAGACAAAGGGAGGACCAAAGCTAGATATACAAGGATGCTGGGCTGTCAGACTGGGGAATCTAAACAATCATGATTAATGCATTGTAATGATGGAAGAAATCGGCAACATGGAAGAACATATGGTTGGTGTAAGCAGGGAAATGAAATTTCTAAGAAAATAAAAAATGCTAGAGATAAAAAAAATGCTGTAACAAAAATGAAGAATACATTTTTTTTTTTGCTATAAACTTCCAGAACATAAACATCTTAAAAGCTTGGTACAAAACATCCAAAAATGATGGTTCCATGCCAAGAGAAGTAGCATGTGCTTAATAGAAGCAAGAGAAGGGAAAAAAAGAGAAAAGAAACAGTTGAGAAAATAGTTGAGGTTATGACTGAGAATGTCCTTAGGTTAATGTCAGATACCAAACCACAGAAGCTCAAAGGATGGAAGAAGGAGGAGAAAATAAATAAATGATGCTTAGGTATACCATATTCAAATTCAGACAGTAATAGACAAATCTATAGAAAAAACAAGAGAATAAAATATCTTAACTATTAAAAAAAGCAAAAATAAAAATTGAATCCCAGGAAGCAGGCAAGCAAAAAGAGAGTGCAGTATCTGAAATGTTAAAAATTTTAGGAGAAAAAAAAAACCACACATACTCCGCAATAATCATAGACTTTTGTTCTCTTGAAATATTCTTCTAAACTATGCTAGTCAGTTTGGCTACTATAACAAATTGCTAGAGACTAGTTATCACAAACAAGATGAATCTATTTTTTCATGGTTCTTGATACAGAAGGAGCAAGACTAGTATTGTGCTTTATTGATTTCTAGGGAGGGTTTTCTTCCAGTTTGCTGCTAGTCAGAGCCTTGTGTGGTAGAAATGGGGCCATTTTGCTCTCTAGACTCTTCCTATGAAGGCAGGAATTAAATTTATGAGGCTCACCTTAAGCATCTGTAGTGGGACTATATTTTAGTACTATATATATATGTATGTATATATATATGTAAAATGCTGATTGGCTAAAGGCAGACAGGAAGTGTGGGTGGGACTACCAGACTAAGAAAACTCTGGGAACAGGAAGAGCAGAGCAGAGACACCAGAGAAGTCAGAGAGACACCCCAGAGATACCACAATGAGATGCCAGCAGATGCAGAGGAAAGAAGTTGAAATGCTGCTCTGAGAAAAGGTACTAAGCCTCATGGCTGAACAGGATAAGAATCATGGGTTAGTTTAAGAGTAAAGAATTAGAAAGTCATACGCCTGGGCCCTAGGTCAGTCAGCATAAAATGAATATAAGCCTTTGTGTGATTATTTGAGGCCAAAAAAGAAAAAAAGCCATACAAAGGAAATTAGATTTGGGGTCTTGTTTTAAAAACAAAACAAAACAAAACAAAAAACAAAAAAGAAAGTACAGTGTGACTGTGTTTTAGTACATTGTAAATAATTGTCCCACCTACTGGTTTAATAAAAAGCACTGATTGGCTGAAGGCAGACAGGAAGTGTGGGCAGGGTTACCAGACTAAGAAAACTCTGGGAGCAGGAAGATCAGAGCAGAGATGCCACAGAGACTCCAGAGAAGCCAACAGATGCAGAGGACACCTATGCTGCTCTGAAAAAAGGTACTGAGCTACATGTCTGAACAAGATGAGAATCATGGGTTAGTTTAAGAGTAAACAGTTAGCAAGTTATATGCCTGGGCCCTAGGCAGATCAACATAGGGACAGTGGGTCAGAACCTCAGGGCTAAGCTGGAAAGGCTGGGCCAGAAGCTCACTATTACCTAATTACCTGCTGAAATCAGCACCTTTAAATTGGGGTCAGGATTTCAATATATATCTTGGGAGAATAAAGGACAAATGTTCAGACCATAACCAAAAGTGAAGGGTAAATAAAGATTACCTCAGAGAAATAAAAGTTGGAGGAAGTTTTTACCGGAAGACATTCCTTATGAGAGTAGTTTGTTTGTTTGTTTGTTTGTTTGTAAAGCTTCAGAAGAAGGGAAGGTGAGAAAGCTGGGAGCTTGGATCTATATAAAGTAAGGAAAGACACTCATGAATGAATATGTGAAGATAAAAAGTATCCAGCATAAAAATGCATGTTGCACACAGAGAAATGAAGATAACCACAGGGATAGTTTCCTTGAAGACACAGCTGAATGACCTCTCTAAAGTGTGTGTACAGGGAGCCGAGTGGGACAGCCATCACTATAAAGCTCTAAATACAATGCAAATGTCACTAAAATGTGATGACAAAATCATTTTAGATAATCAAGGTAGTAAACGTCAGTGCTGCTGGCTTTCACTAGGGAACGGTACTGAAGTCCTTTACCCAAAGAGAAATGGCTTCTGATAACATTTAAAACTGCTTACACACACACACACACACACACACACACACACACACACACACACACACACACACACACACACACACTAATGAAGTGAGTTGTACAATGTAACTGTGTGATCAAAATAAAATAAATGCTCTTTCAAATTTTTTGTCTTAAAAATATAATTGACTTTAAAACAAAAACTAAGTTCCTGCTTAGCACAAAGGAGGGAAAAGAAAAAATTGCTATATGCTTTGTTGTTTAAAAAATATATATGTGCCATATATGCACAGAAGTGTGTATATATATCATATGTATGTATGTATATGGCAGAGGGCTATGCACATGAGTGCAGTTACATATGGAAGCCAGAAGGTAGCATCAAATCTTCCTGGAGCATGAGTTACAAGCAGCTGTGAGTTGCCCTATGTGGATGCTGGGAACCAAAGTTGGGTCTTGTGAAAGAGCAGTAGGCACTCAACCACTGAGCCATTTCCAGTCCTGTTTCTTCTTGAATAATGTATAAATCTCTATGTTATCAAACCAGAGTAGACTGTGATGAATTGTAGAAATATATATAAAGCCTCAAGGCAACACCAAAGGTACATTGTAAGAAATCTTACCAATAAATCAGTAAGAGAAATAAAATGGAGTAGTAAAAATAAATCAAATTAATTCAAAAGGCAAGAAAGATGATGAAGAAAAAAAAAAAAAAGAAGAAGTGTAGCTAATAAAGGCACTGTGGAGATAAACCCAACCATACAGTGTTTGGTTTCAGTAATTAAATGATTATAAAATATAAAATAATAACAGCTGCATGACCACTTACAAGAAATACATTTTCAATATAAAGAAAGATGCAGGCTAAAAGCAAAAGAAAAATGTATCTCATATAAATACTAACACCAATAGAAGGCATACCATGTAGACATGAATATGAGAGTGGTTGTATTAATATAAAACACCCAGGATTGAAGAAAAGGAGCATTTCCTTGGCTATGTAAATATTTGACTTGAAATATGAAAAAAATAATTCATCTGGGTATGTGCTTGATTAGAGATCCCAAAAAACAAAAGATACAAACAACAAAACCAACAAGCAAACTCTGATTGGCAGTCAAATAGACTTGAACCCACAGACTTCAGTTCTTCATGCAGACTTGTCTACAACCAGTAGCCAAGATGTTCCATGAGTGTCCACTGGCCACATGGACACCTTGATCTCTTTGACAGTTTACTTCCCCCGCAAATCCAACACAGGAAACAATTTGCAAAGACTTTGTGGGTAAAGTATAAGACTCTCAGAGCACCAGGGGAAACCCTGTGAGTGGAAATCATCTAACAGTAGAGATGACCCAACTCCATCACACACAACTCTAGAGGGCTACAGAGGAGAGAGTCAGTATCATCATATAGAGGAGAAACAAAGGCAAATAAACCAAAGAATGCATTTACTACCTTACGCATATAAGAACATAGTGATCTTAATGTAAGGTGATTGTATAATAAATGAATGAACTCCTAACAAAAGGGGAAATCGCATTTAAGAAGTAGATACAGCTTCTAGAAAAAGGCATGTTATGTGTATGAAAGGCTAGTGTCATGCACAGTATTTATGTCTACCTTTCAGGCTCTTGAAGATTAATGAGTTTGCTGACATAGTCTGCTGGTGAGCACAGCCCTGGCTATGGCCATCTTTCCTAATTTCACGCACAGCACCTTTAGACTGTTAGCTGAGAAAGCATGGTAAAAGCATTTAAACTGGAAATCCGTAAGTGCTACAAATTTAGTTTCCTTTCACCTCCCCAGGAAGCCAGTTTTTAGTTACATGTAATACACCATCAGGTGAGAGTATAGGGAACTTATCTTCCATGAGCTTGTTCTGAATATGAAGTAGTGAGGCTTCCATGCAGCATGTGTCAATATCTAGCAAAGTTATTGGTTATATATACCATTTGTGCCCACACCTTTAAAAAACCCAGCACTTGGGAGGCAGAGGCAAGTGGATCTCTGAGTTTGAGACCAGTGTGTTCTACAGAGTGAGTTCAGGACAGCCAGTGTTGCACAGAAAAGCCTGTTTCAAACGACCAAAACCAAAACAAAAGAAAGAAAGGATAGAAGGGAGGGAGGGAGAGAGAGAGAGGGAGGAAGCGAGGAAGTAAGAAACAATGAGAAAAAGAAAAACTGATCCTCCAAACACAGTAACAATTCTACTTCAGGGAGTATGGCATTGATAGTCATGCTTACATGAACTGACAAGCATATACTTATGGATTGATGGTTGGTTTATAAATTGTGGTGTGTAACTGTGGCTACCTTCCGGGGTTCTAGAGACCTGATTAGAAGTAAGGAGTGATTAAGAAAGTCTAACTCAAGTAATGAAAACCTAGGGTTGGGTGGGCTGTGCGTTTGGGTGAAGACACACCTGTCATTGGTTGTTTTTACTCCTTTGGGGGGGGCTACCACTCAGCTCCCAGATAAACCACACATGAAGACTTACTCTTTCTTATAAATACCCAGTTTTAGCTTTGCTTATTTCTAGCTAGCTTTTCTTAATTTTAAATTATACTGTCTATATGCTCTTTTGCCTCTGAGTTTCTTCCTTTTCTATTCCTGTGTACCTTTCTTTGTTTCTTACTGCATGGCTGGCTGTGTAGCTGGGTGGCTGGCCCTGGAGTCCTCCTCCTCCTTCTCTGGCTACTTCTTTTTTCCTCCCAGATTTCTCCTATTTATCCTCTCTCCCTGCCAGCCCTACCTAGCTGGTGTGTGGGATACTCAAAGTGTCTATTACATACACTAGGAGGTGGGTCAGATAATGTTGGTATCAGGTCTTCGTAGGGAGCAGTCTTAGGGTAAGATGTGGTCTTGTAGTCACCCAGGATGAAGTTTGCACTTTTTGTACATACTGCTTTTAACTAAAAGTCAAACAAATGTCAACATTTATACTTGGACCTGGAGAAGGCTTTATCATTCCCATAAGTTTAAGGCTTTAGCATCCTTGACATGGCCTTATTCATGTCATAAATGCTCAATAATATAGCAGTACACTCACTCCCCACAGTGGGGCATTTTAAACAATAGAATGACAATTGGCTGTTAAATATATGAGTATGCCCTTTATATGCTAATCTTTGATAAGATCCAGTAATATCGTTAACTAAAATCTGCAAGATTTTGAGGGGGTAATGGGAATGTATTTACATAAATCTGATAACACATGAACAAATAATCTTGAATATAGTCTCAAGAAAGGTGAGTTACCTATAGGTCAGGTGATACTTAGATTATAGCAATAGGAAGGAAGTTGGGCTGCATTTAATTTTTAAAGCTCGAACTATGTGCAGAGTAAGGATGACTTGTTAACAACCACATTTAAGGTAAGGGTCAAAAGAGCCTTAGGATGTTATGTCTGGGTGCTGCAGTGGTTCAGATGAGAATGTATCCCACAGGCTCATGTTATCTGACTGCACGGACCCAGTTGGTGGGACTGTGTGGAAGGATAAAGAGGCTTTGTTGGTGGAGGTTTCAAAAGCCCACACCATTCCTAGTTAGCTCTTTCTCTCTGCCTGCAATTTGTTGATTACATGTGAGCTTTAGCTACTGCTCCGGCATCATGTCTGCTTGCCAGCATGCTGATCATGGACTAACCCTCCCCTTGGAAGTTGTAAGCAAATCCCTAATTAAATGCTTTTTCTTATAAGTTGCCTTGGTCATGTGCCTCCTCATAGCAACCAGACAGTAACTAGGAGTTTCTTAAGCACTATTGATGATTCTTTGAATGGGATGATTTTTCTCAAAAGCAAGCTGGCAATAACTGAGAAGAATCTTAATGGAGCAGTCACTCTTCAATTAAGTTATTGTACAATCATATTTATTCTGGAAAAACCAGATATAAATAAATGTAGATATAAAAGATGTTCATTGTGATGCTGTAACAGAAACATTTAAGATAGCTCAGATGCTAAAAAAATAGAAATATTTAAGCAAATCAATATTTTTCTTTATATAGGTTTGAAAAGAGTCGAATTCCATGCTCAAAATGTTTTGAATACAAAAGTAAGGTGCCAAGTTTCACACGACCTATTATTTTTTCTCCCAAAATGTTGGATCTAAAGGAGCATCTGGTGTGATAAGGTTCTGCACATCCTAACTGCTAATATGGTCCTTTGCATTTGAAGAAACAGCAGAAACAGGAGGCTCCTTCCCTCTCTTCATGCTCTCCCAGGCAGGACATTAAATCATTCTCTGACTTTCCCTTGAAGTCATAAAATCAGCATAAAGCCTTTCTTCCCAAGTTGTGCTCCCTTCATTCAAAGGAAAAGCACATGCTTCCTCCCAAGCCATGGTGATACTGTGAAGGTTCTGAAGTGGCAACCCCGCCCCCACCCCACACATTGTTACCATGAGGCTACACTCTTTTTCATTTAATAACACATCTGCTTTCTGGCTCTCTGTTCATCAAACCTAAGCACACTCATCCATAGTCTTCTGTCTTCCTTTGAGTCTTTATTTCTGAACGTTCCTGTGTCATGTAAAATATAAGTAAATGCTTTTTTCCCCCCTTGTTAATCTGTCTTTTATTACAGGGATCCCAGCTACAAACACAGGCCAGCAGAGTGAGAACAGAGTCTCTCCTGTCTTACATTAGCATGCACATGCAAACACAGAGTAAAAATACACAGAATAATAAGGGAATCCCTTGTGCATGCTAATTTAATATCATTAAAGTCCAATTTTATCTTGATCGGATTTTCAATATCGTCTTGCATCTTGGTACATTAAATGATTTGAGCAAACATTATTAAGTCATTTTAAAGGACATTTAAAAGACATTGAACTTTTGATGCTCTCGGATATTTTAAAAATAAACACTTTGTATTATACTCTTCAGGCCCTTCCCGATCACTTTGTATATTGCTACCAAGTAAAATATTCCCAGCTATAAAGCATCTCAACTATAAATACATGCAAAAATACAATTATAGCTTTATTTATCAAATTATATAATGTAAAAGATTCAGAACTGAAGTCTTCTGCAGTCAAGAAATGCAAAGAAAGTTTAAGCTATATTTTATGGTCACTTCTCCATAAACTTAAGCAAATAATATTGTCATATAAAAATTTCTGAGTGATCCTGCAAGAAGGAAAATTGTGTAACTACCTAGAGTTTCTTCCTCTTCCTCAGCTGCTCTTGCTAAATATCTCCCGTTGTGTCAGGAACATGGGGTACTGTGTGATGGGCTCAGAAAACTTTGTAAACCTATTGTTTCATCCCCCACACTTTCTGGTCCTGATACTTTGTGGTTCACTCCAGTGGCAGCCTTAGCCCAAGGGTAATTCTGCAGATCTCTTTTCATCCCCAAGGCAAGACATCTCGTTATTCCACCATCTCTGATTCTTCTCACCTCTCCAGGAAGGAGCATCCACCGCATCTGTTTGTCAGAAGCACCTGAATTCCAAAGACTGCGCACCTCTGCTTCTGAGGTACAGAACTATTATGGGAGTGGTTTTAGCACTGTCATACTTTAGGCGATGGAGCCAATTTGCCACAATCTCCACTCAGGCTGTGTTCACTCCTCTGCTTTCCAAGGAAACCTTGCTGTTTGTTCATTGATCTCCAAGAGCGCAGATCTGAAGAAAAATAGAGTTTGTGACAGGGAAGGTGTAAGGGGGATTTGGATAGAGAAATAACAGGAGGAAGAATACAAGGAAGTAGGAGAGAGATGACAGGATTGGAAGAGTTACTGTTCTCACGGTATTGAAAAATGACGAGGGCTTAGAGAGATCTCAGAGGCTGAGCGGACTGATCTTGCAGAGCACCCGGGGCTCAGTTCCCAGCACCCACGTGGTAACTCACAACATCTGTGGGCACACATATGAGGCACATACATCTATTCAGGCAAAACGCCCAGACACATAAAACAAAATAAATACATTTTAAAATCTTTTAAAAGGAATTGTTCATGAAAGGAGGAAGCAAGAAAAAGTTCCTTTATCATTTGACAACTCTCCTATGGACTGTGTCTCCTCAGGAACAATGTGACAGGTTCAAAAGCCCTCACACTCTGAGCAGACTCTATAGGTTTGGGGGAGAAAGTATCCGAGAATGCTGAACCATGAAGCTTCACTAGTGGAAGATGCTGATCAGATGATGAGGAAGTGGGAAGATGCAGGTCAGCACACACGACACTGAAAGCTGTCTTGGGAGAGAGACTGCGCCCAGTTCTGAAGTCTACTTTCCTTTGTGAATGGACACACAGTCCCATAGCTGGCTTTCCGGGAGGAAAATTGATGAGGAGGAATGTACACAGGAAACACAATCAACAGAATCCAGATAGTTCACTAGACAGTCACAGTTTCATTGACACAGTCTGAAAAGAAACAAAGAGTATTTTCCAATGTGCCGAGTTACCAGAGAAGAAAATACAGACAAGGCTCCACGCCTAAAAGATATTAAGGGCATTTTCTAAACTAAGGTGGTATTCCAAATTAGTAAGCCTTCTATGGGTCTTTGACAGTAAGTATCAAATGTTTTAATGTAAATGTATACATAAATACATGTGCATTCCTGCATATATACATGCAGGTGCCCTTGATGTGGCAATTTTCTTTATTGGAATATTATCTGAGGAGAGAAATAAGCAAGTTTATAAAAATGAATAGCAAGAAAATTTTAAGTTTATTTTTATATAGTAGCAAAAATACCCTGTGAATAATGTAATTATGCACCAGTAGGAGGTCTTGGTTTAACAAATTAAATGCATCATGTAGTTGGCATCCCATGCTTTGTATGGTTTTTATAAGCCTAGGCCTTGCAGTCAGACTCCCTCAGTTTAAATCTGGACCTATGACTTACTAGGTTCATAATTCTGGTACATTTTTAAATGTCTCTTTGTTTCCATTTCTGAATCTATAAAGACACAGATCTATAAGCTTCATGATCTATAAAGTACATTCTACAAAGTTGTCATGAAAATTAACTGGCTGAAAGTCCATGAACATAGTAACTACACAGTGCTATCAGCTTAGTGTTAGTCTATGAACATTATAAATTTCTACATTAACATGAAAAACAATTGTTTAATAACACAGATTAGCCAGTAATAAGTTTCCATCTATATAGAGTGACTTATATGTGGGTATATGCATAGCGACTTCTATAAATGTGTTTACTACATTTTTAATACTAAATATCTCTACTAATAATGTTTTGGACACTTTTTTCTTTTTTACCTTCGGGCTTGATATTTGCTTAACATAAATCAAAAGTGGCAAACTAAAAATTTCATAAGTGTTTCTACTGAAGACAACTAAATTTACATAAATGGAAGAATCACAACCTCAAAGCATAAGGAACCAACTAGAATCAGGGGAGCTGGCTTATCAGAAATGGAGTAGCCCTTAGACCAAGGAAATAAGTCTCTGGGTCGGTTGGTGTGTGAGGAATTTTCTAGGCAGCACCATGCTATGAATTTGGATCCTAGGCTAAGTAAAAAAGAGTAAGTATATTGAACATCAGCATCAATCACTTTCTCTTTACTGACTATGGACAAAATGTGTCCAGCCACCTCCCCCTCTTGCTGCTATGCACTGTAATAGACTATACCCTTGAACTGTGGACCAAAATAACTATGTTTTAAATTTTTTTCTATTAGTCATTTTGTTGCAGTGTCAAGAAAAGTAATCGATACAGAAAATTGGCACAGAGAAGGGGGGCTGTTGTTGAGATAAGAACTAAGCATGCAGTTCTTAGGCCTTTGAAACTATTTTGCAGGAAGAATGTGGAAAAGTTTGCAGTTTTGAGCTGCAAAAGCCCTCAGAGTGCTGCAAGAAGAGCTTAGTGGGCCCCTCTGATGAGACCTTTGAAGACAAGAGTGCCAAGAGAAATAGACAAACTGAGATTTCATAGTGGAAGAAGGTCCCAGAACAGGGAGACCAGGGGTCATTTGTATGATGTTCTCGCAAAGAATCTGGCTGAATTCTTCCCATGTCCTGAGAACCTGAGTGAGGCTGAACTTAAAGGTGACAGACTAATTTGTTTGATGGAGGACATTTAAAGACAGGATACTGTTCAGGCTATGCCATGGTTACTGTTCACTGCTTTCATCCAGATTTGCCATGGAGAAGGACAAAAGGCAAAGCACACTGCTGAAGGAAATAGCTTCATAGCAGAGCTTTGACCAGTATAAATGAGGTCCTGGGTTAAATCCCTGGTGTCAGAAAGGAAATAAACAAAGACGTAAAAAGATATGTAAAATGTGCAGTTTTGTGAGGAAGAGGGCAGATGATTTTAGTCGTCAGACGAGATAGGTTTGTAAGCAGCTGTAATTCTTAGAGAGAGTAACACCAATAAAGGAAAACCTGACACTTTGCACTGACTAGGACAACAGGAAAAGTGTCAAGAGGGCAAGAACCTACAAAGGTTCCATCATGTGAAATGCAAATCCATTTGACTGCAGAGTGTCTCATGAACTCCAGTTAGCATATAATGAAAACCTAGAGCCAGATATTGGATAAAAGCTGCAATATCAGAAACAAACCACAGTCCCCAGCCAATTCCTCAGGCCTGTCTCTGGGAATCCTCCAGCTGAATGCCACCGAGTCTTCAGCCAAAAGGGGAGGACATATCTCTGGGAAAGCTGGAAGCCCTCGTCTCTTCCTCCACTCAGACCTTTTAACCTCCTCTCCCATATTCCTAAAGCTGGGATTAAAGGGGTGAGTCACCCCTCCCTAGCCTGACTTGGTTCTGTGGTTAATTCAGATATTCCAGATTAATTTTATTAAATATATATATTTATTGCCACATATCCTTTTGTGTCAAAATAAAAAAGGTTATAACTAATACAAGAAAAACTATATACAATGGGTATAGTAACTTTTCAATATATACAATCAATAAATATGTCAGTAATGTACAGTCCAGGAACAATTGACAAATTCAAAGAAAATATTTCATTATTTATCCTATTTTGGCGATTCTAAAGGATTGTACATAATTCATTTTTTTACATAACTTGTATTACTAACTGAAAATTATCTTTTGATGTCTCTCAAACTTAAACACTTTAACCTCTTAGTGACTTTCTTTTCTAAAACTGTCACTAGAAAACTATAACTATCTCATATTCAACTACCTAAGAGACCCAAGAAGAAAATAATATTAACTACGTAAAGAAGACCTACAAGCAAGAAACTAAAAAAAAAAATGTGAAAAATGAAACAGCTGACCGCTTGGACAGTCACCCAAGGTTCCCCTGCAGCGTTGGAGCATCCATCTTTGGCCTAGAGACCTAACAGACTTCTCTGGGAAGCAGGATATTCTTAAAGACCTTCCTATCTTGTCCTGGAAAGGTTTGGCAGTTCTTTTTGTGTGTGTCCTGCTTGTCCATTTTGGACATCATACTGTAGCAGTCAAGGTAAGGGCACTTTCTTGCCCATTGGCTAACTTTTGCCACAAAGAAGATGAACTCTATATGGAGTTTTGTCGGTGCCCATCATATTCTCTGAAGTAGATCAGTGCTACCAGAAGGAGACATCTCACTGCCATAAAATAATAAGAATTTATAATATTAAAATATCTTAAATGCCATATTCTATAGATCTCTGAAGTGTTTGAAGAAGACCTGTCTATCTAAAATATATCTGTCTGATCTTTAAGACATATCTGAGTATAAGTTTGATTGTAATGTCTAACTTGTATTTCTTTATATCCTAACTAGTTGGCAATAATAATCAAGGACTAGCAATTTGTATTACATTGTTAGATGAACTGTAAACCTTGAACAAAAGTAGAAATATATGTACAGTAACAAAATTAATCTCAACTTTGTATCAATATACACAATTTGTATACCATATACAAAAATCTAATCCAATGTAAAATATTTAATACTAGTAATTGATTTTTAAAAAGTAGATTCAATATTTTACCCTTATATCCTATCATACCTCTATCCCATTTTTTAAACAACAACAACAACCCTGATCTAATCTCCCTTGTTCAGCTTTTTTTTCTAACCATAACCAATAACAATTTTTAACCAATTACCCTAAACTATGACAATCATCCACAACCCATTGAAAAACCAAAAACCACTCATCCCACATTTTGAAAATGTGAGTATTATGTTCTGTATTTGTAAACTTACTTTCTGCTGTCTGGGGATGATGGTATCTTTAGGGGATCCTGAAAAGAAAAAATTCTATTGTGTCAAGTTCTGAAATAGGTAGCTGTACCATTTGTTATTCGGTCTCTCTTTAATGGAAAAGTGCAGGGCTTGTCTCAAGTCCTGGCTAGAGTAGTCTGTGAAGATGGTTAATCTTAGCTAGTCACCTCAACATTGTCCTGAGCAGTTTGTAGTCCAAATCTGATCTTTGGTTGTTGTTTGTAACCCTAATGGCTTTGTCATAGTTCATCTACAATCATCATTTTAGGGCCCCATCTTCCTTTTGGAACTTTAAAGATCACAATTAGGTATTGTCATGGTTCACTGCAGAAAACTGATAAGAGACTTAAACCCATAACAATGTACAGGAAGATAGATAAAGCTTTTTTTCTAGAATTAATTAGTACTCTATATGAACATCAATTTTATGATACAAAGTTTAAATACATATATAATCTTATAAATTTTGATATAAACATTTATACAGCATAGATTAGTAACAATAGAATAGCCCCTTATCTTCAATTATTCTTCTGTCTCATATCAGGTGGCTTTTCTAATATGATCCAGAGATTTTGCATTTTTCTTTAACAAGCATGCTTGGGTTTAGAGAAGAGAGTCACACTCTAACTCCAAATCCAGCTTTGCTTTATAATTGAACTGTGATTTCAATTTCTCTTATAAGAAGCAAGATATGTTAGACAGTGAGGTTTTACCCTTCAGAATGTATTGGTACCAATAGGTTCGATATTCCTTTGCTTGTAAATTTTTTTCTGGATATTCTCTCCTTCTGCTTTAGACATCTAGATGTCCAAGGTGTTTTGAGTTCTTGAAGATAGGTATTTTTAGAGTTTAAAGACAAAACCAAAACCCTGCCACGACCTGTGTTTGGCGAGTTTTTCTTACAACTTAAAGAATTGACACATGGATGGATGAGCCATTGTTTCTCTTTATCAAGAAGTTTCTCCGGTTCAAATAAAATCTTTATTAATTTTGATGGTATCTATTGCTTCTCTTCACCTGCAGAAACAAAATTGAAACCCCTTCCCATTCTGAGGTCAGCACATCTTGAAGTAGACAGCTGGTTTATTTCAGTTGTTTTTTTCCTATAGTCCAATGCCTTTCTGCAGCTATTGTTCCTTTCTCATTAGTATTGAGAAAACTCAAAGTTTATAAAGCATTGTGTAGTCTATTTGGAAGAGGGTCTTTGTTACTCCTTTCTACTTATTTATCATATTCTTTATAGTCCAATTTGATCTCTCTATGTTTGTTTGCCCTGTAGGATTGTGTCGTATTCCTGTAATATACTTTATATTATATTATAATAAGCAAAAAGTTTCATTTTACTAGAGACATATTCTGGAGCATTGTCAGTCTTCATTTGTACAGGTATTCCCATGATGGCCATAACTTCTAGCAAATGTGTGATTATAGAATCAGCTTTTTCTAAACTCAAAGCAGTTACCCATTAAAATCATGAAAAACCTATCTGTTGTTTGATATACATATTTTAATTGTCCAAATTCTGTAAAATGAAACACATTCACCTGCCAAATTTCGTTTCTGTGTATACCTTTAAGATTACCTCCTGATGGTAATGGAGTTTGTTATAGAAAGAACAAGTGAGACATGGCTTTACAATTTCTTTTGCTTGTTGCCAAGTGATGAAGAAATCATTTTTAAACCTTTGTTATAGACACAATGTTTTTCTATGAAACTCTGAGGCCTCTAGAATATTTTCTATTAATAGTTTATTAATTTCATCAATACCTTGTGCTAGAGAACCTGAAAGACCCATATGGGATCAGATGTGTGTTATATAGAAGAGATGATTCTTATTCCTGATTATTTCCTGTAACAGAATAAATAATAAAGTTAGCTCTGACTCATAAGGAATAAAGTCAGCAGTCTCAATGTGTAAAAAAACTCTTTCTGAGAATCAGTGACTATGTTAAGAAGTTCTGTAAAATTCATTAATACCACCATGACTTTTGAAGAGAATTATAAGGGCTTTGAGCTACTTTACTTACATTTTCTGATTTGACCTGCCTTTTCTGATTGTTTGCATAAGTATAAAATGTAAGGGCTCCAGAAATTGTTGTATCTCCTAGAACACAAGAAGGATATAGTTAGTTTCCTTTATAAATTGAATTCTTTTGCCTTGGGAATATCTGTTCTTAATCTCTCGAAAAAATTACTACAAGATCTTTGCCAAGGTTTACTTTCTACCCATAATTGGTCAATTTTTTTGTTAACTAAAGGTACAACAATTTCTTCTGGGTCCATTTCTGTCTATTGACAAAGTCTTAATTTTCCTTTAAAAGTCAAATCAGAAAACTTTTCCATATGCCTTTAATTTTTTCTCAATTTATGTTGTAGAAATATTCATTCCAATATAATATTTTTCCGTAGAATTAAAATTCCTGAAGGGGAATGCTTAACCAGAATGTAATTAAGGTCTGGATCTACACTACCCACATGTGCATCCTGTAATTTCATTTCCACCAAAGCCAATTCTCTCTTAACATTAACTAGCAATTCTCAGACTACTTAAGTCCTTGTCACCATCTAAAGTTTTGAACAAATTATCCAGTTCATGATTTTTTTATACCAATAGTGTTTCATAAATTGGAAATATTTTCTGCAATCTTTGAAAATCATTAAGAGTCCACAATCTATCACTCCTGATTTGCACCTTTTGGGATCTAATTTTTTGTTGACCTATTTTATATTCTAAATAATTAATGGAATCTCCTTTTTGTATTTTTTACAGGAGCAATTTGTAGTCTCCAAATAGGCATTTTTTTTTCACTTCTTTAAACATTCTTTCTAATGTATCTATATTTAAGTCAGCCAACAAGATATTGTCCATTAAGTGGTAAATGATAGATTGTGGGAATTGGTTTTATATCACTTCTAATGACAAAATACTGGCACAAAGTTGGGATATTCAGCATTCCTTGAGGGAGGACCCTCCACTCAGATCTCTTTACAGGCTGAGATTTTTTTTTTAAGTGGGCACTGTAAAGGCAAATTTTTCTTTGTCCTGTTCTTGTAGAGGTATTATAAAGAAACAGTCTTTTAAGCCAGTAACTATAATAGGCCATTATTAAGGTAACAGAGAAGGCAAAGGAATTTCAGATTGTAGAGAACCCATTGGCTAAATCATCTCATTTACCACCCTTAGATATGTTACTATCTATTTTCCAGATGTCTTTTTAGTAGCAAATATAGGAAAATTATAAGGATTGGTTGATTCTTCAATATTCTGGGCATTTAATTGCTCCTGTACTAGATGTTCTAAGACCTGCAATTTCTCTCTTGTTAAAGGCCATTGCTGAACCCATATAGGCTTATTTGTTAACCATTTTGTAGGTAGTGCTGTGAGTGCCTTTGAAAGATATGCAGCTGTTGTGTCTTGCTTTTGTTCAACCTGAATGGTTGCTATTTCTCATATTTTCCAATATTTTCTCCAGAAACATGTATTAGTCTATGGTTCATTTCTGTTATTGGAGGAATGTTAATCTGAGTATTCCATTGTTGCAATAAGTCTCATCCCTAAAAATTCATAGCAATTTTAGCTCATGTGGCTTTAACTTTCCTCTCTGTCCTTCTGGCCATATACATTCAAGCAATCTTGTACGGTTTTATCTGGGATAACATTTCAATTCCCAAAAGCTAAAGATTTACTTCCTGAAGGGGCCAATTTGGACACTAACATTCTGGTGAAATTATTGTTACATCTGCCCCTGTGTCTATCAAACCTTCAATGATAATATCATTTATTTGTATTTTTTTAACTTTGGGCTTTGCTCATTTATATAAGTTTGCAAAAATGTTTGCTTTATTGTTTTTCTGAATTTTTGTTCTCTTTTCTATAGCTATTATATTTTACAGAGCAGTATGGTTTTTTAAAATAGACTTTAAGTTCTTTTATTGCTCTGGGAAGGCATTCCCTCCAACATGTCAAGATAAGATTGAATTGGATTCTATGGGGAAGAGAGTGCTGAGAAAGCCACCCTGGATGTTTCCCAAAGGCAAAAAGTTACCTTGCCTGTCCCTTGTTGACCTTCACTCATTGGTTCAGTGCCTGCTTTTGTCACACTTTCTACACACTCCAGAAGGGAGTAGCATTCTGTTGGGAGTACCATTTCTATTTTTAGAAAAGACTTTGTTTCTGAGGATGCATTGTTTATAGTCTCTTTTTATGTGACCTTGTCTTCCATAGTTGTAACATTTTTAAATTTCTCTTTAAGCTTCAAGAAGTATCCTCTCCTACCAAATTATCATAATTATACAATTCTAAGTTAATTGCACCATGAATCCAATCCTTCAAGGGTGCTGACTTTGCCTTTTATGGTTTAATTATCTTTTTACATTGTGAGTTAGCATTTTCAAAAGCCAGAGATTCAATTATTATTTACCTAGGTTCTGAATCTGGAGTCATTCTGTTTACTGTTGCAGTCAATCTTCTCAAAATAAATAAATAAATAAACAAACAAACAAACAAACAAACAAACAAATAAATAAATAAATAAATAAATAAATAAATAAAGGTTTCTTTTAGTCCTTGAATCATTTTTGTAAAGGATTCAATTTTCTTTCCTATTCCTTAAATTCTGTCCCATGCATTCAAGGCTGTCATTTGGGTGTGATTATTGTATAAGAATTGCCTTTCTACATTAGCATAATCCCTCTCCCCAAGAAGTTGGTCTTGGGAGATTTCTATGCCTCTGTCTCTGCTTCTTTGTTCTATTGTTTTAGTCTCCTCCTTCCACCATGTCTTCTACTGTAAAAGCAGCCCTGGCCTCCAAAACAGCAGTAACCATAGCTGAGCAATTGTTAGGGATAATTTAGTTACAGGTTGACCAAGATTTTAACATTATTTACAAGTGATGAGTGCATACCATAAGTGATGATTGCTTTCTTGAATCTCCTTAACGCTAACATTTGTATAGAACCCAGCAAGCTTCTGAACAGTTTTTATCATTTTGCAATTCATTTAAAGTTACTGGATATACTAATGTTGGCTGTTTGAAAGCCTTAGGCTATTTTTATGTAATCTTACAAGACAATGATGACATTGGTTCTTTAAATTCCTCTGTTTGGGTCTGAATATCTCTGTGTTCTCTTTTAACAGTTTTTTTTTTTAAGACTTTTATCTTGGCACTCATATTAACTGGCTTTTTAAATGATAAAACATAAATAATCAAACAAATAATATTTATAACTTATAATATTTATACATTATTGTAGTCCCATCTTATTTATCTTCTTTACTGGTTCCAGTTTTAAATGGTCTAGAGTAATATCAAAGAAAGACCAACTAACTTCCATCATGCTACTCTTTCCCATTTTTAATTTGAGAATAAAGCTCTCTTTCTCTCTCTCTCTCTCTCTCTCTCTCTCTCTCTCTCTCTCTCTCTATCTCTGCCTTAAACAAATTCCCCCTTTTAAGAAATACCATTTTACTCACCAAACCTTTTGTCAGTGACAGTTCAGATGACTGTGAAGTGGGGCAGCTACCTAGTGTTGTAGCAGCCCAAGGAGGGAGTCCAAAGAGAGAAAACAAAAACAAAAACAGTCCACTAAGAGATGAATGTGGAGAAGAAACACATGTCAGGCTTTGCCTAAGGCTGGAGGCTAACTCCTTACAGAAAATCTAGCCAGGTAGTCATAGCTCAGGCTGGCAAGTGGCTTTTTTTTTTTTTAATTCATGCCCCAAAAGTTGAGCACCAAATATTGCATGAACTTTAGTTAGCATATAATGAAAGCCCATAGCCAGATATTGGGGAAAATCTGGAATATCAGAACAAACCAACTCAAACCAACAAAGCCACCCAGCCAACTCCTTAGGCCTGTCTCCAGGAATCCTCCAACTGAATGCCTCTGAGTCCTCTGCCAAGAGGGGAGGGAAAGTCTCTGGGAAAGCAGAAAAACCCTCTTCTCCTGCTTTGCCCAACTTACTTAACATCTGCTTTCCACATTCCTAAAGCTAGGATTAAAGGTGTGGGTTGCCCATCCCTGACCTGGCTTGGTTCTGTAGTTAACTCATATATTCAAGATTAATTTTATGAAAAATATATCACCACAGGAGAAAGCCTGTACCAGTGGTTCTCAATATGTGGTCTCATCCCTTTTGGGAGTCACATATCAGATACATTATAGTTCATAACAGTATACTTATGAAGTAGCAACAAAATTATTTTATGGTTGGGGGTCACCACAGAATTTTTTAAAAAACTGTATTAAAGGGTCATAGCAGTAGGAAGGTTGGCCTATTTGAGAATGCCACTGTAGGGATTCCATGTTTCTCAAAATCAACTGCCACGGGAAATTTTTTCCCCAGTGTCTGTACATAAAAGCTCTGGCTAAAAGTGCCAAGTGCCATCCTGAGCTGGCAGCAAAACTTGGCTGCATCTTCCACATGGTACTGGTTTTGTAGGCAGGAAAGATTTAAGACTGAAGGAATCATGGAAGCTTGCCACCGGTTCCAGAGACTTGCTAAGGCAGGAAAAAAATACAGGTTGGAATCTCTGCAAAGTGGCCCTGAAGCTGGCAGATGAAACTTAAATACAGTGGAGACCTTAGGATGCCAGAAATACTAGTCATCCACTGAGGGAAGCTGAGCACAGATCAGAGCCAGCCTAGGAGACAGGCAGTATGTGTCATAGGTGGAAGAGCTGGGGGAAGAACAGGCCTACTCAAGACCTTTGAAGCCTACATTGTTTTATGACAAGCCTAGATGTCAGACATTAAGTGGCAAAAGTTGGTGTTTTCTTTGCTAAGGTTTCAATCTTGCTTTGGTCCAATAATTCCTTGCCTCACCATGCTCCCTTTATAGGATGGGAATGTTTATTCTGTGTCATTGTATATTGGAAATATGTACCTTGTTTTTTTTATTTTCCCTTTATAGAATGGGGAGTGTTTATACTGTGTTACTGTTTATTGGAAATATGCACATTGTTTTATTTTATAGGAGCTTACTTATAGGTTGCCTTGAGTCTTTTGACTTTAAACAATGTTGAAACAGTTAAGTTCAGAGACTTTTGAAGTTATACTAAATGCATTCTGCATTATAAGATGACTATGAGCCTGTGGTGATGAATGGAAGAAAACTGAAAAGAGGGGTAGGGAAGGGCTGGAGAGATGGCTCAGTGGTTAAGAGTACCAGCTGCTCCTCCACGGGACCTGGGTTCAATTCCAAGTACCCACATGGCAGCTTGCCACTACCTATAACTCTAATTTGAAAAGTAACATTTTTTTTTTAAGTCTGAAAAGTGACTTTGGGTTTCAAGTTGGCAAAGTGTGTATTTGCAATGATAGACTGATGGTAAACTTGACAGGATTTAGGATCCCAAGGAAGCAAATCTTTGAGCCTGTATGTGAAGGTTTTCTAAATTATGTTAATCGAAGACCCTCTCTCACTTTTGTCTGAGCATCAGCCCCTCACTGTGGGCACAATGAAGAAAGGACATCAATCCTTGTCCTGATGGACTATATGCCCTGTAACTGGGAGATAAAATTAACCCTTCCTTTCTTCTTTAAATTGCTTTTATCAGGTATTTAATAATAACAAAGAGACAAGTAATGAATACATACAATGTATAAATATTGTTCATTTATATTATAATATTTATAGAGTGTCAAGGAAAAGAGTAAGCAGTATCCAGGGACTTTGCCTTTCCTAGTGGAAGTTGCTACTTTTTAAATTCCATGCCACATAGTTGTATCATATTAAGTGGGATTTTAACCTTACTGTTTATGTCTTTTTTGAGGATTTGTTTATGGGTGTTGTATTATTAAGGAATAGACTCATGATTATTAATTTGATTTCTGTGGATATGCAGAAGCTGTTTAAATGTTCTTTCTTCATGCATCTGTAAAGGTATTATATTACTAGAAGAGATTAATATTTGGCTTGGTAGACTGAGTAAAGCAGATGGCCTCCCCATTATAGATGAGTCTCATTTAATTCACTGAAGGCCTGAATATTGGAAAGACCAGTTATCTGCCTGGCCAGTTTATAATCTTTCATATTCTCTTTCATGCATATTTTTATTTCTCACTCTCTCCCCTCTTCTCCTCTTCCCTGTGTATAATATAGAAAATGATTATATCATCAAAATCTAGAAAGAGATAACTTATTCTCTTAAATCAACTTGTATCCTTGGACATTTGTTGAAGACTGAATCATAGTTTTGGTGAACTCGTGGTAAGAGGCAGTAAAATCCATGTCAAGAATTGTGATTCTGATGGGAATGTACATTCACGCTTCCACATACCTATTAAGCTTAATATAAAATCAATTTGGTCTGAAGAAAACAGAAAACTGTAAAAGTCAATGGTGCAGATACTTTTTAAAAATCAGCTAGCATGTACAGAGTTCAAGCTTTGTTAATGAGAACATTAAACCCAGCTGAAGAGAGAATTAGTAAATTGGAAAATAGAACAAAGAAATTACATAAACACAGAGCAGAAAGACTGAAAACTAAAGAAATAAAAGTGAAGAGGGTGAGAAACACAAATGATAAAATCAGAAGAGCTAAAATAAGTGAATCGTAAAGAGAAGGGAGAAAGGGACATATATGCAAATTTAAAGAGACACAATACTTTTCTACATAAAATTATTTTTACAAATTCCAGTAGCTCATAAAATGGCAAACGGCAAAAATTCAAAAAAAGCTACCCAGTCATAATACAATTTTAATATAAATCAAATTATACAGATAATCAGGAAAAACCTGAGTGTCTAGGTCTATGTCTAAACCAAATTTAGATTATTGAAAATAATTCACAAGACCCCAAAGCCTCCTGGTCCACATATGACTAAGAACTGACTAAGAGCCAACTAAGAGTTGACTAAGAACAACCTCTTTGACATCTGAAGACACACAGCTCCTTGGCCTACAACCAAGAACCGACCAAGAGCAGCCCCTGCAATTACGGGAGACACACAGCCCCCAGGGCCCACAACTGACTAAGAGCCAACCAAGTGCTGACTAAGAGTGAACTGAGGAAGCAATGGGCAGATGCCAGTGCAAGAATATATACAATAATATAAAGAACAAGACAGCACCAGAAGAAGCTGGTGGTTCGACAACATCAAGACCTGAGCATGGCAATGAAGAGGAAACAGAAGGAAACACCTTAAAAACAACTTTATGAAGATAATAGAAGTTTTAAAAGAGGGTATAAAACTCCCTTAAAGAAATAGAAGAAAATACAAACAAAAAATTGGAAGAGATGAACAAATTCCTGAAAGAAAATAAAGAAAACCAAGAAAAAGAAAACAAACAGGTGAAGAAACATTCAGGAATTAAAAATGGATAGAGAAGCAATAAAGAAAGCACAAACTGAGGCAAAGCTGGAAACAGAAAACCTAAAGAAATAAACCAGAACTACAGGTGCAAGCATAACCAACAGAATGCAAGAGATTGAAAAGAGAACTTCTGGAGTGGAGTAGTCGATAGTGGAAATAGATACACCAGTCAAAGGAAACACTAAAACCAAAAAATTCATAGCACAAAATGTCTAGGAAATATGAAACATCATGAAAAGACCAAACCTGAGAATAAATGGAATCTAAGAAAGAGAAGAATACCAGCTCAAAGGCACAGAAAATATATTCAACAAAATCATAGAAGAAAACTTTGCCAACCTGAAGAAGAAAATGCCTATAAAGATAGAAGTTTATAGAACACCAAATAGACTAGACCCCCCCCAAAATCTGCATATCACATAATAATCAAGCCATTAAACCCACAGAACAAAGAAAAAATACTAAGAGCAACAAATGAAAAAGGCCAAATTATCTATAAAAGGCAGACCCATCAGAATAACACCCAACTATTCAATGGAAACCATGAAGGCAAGAAGATCTCAGTCAGATATTATACAGACACTAAAAGAACATGCCCATCACTCCAGACAACTATACCCAATAAAACTTATCAATCATCATAGATGGAGTAAACAAGACATTTCAAGACAAAACAAGGTTTAAACACTACCTATCTACAAATCCAGCCCTATAGAAAGCACTAGAGGGCAAAGTCCAACCTAAGGAAACCAGATAAACCCATGAAACCACAAGCAATCAATAATCCCACACAAGAAAAACCCAAAGAAGGGAAATACACACAAGCTACCACCAAAAATAACAGAAAATAACATCATTGGTCATTAATATTCTTTAATATCAATGGACTCAGTTCACCTATAAAAAGACACAACACAATAACCATCCTTCTGCTGCATACAAGAAACACACCTCAACTTCAAAGACAAGACACAGGCTCAGAGTAAATGGTTGAGAAAAAACTATCTAATCAAATGATCCTAAGAAACAAACTGGTGTAGCCATCCTAATATCTAACAAAATAGACATCAAACTAAAATCATACAAAAGAGTCAAGGACAGACATTACTTATTCATCTCAGGAAAAATCCACCAAGATGAAGTCTCACTTCTGAATATTTATGTCCCTAACACAAGGTCACCTACATATATAAAAGAAACCCTACTAAAGCTTAAACCTCACATCAAACCCCACACACTAATAGTGGGAGAATTCAATACCTCACTTTTGCCCTTGGATAGGTCAACCAGAAAGAAACTCAATAGATAAATAAGGGATTTAACAGATGTTAGGACCCAAATGGACTTAATAGTTATATACAGAACCTTCTACCCAAACACAAAGGAATTTACGTATTTCTTAGCAACTCATGGAACTTTCTCTAAAATTGACCACATTCTTGGTCATAAAACAAATATCAATAGATACAAAAAAATGGGAATAACTCCTTGTATCATATCAGACCACCATGGCCAAAAGTTAGAGTTCAACTACAACAAAGTTCACAGAAAGCCTATAAACTCATGGAAACTGAACATCTCCCATTTGAACCACCTCTGAGTCAAGAAAGAAGTTAAGAAAGAAATCAAAGACTTCCTAGAATTTAATGAAAATGAATCTACAACATACCCAAACTTATGGGACACAATGAAAGCAGTGTTTATAGAGGAAAACTCATACATAGCCAACCAGATGCCTATATGAAAAACCTAGAGAAATCTCACACAAGAGACCTAACAGCACACTAAAAACTTTAGAACAATTAGGAGCAAACTCACCTAGAAGGAGCAGACATCAGGAAATAATCAAACTTAGGGCTGAAATCAATACAATAGAAACAAAGAGAACAATACAAAGAATCAGTGAATCAAAGAGTTGGTTCTTTGAGAAAATGAACAAGATAGATAAACCCTTATCCAAACTACCAAAAAGCAGAGAGAGATCATCCAAATTATCAGAATCAGAAATGAAAAGGAGGTCTAGTAGGAGGTTTCTGGCCTGGACTTTTGGGCCTAACCTCAAGGTTTAGGACCCACAGACCCGTAGTTTCTGAGTTCCACAGTCTCGCAGACCCATAGATGCTTTCAATAATTTTAGGCTGATCGGCCTAAGGCCCAGGCATATAACTTGCTAGCTCTCTACCCTTCATCTAACCCATGATTCTTCCTATTCAGCCATGCGGCTCGGTACCTTTCTTTAGAGCAGCATGGTTGTCCTCTGCTTCTTCTGGCTTCTCTCTGGCGTTCTGCTCTGTGATTCCTGTTCTCAGAGTTCTCTTAGTCTGGTAGCCCTGCCCACACTTCCTGCCTGCCTTTGGCCAATCAGTGCTTTTTATTAAACCAGTAGGTGGGACAATTATTTACCATGAAACAACACAATCCCCTACAGGGTCATAACAACAGACACCCTGGGAAATCCAGAGAATTATCAGGTCACACTTTGAAAATTTATACTCCACTAAAATAGAAAACCTAAATAAATGGACAGCTTTCTGGACAGGTACCACTTACCAAAATTAAATCATGATCAGATAAATGACCTAACCAGACCTGTATCACAAAGGATATTGAAGCTGTTATTAAAAGTTTCCCAAGTAAAAAAAAAAAAATCCCAGATGGTTTCAGTGCAGAATTATACCAGACATTCAAAGAAGAACTAATACCAATACTTCTCAAACTGTTCCGTACATTAGAAACTGAAGGAACATTGCCCACCTCTTTATGAGGCCACAATCACCCTGATATCCAAGCCATCCAAAGATACATCAAAGAAAGAGAATTACAGACCAACCTCCCTTATGAACATTGATGCAAAAATACTCAATAAAATTTTGGCAAACTGAATCCAACAACATATCAAAAAAAAAAAAAATCATCCACCATGATCAAGTAGGGATCAGGGATGGTTCAACATATGAAAAACTGTGAATTTTATCCATCATATAAACAAACTGAAAGAAAAAAAAACCACATGATTATCTCCTTAGATGCTGAAAAAGCCTTTGACAAAATTCAACATTCCTTCATGATAAAAGTTCTGGAGAGATTAGGAATACAGGGAAAATACTTAAATATAATAAAGGCAATATACAGCAAGCCAACATCCAACATCAAACTAAATGGAGAAAACCTCAAAGCAATCCCAGTAAAATCAGGAACAAGATAAGGCTGTCCTCTCTCTCCTTATCTATTCAATATAGTTCTTGAAGTTTTACCTGGCTGGAGCTCTGGGGAGATCACTGAATCAAGACCAACCACTGGGGAACCATCGGGGAAAGGAGCTAGGCCCTCCAAAGGTAGGCAAACTGCTGATTGGCATGGGCAGTATGTGGATCCTCGAGGGCTGGGATCAGACTGTGTTCCTGTCCAGGGGCTGGCACCTTGGAGCCCATTCCCTGCAGAGGAATGCCTAACCCACTCTTGACTTTGGGATGAGGAAATCGGACTTGTCTGGAGTGGATGTGCCATGCTGAGCTGACCCACCTTGGAACTTCTTACCCTTTGGGGAGAAAGAATGGGAGATGGGGAGTGGGGAGGCTGAAGGATGACTGGGAGGGATTGGGAGGAGGGAAGGGACTAGTCAGGAGGATACATGAAAAAAAGACTTTTTCAATAAATATAAAATAAAATAAAATATTTGTTTGCAAAACTGAAAAAAAAATGAACCAAACAAAAAATACTTACAGTTCAGTAGCCAGGGAACTGCAGTGGATGACTTACTCGATTCCAGGTTGGATTAAATTGAGCAACCATGAGAGCTGGCTAAGAGCCCATTTATGGGTGTGTTTGTGCATTTCAAGGGAGTAGGGGAACCACACTAAGGGAGTCTTTGGCTGCTGCCCAGAACTCTAGGTGCTAAAGGAGCCGGGCTATGTATGGATTGCTATGGAGAACCACACTCCCTGAAGTTGAAAACATAAGGCTTTCTGAGATCACATGTGGGAAAACAAATGTTAAGGATGATTATAGTAGAAGACTTTTGTGTTGCAGAATGACTAGTGGTGGTCTTGCTTGATGTCTGTGTTTACTCACTACTGGTATTAAAATCAGCATTGACTGTTGCCATGGTAGTTGTAAAGGGGTAGTATGCTTAGAAACTGTTGGAGGAAGCAGAAGAAGCAGTGAGATAAGTCCCACTGAAGTCCTTCTGTTCCTTCACTGCTGCCTAACTCTGCAGGAACCATCCTCACACTGGGGATGTGATGGAAACTTTACTAACAGAGTTAAATGTTAGTTACTCAGTTACTTCTTTGCTGCTGTAATAGAATACCCTGACAGAGGCATCTTAGGAGAAAGGGTGATTTACTTTGGCTTGCATGTCTACAGAAATACAGTCCATCATGGCAGGGAAGATGTGGCAGAAGGTAAGGAAGGTGGTGTGGTGGCAGATGCAGGAGGCTGGCTGTTCACATTGCATCTGTCCTCAGAAACCAGGGAGTGACTAATTAGAGAGTGACCTAAGGTCATGAAGCCTCAAGATCTGCCCCCTTGTAACCCACTTCCTTCTGCAAGACTCTCTACCTTCCCAAATAGCATTACCAGCTGGGAAACAATGGTTCAATCATGTGAACCTACTGGGGACGTTTCACATTGAAACCACAACACTAAGACACTGAATTACTAATTTGATTTTGTAGTCTGTTTCCTAATCATGTGTCCTCTACCTTCCCTACCAAACTAGGGTGCTATTATTTAGAGACTTTCATAGACGCAGACATTCCTCCTTCTGCACTGTTTCAGTGAGAGAGGCTCTTCTCCTGCTACAGGCTCTTTTTGTTTTAGTGCAGAGAACTCTATAAAGAGGCAGGAGCTCAGCCACTTTGAGCTCAGCAGGCAGCTCAAGGCTAGATCAGAAGACAAAGTAGGGGACGGGGGCTGGTTGAGAAACTGGTTGGTACCTGGCATCTTCAAGGGAAGTGCCCATTTCATCCCTCAGGACTCAGCTTTTCTTTGTGGTGCAGGAAGCTGGGGTGTTGAGTTTCCTCTGGATGGCATCCTAGGGAACTCTGAAGTGTTATAGGTAGTACCCTCTCTGCCAATGTCTGACCTGGAAGGGTTGGAATCATCTACTTGAGAAGCGATTGGATGGGCAAGTCTCAAAGTCTGATATTACCCATTTCTCCCTCTCTTTCCCTTACCTACTCTTTTTCCCTTCCTCTATTTCTCAACAAAAATGAATCCTAACCCCATTGTCTGAAGCACATTGTCTATTTTTTATGTCTATTAGGTTCCCATGCAAGGTTCTCAAATCTTTCTTCTCACAGAAGCCACTGCGCACTAATAGTTACGATCTCTTTGCTGTTAGCTTTCTATCAACCTCATGCCCTCCCTACTTCCCTGCATACTCTTTTGTCATTTTGACTTGGAAGATCCATGAAACATGCACTCAAGATGTGTCTGGGCTGAGAAATGTCTGAATCACAGTAATCCAGAACAGAATAGAAGTCCAGTTCGGGAACATTTACTGAACACCTGTTAAATGTCAGGCATCGTGACAGGTACCAAGGACAACAGCAGACAAGAGAGGATCCATTATGGAAGCAAGAAGAGGCTCTTTCCACAGCACTTCTGAGAAAGACAAGCCTCCTAGACTAGGTCTAGTGTGGGAAGAGAGGGTTTTGTCTTTTCCCTTTGATTGACAGTCAGCTCAAAACTGGTTTTCAAGTTTAAAGGACATAAACCTGAAGTGTCTATTTGTTGTTAATTGTGAAGCTAAACCTCCAAACACAAGCTTGTGGACTGGTAGCACTGGGTCTGTCCAGCCAGGTTTCCGCCATGTGGTGGTCCCCTTTGGCTCTTCCTGCGAGTGCTGAGGTCCACAGTTCTGGAAAAGGGCACACAGCAAATGTTGCACTGCACTCCTGCGTGGTGGGTATTTGTTCCACCTATGGAGTTGGGGAACTCAATCAAAGGGCGTGGCCTCTTTGGCTAGCTTAAGTTCTGGGGAACAGGTATGTGGGGCCCTTCTCATTTGTGGTCTTGAATGGTGAAGACAGGGTCAGGTGGCGTGAAGCAGCATTGGATCAGTTCACAGCCTCCCAGGGACTCTGCGATTCGGTTTGCCTTATCCTCTGTCAGTGAGTTTATTTCCACATAGAATTCCATAATAAAATATCCTTTTCTCACCTGTGGATTTCTCGCATTACTCATGGGGCGTGGAGATGCCAGACATATGTGCAGAGTTGGTGACTTTTGGGCTTTCAATACTGGACTCTACCATTAAACAGCTTCTGGGAAAAGCCCAGCATCCCTTTCCAGCTGGAATCCACTTGCTGATTTTCACCTGGAATCCCATGGCAAAGGGTGGTGTATAGGTAAGGAAGGAGAGAGGCGGCCCAGATATTGTGCACAACTTTGAGCTTGGGAAGTGGGCAGCAAGGGTGATGCTTTTGCCATGTAGATGCAGAACATTTGATGTTACTTTGTGCTGGTTTGTTTTTAAAATAGAACATTTCCCCTGCTAATAAGCTAGCAGAGCCTGTTTCTCTTTTTATAAGAGGGTGAGGATGACGTCAGTCTGTTGACACTTTGCTGTTGTTTCTTTTTCTTTTCAGCTGAAGCTCTTTTATCTTCTCACACCTTTCTGCTACAGATTTGTTCTTCATATTCACCCCCTTCCACAGCCCCCCCCACCGCCTCCCCATTTCTATTAGTGGTTAGGTCCTTCCAATGAGCTCATTTATGAAGCTTTAATTATGTGCAGATGTGTTCAGCATCACCCATGCACAGCCAACTGAAGTCCTAGAGGCTAGGTGTATTCCATATACTTCACAAGAAAACAATCTCCAAAATGTTTCTAACTTGCAGAACTAGAACTTGAGGGTTAGAGCTTTCTGATCCCCAAGGCAGTGAGTGCTTCCTTACTGCCCCTGGCCCTGTACTGCTCTTCAAGAGAAAAAACTTCTGTGTCAGTCTCCTGTGCCTGCCCTGATGGAGGCTTAACCAGCTCTCCATATCAGCTACTGCTAGAGAGAGCCTCAGGGCCACACCATCCAGGGCTTGGATGTTTGCTTGAGGATCTATTTGGTGCTCCAAGAAGCCATGGGGGGACCCCCTTTCCAAGGCTGTGGTTGCTATTTTCAGCCCAGGATCTGAGCAAGCCTCTAAAAGAAAATTACTGTAAACCTGGCCCTTCCCACACACACTTTTCAGTGATTGCAACTCACTCAGCCTGGAGGTCTAGATTGCAAGATAAGGGACAGGGGGAGAGCTGGGCCAATTCTCTGGTTGCTTTTTGGCACCGAGTTCTTGTGTTTTTACAGCAGCCACGGGCCCTATATCCTTCCTGAAGATTCTAGTGGAGAACATAAATAAACCCCATCTTTCTACTTCTCCAGTTCCTGGCATAGTGTCTGTCTTGATTTGCTATGCTCTTGGAGACCCCTGTTTCTGGGTGGGAGCTTCCATCTGTCCCCCATTATAAGGGTATGGTTTTTGAGGGGCTCCTGGAAATGTGTTGCAGGTGGGCTCCTGGACACTTGGCTTGCTGGCTGCTCCTTCAGCACTGTTTGCCTTGCCTAATTGTGTTTTCTCTGCTGATTTGAGTGGAGTTGTTCTTTCCCATTTTGTCAGAAGTCTACATGGTGCATCTGGTACCTATTTGGCTGGGAAGGGGCAGGAGCAGGGTGGTTAATTGAAAGCTTGGCATAGGGCAGCAAGAAGTAAAGGCAGATGAGGAGCAAGCTGGGGAGAGCTAGAGAATGCAGTTGGTTGGAGCCTTGTACGGTACCAAAACTCCACAAGCTCCTTTGCTTGGTTCCTGTCCAGAAGCAGAGCCTTGAGAAGGCCCAAGGGCAAAGCTTTGATGCGTCTGCTGCATTGCTTTGAGTCCCATGGTGTCCCACTTTCTGCTCTGGCTGTTTGCAGGTGCCCAGGATGTGGACAGCAGAGAAGGAAAGACAGAGACCCACCCACTTGCAGCTGTCCTGTAGCCCACTAATTTGGATTCAGCCTGTAGTCCTCCATTTTGGCTCCAGACATTGGTCTGAGTCCAAAATACCAAATAGAAGTAAAAGTGAAGTAGAAACCTATTTGGAATCCATTTCTGGCAGAGGCTGGGGACAGTTCAACCTGCCCTGGAACTCTCTCTGCCTGTCTACCTACTTTTCTGTCTGTCTTTCTATGCCTCTGGCGTTGAGAGAGCACAAGAGCATGCCTCCCCTCCCCAAGTCAGAAAGATTGGATTTGGGACCTCAGCTCCTAAAAGGTGTTGTGTCAATCTGGTAAGGGTCTGACTGCTTTAGACCTTTAGTTTCCCCGTGTGTAAAATGTGATCATTCACACATTGTTCCAAGGGATGAAGGGAATGATTAAAAACACGTCTTCCGGGTGTCTTCGTATACCTCCATACACAGCCGTAGAAGATTGGAGGAAGGTAGTCCTAAGGCAGGATCTCCATCCCTAGCCTTTTGAGGCAGGCAAAGGCGCAGGGTTTAGTGGTAATCTCCCAGCCAGCACGTGGTGGAAAGGACAAGATTCCAAGCAGAGAGTTTGTCCTGAAGCCTATGCCAGGTGCTTATGCTTTCCTTTAAAGTAGGCTTTGGTGATGCTGTGAGTAGCCAGAAAAGGCCAACCATAAATCAAGCCCTTCCACTGGCTGAGAGTTGCCAGGTTGACCAGGGCATTCTTCTGGCTTCAGCGTGGAAGGAAAATGACACTAGGAGCCGCCAGACAGATGTATACTCTAATAAGGAGGCTGAGATCCGCGCTGGAGGTACTCTCAGGAGTAAGGACAGCAGAGCAGCTGAGCCAAGCCTCTGGATACCCAGGACGCCTTCCTTGTTGGCACAGTGTCCTCGTGGTGCTTGGGAGATCCACTATTGCGCAGCAACTTGCCCTTGCTGTGGCTGCTGTATTCTTTAAATAGGTCCAGATTTAGGGCTTCCCCTCTGGATCCCTCTTCTCAGCACAGGGCTTTCAAGTGGGTCCAGCATGCTCCAGCACTTGGCTGCTGTCCCTACCCTCCCTTGATGAGAGCCCGCGTCTTTAATTTGGGTCCTGCCCGCACCCTGTCCACTGTCATTACTGCGGTTGTCGCTGCTGGGGAGGCAGCAGCCTCTATCGCTGGCCCTGAGCCCAGCCCAGGCCATCGTTGCAACTCCACCACCTCGTGGACTCGGTCCAGCCCCTATGGAAAAGGTGACCTATTTGGATGTTCTGTTGCTGACTTTGTACATCCGTGGGCAGGGTAGCTCCCAGGAAGACAGGGCAACTTGAAGAAGGCGAGAAGTACGTTTGCAGGTGAATTTGAAGGAATTTTATGGCATTGGTTTACCCAAGGCAACCCCAGAACAAGGCAGAAAGGAGCGGAGAAGCGAGGAAGGAATGGGGTAGGAGGAGGTTCGCAGCAGCGAGTCATAGGATGCCCACTAATCCTGACAGCCGCTCCATGGTGGTGATTTCTTATGCCTTTCACACCCAATTTTAATCACGTTGAACTGTCTGGGGGCCTGACTGGAGCATTCTCACATGTCACCTCACCCTGCGTGGGGGTCAGCAGACAAGGGTGCAGAGGAAGGCCTCAGGTCTCAGTATTCCTACAAAAGCACTTTCCTACTCTGAAGTTCATTATCCACTTATAAAAATGATAATGATATCGTTCTTACATAAAATTGAGGCACATAGTAGGTCCTGGAAAAAGCCACCTCCCCAAGTTAATAAAAGGGCCTTAATCCTCTCCCTTTATTACTATGCAAATCTTAGATCTCTGACCCAGGTATTCCTCCTTTCTCACTATGGCATCACTGCAAGGAGCCCGTTGTTGCTAGATACCCACCAAAGGCAGGGCAGTCTGTTTTCTGTCCCACAGGATCTATGGGACTGGCATTCAGTACTTTTTTGACAAATATCTCAGTAGTTATGGCCTGAGAAAAGCTAAGTGTCTGTGATTTTGTGTAAGAAGGGAATTTCTGCCAGCTAAGCATGACTGGAGCTGAAGGAAGAAGGAGAATCAGTGACAGAGACAGTAACCATCAGTATGGTCTAAGATCAGCTTTGCAGGGGCTTTGGGGGTTGGATAACACATGCTCTTTTAAGTACTGGCTGAGACTGAAATCTCTTTTGCCTGCTTTGATTTTTAAGACAGATTATCATTGTGTGGGCCCAGAGTGGTCTTGAACTTCCAATTCTCCTGCCTCTGTTACAATGTAGTTTCTTGGTCCTGGGCGGCCAGAGGTCCAGACCCCTTAGCCACCTGCTGTTGCTCAGGACCCCAGAAATGACTCAGACGCTTATATTAAGTTCATGCTGTTTGGCCTATGGCTCAGGCACATTGCTAGCTTGCTCTTACAATCTTAACTCAACCCATTCTCATTAATCTGTCTGCCACATGGCCCGTGGCTCACCTGTGTTCCTTACATGTTGCTCCTTTGGGCTTCTGGCTCAGTCTGTCTCTGACTCCGCCCTTCCTTTCCTACCTATTCTGATTCCTCCACCTATTTTTTCTACGGTGTCTGTGTCAAGGGCCAAAACAGCTCCTTTATTTAAAGATTGAGATTCACAGCATACAGAAAGGCATTCCCACATCATGCCTCTGCTTCCCAACTGCTAGAATTGATTATAGGCTTGTGGCAGCATGCTTAACATCCAGAAGTTGCAGCCTTGACAGACTCCAATTGGCATTAGTGCATTCCTAAAAGGATTGATACTTATTAGGGACATCTCCGCTCCATCTCAAGCCCTCTCTGAACCACTTTCTCCTTTATGAATTGTTGCGCTGAACACCCTTCTGGAAGGGTTCAAAGTGGTTTTGCTAGTTGTCTCTAACAGGACATACCTGTAATCCCAATGTTTAAGAGGCTGAAGTGGGAGGGTTATGAATCTAAAGCCAGCCTCATATGCACAACTCTGTCTCAAAATAAGTAGATTACAATAATAAATAATGGCAGTTTTGCTTGATAGCACAATGATGGTGGCTGTTCTAGGGGTACTCCACAGCCACTGACCACAATGACCACAGGGTTTACTTGGAGATGAAGGTGAGTTAGTGTAAAGGGCCATCCTTTAGCAACGAAGTGAAGTGAGACACATAAGCTGCAGATTTCTCATCAGACAACAGTAGGAGCAGCTGACTCAGGCCTTCCTGTCCTACCCATTTGGTCTTCAGTTCTCTCTGATCTCTGGGATCGTTCTATAAAGAAGCTACCTTTAGGGAAGCCTGTGTCTCAAGCATGGCTTTCAGGGGAACCCAGACTAAACCAACCATGTGAGAAGTGCAAGGAAGAAGGGGGAAAGACTTTTATGGAGTAGAAAAGTAGGCACCTGAAGACATATTATAAAACTGCCAGCAAGCCTGACCATCATCTTAGACACATTTAATTCCAGTACTCAGGAGGCAGACACCCATGGATTTCTGTGAGTTTGAGGCCAGCCTGCTCTACATAGTGAGTTCCAGGACAGCCATGGATACATAATGATACCTTGCTTCAAAATAAAAGAAAAAACCAAAGCAAACCACAAATCTTTTGGGTGTAGTGGCTACATGAAGTAATGTACTAGAGTGAGCCCTATTAGCATCTTTAGGGTCTCTTGCACAATTTCCAGCATCCTGACAGAAGGCACAAACTAGGTGAGTATCTATTTATCTTTGAGTGGGCTGCTTCCAGATGAATCTGATGAAAAGAGAAGGGTGTGGATAGCAAGGGAATTCATGACACAGTAGTTGTAATGATACACCATGAAACACAAGAAAGAGAGGCTGTAAGGAAAGACCACACAGATGGTGTGGGTCTACATACAGTGTGGTTCTAGGAGTCTTTATACAAACAGAAAGATTGTAGGGCAAAAGATTGGTGTCAGAAGGGGAGCAGTATTGAAATAAGGATTTGGCGAGTGGTGTGTGCTAACTGGTGGTGATGGAAAGGTCTGGAGCATGGAGTACAGGAATACGATGGAAATGGAGCAGGGGTCTGGGGTGTTGGAGGTGAGGAGGTCATGGACCTCAGAGGACAGGTATTGAGTGACTCCCTATTCTGCCAGGCTGTGATGTCACCAGAATGTTGATAGGAGTGGGGGGTGGGGCACCAGGTGCTCAAGTGATGAATGAGTGGAAGGGAGTAGGCTGATGTGTAGCAGTAGCAAGAGCAGGTGGTGGATGAGGAAGCTTGATGGCGTGAATGTTCAAGTTTGTGGGAGTTTTGAAGGAAGAGGGAAGAGAGTAAGTTTCACAGTGCAAAGGGACATCTCCTCCATCCTAGCCGCACCCCTTCCTCCTAAGTAGACACCATGACACATGTCCAGCTTTTTTAAGGCAAAATATGAAGTGACCTTATCAAAAAGTGGGATCATACATACTAGGAAATTGCCTGCAACAGACCTTGGGACTCGGGACACTTAGTTTGTCAAGGATGGGAACATGAACAGAGACAGATACTTGCCGTACAGGATTAATGAAAAGTGGGAACAATAGATTTAGGCAAGGTAGTGGCAGGTGGTGACAACGATGGTGGTAAAGGTGACAGAGATCACCTGAGGAGTGAATGTCAAGGGAAAGCAGAGGCAGTGTCAGAAGAAGTAGCGTTCTAGGGCTGGAAACATTCTCATCTCCTACTTTTAACTAGCTCTGTAGCCTTGAATCAGCCCCCTTCTTCCTGTGGGTCATGGATTTTCCACTGATGAAACAAAACAGGTCAGATAGAATCTCTCTCTCTCTTTCTCTCTCTCTCTCTCTCTCTCTCTCTCTCTCTCTCTCTCTCTCTCTCTGTGTGTGTGTGTGTGTGTGAGATACATATATGATAGTTTCTTGAAATAATCTCTCTCTCTCTCTCTCTCTCTCTCTCTCTCTGTGTGTGTGTGTGTGATACATATATGATAGTTTCTTGAAATAGTTTTTCAAAATGTGTCTATGAGCCTCCCCAAGGAGTCACATTTCATTCTCCGGGAGTAAGGACCCAGGAGTTGCATTTTGAAATATTCCACAGACAATACAATAAGCATCTCCCCCTATTCTCAGCCCTGTTTTCTTTCTTCGATGACTTGCTTTGCCAAGAACCTAGTCTGTCCTTTCCAAATGGCACCATTCAGAAAGTGATAGTGAGCCAGATGTGACTTGTCAGTAAGAGCTGGATCACAGCAGTTATCAGTGGGGACCAGACACGGTGAGCTCTGCCCTCGGTGGACCAATGGCCAGATAGCAGGCAGCTTTATTTTTACAGCTTTGGTCTTTGGGCATTTTTCCCACATCATTGCATAAGATGAGGACTGAGTCAGCATAACTAACTGTTTTATTTTGTTTTGTTTGGGTTCAGTGTTGGATCACAATGTTTGTTACTGCCTAGCCTAGGCACTGGGTATCTTTGAGGAAGGTGCCCATTGACCAGTAAAAGATGAAAGCAGAGGACAGGGGCACACTGAGCTCTTGTTTCTCAGCCATCCTTAGTCACCAGCTCTTAGAAATGTACCAGGTCCTGGTGGGAACTCAACAAATATCTGTGAAGCAGAAATCTCAGGAAAAGGAGAAGTATATGTCACCAGACAAACAAATAAATAACAACAAAGCAGCAATTGAGGGAATCTCTAGTTTTTATATCCAGAAAGGAAAAAAAAAAAAAAAGCTGCAAAGGAACCAGCATGTGATGCTATTCTGAATGCACGTAAAAGTGGAGGGCAAAATAAAGCCACCATCATGCAAAAATGGGGAAGATTGGCGCCCACACACCCTCCAGGCAGAAGACTCTAGTATGAAAGAAAAGGAACATAAAATATGGCCAATAAGAGATTAAGCAGCATCCACTCACCCTGCATCTGCAAATTCTTTAGCAGCATAAAAAAGAACAAACAGAATCCCAGATGATCTTACTTGGGATAGGAGAGAATATAGGACAAGTGAGAAACAAGTGGGCTAATTTGGAGTTGTATCAAATTGACAGTTAATCTGTTCAGGGGTGTAGCTATGTTCATCAGTTCCAGATGTGTGCTGAAAAGTATATGCTTAGACAGGCACTCAAATTTAAGAATAGTTAGGTGCGCTGCCTGGTTTTATGTCAACTTGGTACAGACTAGAGTCATCAGAGAGTAGGGAGCCTTAAGTGAGAAAGTGCCTTTATAAGTTCAAGCTGTAGTCAAACCTGCAGGGCATTGTCTTAATTAGTAATTGATGGGGGAGGACCCAGCTGGCGGTCCTAGTTTCTATAAGTAAGTAGGCTGAATAAGCTAGGAGGAGCAAGCCTTTAAGCAACACCCCTCCCTGGCCTCTGTGTCAGTTCCTGCTTTCAGGTTCCTGCCCTGATTGAGTTCCTGTCCTGGCTTCCCTCAGTGATAGACTCTTATCTGAAAGTGTAAGTGAAATGCTCCCCCTCCTCCATCTCTCTTACATGCTTCTGGCCACGTTGGTTCATCCCCACAATAGTAACTCTAACTCAGACAGGTACAAATATTCAATAAATGTCGAGAAAGGGAGCTACAGGATGCCTGGGAAACACAAAATTATGGTTGTAGAAATACTTGCAACCACATTAGTAATCACAATATCTTTATGATATTGTATGTTGTTTATTTAAACATTTTTCAATAGAATGGTAATTCTATGTGCTCTCATATCATGTCATATATTCTCTGTAATAATTATATGTCTAAAACATATACATATAATATATACATTTGTTTTTTAATATTAACATATGTGTATATATAGAGTAAAAGAGAGATGGGGAAGCAGGAGAGAAAAGGGGACTATTCCACTATGTTTTTAATATCGTTCATATTAATTCTCTCTCCCAAGCTTATGATTGATCACACCTGTAAGATAGCACAGCGAGCAAAGGCAAGTGTACCAAGTTTAGTGACTACTTAATATCTTTTTGCAAAATGCCAATTTAAATTTGAATTTATTTTATGATAGTTTGTTTTTCTCTGTACTTTTTGTTTGTAGATGTTTTTAAAATAATCTAGATATAACTACTACGAAATTTTAATATGGATGTCTAAATACTTTGGGGGCAAAAAGGAAATCCTATTAAAATTACAAACAACTTTGGGAATGAGTGAAAATATCATCACAGCACTAAGAAAATGGGATATGTGTATAAAATGATACTCAGGATATTTCATGGCTTTAAATATCCTAATGAAAAAGATGTTTTTTAAGTAGACTACAGTTATGAATAGCACAAATATTGAAGTAATCACCCCCAAAAGTGGAATAAATGATTAGTTTATTTTAATACATTTTAATAAATAAATAAATTTAATAAAGTTAATAAAGCCAAGGCACCACCTATGAAGAAAGAAGAAATTCACAAAACAGCATTAGAATGAAGATATATATGTAAATTTGGAAAAAACATCCTGTCAGGAGGTTCAAAATATAGAAACATACCATGTTCAATTTCATTACCATACATTTGCTGATTGAGATTTTAAAATGGATGATTTTTGTAGGTAAACATGAATTCTAACACTGACTGAAAAGAGATAATTATAGAAACACTTAAAAGTTAGTCAGTGTTAGTCATAAGCTTGGATCACCAGGGAACAGATAATTTTGGAGTTGTATCACTTCATTTACAGCACAGAAGAAAACTGTCTGCTTCTCCACTCATCCGTGAGGATTGCGTGAGCACATGCCACAGTAGACAAAACATACCATGAGCAACGCAAACCACTGATCCATCACAGTTAGGAGTGCAGTTATAAAACCCTAAGTGAAACATTAGCCAAGTAGATCCATTTGTATATTAAAAATAATGCATCTTAACTGGGTAGGGCTTATCTCTGAAGTGACAGCACACTTGAGCCTTAGGAAACCCATCAGCATAATTGGTTTGATCAAGAAGGAGGGAGGGAAACTCAGTTCTGATAGATTTAGAAAAAAATGGCACATATTCAACAAAGACTCATAGATGATTAAAAAGAAACTTAAAAAGATAGAAATCTAAACAAATCCAGTCCTGGTGAATAAAGAAGTGAAACCCTACACAAACTCCAAACTCACTGCCTTAAATTCCGAAGAAGCATAGAAGAACAGGAGAAACTCAGTCTTTCTATAGTAAGATGGGACAACAAAAAGGGAGAACGTTCTTGAGCAGGGGAGGTAAGAATTGCTCTCAGAATTGTAGAAATTACAGCTTTCTTTTTAGAAAACCCATACAAATCAACTGTAAAATTATTTGGGCTAATGAGAGCTCAGTAAACTGGACAGATAGATACTATTCTTTATTAATAAGCAGTGATGACTAAACTCAATAAAATCCTCACGAACAACTGACTCTGTTGTTAGTGTAGAGGGCCTAGCTAGGTGAGATGTGCCCCAATTGCAACATTTATCCAATAACTCTCCAGTCAAGGTCATGAGTCAAAATCAGGTGTTTGTCAAATTTACAAATAAGAGTTCTACCCACCTGTCAAAATTAAATGTCTGTTGTTTGGGTTTTTTACCCTGATTGACTTCAAGTTGTATTTTTTGTTTGTTAGGTTGGTTGTTTTTTATTTGGTTTGATTGATTTTGCAAAACTATCACTGTCCCTAAAAGTGACCTCTAGTCTTGTATTTAGTGGTTAGTTCAGCATGTTATACAGCTGTCTAGTGCCCCTCAATAAAATGTATTGAAGTTATGAAGACGGTCCATGGCTGGTTTCTAGGCAGCCAGGTAGGACTGAGTTGACTACAATATGATGTGATGGTTCTAGTATTGTTGCAGAATTGGTAGGATTAACATTCACAAAGAATATGGACATATATATGTGAAAGGGTCATTCAACCCCAAAGGGGGTGACCCTCAGGTTAGAACGCAATTGTCTGCGTTGATGAACTGGCAAGTAAGGCTCCATTAGGAACCAGTCTCAGCTGCTTTGGTGCTCACCCCATTTTGCTAACCACCCTCTCTACATGAATTGTAGAGATGCTGTAGTTAGAGTGACTTCCAGATAGGGACAAGAGTGTGGGATGACATTGCCCCTCATCTCCCTTCCCCCACCTCCACTTCTTACCGCCCCCCCCCCCACAGTGAACCTGAGAACACCTGCCTCCTCTAGCCTTGTGGCAACTGAGGGCACAGACAGCAAGTGTACACTAGTAGGTGGTTTTCCAATGTTAAAGAAAAACAACAATGAATGTCCTATTTGACTGTACTTCAGGCAGGCTGGAGAGCTCTCCACAAGGTGGGCTATTGACTTACCTCTTTACACTCAGTGAATGAGTTTTTGAGCTCTTTCCTGCAAATCCCATATCTCCTGCCTGGCCGGGTAGCATTGCCAACTCTATCTCACTGCTCAGACAAGGTTTCTGTGGGCCAGTAGCAAGCCAGGTGCTGCTTGCTGCTCCACTTCAGATTTTGTGTGTGATCTCGGGTTAGCTGCTTAGCTCTCTTTCAATCAAGATAGGATAATGACGTGCATTGTCTTTGCTGGAAGGTAAGTTGCATCCTGTCAGGAAAGAGACTGAATAAGTTCGTTTCAAATATTACAAGCAGTGTGAACAAGAAAAGGGCAAACCCAGGATTCAGCTGTCCCAAGTCCTTCAAGGTTAGAGCACAAATGCTCAGCCCTCTCTCTGAAACTCTAGCATCTGATTACTCAAACGATTTTAAAGCCCCAATTTAAAATTCTAATCACATTTAAGAAAAACCAGTAAGTTTGGCAGCAATGAGATTTTTTTTTCCCACCCAGAACCACTATTTTGCATATAGCCCTTCACATTCCCATTTTACCTTCTCTTTGGAATATAAATATAAATGGTCAGACTGTTTATGGGTTTTAACCAAGTTCATTTGGCTCTTGGCTACCTTTCGAAGGGGAAATTTGTTTTTGTTTTAAATACATTTGACATGTTCTCTGGAGCATTTAGAAAATATTATTTGAGCAGAATTCATTATATTTACAAGACTTTTAAAGATTAAATATCATGGAGATGAAAAGGCTGCAGAAAGCAAGTACTGTCTGCATTAAAATGACGTTCCTGATGCTGCCCAATTTTGTTCCAGAGGCTAATAACCTTCTGTTTCAAAACAAGAAAGAGGCTGAATCATAGGGTGTCACCTACACTACACAGAGTTTTGCTGGATAATTGTCCAACTGGCAGTTCAGAGAAGACAGTAGGCCCTCTTCCCTGGTCTCTGAATACTGAATTTGTTATGATTTAAACACTAAAAAAAAAAGGTTCACACAGATTTTCAGATTCCTTTTAAATATGTGGTTTACCTGCTTAAGCACTTAGCCTAGAGGTTATTTTTTAAAATCTTTCTTAACAGTTACATCTTCTGCTTTAATTATTTTCATTTTTGATCCAGCTCTAGATCTAGAATTAAAGAGTCTTCTTTTGATGTGGCTACCTACTTTTTTTTTTTTTTTTAAAAAAAAAAAAAAAAAGCTTTTCAACTCATAGACATAAAAGTCTATTTGTTCATGAACAGCTTGCGTAAAGAAAGAAAAAAAAAATGTCCACTGACTTATGGGCCTTGTTTTCCTCAGAAGCTGGTTGGTAACTGTTTGAAAATGTCTGGAGTATCTTCTGTCGTCCTGTGGGAAAGGGCTGACTAAGTCTCAAAGTTGCCCCTCGGGATACCCATATGGCCACAGCCCAGACACTATGCTTCATATACTCCCATAGTACATTACAGGAGGATGGACTTGGCTCTCCAGAGACTTTGTGGGAGGTGAGGACTAGGGGATGGAAGGTCAGGGATGGAAAAGGGATTTGTGTGGTTCTTTGGATTATTGTTTCCATGACTTTTTGCCCAAGTTGTAAGATAGAGTTTAACAGAGATGTCTCCTATGGCCTCCTATATTTGAGGGACACAGCAGAATTGCCCCTCACCCCCTTTTCTCTCATTGTTTGGAGTTAACTATGGTGGTAGCATTGGAGATACACATTTCAGTACTGTGGGTTTATGTAATGGACCAGATGTAAGAAACAGTTCCAGAGAAAGAGAGACTGTCCCAATAACAGGAAGGACAGCTATTCTGAGGTCACACTAAACAAGCAGAGAAAAGAGGAGTGGAGAGAGAGAGAGGGAGAGAGAGAGAGAGAGAGAGAGAGAGAGAGAGAGAGAGAGAGAGAGAGAATTAACTCAGTGTCCTGAGAGAACAGACAGGATAATTTTCTCCTGAGATGAAACATCCAAAATCCCTGCAAGTTATGAGATGTCACTAAGCTAAGGCAGCAGTAATATCATAGCAACAGTCACCTGGGGGCTTACCACATTCCAGACACTGTTCTGAAAGCCTTGTGTACATAAACTTATTTAATCTTTACAATGACCCTATAAAGACAGAGCAATCTTAACTCCCTTTATAGACATGGAGACGCAGATCCAGAGGGGTAATGAGCCCCATGGGCAGTAGGCAGCAGTACTGATGCTGAAGTAGCCTAAGGCTGGGAAGCACACTCAGTGACTGAACATTTATCCGTAAGGAAAATAAAGTGAACACTAAGTAGAAATTAGAAGTGCTGAGCCTACGATTTGAGTGACTTAGGGTACAGTGGAGGAGAGAAAGAGCTGGAGCAACCAATGGGACAACAGAAGAGACTTTTGTCTGTATGTTTTTAGGGCCAGAACCACCGATGAGTAATGATCACCACCAGGTTCCTGATGAACTCGGACCCTCTAAGGACAAGAGATAAACAGTAGGAAATTAGTAAAAATAGTTCCTGCTAGATTGCCTCCAGCTAAGACAGCCCCATTCAGGGACTGGGGAATGTATACTCAGATGATGGATGGGAATCTCCCAGGGGCTGGAGACAGACCCAGAAGATAAGCAGGTGGCTGACACAGGTGAGGGGTACCAGAGTGGAAGGATGTGCCTGTCTCATCTCTGATCTGAGAGAGAAGTTCAATAGTGATGTCGTGGCAAGAAAAGCTATAATCCAGAACACAGTCTCCATCATGACCACCAGAAGGGGCTATCTGACAATGTTGGTTGTCGTCTAGAATTTAAACTATCTTAGCAAAACAAAAATAAAACCTTGTCTTATCATTGAGGAATTTCTGGAAGGGCTTTATTGAGAATCAAATTTCTATTCTGAATGTAGGTGGCTGGGGTCCTGAACTATCATTCATCTCGAAGGGATATTTCTTCCTTGCCATGATGGTCCTTAGTCCTTTGACCTACAAGCTTAAGCAAACCAGTCTTTTCTCCATACATTGTCTTGGGTCAGATATTAGAAACTAGAAAATAATACAGATTGTAATCTGCATTAACTAATATGAACTATTACTTAGGTGTGGGGTTTGGGGGTTTTGGGGGGGGTGGGTTTTTTTTTTTTTAATTTTTATTTTTTTGCCTCTTTCTCCTAAACTGGAAAACTGGGCTTGGAGAAGCTCATCAAGCAGTTCCCACCTCTGCAGCTGGCAAATGTCAGAGCCAGGATGAATGATGCATGGCTGTGCCTTTGGTCTTACTGGCTCATCCACAGGTGCCTCACCAAGTCCCTGGCTGCTCTGCTTCGGGTTCAACAACATCTTTTGTAATTATGCTTGGGAGCATCTCAGTGTCCATACTTCAGTTAAAAGTTATTTTAGGTTTCACTAATGAACTTGGGTGTGATTAAAATTATCAGAAATTTTAGGAGGGTGGCAAAATGACTCATTTCTCACTTCTATGTACAATGATAGAAGTGATACTTTGGGACTTTTGAGTGAAATGAAGTCATAGGTACAAAAATCAAAGTTACTGGCTCACAGCCAGTGAACCTCATCATGCCCACCCTGAACCAAAAAGTCCACTACCACTCCTACTCCCAGAGGAGACACAGGGACCTAGTAAACACAGTTTCACTGAGACCATGCTCTTGCTGAAAGGTAAAGAATGTTAGGATCTTTGGGACACAAAAGCAACAGCTACTAAATACTTTCTACATGCCTTGTACTTAGCATGAACTATCCATTGAACGGGTATGCCAACCTTATGAAACAGGACCTTTGTCTAATCCATTCAAAAGGCAAGAAGGCTAATGCTCTGGGGTGACTTCATTCATCCAGTGTAAAAGGATGATTGCTTAGAAATACTTTAAAAACAAAAGACTTTGATTACATTGCATTACAGAAATCTGTCACAATGAGTTGAGTTGGAATGAAATTTGCTGTCTGTTGTCTGCCCTATTTCTTCAGCCTTTGAACCTTGACCTCTGGGGCCGTGGGAGTGGTGGTGACAAGGTGGCTCATGCACCCTCAGGAGGAAGGAAGCACCTCATCATTTCCCCAAGAAGAGCCTCCCTCTTCCTCATCTCCAGATGAAGTTGGAAGAACTGGATTTGGGCTGGGACTGAGATCCTGGGATCTGAGCTGTGGAGGAGTCTTTATAGGCAATATGATTTGAAATCTAGTCAGTGGGTTCCCACTGCAAATGAAATGTTTTTAAATGCTGTGATCTAGGTAATTGGATGGACTCTTCAGGATCTTTCTGCATTGGGGAAAGTCTTCATATACTGGAACTTGACAAGGTAGAATATTAAGCCAGATGGAATTATTCTCCTGGGGCAAAACTGTGGCAAGGAACACAGGATTCATTCAAAAATATGTGGCTGTGCAACTTGTCTGGAGTCAGGCAGGCAATCTCCTCTCCAAATGTTGGGGAGAGAATGCTAGAAAAGAGTTGATCCTCAGAGGCAAATATTTTAATACACTGTAATTATCATTTATTCACTTCACAGCTGAGGTCAATGAGACTTGGAACTTGCCCAAAGTCAGTTCATGAAAGACACAAGGTGGGATGTGACCCAATTTCTTAACTCCTTTCTTCCAATCTCTAGTTGTTTTAGCATGCCTCTGAGGGCTTGAGATTCTTGTCTAGTTTATGGACAGTTGAGCCAACCTCTTCTATGACCTTTCTTCTCAGAAGAGAAAGTGCTTTTCAGGCTGCCACAGGTCCGAAGGGTCTCATGGGCCAACCTGCTTCCATGAGAACAAAACAAACCTCTCTCATTACAAAGCTTTTGAAAATATCTGTGGCCATGGCCATGCCTTGGAGAGCAGAGTTTAATGAGTATAACAAAGATTGTCACATCATTGCTCTGGAGATCTCTATGGGAAGCTTATGAGACAGAACCTACTTTGACACTTAAAAAATTGTCAGTTGATGTCTTATGATCACAAAAGTAAGTGAAACAACTGGTTAATTGAGGTTTCCATTGTTGAATTCTGGATAGTTGAGAGTTCTTTTCACATTCTATGGGCTGTTCTATTATGTTCTCCCAGCCACAGGAAATAAGTTGGGAACAATATTTAATGTCATAGAAACTTAATATTTATTTTTAAAAAGCCTTGTGCCCTCTCCAGGGCTTAGAATATGTCCATTGTAAGTAGAGCAGGAAAAAGATAAGCAGACAAACCTCTAAATGGCTGTCATTTAGCCTACAGTATGAATTTACCCAAGTCTTTCAGCTCCATCGGGTTCAGAGAGGCAGAACATGGATTTGATCATCATCCTAGGTCTCCTGCAGTACCCACAGGGTGAGCTGGTTAGTGTCTGGCACTGTTTCAGGTTCCCAAGTTATCAAATGGACAGCTGTTGTAGGCACCCGACACCTGTCTTCCCCTCTGAGGCAATTGAGTTACTCAATCAGCACAAACAGTACAGGCCTGGCTGCCTGGATTATCGTTTTCTGAATCTAGTGATTGCTTCATAAGTCAGGGCTTTTGTCTTTCTTCCTCTAACCAAATATAACAACAACAATTGTGTGTGTTTCTACTATAATCGCTTTCCTTGAGGAGCCTCAGGAAACAACTCTCCTCACAGGATTGCATTTTTGTTTTTTGGGGTTTTTTTTTTTTTTTTTTTTTTTTTTTTTTTTTTTTTTTTTTTTTTTTTTTTTTTTTTTTTTTTTTTTTTTTTAGGAAAGACATTAAGACCTCTTCCAGCTAAATTACATAAAGAGAAAATAATGAGGTTTATGATGGAGCAATGAAGAAGGCCAAAAGTTCCTAGGTGTTCCAGGACAGACAGCCCTGTACAGCCAGGTCATCTTCAACTGGAACTCAAGAAGTCGAGCATTGAGTGGGAGCTGTTAGCAGCCCTTTGCCAGAGATGCTGGATGGTCTGAGGTACATGCATCACCCCTGAGATCAAACACCTGTTCTGTCTGCTAGCGATTCTCACGCTGGCCACTGCCCCAGTTAATTCTTAAGTTCAAAGTTTACTTCATGACCATTCATGAATAATTTCACCTGATAATAGTAAATTCTTTTATTCATGATTGGGGAGAGAACTGAACCGATTAATCATTCTCTATTCTCAGATTTTTCTCCACTGGCAAGATGTCTCAGTGAATAAAGCCTGATGAGGAAGGACCTGAGCTGGATCCCACCTCCCTTCTACATGGTGGGAGGAGAGAACCAATTACCATAAGTTGTTCTCTGATCTCCATGTGAGCATGTGCACATTTATGTGCACACACTCGTGTGTACACACACATGCACACTCAAATGCAAAATCTGTGTATGTGGTTGTATGTATGTGCGTGTGTAGGGGAGAGTTATCAGTTGGGTTAGACTAGTAATCCTTGGCTGAATCAGTCATGTGTGAGGAATGTAAAATGGGCTCAAGTTAGACTATCTAACCACAAGAGCTTTCCTAGGCTGACTTCATTTTAAAGGAAGTATGATCTGCCTAGGCATCAACCAACTAGCAACATAGTCAGCAGATATGGATACTTATGAGTCTTCTTAGAAGGCTCTTAGATACCACTTCCTCAGAGGACCTGGTTTCCTATGAGACAGGGATGTTATAGGAGACAGTAACAGTGTACCCTTGATTCTAACCGTGTATGTTGATTGCGTCCCTTGCTGCTATGACCAAGTTCCTCATAAGAAGCAACTTAAGGAAACAAGGGTTTTAAGGAACCCATTCTGCCATGATAAGGAGACATGACAGTGGATGGCTCCACAACAGCAGGAGATATGAGCTGTACCTCAGCAGGTCTAAAGACAGAAACAGGCAGGAAATAGGCCAGGCTTTAAACCTCAAGACCCCAGCAATACACTTCCTCTAACAAGACAACCTCCCAAAACAGTACCACCACGTAAGGACCAAGTGGTCAAACATGTGAACCTGTGGGACCCAATTTACATTTATAACACAGTCCAGTATTTAGTTTTCAATTCAAAGACAAAACCATGTATAACATGGCTGTTTGAAAATTAAATGAAAGAGGAACAAAAGTCACTTCTTTTGGCCTGCTTTGCAGCAAACTCTGCTCTAGGGAGCAAAGTGATGACAAGCCTCATTCCATTCTGGGTTCATATGGGTGCACACATCGGGTAGCCCAAAGAAGATTTGAAACTACCCTAGATGGGAAGGCACTCTTCTGATATTTCTTTTTCATAAGCTTAAAGCCAAGGACCAGGCTATGCAGTTTCATGCTTCTTAACAGAAATGCCAACAGAGGCACTATTGTTCCCCTCAGGTGACAAATGCCACAGGCCTTGGCCAGCCAAGCTCTCTTGAAACACAGCTGTTACTGCAGCACCCATGAGAAAGATGCTTTGTTTTAACTGTCACACTTTTTTCTTTTTTAGGATGTTCCTTGACACTGCATTTTTGGGATGACCTTTCCAGAACTGCATGCACAGGTGCCTGCAATGGACAGTCATGGGGTTGCTCTGGAAAGGTTATACACTGCCTTCTTCATAAAAGGAAAAAGAGCGGGCAAGGATCCCAGGGATGAAGTACGTAAGTCCACAGCCTACATCAGGCCCCCACCCACAGCTGCCCTTCTCCATTTGCTTTAGTTTCCCCTATGTTACCACAGCACAGAATGATCCTGCTGATTGAAGAGCCACCCTGGACCTTCTCCCATTGCCCACTTCTCCATAAGAGGCCCCTTGTGAGCAGAAGCAGCACATCTTCCAAGTGTCCCGAGATAAGCCATGTTGTATCGACTCCTTTGAATAACCAAGTCTATGTTATTGGGGCTCTAAGCATATAATGTAGGGGCAGTGTATCAATGATTTAACCTTTAAACATTTGTTATTATTATTTTAATCATAGCAGTGTGGAAACTAGGTCAGAATTAATTTATTCTTCATCACCACAGAGCGGTCTGAAGTCCCTTTATCTCCAATCTCATCCTGGCATTTCAAGAAGTTGGTTTTAAAGGAGCGGCACCCAAATTCAGGTTGTGAGGACAGAAGCCGCTGCTGTGATTGATGTGTGAGGGGCAGGTTTCTTGTCCCTTCTGGTCACTCCCAGCAAAGTCGGACTGTTTATTTTCCTTCTGTGTGAAGTACTTGGGATGTAGCATTAGAGGTCACGTGGGTGAGTAGGGTGAGCAGGAAGCTGTGGCATTCTGCACTGTGGGCTGTGCAATGTGTGAGGGATTGCAGGAGAGGTGTGAAGTTGTACTGAATCATGTCAGCTGATGACCTGGGATTCACAACAAACAGCTGCATCAACAAACTATGGCAGGGCCTTTGGGGAAACAGGTGGTGGTGACATGGGGCACAGCCTGCCCCATCCTGCATCTATTAGCTGTAATTATGCTTATGACTCCTGCTCTGGGCAGCTGAAGATCCATCAAGGCCCACCAGGACTACTAGGTACCCTCAGTTTTAGATGGTGGCCAGTCAGCTGTAAAAATGGGCCACAGTTGGTAGCAACAGAAGGAGCCTGAAGCCTGAAGCAATTTTTCTTTGAAATCAGCTTCTAAATTGCAGGGAGTCCAAGTAAATTGACACATTTACTAGCTTGAACTCCTTTCTCTTCCTGCTTCACTGCCTCAGCCAGGCCTCTCCTCAACAGAAAATTCTCAGTGGGTAGGGGTGGGGTGGGCTCCCATCCTAGACAGGATGAACCTCTGTCTGCCGGCCTACACAGGCACTCAGGTGACAATTTCTGCCTGCCTGCACATTTTTATTTCTAACATTTATGAGAGCATCTGAACCATATGGTTGAAATATTTTCCATAAAAGAAAACTAACCCACAAGGGGAAACCCCTGTTTAAAAAATTAAAACGAAGACGCAAAGTGATGTCAAGCACACAGGCTCTTTTTACAGTCCACACTTCTGGGTAGCAGAAGCCATGCTCTTAGTAGCAGGTTTCTCTTATAATTTAGCTGCTTAAAAGTCTAAGGGCTTTCCTTCACTAGTTAGAAGCTAAATAACTAGAAGGCGTTAGGATTCCTGGTGCAATGGGCGGACAAATGCGTTAGAGTTAGCATGGCGCTCAGACACAATGCGAGTGTGTGTGTGTGGGGGGGGGGGGGGGGCAGGACGCCCCTTTCATCCATATACATGAGTAAGAATGACCATGTGCCCTTATAAGCCAAAACCTGCCTTTCTCTCTCTCTCTCTCTCTCTCTCTCTCTCTCTCTCTCTCCACACACACACACACACATTTTCCACGTGTGTCCGAATCACAGCCTTTCCTGTTTAATAAACTCTATAATGGGTTGCTGGTATTTGTGATCTATCTCTCCCCCCCCCACCCCGGTTCACTAACAAAAGAAGTGCCCACGAGAGTTTAGCATTTGATTAGTTGCATAGGTTGTATAACCTTGTCTTTCTAGGTAATATTTGGTGGTCCATGCCTGACTAGTCAGTTTTTAAGCAATCAGGAAGTGTGGAAATAGAGGAATGGAGCTGCAGAAGCATGTAAAGAGCTACAGGTACAGGTATGGCTTCCGGCTGGTAGAAATGTCAACTCTAGCCTAGTCACTTTGGACAAGGAAACTCATCTTTCATGTTTCATGTTCTTTATTCACAATGGAAATAACTGTCCAATGAGCAGTCTGAGATGAGATACAATAGCACTATACTGGAACATCCAGGCAGTGTCATCAAAACTGTGAGCCCCAGTGTCTTGCTGGCATCATCTACACTTCCTCACAGCCTGTCGGGTTCCAGAAGGCCTGATAAACTCTGACTTCTGCTCTTGTGTGGTTTTCTTCTTCCCACAGCCTCACCATCTCTCATCATGAAGTGTTCTCAGTCACCACCTCTGGGAAGCTTTTCGTGAGGTCCCTCAGAGGAGTCTCCACTGGAATGCCCAGAATTAGTAGGGTTTGTGTACCTGGCTCCAACTGGAGGAAAAAGCTATTTGATACAAAACTGCTGTTTCCCAGGCCGAAGATACAAAAGCTGCTTCAAGCTGCCTTCACTAATGGAGAGAAAGATATGAGGCAATTTCTTTTCACCTCAGTAGATAATATTGCCTGGCTTCTGAAAACTCTGGGTGGGCAGAAAGGGAGACCAGGAAATTTTATGTCCCAGATTGGGGAAGGTGTTTACTCCAAAAGGTTAGCAGTGTCCCTGATCTTGAAGGAGGAGGCTCAGCCTGAACCTGCAAGCTCCTGTATTGTTGGTCCCTTGACAAGATGCACCAGAGAGGCTATCACCGTGGTTAGCACAGGGGAAAGGACTCACAGCCATCATTGAGCAACAAGACTTGTGTGGATCTGAGGAAAAACATAGAGAATTGAAGTAAAATATGTGACAACGTACATATTCATGTGAGGAAAACATGGGGATATGGAGAAAGAACGTTAGAAACAGCAACCCTCCCAAGGCATGCTTTCACAGAGTGATAAAACACAACTTCAATGTCTGTCACCATTCAAAGTGCCATAATTTTATCACCCTTCCCACACAAGACTAAGCTATTCTGAGTTCTGCTATTTCTTAGCTCTCTCACCTCAGTATGCCAAAGGTGTCTGACAAATAAATGTGGGAAAAAAATTCATTCTTTTCCCCGGCATGGATGGAGAATTTATTATGGGATGTGCAACTTGGCACATGCTGCTGTTTTCTTGCCGTCATGCTCTGCCCTGCAATACGCTTTGGCTGAGAGCAGATGCCCAATTAATTTGCCTGATATGGTCTCATGCCCGAGAACTGAAGTCTAGTTGCTCTTTGCTGATTTGACCCCTTTGCCCAGCCACCAATCCAAGCAGAACAGAGAAGATTGCTAGCTGCCCTTCCACGAGAGCTGTTCCCTCCCCTCTTGCTTACACACAGCTTACACACACACCGTGCCAGAGATTTCTATGTTTTGCTTTGTCTGGTTTCCTTTGTTAAAACACAAATACAAAACAAAACCCCCTTTGAACTCCCTCGAGGACAACGGAGGGGAAGCCAGAGGAAGAGGAAGCTCTTGATGCTGCTGCCTTACCAGCATCCATTCTCCCACTAGATCGTTCATCAAATGAAGAACCCAAAAGTTGGGTGATCCAGTGCCCTGTCCTGCATGGCTTGGTCATGAAAAACCACCTGGTGCAGCGAAGGAATAAAGGAAGGACAGACACACAGACATGTGTACAGAAAAGCCAGCATTGGGTGGGCTGTCCAGACTTGGATGGACTATCAAAACTACCCAGAGCCTCAGTAAATTTATGATGAGCATCAGGGTGGGAAGGATTTGCTAGTTTGGGCAGAAGGTCTTTGTACATCAGCAGTTCAGGTTGCCAGCCTCAGGCAGGAGGAAGCTGCCGTTGCTATTTCTTGCTCACACTAGTCAATCGTTTAACACATATAGTGGCTCACACTGTCAATGTTCTCACTTGGGCCCAGGGAAGCCTTTGCCAATCCTGAGCCTGATCTGTATGGAGAGGGCTTTGCCAACCCCATGTAAGACTGAGGCACTGGCTCCTTGACGCGGCTGTGCCCATGTCAATAATACACATTCACCCAGGACCCCATCTCTTGGCACTTTCACCCTAGGCTTCTTCTGTTCTCCACAAACCAGGAGACTGATGATACCAGAGATTAGATTGTGCTTCTTCCCTCATGCACTTTCTGACCAGGCCTTTCCAGTTCCACAACCACTGAGATCTTCAGCTCTGTGTGTATCTTCTCACAACTGACAGAGCCAGAGCTGCAGGCAAGGCCTGGGCAGGCCAATTGCTGCATTCCACTTCTAGTGACATTGTCCTGACTTGCAAATTACTAACTCTCCATTGTGTAAATCATTCTGCTTAAAAACCTGGGGCTGGGACAATTCTAAATAGTCTCTCAGAGGTCACATCGTTTTACATATGGCCCTTTCAACAATGTGACTGTTAAACTCAAGGACACTTTTAGCTATCTCCTGCAGGGCATGCATTCACAAGAACCAGAGAAAGGGGACATAGTCACTTACTGGTCACTGGTCAGCTTGAGGAGCTGTCTAAGTCTTGTTATTTCTGTTTGGAATTTGATGGCACCTCACCCTAAAAATTGAACTGGAACCCCAGCATTCTAGAGATTGAAGCAGGAGGATTGCCATGAGTTTAAGAACTGCCTGGTTACATAGCCAGTAGCAAGACAGCCACGCTACATGTAAGACCTCTAGGCACAAAGGCAAGCAAAAACGGACCTGAGTCTGCTTAGGTCTTTAAAAATTATTAAAAATTATGCTCTAGTTTTGACAGCCATAGCAAAAGAGTGACACCCTCCTTTAACACCCATTGCTAAGTGTTCCCAGCTCTGTCACTTTTCCTAGCACCCCAGCATACGCTCTGACATTCTGCCAATTATACACGCCTGTGTGACTGAATGATACCTTAGAATGCTTGGAATATAAAACACACAATCTTCTCTTCTACCACACAAGACTCCCTCGACTATCTTGCTGGACAATTTACTCTTCTTCTCCAAGCCCCTTGCTGCTTGCCCCTGTTAGGACTACAGTGGCCACCTGGAAAGCTCATCTGACAGTTTCAGCATTTCAGACCCACCGATTATTAAGGCCGAACACAAATGGTACCTCTTTCATGAGCTGTGGCTGAGACTCTAATCCCTCTGCCTCCTGGGTAATCTCTATGTCCCCTGTATTCCCACAGTTATTTAGTTTAGATGATTTTAAGGACCCCATTCATTATTTTTGCAATGCACAGTGGTTATTGAGCGCTTCAGTATAGTAGTTAAGCATGTAGGTGCTGAAGTCAGGATTTCTGGGTGCAGATGCTGGCTTAGGCATAGGCCTTTAGGTAAGTGACTTAGCCTCTTATACAGCAGTCCTTTCAACTATAAGAGAAACTTCCCCATTGGACTGTTATACAAAGTAAGTAGGCCAGTCCCACGTAGATTTGGCTGAAGTGCTCAATAAAGTTATTTATTACCATAGCTACAGTATGTCTTTCTGTCTCGTATATCTTTCCACTCTGGCTCAAAGAACTTTGCATATGGATATATGTTTGTAAGAAAAAAAAAGTAGAATAAATAAGACTTCTTTTCTCTCTGAATTTACCAGTTACATCCCATTAATAATTTTGGGGGAGTTGCAGGATGTTTCACAAGGCTATTTCACAGGATGTTCATGTACACTTTTAATGTATTTTCCTTCTTCAACATAATATACAAGATGATGAGTCTTTCTATGAATTCGGTTCATTGTGCACTGCTTCCCAACTGAGTAACACACACACACACACACACACACACACACACACACACACACACACACACACACTTTCATGAAGTGTATTTCTCAGAGATGGGTAAGAAGAAACAACAGATGCCCAGGACTCAGTATGAGTCAGGCCCCTGAGGCTCAGAGGGGCTGCCTGCGCCTGCACTCGATGCAATTTTGACTTTCCATAAACCACTTGCATTGCAGTGGGGGGACGGAGGAGAGCATTCTGCCCTGGGTTTAATACCCTGTGGCAATGCGACCTGCTAGGATAATATGTCACTATTCATCTGGGCTGTTCCAGCTAGCATACATTCGCCTCAGGATGCTGCCCTCGTAGCACCTCAGACAGTTATTCTTTGGAATTATGAGTGGAAAGAAGAAAGAACTGGCCCAGGGTAACCAGGAGAACTACCACACACTTTTCCTTTCAGCGTGCCATTCCATGCTGTCATTGATCAGGGAAAATGCTGAAATTGTCTGGGAGGCGTTGTCTGGAGATGGTAAAAAGCCAGCCTTAGACTTCAAGGAGTCTGTAACTCAGAGGAAAAAAATCCTTTAGCCTGTAATAATAACAAATGATAAATAAAGCACTTCGAGACCTGGGCCTCTCTTGTAGGACTTCACAACTGGTAATATTGTTTGGCCCGTCAGACGGAGCCTTGCCGGCTAGGCCAGGGTGGGATATGGAGGTAGAAGTTTAAGATTCAGAATTCCCTAAGTGTAGAAAAGACTTAGGGGAGGGAAATAATAGTGAAGGCATATCCTAACCCTTCACATTTAGGAGGAGGTCTTCACACAAGTCCCCACACATTTGTGTCTGTGTGTACGTTACTGGGGATGGAACCCAGGGCTTGTGTGCTGAGTGGGCACACTGTCACAAAGTCATGCACCACCTTGGCTTTTTACATTGATTTTTGAGATGATAATTGCATCATTTCCCTCTTTCCCTTTCTCCCTCCAAACCCTCTCATATATTCCACCATTCTCTTTCAAATTCATGGTTTCTTTTGTTGGTGGTGGTATATGAACAAAGAAATATGTATTTAAATATAATATGCATAATATACATATTCCAAAGCATATAAGATACATACATTCTACCTGTTCCATCTGTGTGATGCTACTGTAAACAGTATACTCAATGTATATGTCTTTAGGGCTAATGATTTGGTGTTAGATAACCATTTGGCGTGTTCTTCCCTGGGAAAGACTATTTCTCCCCACTTCAGTCTTGCCTGCAGTTCTTTCCTAAGGCTGAGGCCTCATGGCCCTCCCTCATCACTTTAGCATATCTATTATTGTCCTGTTCACCTCCTGTGTAGGCAGCCATGTTGGTGAGATTTTATGGGTGTAGATTCTGACATCTATTTTTAGGAGACACAATCTCAGAGGTCTCCTCTACCCGGCAATCCTGCTGCCTCAGCCCCTGAAGGTATGTTACAGCCATGTCTTGCCTCGCCTAGACCCCACACATAATTTAAAAAATGACCTGGTCATTTCTTCTAATATTCTGGCCTACTGGTTTCTGTCACTCCTGTCTTCGAAACTGAAGAAGGGACGGGAGAAAATGCGTCGACTGGAAACAGAAAGGGCAGGGAAGAAGGGGTGAGAGACTGGGAGTCAGAGAACACATGTAAGAATAAGAGAGAACAAAGAGAGAGCTCTGTTGTTAGGGCTGAAGACCGACCACGGGTGGGTGGAGGCAGAGCAGTGAGGAGGGGATGCCAAGGAGGAAAAGGAAACGCTTGAATCTTGACATCTGTTTCCACTGTTGGTGTCGTGAATGAAATAACAGTGGGCTGTGGGGGCAGAGGAGGTGCAGCGAGCCAGGTCCGCGTGGGTAGTAGAAGTGTTGTGGCAGTTGACATACCAAAGCATTCATGGCTCGTCCTCTGTTTCCGTATGAAAAACCTGCCATTTTAACACTGTTGGCAGAGCAAGTGTAACTGTGATGCATAGTGTAGTTGGATTCTTCTATCACCTTGAGGGTACACAGCCTCACTGTGCTTCCAGAAGCTTCAAAGGAGAGAGAAGGAGCCAGGCTCACTTCATCTCTGGAGTCATGTTTATGGCAGATGTTTGCTATTTATTTAAATTCCTTCATTCAACCAAAGAATAAAAATAAAAATAAAAAAAACAAAATAAAAAAAACCTAGTCTGTGATTTGAGCTGGGTGGGAGTCCGGGGGTGCTTACAGAATGAAGCCGGGAGCACTGTTCTCTCGGGGAACTGCCTAGGAAATGGAGGAAAGTCTTAAATAAATTACAAAGTCAAAATCCTGCTCAGCAATAGCTCAGATGTGACCGTAATGCTGCATATATTTCTGTGCTTTGTGATTTATTTGACCTTGGTTAACAAGCTCCACAGAGAGAGAGGGGGACTACCCCTCCTATTGTGGTGGAGGCCCCCCACCAGGGGTTACTAGCAAAGCCCCAAGTGGCAGTGAGCCACCTAGAGGCTTTATTAGACTGCTTTCAAACTCATGAATGCAGCAGATTTCTGTTGAAAGCAAATATGATTACATTGGCTTAAATAATTTAAGGATCAAATAAAATCTTCATCGAGTTGGTTGTGGTGTTGAGTATAAATGTGTCAGAAGCTAGCAATTAACTGCAGACCAGATCACAGGTGGAGTTGGACCACATGGAGAGCAGTGTACCTGCTGTGGTCTTGCCAGCCTATGCCATGGGAAGAAGGGGCAGTGCAATCCCACAGCGTTCAGGGAAAGGCGACTTCCCTTCCTGTATGGCTGCTGCATGAGGCGATGGAAAGGAGCTGATTATGTGGCAACCTGGGTATTTCATGCAGCATGACCTCACTACTCAGGGCCCTTTGTTCCCAGGCATTAGAAAGTCATGGCTAGTTTATAATCAGCTTTACTGCAAGCTTCCAGCTTACAAGTTGAAGGCTCCTGACCGTGGGGAAAACATGTCAATTTGTATATGATGCCAGATGCAGAGCCACCCTCTCTCTCTCTCTCTGATACAGAGTCACAGACAGTCCTATCTCTGTTGAGCCAATGGCCCTGTCACCCTTTTAAAACACTGCATAAACTATAGCTCTAGCATATTCCAGAGAAGACCCTGGAAGTGAGTGCCCACCTTATCTCTGGTTCACCAACTGGTACACAGACACCTCTAGAATTAAAAAGGATAGCCACTGAGTGGCAATTTTTTTCTTATTACATGATCTATGGGTGGAGTGTTTGAGTGCAAGTAACAGAAACATGACTATGTGTGATCATATTTTAAATAGTTTACTCTTAGACATATAGCCCTGTTGTTTGTACATGCGTTCAGTGTAAAAGGCTTATCTTTCATGACATTGCAATAGCCAAAGATTAGAATAAACCCCAGTATCCACCAATAGAAAGATGGTTAAATAAATAATGGTTCACCTGCACAGTGGAATTCTAGGGCACTATAAACATGATGAGGCAAATCTATACGAATGGATATGGAAAGGTCCCTAGGCTATATCATAAAGTGGGAAAGAATGTGCTGAAGAAGGCATGATGTGCTCTGCTTTCTGGAGCATGATGCTCCCCTTCCCACATTACTGCCCTCTTAAGACTCTTAAGACAATTTTTTCTCTAATCCCTACCTGGCCATGAAAATTTAATGCCATGAACATCTGTTTATGTCCTGTATGCATAATGTATACTTGTGATTTATATACAAAAGACTAAGAATTTTTCACTTTCAAAAACGAGTGTTCGCCCATCTTGGGAGTGCTAGCAAACCCAATGAGAATGCTTGTTCAAGAAGAAAAGGAGAAAGCTTATTCTACAATGTAGTGGAAGGATTACATAAGAAATTAATAAAAACCATTATCTGTATGCAAGGGAAGGAATGGGAAGTAAGGGTACAGATGTGATATGTCTTTACATATTCAATGTCGCTCTCATCTTTAATGTACTTTTAAATATTTCATTTTTTTATTGTGAGTCCATCTGCATGTCTGTATGTCCATGTATAGGCATGTGACTGTGGGTGCCCACAGAAGCCAGAAGAGGGTGTTGGATCCCTTGTAGGTAGAACTACAGTCATCATGAGCTGCCCAAGGTAGGAGACTCCAGTTCTCTGCAAGAGCAGCAAGTGATCTTGGTTACTTACTTAATTGCCTCCCCAGCCCTGCCATTTTGCCTTTTGAACTAAAACTATTAAATGAGGCCAGGGATATATTTTAGGGGTATAGCAGTTGCCTAGAATGTGCAAGGCCCTGGTTTCCATTTCTAGAGTAGTAAGTTGTTTTAAAAGATCTAAGTATGTAAGTAGATGCTTTCAAAAATTTAAAAGAAAAACCAAAACAAATAATGTACATCTAAGAAACTGCCAAACAAAACAAACAGGAAAGCAAACCTCCAGCCCATCAAAGCCCTTCTAGCAGCTGAGCCTGGCTGTTCCCTGGCTCAGAGTCAGCACTGCTGGGAAGGAGGTGGCCCTGACCACACTACACAGGGGGCCTCTGTTCCTGGACAGTCTTTTGTCCTCTACGCTTGTTTTTCCAGCACAAAAGGTGACTGAAGAAGGTTCGCTTCTGGAAGGGCTAGTTTTAAAGAGCAAAGGCTCTATTTAAAAATCATTAGGGTGTTTCAAAGCATGAGGAAGAGGCTGTAAAGGAGCATAGAGGAAACTTGTACATACCTTTTCGTGTGGAATTAAATGCGGGAGGAAATTGCTCTTGTGTTCTTTTCCTCCTAAAGCTGCAGGCCCTCCTCAGGATGGGACAACACCCAGGATGGGAGGATGGGACAACAGAGCCCAGCCTTTAGAAGGTAAGGGGCAGGCAGAGATGCTGGGCTCTCTCAAGCTCTATGACCTAGGGTCCCAGTTAGCTTCCTCTGACAGTTTTCGCTTTCCTGAGTGAGCTCTCCAGGAGAGGAAAAGCCAGGCGTTAGGTTGATTAGTAGACCAGAAACTCCATTGTGAAATTAACAAAAACAAAACCAAGAAGGGGGCTCACTATTCCATGTACCAGGAACTTTAATTTGATTGTGTAATGAGGCAAGATAAGAAATAACATATGCATGACTGCCCTCTTCCCTTTGCTTAGATATCAAACACCGTAATGCATATTTGAAATAAATGGTTGCCTTTGAAGCAAGTTTTGTCCTTGAAGTATTCCAAGGAGTTTTCTGGGAAGGAGTCAGTGTATCTAGGACAAGTTCAGATTATGACCCTAAACTTGGGGTTCCCAGTTGGTAGACTGGATACAATGCTAGCCCATAGGACTATGCAATGACATTGTTGTAAAAGTGAGTTGGCTGAGTGGTGTAAGCAATGTTTTATAAGGGTGCAATATTGTCATTGCTGATATTATTATTTCTAAGACACGGTGGGAAAATTGCTACTTAGAACTCAATAGACAACAATCAATTGTAGTAAGAAGTTTCTAACCCATCCTAGCCCCAGGGTCTTGGACCAGGAGTCCCAAATAATCACACAAAGTCTTATATTAATTACAGGCTGTTTGGTCTGTGGCTCAGGCTGGTTCCTTGCTAACTCTATTTTTCTATTTACGCTTAGCCACGCTGCTTGGCACCTTCTTGACTCAGTGCGGCATTCTCGTCCTGCTTCCTCTGTGCCTCCTGCCATCTGTCCCTCTGCTCTTCTGCTTTCCAGAACTTTCCTGGTCTGGTTGCTCCAACTCTACTTCCTGTCTAGCTACTTGACCCATCATCATTTTATTAAACCAATAGGAGTGACAAATATTTACAGTGTACAAGAGCATAGTCCCACAGCAGTCAACAAATGTGTTGAATGGAATTCTTGAGTTGAATTCAACTTCTTTTATTGAGGGAGAGTCTAGAATAAACATTTTCAAAAGTATGAACATATACATATATATATATATATATATGAATAAGTTTCAGAGACAATTGGTTATTGCTTGGTACATATAGATGATATTCATTCATAGATACTCTGAATAACCATGTGGCTAACTTAGATAGCCATTATGTTGAGTGAGTTGTGGTTTGTCTCTTAGATGTACTTCAATGACCCATGTGTTGATGACTTGGTCTTAGTTCATGTTATTACTGAAAGGTGAAAGAATTTTAAGAGATAGAGTTTGGAGGAAGAAAGTTAGGTCACTAGATGTGCTTTTTATAGGAATCAATATCTCTGGTCTCCTCCTGTCTCCTGGTTACCATGAAGTGAAATTCTCGCAATTCACCCTCTAACATGTTATACTAAATTGCTCTAAGCTCAAAAACAAAAAAATCTTAGTGAGTATGGACTGGAACTGTTCATGATAGTGAAAAGGTAGATTGTTATTGTGGTGGGTCAGGAAGCAGATGAGAACTACAGGTAGATTTAAGTTTCAAGGCTCACCTGCATAATTCCAAAATTTTCACAGTCTACCTAAATAAGTAGGTGTATTGACTGTGGTGAACCAAGTTTTCAAGCAGGAGGCTATGGGAGACATTTCACATTGAGTCTTCTCAAGATTATCAGTATGTTAGTTGGTTCCAGGTGCTAAAACTTACTACTATAACTTTTCATATGTGTGTGTATATTGGTGTGAAATATTTATGTTGTAAGAACATAAATATTCAGCATATCTGTTGGTTAGTCCATCATTTTTTTTTTTATCATTATTGTAATACTTTGGGCTCCTTTGTGTTTTACCCCCAGTCCAAGAACTACCACCAGATCAGTTTTTCCTTAAACTAAGTTCCAAAAGGTGCTGAATTTAGTAGCTGGAAAGATAGGTTAGTGATAGAGAGCATGTACTTTTTTTGCAAAAGATCCAAGTTTAGTTACTTTGCTTACAGCTACCTATTTCAGCATCAGGGAATCTGGCGCCCTCTTCTGGATTCCACAGGTACCTACATTCAAGTGCATATACTCACATACATGCATAAATTTACACATAATTTTAAATAATAATAAAACAAAATCATTTTAATAGATGCTGAATTTGAAAGCACCCCAATCTCCCCCATTGAATTATCATTTCTTTTTCTGTTGTTTGATTGGTTCTCACTGCTTTTCCATCTCAGTTTAGGGACAGGATTGTTCCTAATGCTGAAGACCCAACAGGTTTTCTTTATTCCTTAAGTTCTAGACCAAGTATCCCCTCCTACAAGAAGTTTCCCTGATTTTCCTGCCCTCATCATCCCCCTTTTGCCTTTTCTTAAGCTAAAGAGGATTGACTATCTCCACAACATAGTTCAACAATTTATAGATTTTTATGCACTTTGTCTATACACACATACACAAACGTTTTTGTTGAGTGGTAAGACACCCAGATATTTTTTGCCATTTTTTAAATATTATTTTTTTGAGACAGGGTTTCTCTGTTTAACAGTACTAGCTGTCCTGTAACTAGCTCTGTAGACCACACTGGCCTCGAACTCACAGAAATCTACCTGCCTCTGCTAGGATCAAAGTTCGCATTTCATTTTTTAAAAGATTAACAGATATTGTACATATTTATTGCATACAAAAGAATACTTATAAATATGGGCTGAATATATTGTGGGATAACAAAATCAAGCCAACATAGACTAATTTATATGCTGGCTATGCTCTAGGAAGACTTAGAGCCTGCTCTCTTACTTTTAAAATATATACAATACATTGTTGTTAATTTTATGTATTTGTTTAATTTTTTGATACAGTATTTTGGGGGTTTTTTTTTGTAGCTTTGGCTATATTGGAACTCACTGTGTAGACAAGGCTAGCCTCCAGTCAATGGTAATTTTTCTATCTCTACTCTCAAATTCTGTAATTATAAAAAACTCTTAGCACATTCTGCTAAGACTAGGTATTCTAGTATTCCTTTAAAAATGTCTTTTAAAGACTGTGGCAGAGATAAACAGTTGTTAATTGGCTGGCTAATAAAAACGGTTGAGAAAGTAAAATCATGAGTGGTATTCTTGTACTCAAGAGCAAAGCTGGACTATGCAAGGATTTTATACATTATAGGCTGCTCTCAAATTCACTATATACCTAAGGGTGTCCTTGAAATTCTAATTGTCCTGCATTTACTTTCTAGGTACGGGGTTAAGAGTTATGCCTAGCTCAGTCTAAATTGCATATGCCTCCCAGGATCATATAGAGATGGGTAACTGCTGTGTTTATACACTTGGATGGATGTGAACACACACCAAAAAATCACCAATTGCAAATATCACAGGCCTGAAGAACTATATGGGAAACATGTGCCCAGGTATTTTGATCAATGATATCCAGAGTATATTGATGGAAGAAAATTTGGGCTCAGTTTATTCACAACAAGTCATCTGTGAAGCAAAGCAACCTTTTTGATATTTACATACTGTCAGGGAAAAATTATAATGGGTTGTTATAATTATGAGACCTTTAAATATTTTCTCTAAGTTCCCGAAAAGGGCTAAGTGGAGGAAGAGAAGCAGGTGGAAGATGAGGAAGAAGTTTTATCCTGCCGTACATTTAAAGAAGGTAGAGTCTGTGGAACCCAGGGAGGCCTCATGCAGAGATAGGTTGAAGAGGCCTCTACATCTGAATCCTAAGTCTGACTGTGGGTGGGGTGTCTAAGTGATCTTCTCTCTCCTTTCTCCCCCTTTTCCTTTTCTTATTTTTTGAGATGGGGCCTCACTATTTAGCTCAGACTGCCTTTGAACTCATCCTGCCTCGGCTTCCCTGAGCGCACAGGGATGTCAAGCTTCCCTGGGATGACAGGCTTGTGTAGGCTCAATAGTTTCATCCCTTAGCTGCAGCTCAGCTGAGGTGATGAAATGGAGGAAACAGTGGGTGTCTCTAGGACTTCGCAGGCATATGACGAGTCCCATGCCACAGGAGTCTTAAAGACCCACAGCAGCGCCAGCACCTATGATTTTAGTGATGTCGTAACTGAGCTACTGCGATTATCTTAAACACCTAACTATTACTACTACCACCATTACTACTAACTACTACTATTCCAACATGGCTACGTACAGCCAAGACAGGGGCCCTTTCTCTAACAGATGGTGAGGAGATGTTAACTTGGTATAAATCAGAAAGGATGTTCACAGAAAGATTCGAGTCATTGCTTAGACCGAGGTGTTTGTGCCTTTGTAGATTTTACATCATATAAAGAAGGAAATAACATTTTGAGCTTCAGGACTCCCTAACACCAGCTGCTCTCAATGACAGCACCACCGGCTGTGCTCTGTGTGTCTTCAGTGCATTAGCAGGATGCTTGGAGGCAGGGGCTGGGGTTGTGCAGTACAATCCACTCCAGGAGCTTCCTCCTCAGAGGAAGGGGAGCAGACAGTAGCCCCAAGCCAAGTTTGTCCTACATAACTTCTCTTTTATAAACGGAACATTTCACCTATAAACACAGATTTCCTGCTCTCTTGAAAACACAGCCTTGTGACATTGGCTGCACCTTCTCTGGTGGTGGGGGAGGTTGGGCCGCTTCACTGGCTTGTTCCAGGCACTCTGACACCTGTTGGGACTTGTAGACAGAAGGAATGATAGAAGTGAGCTCCAAGGTCCCCACGGAGAGCCCAAGGGACAGCTGAGAGCATAGGGCACTGTTAAAGAAAAACTTCTTTTGCAGCAGATGCACTACAGAAATGCACCACTGGTCAAAATGCAGTAAACAACTATCTAAGGTGCTCACGGCTAATTAATGCATCCATTATATAGTTCTTATACCTAAGACCCATGGAAGAGGGGGCAGCAAATTTGTGGAAGCCAGAGGACCAGGGAATCTGCTACAAGATGTGTCTTCTCTATATGTCAGGGAAAGTATACCTGGGAAATCTCAATAAATTGGCCACCTAAGCAAGGCCAGCAGAATGACGATATCAGTTGACATGCCAGTGTAGAACGGGGAAAGCTCACAAGGCCCATTCCCTGGGGAATAAGTCAATAAAACTAACAGGTGCTGACAGAAAAAGAATCAGTCCCCTCTAGGGATGAGACCTTGATAGGTTATTCAATCTCAAGTGATCAGTGCTAAACACATCTACATATGAGCAACAATCATTGGGCTCAGCAGGCTGTGTGTGTGTGTGTGTGTGTGTGTGTGTGTGTGTGTGTGTGTGTGTGTGTGTGTGTGTGTAACAATAATAATAAAGAAAAGGTCTTGATCTTGAGAAGGAGAGGGGCACAGGAACAGTTGCAGGGAGAATGGAAGATTACTAATGATGTAAATATAGTACTAATATAAAACTCTCCAAAAATTATCAATTTTTAAAGGGGGATGAAGAGGAGCAGGGAGAGGGATTTTCTGCATCCTTCCCTTGCTCAGAAGAGGTAAGGAGAGAAGTGAGGGCGTCTACATTCTGAGAAGAGAGGACCCTGGGCCTGGAGCTCCTCTATGTACATGAGGACCACAGAAACACTGTGGACCTGAAGTTTTCTGATTGGCTATGGTTTTTGGTTCTCATCCCAAGTGGAACAGCTGCACAGCCAGGATGCTTGGCAGGGCTTCTGAGCTTTCAGTGGAGCGAAACCTTCAACCCTCACTGCCTCTCCACTGAAGCTCCACCAGCATCAGGGACCCTCAGGGCATCTATTCAGGAGAGGCAAGAACAGAGGCTCTCTGAGGGCTCCTTTGCACTTCCATAGCCTCAATTCCCCAGCTTCGGAAGCAGTTTCCTCTCTCTCTCTCTTTGTGTGTGTGTGTGTGTGTGTGTGTGTGTGTGTGTGTGTGTGTGTGTGTGTGTGTGTTAATGTGTATGTATGTGTGTGTGAGTGTGTGTGTGTGTATGAGTGTGTGTATGTGTTGTTGCTAGCTAACTTGTTATGATTACATCATTGTCACATTTCCCCTGGCTTGGATGCTATTGCAGCTTGGAGGTCTCGAAGATAGCCCATTTACTTCTAGCAAGTTTTCTTTCTGTTCAGACAGGATTATGAAGCTCACTCAGCTGTGCGTAAATGTTCTGTTCCTTTCTGGGGTGAAGAAGACCCTTCAGTTCAGAAGGACTCTGAATGCTAAGAGGCCTCTGGATTTTTTTGTGCTCTGTGTCTGAGGAGGCTTTGCTTCAAATTCAATGGTACCAATAGTAAACAAAGAGTAAAAGAGTAGTATCTGTTTCTACTTTAGAAACCGAAAGAACGGCCGGGAAGGGTAGGATGAAGTGACCTCATAAGGGTCAGGGAGAAAGTACTGTCAGTTTCTGAAAGACTGAATACCAATTTCAGAATTGTGCCACAGTCCTCAAGCTAATGTTTGAGGCAGGTGTCCACAGATCATGGCAGTGTGGCAGCAAAGGGCCCTGCTTCTCAGGAATCAAGAAAGGGGGATATCTTCCTTGAGGCAAAAATTCATAGGTAGTTTTAGGTCATGGTTCTCTCAAGGTACAAGAAAACTGTGGGTTCATGTATGGTACCCACAGGGACCCCTAAGGCCCCCAGTAGAATGTGATGCTCATGGTGCTCACATGGTATGGGAAATTAACACAATTATGCACATGATTTCAGGAAGTCCATACATCATTGTTACCCAGCCAAGAAGGCCTGTTACCTGTATGGAAACCTAGAAGAGTGTCTGATTGGTGCTTACAGGGACACTGGTCCCAAACTCCAGTTTCTTACTATCTCAAAAGCCAAGCCAAATGAAGAGACCCCTTTCTGGATAATTGCCATTCCTCTTAACTTTATTCATTTATATTGGAAATCTAAATCAAATCTTTGTTGTTTCCTTAGTAAGCCTACTTCTCTAATGCCCAACACTCTTGGCCCTGGTTCAAGAGGCCACGATCGAGAAACAATGCCTTAGCCTTGGACTTCCCGTGTGGTTCAGGGGACTCAGCAATGATTGCAGGAACTGTTCTAGACAACCAGAGATTGTGAGCAAGGAGAAAAATCTTGTAACACTGACGGCCTATGGTAATAGGAGACTCTTATGGCTGCAAAGTTGGTGTCTTTGAGCTGATGTATCTGCAGACTGTGAGTAACCACAGCTGAGAAAGAGAAGGCTTCCTGGCTCCATCTTGAGTACATTTCTTCCTTAGAGGCAGATCATGCCGTGTGGCTGCCAACCAAAGCCCTTGGAAGAGTTGCTGGTGGTAGCCTAGCCTCAGGGTTGCCAGCATCAGTACTTGGCCACTGTGTGACATCACAAGGTAGTCACCTGGAAAGCTGTACGTCAGGGACAGCCACAGAGGGGAAAGGTTCCGGTCACAATTGGGACCAGAGTTAGGACTGTTAGGCAAAGCCAAGAGCCCATGGTGTTTTCCTTCACTCTTCCTGATGCTTCCACTGCCACACGCGTTGGCCCCTTCTCAAACACCAATGTCCAACCTGTCGTTTCCACCTCTGATTTTAGACGAGGCTGTGCTTTGCTCCCTTCCTGGATTATTCACAGTTCTTAGCCGACGCACACATGTTATTTTTTTGCCTTTGAGTTTCAAAAAAACCCTATAAAATATGCCAACCTAGCACTTGCCTCCCTCTCCCAGCAGATATTACAGTTTTCAAGGTAAAGGGGAGCGTTTAGGGTCAAAGGGGCCTAGATTAAAATTGAGGTTCTACTTCCATTGTGATTTCACCTGTTTTAAACCTCACTGACTATTCTGAGCTAAAGTTACTAACAAACAAAAGTACTATAATGCATGGTGTTGGTGTCAAAATTAAATGATGAAACATGGTATGTATTTAATTACAATGGTAATAAAGGCTAACGTTTATCCAAAGAATAGCTGGGCTTGGTGATGAACACCTTTAATCCCAGCACTCGGGAGGCAGAGGCAGGCAGATCTCAGAGTTTAAGGCTAGCCTGGTTATAGAGTGAGTTCCTTGACAACCAGGGCTACACAGAGAAAGCCTGTCTCTAAATAACAGCAACACCATTTAGCCATAGCCTGCAGGCCATGTTGTTATATTTTTTTTATTTGTTCATGTACTGTTTCCACAGAGCTCCTCTTTGGAGTCAGTCACTATAATGGTGAGAGCAAAGTGACTTTGCTAGAACATATCTCAATGTCCGTACACTGAAATAACATGTCCTCATTAATTTTCTTCATGTGCTTTTAAAAGCAAAAATCTAGCCAGAACTCAAAGGGCACTTCTACTCTCATTTGCCTGATGAAGCCCTGTGCACATACAGCTAGGATTTCCTTGGTGACCCTTAGGAGTGGCTTGGTGGAATATATTAATATCAGGGTAGACCAAGCTGAGTTGACGATATCCCATTTTCAAAACACATGCCTTGTTTATTTACCTTTCACACCAAGCACGTACATGAAGAGCTCCTAATTCTTACTCCACCATTAATCTTATGATTGGCAGTTGATTTCACTCATACTCACGGTCACATCTGCAAAATCATATCCCAAACCTGAGCTTGACCCCAGGACTATGCAAACATGATTCTTACCTACGTGGTCAAACACAGTCCATGGAACCCTGAATAGGATGCTCTTCCCCTCTGCCCTTCACTTCCAGGACAGGTGATGATGCAGACAGCAACTTTATGCTGTTTTTTTCTGTCCAGTGTCACTCCTCAGCCCTCATTGGAGGCCACATTCTCCCTTGGGAATCCCTTGGCACTGTCTCTTTCAAAGACTACTTCATATTTCTTACTTAAGAAAATATTCATTGCCTTTAATATTCCTATTTTATAGGAATATGCTCATAGAAATATCCTTCAGGACAAATTTTCCTACCTGATTTATCTTTGTATACCCATGACACTAAGCATGATATCTTTCATATTTTTTTAAATGAATTAGCGAATTAAATGGATAGATTAAGATCTTGAAGGTTCAGAATAAAATGGTGGAAGCAGTTTGAATTATTGAAAAGCTTGAATGAACGTATTTGAAGCAATTTTGCTCTTGGATACCTAGTGCCAACTGGGCTGATCTAGACTCTCTTTAGGGAACCTATTTCAATGAATAATTAATCTATTATTAATATCATATCCATTATTTATATGTATTTGGTGTTTCTTAAATAAGTCCCAGGTCTTTGGAAACAGTTGGCTTTTCTCTAAGTATTTTACTATTTCTTTTACAGATAGAAACCCAGTTTACACTATGAATTTCTTGCTCATAGATACTATATTCTGTTTCTGCCCTGCTTGTCTCCTGTCAGCCAACAGGCAGTCTGAGAAGCAACAGTTTTGCATGATGCTCCATGAAAACAACACATGTTGAGATCAAATTTTAGCAAACACCATATCCTATTTCTTCTTCTTAGAGATCCCTAGGTACCCACTTTCCATAGGGCTGCTGTGTTACCTTACTCTAAGGAGACTTTTATTTTTATTGGCCTTTTACTGATCGAATGAGGCTTCCATGTTAATTCAGAAATTATTTATTAGAGCCCGATACACAGAGAACTAAGGTACTGTCCCGGCCCTCAGGATGCATCTGAAAATGAGTCATGACTAGAGTGTCAAGAGGCCCTCTGACATGGCAGCAGCTCACAGGAATGATCCCCAGTGTCATATGCATCTATTACTCGGAGGGAGGGAGATGATTCTGTAGCCTACCCCCCACTCCATGGCTTGGGACAGACAGAACTCTCTTGCCCCTTGGCCTCACTTACTCTCGCCACAGGTGATTTCAGAGGACCTCACATCTTCCTTTGTAAACATAGATAATTTTAGCTTAAACCATATAATATTGTCAGCAGTCAATCATTTTTACCCCTAAATGACTATTTCATATAGTTCAATGCCTTGATGGCACTCATTTGAGATGCAAATCTAGGGTCTGTTTGTAGAGAGGATCCAGTTGGGACCAGTCCCTCTCATTAAATCTGTGGTAATTATTTTTTAGCTTGTCTTCTATAGGCTCCCCTATGCTCCATCATTATCTCTTAACACTCAAGTTTACATACTAGCCGTCCTACATAGACCCTGGGCCACTCTTGTCCTCTTTCCCTTGAGAGACAGCCCTATGTTTTACTGCAAAGAAGATCCCACCATAATTTTGCCTTTGATAATGAGATTGAGATTACGATGTGGGTGGTTATCTTCAGCATGCAGTATAGTATGTGGGGCTTCTGAGGACAAAGGAAGACACAGCTGTTCCCCCATGTGAGAAGATGGGTTCTCCAGCCAAGTGGAGAAATTACATTGAACACAGCAGGGAATATTTCAGACTTCCAGGACCTGAGGGATAGAATCTTCCCATTGACATAGGGCCATATTTTATACAAGGAATGCTATTCTGAAGGCTGCATAATTCAAGACAAATTTTCCCATAGCAATAACTACAAAGTTGATATGTTCTTGGGAGCATAAATCTATAATTACTGTGTTGTCTTTTCTGTAAAGTAGACTTTATTTTCTTATCATTATCTTTAATATTTAGTATAACCTCTCCCACATTAATGAGGACCTGGGGAAGACTTTGTGGGCTTCGTTTTGGCATTGTACTTCATTGACTTCCCTTGCAGGGAAATGCAGTTTGAAGTTGATTTTCCTTGGCCGTTGTGTGAGCATGCTCATTTTGGGATATTTTAGAAGACAATGCCCTAACAGACATTTAAGGCATAATAAATTATATTTGCTGCTGATAAAATGTTAGCAAAATAGTCACCAATATACTATTTAACATGCTGATGTATGGAAACAATAAATGTACTTACTACAGACTCTGAAAAAGAATGGTAGGCAGTTGTGTGGCCTGGCATGTGGGAAGCCTGGGAACTGTTTCCAAGGATCTCTGCCAGTCTTGGAATTATGCAACTCTTGGTGGATCCTCCCTTGCTTCATATTAATTTTTGTTTTGTAAATAATATGATACTCTACCAATATGACTTTCTAAAGCATGGCTTCAGATTAGCACAACTGTCATCTTTATGAAAGTAGTTACTGAAATATATAAATGGAATCCCATGTGCCCGACAATTATTTGTCTCCTAAGGGAAGGAGAAGAAGAGGTGGGCTATGGGGATGTGGGGGTGGAGCTGAGGAATGGTTGCCTTGCTGGATGCTCTGAAAGCAAGATATGGAAAAAAAAAAATCCCTTCTGTTCCTGCTAGACCCTGGGCAGGGTTCACCAGGAGGATGACTTCATTAAAATAATTCCTGGTTAGTAGAACTTAGGCTGTGGTCCCTAATCAACAGAATCAGCACTAGGTGGAGGTCTTGGTCATCCTGATTCAGGGATGCTGCAGGGTGGAGCCTAGGATTCTACCTACTTAGCAGGCTCTGAGTGAACTTATGAAGTAGCTGGCTAGGTGGTGCTTTAGGGATCATCTACCTATTCCTATATCTTTTCACTTGCTCACAAGCACCTAACTCCACCCTCATGATTCAGTTAAAGAAGGGGTTTGAGCCTTCCATGGGCTAAAATGATTGAGGAGCTGCAAAGGACTCTCTCTTTGATGGTGAAGAGATATGAAAAAACATGAGGTCCCTGACTTTGACCTGAGGAAGAGGACAGAAATGGAAGGCTGAAGAAGCCAGAATCACTCTTGACGAGAATGTTTGAATGCCAGGCCAGAGAAACAAGGGAACTCCCTAGAAGCCTCCTAAAGGCTCAGATTTCAGGCTGCATTAGTTATTGAACCCAGCTGCTGTCACATAAAGGTGCTTTGTTTAAAGAGGTGTGCTAATGGAGGCATCCAGGTATATGCTATAGACTTTGCCCCAAGGGATACACAGTAGCTTTTTAACCGTTTCCGGAATAAGGCTTAAGCAAGCCAACTGTTCAGAAAGCACTGTCTCTGAATAAGTTTTGTATTCTAGAGATAAAGTGGAAACTCATGAAGGGGCTACTTTCTTCTCCCAAAACCACAGGTCCATCACATGTCAAAATGTATCCGGTTTCTTGAAGCTCTGAAATGGCATAATATTACTTCACATAAGGTTTATCTGGGCATGCACACAGAGACCAATAGGCATCAGAGGGACAGAGTAGCTGTGTGTGGGATTAGGGAGATTGATTTTCTTCTCTAAACATTTCTTTAGCTGTGTTTTTAGTGATGCTTATACAATAAAAACATTCATTTCGATGGCCACATAGCCTCTCAACTGTTTCTATTGTGCATTGTATCGGTAGGGTAAGAATCAGCTCATTATCTGTTAGCCTCTAGAGAGCGGAAAGTGATTAAACCTTTTGATAAAAAGATAAATGATAGGAAATTCATTTAAAAGCCCTCACAGCTCTCACTCAGAGTTTCCACACTGAGCTAGCACAAAGCCTTCCTTCTGTGCAGAGCACTCCCCCAGGCTTCCAGCTGTTGTCCCCTATTGGCTGTGATACTCTTTGAGACTCACACCTGGGGTAGTAGTATTTCCTGAAAGCATGATCACAAGGTTGAGATCGGCTCCTTTACTGTGTCCCTCTGTGTTGGCCATCCCTCTTGGAGTGACTTCATTCTCTTGTTCTGTGGGACATGAGGGTAACTGAGGCAAAGTTGTTGCATAGATGGATAGTTGATGGATTGGTGGATGTGTGGAAGTTTATTAACTTTCAGAAGAGGCCTTCATTCAATGCTTGGCCCTAGGCCAGAAGTCTATAAGGACTGGTAAAAGATAAAATGGGATCCAGTCTAGTTCTGTTTATTAGACTAGTATCCCTGAAGAAGCCACACATTACCCAAATATCTGGTGATGGGACTTGAGATGGTCTACTTCTAGAATGAGTCAACTCTTACTCCATGGAAGCTTCAAAGTTATGAGCAGCAAGGATTTAACGTTTTTAAAATATATCTATCTTTTCTTTGGGGAAAAAAGTTTCTTTTTTCTTGTACAAGTAAACAAACAAAAGAAAACACCCCAAACTTCACATTAATTACTCTGTTTATGCTTCTGATCTCTCGTCAGACAAATTAACAACTATGTGCCTTCCACGAGTCATATTAGGCTGTTTGTGCTCTTGGAATTAATTATGATAGGTTGACAGGACTCCAGAGAGAGCTGAAGGAAACAATTGTATCCTTTGCAGCTTACTCTAAATGTTGTCTCTCCCCGCACGGAGGGGGCCACACCTCACAATTAGGAGTTTATCAAAATAGAGCTTTCTCTAGTGTCAGAACAGATTAGGGCACAAATGATCTTCTTGACCAATACTAATAAAATAAGGCTGATGGTTTCATTGACTGTCATGTACAGAAAATGATGTTGTTTTGCTTGGGTTTATTTTTAGGAAATAATTTACCCGGGAGGGTATGAAAAACTTATGCCTGAACCTTAAACTCACCATATTAATACTGATTAATATATTAGAAAGAGGGACACATCGATAGAATTATTTTGAGTATACACAAGTCTTTGGTTTAGAAGTCAAAAATAGACAAACTGTACTAGCCTTTTCACTCTACTGGCTGGATACTCGGAGTGGACACTGGCTGTTTATACCTGTCAACTGTCCAGGTCCCTATCTTCAAGTGACAGCATCTCTTACCCATTTACAATCTATGTTTTCCCCAGAGTTGATACTTCTCCTTAGCCATAGGGATATTGAGAATTACGGCCATTAGGTTACATGTGGTTTAAATCAGATCAATGATACCCAAACTGTGATTTTTACTGTGACAACTGAGAGGACTTTTTTTCCGTCTTGCTGAGGTTGGCCAACTAACAAGACATAAGGCTAGACCTTCTTGTGTTCATTCTTGTTGCCTTACAGAAGTAAGTATCACCAAGACATGGAGAAAGATCTATTTAGGACAGTGATAATTGGACATGTTGATGCAGTTACGTATACAAAAACTAATGCCTGATATTTTCAGATATAATAATTAATAAATCTTCCTTCTCCTTAACATTTTCTCCTCCGGCCTTCCCTCTCTCCATTTCTTTTGTTTCTGCCTTTAAAATCACATTTCAACTTTTCAAAATCACATTTATGTATTTACTTAATGGTGTGTGGGGAGGGGGGATCATAGGATAACTTTTGGTGAGTCAGTTGTCTCCTCTTGTCATGTGGGTCCCAGGGATGAAACTGGTCTTTAATTAGGCTTGCTGCAGGTAGGCTGAGCTATCTCACTGCTCTGCTATTGTTTTTCTCATTTGCAATAAAAGAACAATTGTCTTAGTAAATGCCTTAATGTCACTAAGCTTCTTATCTGATAATTGAAGTGAAATAAGTTCCTCTCATCAGAGAGTGTGCCTGGCTTAAATGAACATCTAGAAGCAACGGATCGCAGTTAACGTTCCAGAGACAGGAGAAAAGCAACTTTACAGCCAGGGACATAGCTGAACTGAGGGGCGGACCTATACTAGAGGGCAGCAATGCCATCATTGCTGGGGCATTGCATCCAGGAAGTGTTGTGGCTGGCACAGAGCAAGACCTGAGACAGTGTGATGCCAGACAGTACTGTTCTTTTTCACTGTGGACCATATTCCCCCACCTGCTGGATAAAGCCCAGGCAAACCCCACACAGATAGCACATTACAAAAAGTGTATTTTAGGAATGTAAAGTATCTAGTCTACTGCAATAATTACAACTTAAAATTCAATTGAAAAGTAATTGTCCTGTCTCCTCCCAACTTGGATGTGAACTATACAGAAGAGAAAATGGTTGGTGTCCCTTCCCCTCCCCTCCCCTCCCCTCCCCTCCCCTCCCCTCCCCTCCCCTCCCCTCCTCTCCCCTCTCCTTCTCTACCTAGTTATGTTGATCATCAGGCTGCTACTAGATCCTGCAGGGCCTGGAGATGGACAAAGGAAAAGTGAGGAGTAACCAAGATATCCGCTTGGCATAGCCCATGCTAGCACCAAGATGGATGGAATTCCAGGAACCATACATTCTGTTTCTTCCTGGAACAACTGGACTGAAATGGGCAGGCATTTTCTTCCCTCCTCTGTCCCCTGACATTCAGCACTTCTTAGGCTCTGTTGGATTTCATCTCCACTCCAGTTATCCAGATAGGTGTGTCCAAGTTTGCTTTCATTTGCTTTGATAAACACCATGTTTCTTCCATCTTATAACTCCAAGATCAAAACCTCTCAATGAGGGAAATCAGGGCGGGAACTGAAGAAAAGAACCAAAGAAAAAGCCACAGAGGAACACTGCTTACTGGCTTACTACCCATGGCATATGCTTTCTCATACAACCCCAGTCTACTAGCCTAGGGGTAGTGCCACCCATAGTGGGCTAGACCCTCCTCCAACAGTTAGCAATCTTCCCCCACAGACATGCCCACATATCCATATGATGGGGGCAATTCTTTCAGGTTGACACCCAAAAGTTGACCACTCAAGATGCTCCTAACAGTTTATTATCTATTTCATCTCCTGCTGACGCTCTACTGTTGTCTGTGTATCAGCTCCCATGATGCTCTCTCCACTCTACCACTTAGGCTGATGTAGCAGATGGACTTTTTTCAGGTGTGATCTAACCTATCTATTCTAAGCAACAAAGGCCCATGTCTTTAAATAATTCATTCAAAGCTCTTCTATCTTTGTTTAGTTGAAAAGAGGAAAGTCATTCTCTGTATTTTATATGTTATATTAACTTGGGACCTTGGAGACACCTAATTCTAATTGATTCCTCTTGGTCTCTGGGGTCTCTGCTAAAACTAAGGCGTAATGGACTTGGTGATGGCTAACCTATTTATCAATCTGGCAAGAGAGAACCTCTCTTGAATTGCCTCCATCATTCTGGCTTGTGGACATGTCAGGGAGTTTTCTTGAATGCTAATTGATGGAGGAGGAACCAGCCACTGTGGGAGGTACCATCCCTAGGCAGGTGGATCTGGGCTATATATGTAGCTGAACCTAGAGTGTGAGTAGGTATATAGCATTTCTCAGAGGTTTCTGTTTCAAGCTCTTGTTTAGCTATGGATCTTAACATAGAAGATAGAATAAATCCTTTCTTTTGGTCATGTGCTTATCACAGCAACACAAAAACAAATTTGATCAGATTACCCTTTGACATGTTATCTCATACCTCTCTGAATTTTCTGATGCTGTTTCTCATGGTCAGTGGAATGAATGCTCTTTGTGGAGTATTTTCAGTTCTACCTGGGGGTCTTTTTCCAGGTCATCTTTCTGTCTAGGAAGCAACAGAGTCAGTCCACAGTGTTCCTGGAATTAAAATCACTCACCTTTCTGCACAAAACAACTTCAACCCCAGCTGATAAGATGCCTGGCCACTCCTACAGGTCACCTGTATTATTATTTAAATTCTAGCATAAACTATTGGCACAAACATCTTTTGAGTCATATTCCAAAAGGGGGTCCCCAACATGGTAAGTAGGTTGCCCAAGCCGGCAAGAGCCCAGAGTGTAACTGGCCTTTAGACCTTGCAAGCATCTTTTTAAACTCATTATCATCTGTTAAAATCTTTCTCCCATTTTTCACACTGAAGCTGAGAAGTCTGTGCATTCATAAGAAGCAGAATGAAAACATTTCTAGAATTCATTTCCAGCTTTAAGGAGGTGTTAAATCTGGAGTATTTCACTGATCATTTTTCCTCCAGCAGCAATAATTGTTTTGAAGAACTTGACACACATTTCACCAGGGCTCAGAGCTACTGAGTGGGCAGGGAGCAATGAGGAACGAATTCTAAGAGCCAAATTTGCATTGTGCTGTGTGCCTCTGAACACCCCAAGCCCATTAACAATAATGATAGGTGTGTTCTCTAAGTTCTTGGAGCCTGGAATCTATGCTCTCTTTTGGGATCCATTTTGATCCTCAGGCCCTCTGTGCACCCATCCTCTACAGCATTTTACTCTGTAATTTATCGAAGTATGTGTTGAGTCTGGTTGCCTTGGAAAATTTAAAATAGTTTAAAAGCCTTTGACACCAGCTTTAAATTAAAGCTCCCCAAATCCCTCACTTGATGAGTGTAATTAAACTCCGACCCACACAGGTGAGCCGTTCAGCACATCCTAGGGATGAGAATGCTGGGCTCGGTGTGTGGTGGAGCATTTCCTGAGTCTGGAGGGAAAGAACGATCATCCTTCAGGCATCAGGCTAAACTAAGGGCAAACTTGAATTTATAAACAGATCTTGGCAGAGTACTAGTATTTTAGGACACTCCTCATGCTTAAGGTCATCTTTTTTCCTCCTACACCATTGTCAGGGTCCCTATTTGGTGCTTCTGGCAGCAAGCTCCTAACTGGCTTGTCCTTACACCCCAGCTTTTCAGAAGACCTGGCTTGTCCTTACACCTCAGCTTTTCAGAAGATCGGAAAGGCAAGAGACCAGAGTTTCTTCCAGAGCTGGGTCATATTTGCCTAGTGAAAGGGGAGCTTTCTCATGCTCATTCATTTTCCAGGCTGAACCTGGAAAATCTGCTAAAAATATAAATAAATAATAGCAGCAACATCAATGACTTCCCATGATACCGCTTTTATTTTATGTACTAAGATCAGGTGCACTTTAAACCCAGGTCCTGTGAACTTTAGACTTTTGTACAAAGCACCAAACTAGGAATTATCTAGAATCTCACTTAAATCTTTACTGCACCAGTGGCTGAGTGAATGCTTCCAGCAAGTAGTATCACTCTGTGGCTTCAGTCAGCAACCAGTAGCAGATAGATAACAATGCCCAACCTGCAGTAGCCATCCTAATAAGTAGACATGGTTACGCATGTGACTTTGTCTGGCAGAGGACTGGACACTACTGTGAGCTTTCACGGTTATGCTTCCTCCATGGTCCAAGCTGGGTAAATTCACCAGATGCTGAATGCTTTGTACTTTTCCCAGGGTGGGGTGTCATTCTGTTCTTCTACTATTTCCCAGTCTAAATTGTGAAGGTTGCTCTATTAGGTAAATAGATCCTAGTAAATAAATCCTTATGCTTCAAGATAATAAAATGTTCATATTCTAAAAAAAAAATACAAACAAGCAACTTAAATAGTAAAGAAAACTAAGCTTAAGATCTAAAATGATTGGTTGTGTTAGTTATATGATTGGTGGGACTGGAGGTACTCAATGAACTCACTGGGATGGGCTCTTAAAGTATACATCCAATGTCGTAGCCTCTGGGCTATTGAGCACAAAATTAAACATAAATAATCCTGTCCATAAGGATATACCTCAGATATTAGAGCCTTTTAAATATTCCATTAATGTCTTTATTTCTTCCTTGACCCAGTGGTTACTTGTAGACAGTTGTTCAGTTTTCACCAGTGTGTAGGCTTTCTGTTGTTGAAATCCAGTTTGGACCCACGGCCTGATAAGATACACAGAATTCTTTCTTTTTCTCTTCTCCTCTTTTCCCCCCCTCTGTTGAGACTTGCTTTGTGGCTGAGTATATGGTCACATTTGGAAAAGGTGCCAGGGGATGTGCTAAGAAGAAAGTATTCTCTTTTGTGTTTGGGTGAAATGTTCTGCAGTTATCTGTTAGGTCCATTTGAGGCATAATGCCTGTTAGTTCCATTATTTTTCTGTTTAGTCTCTGTCTGGTTGAACTTTCCATTGGTGAGACTGAGGTGTTGAAGTCTCCCACTATTATTGTGTGGGGTTCAATGTGTGATTTAAGCTTTAATAATGTTTCTTTTATAAATGTAGGTGCCCTTACATTTGGGGCATAGGTGTTCAGGAGCCAGAGGGGTCAAGGACACCACAGAATGAATTAACCTGGACACTTGGGGGATCAGAGAGACTGAATCAATAATCAGGGAGCCTGCTTGGGACTGACTTAGGCCCTCTGAATATATGTTACAATTGTGTAGCTTGTCCTCTTGTAGGACTCCTAACAGTGGCAGCAGGGGCTGTCTCTGACTCTTTTACTGGCTGTTGGAACCCTTTTCCTCATACTTGGTCACCTTGCCCAGGCTTAATACTTGGGAAGGTGCCCCAAGTATTACTTACTGCAACATTATATGTCATGCTGAGATCTATGGGAGACTTGCACTTTCTGGAACAGAAACAGAGGAGGAGTGAATTTCAGGAGTGGGGTAGGGACAGAGAGGAAAGAGGGGAGGGGGGGCTGGGAGGAAAGGGGGGAGGAGAAACTGCAGCCAGGATGTGTTGTCTTTTACACTGTTGTTGTCTTTTAAGCAACGGCTCTCCTAATCAGCACCTGCAACTCAGCCTCAGCATCTATAAGCATCGGTTCATCTGCAAGGGTCGTAACTGGAGGGAATTCTGTTCCCTCGGGCACTGACTCTTTCAAAGCTAAGAAGGGAACTTTATCTAAATCTCTGTCCCTCTGAAGAACTCAAGATTCAAAGGTTGAGGTGAATTCTGCTCCTCAGAAAGGCTGAATAGCAAGTCACTCAGCTCCTCTCCTTACTGGTCTCTCCTGAAAGCCCTGCCTTTTCTCTTTCCCCACTTAAAGGGCCTTCTCTACCTGGCTCCTCACTACCACTTCCTGTCAGCTAGTTGCGGTCTCAGCCTCCTGATCACAGGTAAATTTTATTTAATCAAATAAATGCAATACATATTCATCATTAAACAAATATTTCAAAGTGTATAAATGAAAGTAACACACTTTAAAATAATATTCCCCAACAAGGATATAAAATAAATAATAAATAAATAAATATCTCATTAAGCAATCTAGACTAATTATACACTGAAATAATATTTAGAAGTTTGGAAAAATAAAAAAAATGGCCAAAGTTAATTTCACTGGCTTCTTTTATATTTTTAATGTGGCTACTATAAAATTAAAAATTACCTTTGTGGTTTTCATTATATTTAAACTGTCTGGTACTACCTTAAAAGTTTTCTTTGTGTCCATTGCCAAAGGTAGGTACACATCTGGATTGGCTCAAACAAACTGAGGAACATAATCTCTCAAGGCCTCATAATTCAAACCTTAGTGTGGGGGCAGCCCAGGGTAGCTGAATCTGGAAGGTGTTCTTGAGTCCATCAGAAATACAGCTTGATTGTAGAACATTTGCCTAGAACTCTGCAAGCAAAGCTCTGTGTTAAGATCTTTAGTGCCACCACCACAAGTAATAATAATAGATAATAATAGTAGTAACTGAATGAATAAAATCACAAAAAAGGCTTGGACAATATGGTCAGAATGAATTTTTAATCTGAAACGGTTCAGAAACTTCTCTTCGTACATCTTTCCTCTCTCTGCCCTTTGTAGATTCTCAGCTTCTCTCTATATTTTTATTATATTATAATACATTATACTGTGTTATATCATTACATATTATATTAATTATATTTTAATATCATTGTGTATTGTTATATTATGTCAGAGACGGGGAGGAGGGAAGGAGAGCAAAGGAAGTTGGAGGCATGAAGAGGGGAGACTGTATCAGGTTGCCCTAGCTAAAGTCATCTGTAGTCAGGAAGTACTCTCCCTCTAGGTTAGTTCACTACTCCACTGTTCCTCATCAATTGTCCTCTCAGCCAAAGAGCAGTGTTGTGTTGGATGTCAGGAGAGTCTAATCACCTACCTTTTATCAAAGAATATCCCTGGACTCTTCCATCTTCAGAGGCTGCGGGAGAATAAAGTCTATGATTGCCTGATCCAGTTGCTGTTTTCAAATGTTTGCTAAATTGGGATGGCAAGATGGCTCAGTGGGCACACACATTTGTGTGAAAACCTGATGAGATATGAGTTCAATCCCAGAGATCCACAAGGTGTCGGGAGAGAAATTATTCACAGCACAGATATGTCATGAGGCTCCTGTACACACACACACACACACACACACACACACACACACACACACACACACACACACACACACACACATTGAGGGGGTAGGAAGAAAGGCAGGGAAGGAGGGAGGGGGGAAGAGAGAGAATAAGTACATTTATGAGATAGCTGGTAAATTAAATTTGAGATCCTTTTCTAAGCCTGATAGTGAACATGATCCTGGGAATTGCAAAAACAACCCTTGTCTCCATGGCCACGTAGATGAACTGGACCTTCTCTCCATCTTCTTTTATATCCAGTTGCTGTTCATATTCTGCATGATACACAACCAGATGCCCAGGTGAGATATTTATAGGATGAGCAGAAGTCACAATGCTGTGAGAAAAGCATAATCCTTGTATAGAGGAACCACAGGTAAAATTCCTACTAAAGTCCTAATTTCAAATTCTGCAATTCCATTTTAGAGACAGTGCCTTATGAAGGTACCAACATTAAAATGAGTTTATGGGGATAGGTCTCAATCTAACGTGACTTGTACACTATATAGAATAGATTAAGACAAAGGTACACACACAAGGAAAGCCATGTGAGGACACAGGGAGAAGATGGCAACTTACAAGTCAAGACAAGAAGCCTTGGAAGAGTCCAACTCTGATGATTCTTTGATCTTACTCTCCAAGAGAATACATTTATATTTTTCACCCACCCAGACTGTGGTCCTCCATATGACAGGCTTTACAGATGAGTTGAACCTGCTCAGAGGGTTTTGGTTTTGTTTTTGTTTTTTGGTTGTTCAGCTGCCTTGCTGCAAACATGAGTGACATAAGCCATCAGTGAACTCATGTTAGGAACCAGGTGAGCAGAACTCCCAGGCGTTCAGTCATGCCTAAAGCTATGGCTGAAGGCCCAGGCTATGGCAGAGAACTTGCCCTTCACCCTTGCTACAGTGGTTCTTTAGCAAGCAGCTCCTTTCTGCTCTATTAACTCTTGGAGGGCAGGCTTGAGCTCCCACACCTGCTGTTTACTCTGTTTTTCCCTTCCAAGTTGGCAATGAAATACAAGGACTTTCCCAGTCTCTCAGAAAATGAGAGACATCTATCTGCTTTGAAAGTTAAGCCGGAGAGTTGTAAGGACCGACATGTTCTTTGTGACACAGACTTCAAAACAGCAGATGGTGAGGTTGCCAAGTGCTCAGGAAGTTTAGTTATCTTCTGAAGCCTGAGAACTTTTACTGTGACTCAGAAAAGTTATGTACACAAAGCTTAATCAATTATGCATCATAAACCAGTCATTTAAATATATACATCACTAATTGGGTAGTACTTTAATTCATAAGAATACAGTATGTTGTAATTACAAACTCCCCCCCCCCAACTCCCTTTCAAAACGTACAAGTGAGCAGAATGGATGGTCCTTGTGATGCCTTGCAATTGGGACAAATGCCCAAAGAGTACAGTGATGTAAGAGAGTGTTCTGTGTCTGTACCTGTCTTTGACCTATGGTTGCAGAAACTTGGGTATACAGCAGGTCACCATTTCCCCTTTCTGCTAAGTTTTGAGTCCATGAACAGATCAGTTGTTCTGGTTCCAGTTTGTGACTTCCCTGACCACCTGGGCTACGGTGGATGTGCCACTCCAGAGATGGTCCATTTTCATACAAATAACCTGGGGCACATTCAGAATGCATAGAAACTACCAGGTAGGTGTCTAGTTTTACTGGAAGGCAGCTGTGCAATGAGAATTAACAGAGTCTGCAAGATGGCTCCGTGGTTAAGAGTACTTGTTAGTCTTTCAGAAGAGCCAGGTCCAGTTGCCAGCATTCACATGGTGGCTGACAATCATCTATAGCCCCATCCCATAATTCCAAAGGATCTGATGTTCTCTTCTTACCTGTACAGGACCCAGATGCATACATGATACATACATGCAGGCAAAACACATTAAGAATCAATTGATAATCAAAAAAAAATTTAAAAAGAAAGAGGACAGATAAATTCAGTTTTTGACAATGAACAGTTGTGGCTCACAGGTAAGTTTCTCCTATAGCAATGCCCTGATGGAGATGCCATTTCTGGAAATGTTTCATCATTCTGCATCTTTCTTGGTATCATAATACGTTCACTCTGTAGTGAGTGGTTTTAAAAAACCCCACATAAATATTGCCTGTCTTCACTCAAATCTACTCCTTTTGTGCTGTGGCTATAGTTTACTGTTTAACCTACACAGATTCAGAATGAACCCCAAGCATGTGACCTGATGCCTAACCTGTCACCTACACGCTGCTCGAGAGACAAGCCTGTGAGCTAGAGAGTGCATTCATGGGAAGGAAGTTAAAAATGTATCCCCTAGCAAGGGGGAGGTCTCTGAGAGAAGCATGGCAGAGAAGGCTGTACCAGACTTTTTATTCTGGGCCACCGACCAGCTCTCAAATCATGACGTGGAGACTCAATGGTTGTGGATGCTCGGCCTCGCTTAGGCTCGAATCTGGTTAGCTCTTTTAACTTAAATTAACCCATTTCAGGGATTTGCACTTTTCTTCCCTTCTGTGCATCTTACTTTCACTGCTTCTCCTGCCTGCCTGTCTGTCCGCCATCTATCTGTCTGCCTGTCTGCCTGCCTGCCTGTCGTCTGTCTGTCTGTCTGTCTGTCTGTCTGTCTGTCTGTCTGTCTAGCAGCTGTCTTGTTCTTGCCCCAGCCATGTCCCCTCTTTCTCTTCACTCTCTTCTCTCTTCCCTCTCTCATGCCTCAATTTCTCCTTCTATTTATTCTCTCTGCCTGCCAGCTCCTCCTGTCCCTCTCCTGCCCAGCGATTGGCCATTCAGCTTTACTAGACCAATCAGATGCCTTAGGCAGGTAAGGTGCAATGGCAACACATCTTTTCATAATTAAATGCAGCATAAACAGATGTAACACACCTTTACAGAGTTAGAACAATATCCCATGGCAAAAGACAGGTGGCTTGTGTAGCTTTGATGTCTCAGACCCATAGATAGAACATCCTGAGTACAGAAATGATGTGATCTTTCTGCTATGGGACCCCCTTCCTGTCCCTCTAACATGGTGGTATCTAATTCTGCTATCCCTTTAACAGAAACTCCTTTAACAGAAAATTGTAGTCAAAAGTTAATAAAGCTACAAACAGGTTAACCTTGTATCCTATGCCCTACCATGAAGCCTATATATACAATGTATAATAGAACCACAAAAGACATGTCATCACTGTGGAACTTATATATGGTGACAAATTGTTCTTTGAACATAGTTAGAAAAGATATTGTAAGACTGTCTGTCACTTTTTACAAACCCGACTGAGATGTTTCTGTGTTTGGCCAATGATCTGAGGGATGGGTACTGAGTAGGAGAGGAAGTCAAAGCTGTGAAACTGAACTCGCTGAGGAAATGTGGTCCAGGAAAGCAGGCATTTTTTTTTTTTTTTTACAATGTTCTTAAGTCAGGACATGACAATAAACAAGCAAAATATTTAGGTAGAACCTTGAAGCCACCAAGTTCTACCACACTTGGTTCGTCATTGTTCATGGGGCTTGAGAGCTGGTTCCATTGTTGAGAATTCTCTCCGTCTCTTTGGACTCAGGGACTCCGACACTGCATGGTTCCCCTCCCTGGCAGAGTGCACAGATATTCCCTTGTAAATGGGCATCATTTTCCCTCTGGGATGGGGGCTGTGCTCCCTGAGATAACAAACAAGTTTGGTTATGAAGAGCTGCTGCATTTTCATAGCCCACATCAGGATATATGATCACAGCTCAACTATGTAAACTAAGGCAGTCCCTGCTAGCACCAACCCTAGCTGTTTTACAAAATGGAGTTGACGATGGTCTCTTGCAATGCCCTGTCTTCGGAGACAAAATACATTCCCCTGAGAGTCAACTTTGCTACTTGCTGAGCTTTAAGGGACAAATAGCTACTCATTTCACAAACGCTGCACTCCTTATTGGCCCTGACCTCCCGAGATCTTTCACAAGTATGCACCACGGTGTTCATGATTGGAGAGATGAAGATTGAGTGCGCAAAGGTTTAGCAGGGAGAGACAAGAAAATATGTTTGGTCAGGACTTGCCCATTTAGTGTCTTTTTTCTGTCTGACTGCTAGGTGCTTGGAAAGCAAGAGAGTTGCTACTGTGGCAGGACTCTCCCTGACATTTGGACAAACAATGGGACTATTTATCATGTGCTTTTTTTTTTTTGCTTTAGTCCTCATGGGGCATTCTCTTCATACACATTGGCCAATTAACAACTTCGGTTGCATGTGGTAGCTTCAACTCCAGGATGCATTATTGATATTCAGGCTGCTGTTGGATGGGTAGGATTGCATCCAGGCAGGGATGGGTGGGGGGCTAATCCAATGCCCCTAGGATACACCTCCTCTCTATTTTAATGAGTTGACTAGTGTTTTGATGTCATATGCTACCAATATGGCGGCAATGGCACCAACCTGGACATCATCTTCGGTTTCTACCATATATCCAGCCCTGCCCATCTCTCTTCAGCTTCTTAGTGGCCTCTATGTAGTGAAAAAGTAAAGAGCAGTTCCCTGCCATTATAGAACTAGTACTGTGACAAAGGAGAAGGGGCCTGCTACTGAGCTTGGCTCAGAAAAACCGCTTTGCTGGTATCTGCACCTTGACAAGCCAAGTAATTTATGGGTCTCCACCACCAAATTGACACTGAGATGGTCATGCTTCTACTGTTTATAAAATAGGAAAAGTACTTCCTAAAAGATAATAAATGGCCCCTTGGATGGATGGGAACAATACACTTTGGGCCGCATGTACGTGGCTAAGAGTATATTGCAAATGCAGGTAGCTTGGTCCCTTTCTCTCCTGCAACCTCTGGCGCCGGCCCATCCTTCTGGCTCCCTCTTTGCCTGGATTCTCTTTCCTAGCCAACTCCACTAAATTGCTTTCCCTTTAGACATTCTAATTTGTCCCCTAATTTATCTGCCAACATAACCCAAAAATATAGACCAAAGAGGAAACCAGAGGGACTTGGTTTATAATTTCCTGACAGAGAATGCAGAATAACTCATACTCACTGCTGAACACTGACATTTGTTATGTGTTTCCTCACAGAACTTTAAAAATAAAATCAATATTCTTCATGTATCTGTCTGGAGGAAGGGTCTCAGACAAGATCACAGGGTCACCTTTAGCCCTGAGCCGTGATAAACGACAGCATTCTGTTGGCCGCTTCTCTGTGCTCCCTTCCTCCACCTGTCTCCTCTGGTCTCTGTAGCAGCCACCTCCTCTCCTCTGAACATGGGCCAGCTGCTGACTTGGCATAAGGGACTTTACTTCGTGTGTGCCTTGGAATAATACAGAGTAAAGCTAGTTTGACTGTTAGTTTACTGAGAGTGTTCACTGTTCATGGCCTCTCCCATCAGATTGCCAGAGCACTGTGCCTACAACATAACAGCTTCCCCTCATGGGGTTTCGGATACCCACTTCTTTAATTACCTCCTGGGTTTGTAATCCAGGAAGTGTGCTATGGGGATGGCTCAACCTACAGCACAAGGGTATACTGAATCGATTAGATTGGGTGCTGGAGAATAAACTTCCAATATGGCTCACTTGTCAGGCTGTCTGTTTGGTCCTGACTGTCTCGTGGGAGCCTCTCCAAGGGCTACTTGGGTTTCATCACAGCATAGATTCAGAGTCCCAAGAGTGAGCATCCCAAGGGCCAGGTACTACAATGTTTTGGATTCTTAAACTTAGCATCTGTACCATGGTTACAGGCCATGCTGACATGAAGCTCAGATTCAAAGAGAAGGCCCAATGACCCATACTTCCCAATGGGCAGTCTCAGAGAATACTGGAACCATCTAGAACTGACAAACTGAGTAGCGTGAGCTGAAATGGCAAGAAATTCAGTGACATGCCTGAGGTCATTACAGTAGGCACTTCATGAGGAACTTTCCCGATTTGCTACCCGTTAACAGTTGCTATCTACTCTTAGAGTTGCCCCTGGAGCCTTGTCCATCCTCTGGAGGTTAGCATCATAGAGTATCCTCATTCTAGGTGAGTGTGTCACCTGGAGTTTGGTAATACTGCCATCCCAACAGCACCCAGGGATTTGGAATTCAGGTGTAAACACATAAACATAGGAACTGGCTAGGGTACATTTCTTCAGCGCCATCTTGGGGGAAGGAGACTGGGGGTCCAGTGCAGAGCGTGTTGCTGATAGCTGTTTGATGGAAGGTTGCCTTCTAAATGATGACAACAGCATGCATTCTTCTAACTCGACACAGGTAGAAATGTACAAATTCGGCCTCCGAAAGCCTTTTGACATCTTGACCTCTGGTATTTTGATTCTTGCCATGACATTAAAAGAGAACTGGGGGATCAACTAAGGAGTGTACGTTTTGTGAGTGAACCATTAAGGTGAAGCCATATGCTCTCTGCTTTAGAATTGCAATGCTGAAGGTTGCTGCCTGGGAAACTCTAACAGGGCCTCCCTTTCCTCACAAAATTGTTCTATGCTCAACAGGGATCGTGCTGGGAAGGAACACAGAGAACGGGAGACACTCATGATGTTGTATTTGGTATCATGAATTCCAGAAGTGGTGAAGGGCAGGGTGGAGTTAACCTCAGAGATGTGCTTTGCTCTGGTAGAAGCATTATTTGTGGTTTCGAAGAATCCTAATAACATCCTTCAAGATTCCAGCTCTTGTGCACACAGTACCTTAGAGCTGCTCAGCACAGGTAGAAAACCCTAGATGAGGAATTCATTCTCCTAACAAATATTTACTCAGTACCAACTGATTCTATATCAGATCCACACACTTGTGTTCTGTTTTGCTTTACATAAAAACTTTCTTGTTAATCTAAAATTTGATGCTAAGAAATTCACAACTTGTTTCCAGTATCACCTTATACCATATTTACCTTCTATGTGGGCGCATTCTAAGATAAATGTGAGAAAGCACTTTAATACACACACACACACACACACACACACACACACACACACACACACACATATACACACACACACATATGTCTATATATATTGTGTGTGTATGTCTGTATGTCTGTCTGTCTGTATGTCTGTATGTCTGTCTGTCTGTCTGTCTGTATGTATGTATAAGCTCAAGTTCTTTTATCTTGCTCTTGAAAGTGGTTCCTGACTTTATTATAGTGTGGTCTTCAGGATGGCATGGTATGAATCACACAGCCTACTACTGGTTTAAATGCCTAAAAGAGTTTGGGGGATAAGTAAATAGCAAAGCTACAGCCCAATGTTGAAGGCCACAGAACATTGGATGGCAATTCTCACCTCAAAATAATGTTCCTCCTAGTGGTCCTTGGAAGAAGCCTGAACTCCAAAGATTACAGCATCATTACCTCTTTTCCCCCTCTGCAGCCATGTGTAGCTAGGAAAGGCAAGACATGGCACCACCAGTTTCTGTCTCAGGCTGTGAATTGGGAGGTACCATTTTGGAGTCCTTTAAAGCCAGGGATAAAGGATTGTATTGGCGGCATGGCAGCTTTCCCATATGGACATCAGCTTTCTATCCACAATATAAAGCTCTTATGAGAATAAGTCCGAAGAATAAATAAAATGTGTGATATGAAACAAATGCCCCCAAACACTGTTTCCCCTGCTACCCTCTCCTTTTTCTTCAGCATCCCCTATGGTTGAGGGCAGATCATTTTCGGTCCTCTGCTCCTCTATCATGTAACTTTCAACTTGTTCCCACTAGAGGCAGAGTATATATTTCTATCCCAAAAGCACTGAGTTTGGTAACTTGATTCGCTTTGAGCTTGGCTAGCTAGAAGACCTACTCTAGCCTCTGACATCTTCACAGAGTCATGAGTGAGGCCTTAAACTGTGTGTTTCTGGCTGAGACTATTCTCTTGCTTTGTCACTCTTAAAGATGGGGGTGATATGCCTCAAGAAGATGCTGGTACACAGAGGTTGAACAACACAGGAAGGAGAGAGGATTCAGCCTGCAGCCCAGACTCTAACCCAGCAGAGCCCACCTAGATGAGCTGATGTCCAGCCGATCCGCAGGTACATGTGGGATAAATGAATGCTTTAGTTGCATGCCTCTGAGTTAATAGGACATGATTATGGAAATTGCTGGTAGCTACCTTATAGCTCTCTCTCCATAATAAATCTTGCATGTATTAAACAGCCGAACTCCTATCTGACCACTCTGGTACCTTTTTTTATTTCCCCCCTCTTCCTCCATCACAGTTCCCAGAAAGGACTAGAACTATATTCTTTGGCTAAGCCCTGAAAACATTCTATGGTGTCAGGTACTGAAGCCTCTCTGTCTTTATTTGGATAGTAAAGGATTTCATATCGGAGTGAAGCAGTGTGGAGGTAGGCATCATTTCCTGTTTCCTTGAGGGACCAGACTTGGGATTATTGTTTCTCTGAGTAAATCAAACCATTGTCAACAAAAAACCAAGCACACTGTGCAAACTCAGATTGTCTTCACTTCAAAAGAAAGTGGGTTATTATTGGATGTGTTTGCTTGCTCTTGAGAAATCAGAAGGTTGCTGGAGACATCATCAGTGCTAGAGATACTGAAGTGGACCCTTGCCAGGCATGAGACCAGACCCATGGCCTCTGCTTTACAGCCAACAAAGGAAAGCAAAGAACAGGGACACCATTTTGTCCCACTCCAGACATCACTCCCGCTGGGACAACAGGTCTGTCCTCTTGCGGGCAGGTATGTGTCCAGACAGGAATAAGAAAGTGGAGGTGGAAGCACGGGCTGTCTCTGACTATTTTACCTGCTTTTGGGATGATTTTACTCCTACTGGGTTACTTTGTCCAGCCTTGATATGAGATGAGGTGCCTAGTCTTATTGCAACTTGATATGTCATGTTTGGTTGATATCCCTGGGAGGCCGGTCCCTTTCTGAAGGGAAACAAAGAAGTGGATGGGGATGAGGGGAGCAACTGGGAGTAAAAAAGGGAGGGGAAACTGTGGTCAAGATGGAATATATTAAAGGATACATTAATAATAAACTTAAAAAAGAAAGAAAATGGAAGAGAGGCTCAGAGAATTGGGAGACCACCTTGGAAGGCCCAGGACAGATTTGGACAGATTCAAAGACAGGTTCCAATAGGTTTTTCAGACAGGTTCAGCAGTCACCACACTGAGGTAAGGAAAGAACTGAGGAGACATGTGAGAATTACAATTTTGCCCCAGCTCTGTTGTTGAAGCCTGGGTGTCAGGCACAAAGCTTTGCCCACTTGCAGCTCAAAACTAGTTTTTCACCCTTAGAAACTGTTTATCTTACTACTGGTATTTAGGTGGGTAAAATAGGCCTACAAATCAAATACTTAAAGATAAGAAATCAAAAGAAATTTATTTTATTTTAAAACAATTTTTGGTATACATACAATCTCACTATCTATTAAAGAGAAAACCAATTTGCAGATGAGATGGGCATGCTTATTTATTATCACATAAAAAACTAAATCTTGGCTGACTAGTTAATACTGCAGAATACAGAGGATCTTCAATATTTTTTTAGAGTTGATGAGTAGTTTGAGTTCATAATTGTCCATGCTGAGGACCATGCTCTACATAAATATGGAGTACAAAATTAAGGAAGGATGTTTAGGGCTATTTCAAAGATTGTTCAAATTCTATCCTGATCCTAAGACAAAACTCACTGAAGACTCTTAAATGAAACTCAAGTCAGCACACCAAGGAGTATTTTTAAAAGTCAGATGTTCTGCAGGGCAGTGGTGCACACCTTTAATCTCAGCACGAGGGAGGCAGAGGCAGGAGGATCTCTTTGAGTTTGAGGCCAGCCTGGTCTACTGAGTGAGTTCCAGGACAGCTAGAGCTACACAGAAAAACTTTGCTTTTTTTTTTAAATCAAACATTCTAGCATGATATAATTAAAGGTAGGCTAATTTGATATTTTGATGCTGTAGGACAACATTAGGGAAAAAAATGAAAAGCCCTTGCATGACAAAATGATTAAGTTTTGATAAGCACAAAAAAACTTTGTATGTACAGTAAAAACCCTGCAAGGTATACCACACAGTCTGAAATGTAAGCCAAAGGATTCCAGGAGCTGTTTGGTTGTTCCCTGTGGCTGTCAGCTATATACAGTTCAAATGCCTACTTTATGTTTTCAGAACCAGTACTGCTGCGGGACTACCCTGTGCAACATGGCAAGCCCTGCCAGAAACACTCCAGACTTGCCATTTTGGGTTTTGAATTTTTTGGGGGGGTTGTACATTGTACAGATGCTAAAATTCTTGCAATCCTCTAATTCAGTGATATGGTCCCATCTGATGTCATAACTTATAATTTTAGAGCTCTCTCTCTCTCTCTCTCTCTCTCTCTCTCTCTCTCTCTCTCTCTGTGTGTGTGTGTGTGTGTGTGTGTGTGTGTGTGTGTGTGTGTGTGTGTTTAACTGCTATAGTCACAGTACAAAGTTCTTCTCTGGGCTAGAACAAAGCACCACATGTGTGGGACATCCCCCGAAGGCCTCAATTCAAGGCTTTGTTCTTCTACCTCAACCCTAGCACAGGGCAAGGAGTGATGTTAGCTAAATAAACCCCTTCCATCCGGCTTGTCTACTGTGTTGGCCTTTGGATGCATTCTTGTCTCCAGTAGAGTATCCTGCTGAGTTCAGAGTGGCTCCTTCTGGGGAAGATATGGAAGAGGGCCTTCCAGAGAGGAAGCACCTGCTTCCTGATCCATTGGCAGCAGAGCCCATCCCTTCCCACTGGGCTGCTGTGAGAAGTCTATAGCAGTTTCCCAAGCCCAAGAGGGTCTGCGGCAATGTAGGTATATTCTTGCTTTCTGTAGGCTCCCATTAGGTAGTGAGAGACATCCTCCTGTGGGATTGAAAAAAAAAAAGTCCAGAGACGCCCAGATCACAAATTCCTCCACTGCAAAGTCGAAATGATACATTTAATTTTGTTCAGAGAATTCATGTCTTTGCATTCCCTTGTTTTATTTTTTTTCCTGTTTGTAATGCATTTGAGGAGAGAGCCAAGTTTTGTGGGGCCCCTTGCCTATGCAGTTTGGAAGGCCTGCTTTATGACAAACATCTAAAATAACAATATGGAACTCTGTGTAGATATGGATGCTCATGTAGAAAGACAGGAAGCATGGTGCATGGAAGTGGATTTTTACTGAGTTCCTGGAACTTCCTCATGACACAGTCTTGGTTCTTCCTTTCTGTACAGGAGAGGAACAGTCAGGAGCCAGAGCCTTCCAATGGGAAAAGGGGGAGACAGTCCTGGGCCTCCCAGTGTTCTCTCTACTGTACAGAGACAGTAGCAGAGCGACCAACACTGTGGTCAGCTCTGCTGTGTGGTGTCAGAACAGGGGTGAGAGCGGTGTCAGAACAGGGGTGAGTGCAGAGTCAGAAGGCTGGGTGGACAGCCCTTTTGAGTGCAAAGCTCATGGATTGTTCACCCAGAGACCTTCCTATCTGTCATGCCCCTCCTTACTCGTCACCCACTCCCTCCTTCCCTCTTTCTCCTTCTGGTAAGTCTTCTTTCTGAGACAATAACTCTGCTGACTGAACTCACAATCCTCCTGCCTCAGTTTCCACAGGGCGAGGTTACAGGTAGGTACCATGCCTACTAGGTCTGGATTTTGCTAGCTGAGTTTAAAATTCTGAGCACACGTCTGTAAAAGGATTTTGGGAAACTGAGGAGTAAGTGGCCATATGTAACCTTGGCTTGAGTACGATCAGTGGGGGAGGCATGAGAAGTATGGGAGACTATGAAGGATTGGTTCACAGAGGAGAAACAAACCATTCTGGCCATGAAAAGGCCAACAAGCATCGTCACAGAGCCCTAGACTTCCTATACCAAACAGTAGGTCACAACCAATACTCAGCACCTGCATTTTGAGGCCATAATTATCTAAAAACAGATTTGGGACAAGGGAGGAGGCACACCTGGGTTGCATCCCAAGCCTTCCTCGGGGTTTCTGGTGTTGTAAATCATGTCTGTGATCTGTGTTCAAGCTTATAAAAATATTTCCTTTTCTCCTGGATTTGCTCAGCTTTGGACAGTGAGCAAGCCTTTATAGAGGCAGATCAGTGAGGGGTGTTGGAATCCACTCATGAGTGAGGGATGTCAGAGGCCAGGGAGAGCCTGCGGAGGTTGATGCTGGAAGAGAAGAGTGATGGTCAGAGAATAAGCAGGGATAGAGGAGCTCTATTTCTTCCTGCAGAACTGCAGCTTCTTCCCTGAGACTTATCCCACCCGGGCATTTAGAATAGGTAGGTAGATTTCTTATGCACACCTATGTCCTTAACTCATGGGCTTTGCCCGAACTCAATGTCGTTGGTCCCCATGCTATTCTGAGCTACTGCTCCTCATTCAGCAGTGCTGTCCCCGGGCTTTGAGTTCTACTGAAACCTGCATTCATCACTGGCATTAGTGGGGGAAGGCCACATTTTTATTCTCTAACTACACAGAGATAGAAAGTACCTGTGCGTCCTTCACCACTGAATTTATTTTTAGATGACTCACAGATGTGGCTTCTCTTTTTCTTTCTTTTTTTTCTTCCTCAAACTCCTAGATTTATTCTTGGAAGCAGCCCCCCTGCTGCTGACTTGACTTCTACTCTTGGCTGTGTTTAAGGAGGGCCGCTGTGCTGAGTCTCTCATTATCTGTAACGATGAGGAAGGACGTGCTGTTTGGATGAGAAGGAACAGAGTTCACATGGAAAGCCTTTGGTGCAGACCTAGTTTGCTCCAAATGAAGTTTCTTTCCTTCCTTCCTTCCTTCCTTCCTTCCTTCCTTCCTTCCTTCCTTCCTTCCTTCCTTCCTTCCTTCCTCCCTCCCTCCCTCCCTCCCTCCCTCCCTCCCTTCCTTATTTCTTTCTTCTCTCTTTATTAATTTGAGCCTCCCCCTGGGCCTTCTGGGTATGATTTTGAGGCTTTTTCCCTTGGTTTGTTGTTTGTTCTGAGACTAGGTCTTATGTATCCCAGGTTGGCCTCAAACATTATATGTAGTCTAGGATGACCTTGACTCTCTGATCCTCCTGCCTCCATCTCCTGAGTGCTGGGATTACAGGTACAGGACACCATGTCTGCTTTATGTGGTGATGAGGATTGATGGCAAGGCTTTGTGCATGCTAGTGGAACACTTTATCAGCTGAGTTCCTTAGGATTTAGGATCCTAAGATAAATACCTCCATCCAAGATCTGGGTTTATCATCCCCTGCATAAACATAGTTGTGGCTCATGTATCAAAGGCCAAGTAGCTAACATTTCATAATAAGGTCTTCATTGTTTAACTGAAGCCAGGTCCCAGGCCTTTGTGGACATGAGCTCTATACCCCACATACCATCTGCTTCACCTCCCCCTTAAACTGGCCACACAGAACCTGTGCTTTTGTCACATGATTGAGATCCTCTTGCTCCATTTCAGTCTCCTTTACTAGGTCATCTCCCACTTAGAACTCCTGACAGCCTTCTGTACTCTAGGCTTCTGTAGGAAAAGAGTGAAGTCTTAAGGGAATGGTTACACCAATGCCCTTGGCTCCCATAGGGGTTGGAAAGACTTCCCTGGGTGAGGCTCTGAGGGATGGCAAAGCCTTCCTTTGCCTGGAGCTCGAATGTTGACAATGTGCACAGAAAATGTCTACTACTACTATATTCCTCTCAGATCATTACAACCTGAAGACTGTTCCATAATAGACTGTTCCATAATAGACTGTTCCTAACAGGATTACATAAACCTACCTTCTTGTTCTTCTGTGCACCATAAGCCCATCCCCCCCCCCTCATTCAGATGGCTATAATAAACCCACCTCCTTCTTCAACTGTATATCATAAACACACCGAGCCTCTGGATTCAGTGGCTCCTCCATCACGACCATATGACCCCCACTTCTATGGATCTGTATGACTATACTTTCTTTAGAGTATGTCATTCCTTCATTTCCTCCTCACAGAGAGGGTTCCTGGGCCCAAGCCATGCATTGATACCCCTGTCCACCTTCTTTTAGAATGTCATCAAAATTAATTGTATTTATTTGCTCATGTTTGCATTTCTCAATTGACTGTGAGTTCAGTGAATGATAGTACCGGCTTCTTTTGTTGTTTCTAGTATTTTTAGACAGGGTTTCTTTGTGTAACCCTGGATGGCCTCAAACTCTGCTGCTGGGTTCTTACTCTCACTGGTAAACTCTCAGCACCAAGTGTGGCAAGCAGACATCTAATGGATAAAATGTGTGATTCTGGGAGGATAATTTCCCCTTGGACACTAGAAAATGAGTAGTTTAAAAACACACTACAAAAAAACAAACACACCCCAAAACCCCCGAACAAAACAAAACCCAGTTTTCAGCCAACCAAAGGAGCAAGGTCCTCGGAGGCTGTTCATGCTTCTCCTAATGATGTGCAAGTTAAATCAGTGAGCTCTCTGTGTGTCTCTGTACCTGTTTCTGTCTCCATGTCTCAGTCTCTGTGTCTGTCTGTCTCTTCCTCTCTCTCTCTCTTGTGTGTGTATGTGTGTATGTGTGCATGTACACCCATGTGTATGGAAATTTGGAGATAAGCTGGAATGGCTATTCTATAGAAACCTTCTTTCCCATCACATCATCTTTTCCTTGCTCTCGCCTTCTGACAGTAGTTTTAGAGCTGGTCGGGTCTTTCACATCCATACTTTCCACTGAAAGCTGTGTGACATCCTTTTGGAAGCAGGTGGGGTATAAATAATAGATGAGATGAACATGTGATGTGGCACTCTAATGATGCCTCACTGCCTGCAACAGCAGGAAACTTCTCCCTGCCCTGGTTGTGTGTTCCTGCTCCTTCCCTACCCCTGCAGATGTACACCCTGAATTCCGGGTTACATTTAGGAGTTGACAAGGTCTGCTTCTCTTTGTATCAGCCCAGATGAGACCCAGGAACAGAATCTTTGCTTATGCCCTTCTTCAGGCTCTCTTGCAAATGTCAGAATGTAGTACTGTGCATACAATACTTTTACAGTAATGCCCCGATGTCTGAGAGGTATTTAAGACTCTTAATGAGGATTCTGAAAAAGCAAGATAATTTGAAAAATGTTAAGACATGAAGTGACTACCAACATCTCTGACCACACAATTTCATATACAATTTCAAGTGGATCCTGAACTTGAGTTTAAAAACTTTTTCTTTATAGCCTGGCTTACGGGAGATGCTGTTATGTAGTTAAGGAAATACATGAAAAATCCAAGATGATAAAAAGAGAACATAGCAGCTTGTATTTACTTGCTTGGAAAACACTAGAGTTTTTAAAAACACAGTATCGACATAAATGCCCTATTGATCAGTGGATAGAATAAGAAGGGGAAATGGATCCAAGAAAATCTTTTTAAAAATAAATAATACACTTGATGGTCTCCCTGAGTAATCACAGGTGCAAAATCATGCTCAGTAAGACAAAGCTTCAGTTTTCAACACTGATGGTTTTTCTCCCCAGGGGTCTTTGTTTGTCCTGGGCAGTATTTTTAGAGTCCCAACTAGGTTGCAAGTGGTACTGGACATAATGAGCAGAGATGACAGGGTGTTGCTAACATCTTGTCATTCACAGGGTGGTCCCCACAACCAAGAGCCAGTTACTTTCAATGTCAATAGCAATGAGGTTGAGAAACCACGAACGATATAAAAGACTGAGGTAGGCCTCGCTCAGCAGTGAGATCTTAGGATTTGACAGTGGAGGTCAGTCTGGCCTACAGTCAGTAAGCTGGACCTGGAACTGGCGGAAAGAGAACATGGGAGAAGCAGCGGGGCCAAATCCGTTCTCTTGCCTTCCACCCTTGAGGCTGTGGGGAAGTGGTATGGAATGCTGTGTGACACAGATGTCAGCGTGCAGCAGGCCTGGTACTCAGAAGGAGCTGCAAGCCTGAGCGCTGTCCCAGCCAGAAGCCCATAGGAGTTGGCACAGAACTTTGCTTCCTATAGTGACCTTCAAAGCACAGCTGTGTCACGACCAACTTCCAAGTTTCTCCTGAACTGTTTCTTCCTGGAATCACACAGGGAAGGGGATTTTGGAAGAGGGACTTGTAGCTCAGTTGAAGTGAGAGAGGTCAAAGTCACAACAGTGGTGCTTGGAGCCAGTGGGAAATAGACTCATGTAATACATAGAGTTACAACAATTTGTGTGTATGTGAAAGACAGAACAATTATAAACTTGTCTTGTATAAAAGTGAGATTTTGAAAAAAGAAGAATTCCCCTTTTGTATTCATAAGTTAATGTAAACTTACTTTTATTGAAGAATGTGAAAGCTAAAATGATAAGCTTTTTTCACCTCCAAGTCTGACCAAATATAAAGAGAGAGAGGCCCTCATGAGACATCAGGATAAGAAGAGTAGTTTTACCTGTTATTGATTTTACTGTAAATGATAGGAACATATTCAAGAATATCTATTACTATTGAAATACACATACCCTTTGTCATACTAATGTTATTTTAGAAATACAGGAAATAAGTATAGTATCATTTGAAAGTATAAGTTAAGGTTTATATATTATAGCCTTCTTGACTAAATACCCAATGATGTATGTTCATGATATTATAATATTATGAGGTATAATATTACTATGGTCTTGAGTATTTGGATAATACAAAAAACATATTTCACAATACGTGGTTGGAAGCAGAGATAGGGATCATGCTTAAATTATGTAAAAGACAAAGAATGTAAGAGTGTACATTGTACTGTCAGCATATGTGTGTGTGTTTTTCTATATGAGGGTTTCTCAGAAATAAAAATATTATGTATAAATAAAGACTGAATAATGTGAGCTGACTTTGAAGTGACAAGTCTATCTTAGACCTACTCTTACAGGAGACACACTCATAGAGCCTAGACCTTCACTTAAATACATTTGCTCATTCTGATGGATACCTCTAAGTCACCTATGAAGGCTAATCTTGGCTGCTAGCTTGATGCATCGGGGGGGGGGGGGGGACCTCAATTGAGAAATTGCCTCGGTTATGTTGGTCTGTTTACTATTTTCTTGATCAGTAATTGATATAGAAAGGCTCATCCCACTGTGGGAGGTTCCACTCTGAATCTATTTAGATCAGTTGAGGTGGGCAGACCCACCCTACAGGTAGATCGTGCTATTTCCTGTCTTAATTACTTTTCTATTGCCGTGATGAAACACTCTGACCAAGACGACTTATAAAAGAAAGCACTTCATTTGGAGCTCATGGTTCCAGCAGGCTTGAGTCTGTAATCATCATGGTGAGGAGTATGGCAGAGGCAGGCAGGCATAGTGCTAGAGCAATAGCTGAGTGTTCACCTCAGATCCACAGGCATACTGTTCAGGGAAGCGAAAGAAAAGTGCCCTAATTGGCAATGGTATAGGCTTTTGACACCTCTAAGCCCACCCCACGTGACTCATCTCCTCTAACACTCTCAGGCCTCTGATGCAGCAACATGCAAGGGTCTCTTCTTGGCTCCAGCTACAACGTGATCAGTTACTTCAAGATCCTGCTGTTGCAGCTTCCTCGCGGGGTACACTACTGTCCCCTTGAACACTGAACCAAACAAATATGTTCTCTTAAGCCACACTTATCAGGATATTTTAATGCAACCACAGCAAGATTCAGTATGATACCCACTGACCAAGTATGACTTCTATAACATTATTACTCATCTTTTAAGTTGGAAACACCTCCAAGTTACCTTGCTTGTGTATGGTGTATGTACATGTTTTCATGTGTGCGCATGTATGTTGATGTCTGTCTGTGGAGGCCAGAGGTTGATGTAAGGTGTCTTCATTAATTATTTCCAAACTCAGTCTTTAATTGTTTCATTTACTATTATTGTGGCGGGGTGTGTGTGATGTAGGTGTGTGTGTGTGTGTGTGTGTGTGTGTGTGTGTGTGTGTAAACACACGTGTGCCAGGGTGTGAATGTGTCAGTGAGAGATTGACCTTGAGGAGTAAATTCTCTCCTTGGGGTAAATTCTGGGGATGGATCTCAGGCCACCAGTCTGTATAACCAGCACTTCATCTTATGTTTTTGAGACAGAGTCTCTCAATGACTGGCCAGCAAGCCCTGAGATCTGCTCCCTCAGTGCTGGGATTACATGTGCATGCCACCATGCTTAAGTGCTGGAGATCCAAATTCAGACACCCATGCTTGTTTGGCAATTATTTTACTGACTAGGGAGTCTTCCCAGCCCTGAAGATGCTTTCTTAAGCACCATCCAGTCCCATAGCCTGGGGGTGAGGGCGGGGGAGGGGCGGGGGGGGGCCTCCTCTTGATCCACTGTAAGTCATGCATGATCTCAGGGCCTACTGTAGCATGCTCATCTTTTGACCTGTTCATTTCTTCCATCCCCTAGAACAGCACATGAGGCATGATCTGCAGCGTGTGTGCTGACTAAATGAATCAATTTCAAATTTTTCTATCAGACATTTTTAGGAAAACACACTTGTTTGTTTTGACCGATAGAATTCTGCTACAATCCTTGTGGTCTTAACATCAAAACAATAAGCGTAGGGGCTTAGCCAAGGAGAAACTCTGCATTATTAAAACTCCATTTCCTACCCACTGCACTCAGGCATCCCACATTCCCTCGTCTAGAAATACAATTTATGTGTTGAGATTTTCCCTCCTCACTTGACAGCTGGTATTCTGATATTCTGGGAGAATATATTTGAATTTTACCATTAAAGCATAAAAATACATGGAGTACCTATTGAGTCATGTTATCCATGTAGACTGTCCTGTTTGTTTAAACACATTTGGGTCCTAGAGACTGCTTACTGCATTGTCATTCAGCCTAATGATCTTGTACACCCAGTATAGATGTAAAGCAAGATAAGTAAATTTGCATGTTTAGCCAGAGCCTTCAGGATAACTGATGAACACCTAGTGCTTCCTAAATGTGGTGGGATCCCTGGATCCTGGGAATATTCCAGGGGGTTAGCCTTTAAGAACTGGATAAGGCAAGATGGAGGAATGGCACATTGGGATGGAGAAAAAGAAACAGGAAATTTAAGTGATTTTTTTTCCCCAGCTGCTAAAGTAACGTGAACTCCAGCATCCCACTACGCTCTTGTGCGCTTGGTTGGCACCTGGGGGCAGGAAGTAGATGTCCACATGCAGGCTGCAGCAAAGCTGTGATCTGTTCAGGAGAGAAGGCTACCAGGCCTCCAGAGCAAAGCAACTAAAGATCCAGGGCTGCAGTCCCCAGTGCCAAGTTTGAAAGGCATTCACTGGGCAGTCTTTGCTAGGTTTTTTGGTTCACAGCGGTCTGTCCTATGGACAGCTATCTTGTGGTGCTATATTGTATATCAAATAAAGATTGCCTGAAGTTCAGAGGACAGAGCCAACTACAGAGTTAGTCATAGGGGTCAGGCATTGGTGTCACACACCTTAATTCCAGCACTTGGGATTCTATGCCTCTGCTCCCAGTACTTGGGAAGCACATATGCCTTTAATTCCAGCACTAGGAAATTTGAGAAAGAAAGTGATATGGCAGGGCAGGGAAAGAAACATAAGGTGGGAGGAGGCAAGAGTTCAGGCCCCCTTTTATTTCTGCTTTTCTGTTGTCTTAATCAGTCTGAGGATTCGTGGAGAAGAGATCCTCCCCTTTCGGCTGAGGAGTTCACAAGGCAAGAAGTGGCTGTGGCTTGTTCTTCTGTCTCTCTGATCTTTTAGCATTTACCCCAATGTCTGGTTCCGGATTTTAATTATAAGATCAATCAGGATTCATGCGACAGCAGCACTACCTTGACCTTGTGAGGTTACTACTTTAGACCTTCACGTAGAGAGAACTATGCAGTAGCAAACTAACAGGATAACTCAGCAGACAAGGTTCACTGTAGCCCTGCCTCTTTAGGCAGAGAACTCATCCAAAAACCCAAACTTCCGGTTTCACCACCTTGCATACCAGGTACACTACACTTAACTGTGGCTCTTCCCTGAAATACAGGGCTTGTCTCTTCTCCAGATGCACAATGGCTTCCAGCTGCATACCTTAGGCCTGGGCTTCCAAGGACTCAAACATTGGGTATGATGCAGTCCACACAAATGAATATATCCAGGATCCTGTCCATGCTGAGAGAGTTCTCCCTCTGAGCTCTACCCCTGTCTCTTTTTAGACAGGCAAGCAGGAAGGAGGGCTCGGTACTTCTTCACCTTTTCCACAGGCTGCTTCTGAAATGGAATTCCCATCGTTAGATAAAATTTTTTATTCATTTTAATCCAGTTCAGCTCACAGTAAATTCATGTGGGAGGGGAGATGTGCTCTCTCCATGTCCTGCTATGGTCTTCAGCTGAAGCCTGGGTTTCATGAACTCTTAAGAACTATTGCATATGTCAGCACACTTTTGTTGCTTTGGCATTTCTTGGTTCCCATCTTTGTGACAGGCTCCTCCATTGCCCTTCACAGTTCCTCAAACAGTGTCTCATCTATAAAGGTGGTTACCAAGTGTGTCTTGATGACCATGATGGCTGTCGTACCAATTCTCTCCCACGAAGGAACTGAATGCAAAACAGGTATTGTGTTCAACTGGAAGAGATTTCTTCTCAGGATTTTGCTCATGTAGACTCACTGCCCAGACAGGAAGAGAGGATGGAGGAGCCAGGGAGGTGGCTCAGTGCATAAAGTGCTTGCCATGTAAGTGTGAGGACCTGAGCTCAGACTCCCAACACCAGAGTAAAAGCCAAGTGTGGCAGGACACCTATAACTCTGGTGCTGGGGTAGAGGCAGGGGGATTCCCAGAGCCCACTGGCCAGTCATTCTAGACATTCTATAAAAAAAAGAAAAAGAAAAAGAAAAAAGAGAATGCTTGAAGACACCTGAGTCCTGTCCTCCACTTTACTCACACTCACATGCACACTTGCACACTTACACACTTACACACTTACACACTTATACACACACACACACACACACACACACACACACACACACACACACAGAGTCACCATCCATTCCCTCTATCTGATGTCCCAGACAAATGAAGTGAAAACACTCAGAACAAGGGTGTTGCGAGGCTGACACTCCCCACAAAGTCCCCAAAATTCTTGAAAACATCATTTTGATTTTCATCCTAACTTTCTGAATAAGTGAAACTGGAAGCTTTGATTCCCATTTATTTAAAAATCTAATTTCACTCCTTCCCACACAGCCCAGATGTTCCCCCTGGTTAGGATGGAGGAAATCGAGGCCACCAGAGGACTTATCCCTAACATCTTGCTCCTTAAAAGGGCTTTAGGGGACAGCTTCTCCCGCCCCTCATCTCGAACTTCTCCGCTTCCTCTCACTGGTGGACTTGCACATGAATTTGCAAAATGCATAATTCAGGCACCTCTCTATCAGCCTACATATCCCGGCACGTCACAGGGCTGGAAGAAGAAGCCAAAACAAAAATAAGATTAAAGTAAATGGTATTTAGAGACCCGGAGGCAGGCTAATTTAGATGTGATTTTTTAAAGACTAGGTTGACTTTTTTCCCCCTTAATTTCTTCGTTGAGGTTTGGGAATTTTTTTTTAATGGTAAAATGTTTCTTTATTTCTCACTCCCAGTTGTTCTAGAGAGTAATGGTGGCTCACATCTATTTTCTTTGCGTAGAGCAGGCAGCCAATTAATGAAAGGACATTTGGGCTGCTGGTTCAGTTTTCTTAGTCCAAGCTTCCCGCCGAGAGAGGAAACGGCAGATGTTAAACACTGCTCAAAAAAAAAAAAAAAAAAAAAAAAAAAAATGAAGAGGAGCCTGGTCCTTGAACCACCTCTAGGAGATATGGCATTACATTTTTCTGTGTTTCCTAGGAAACCAGTTCGGTGTAAAATGTATTCTTTGTCTTCTGCTCTTTGCAAAATTGTTTGAGCCATCATATCTCATAAAAGGTTGCTTCACAGGCAATTTGAGCAGCATTAAAAAAAGCTTAATCTGCAGTTTGCTACAGTGAAGGCGATACACCTTTATGGGAGGTTGAATGTTTCAGATTGTATTTGCTGGGAACGGATAAGATTACGCTATTATTGCGAAGCGGCCATGAAATCAATTCTGGTTGTTTTTACCCCTTTCAAATTACTAGTCTATCCCCTCCCTAATATGTCCAGGTTGCTCTTAATCTCCTAAGGTGGCTTTAGGGGGTTCTTGTCATTGCTTACTCCGAAGAGCATTAACAAACCCCTCTCTCTTATTCCCAGCTAAGATCTGGAAGCACATATTTAGTCCCACAAGTGATGTGCTTAAGTGTCAGTGGTGCCCCCAGATACCAGCTATGCTGTCCTGTGTCAACTCTGATTCATATTCCATTACCTGTACATGTTCCTTATCATTTTGTTTTTGTGAATGACTTTGGATCCAATCATGCACTGGCGAAAGGGATGGGGTGAGGGTCAAGGGACTGGAATGTTTTGTTTGAAGCGCTTGGAATTTCAACTACTAACTTTATCTCAGATGCTAAAGCCCCTTGAAAAATGATGCACATCTCAGCAGGACTGGCATAGGTGTTCACATATGGACTAGCTGCAGGATTAGCTGCATGTTGCCACCATGCATTGTTGGAGGACAGTTGCTGAGGGGATCGTCTGACTCCTATCCCTCATGTCGTTAATCACTGGTTTCTACGGTGTATGCTGTCTCTTGGTTGCTGCCAGTCACCCTTGATCTTGTTTAAAAGGGCCCCCATCCCACCTAATGAGACATAGTGACTGAAAGCCTTGGCTACAGGGTCACCTAAATGTACACTCCGGATGCACTAATTACTAGCTTGGTGTGTATGAGAAAATCCTTTAAGTTTCTGTACTAGTGTTGCTTTATGTTTCAAATAAAAATAACAAAGGCTGTCTACCTGATATGATTCTTGTGAGGATCAAATGGCCTATTATCAGAAAACGCCTAGGCCAGTGCTGGTGCAGGGAGTGTGCAATTTATACCAACTGTCATCCCATCTCCAGCAGCCACTAGCAGGGATTTCGTCTGTGGTGCCTGGAGACTCAACGCCTACTGTCTGCTAATGAGCTCTCCGTTAGCAAATGATTACTATATACCTACAATTTGCTAGGCTTGGTGCAGACTGTGGGCTTGTAAAAGTGGGAAATATAAAATTATTACTTTTGATATGCTTATAGCACAAGGGTGAGCAAAGCTTTGTGACAGGCAATAGAAGGTTATAGACAGGGAGTACTCTAAGAGTCGGGACTACACCACAGCCAGGGAGTTCAGGGGAGGCTTATTGTGGACAGGAGCCTAAGTGCCTATTCAGCCTGTGTCCTCACTGGCTGCTGTATCTTCACAATGTACAATAAGAGTTATATGACCTTACACATACAAAAGATGACAGATGGATGACTTCTAACAGTATCGATTCTCCCTCTTTTAATTAAAAATGTTATTTAAAATTATTTAATTGATAAACATTGGACCTAAATCTGGTGTATAATATGATCATTTGATACGTAAGATGACTATTTGATATATATGCATATATATGGTAGTGATTACCATGGTCAAATTAATTAACATATCTGTCATGCTTAGGGTGTACATTAGATGCCCACAATTTGTTCATGTGATAACTAAAAGTCTGTATCTTTTGACCAACATCTGTCCATTTCCTCTCTCTCTACCTTAGTTCCTCATTTCTGTGAGTTCAACTTTGTATATTCCACACACTGGTAAGACTGTATAGCCACTCATTGCTAATTCACTTAATTTAACATAATGTACTTTGAACTTATTCACGTCATTACAAAACAGAAGATTCCCCTCTTTTATGGCTTGTAGTTTTTCTTGGGAAGGGTATATTCTGCGCTTTCTTTTGTCTTTGATTAAGTTATTTTCATCTATTGGCTTTTGTGAAAGAGAGTAATGAACAAGCTGTGAAGTGTCTTCCCACTGTGGTTTTGAGTTTCCTTTTCTGGTGCTTAGGGAAGCTGATCACCTTTAGGGTGTCTACTGGGCACTTGTGTGTCTTCTTCAGGTTGTGTGTTCAAGTCCTTTGCCTGTTTTTACCCAGGCATTTTGCTTTCCCCACTAAGTTTTGTAAAAATTTTTTTGTGTAGAAGCTTCTTAGTTTGATGCCATTTTACTGGGATATTTGCTTTTATTGCCCAGGTTTCACAAAAAAAAAAAAAATCATTGCCAACATTAATGTCAAGGAGCCATTTCCCCTGCTTTCTTCTAGTTTTATAGTTTCTGATCCTATATTAAAATGTTTCATTGCCAGTGTTTGAAAAATGATACATACTATTGGATTTTAGCACAACATGTGTGCTGTTTAATTTTACTGTCAACTTAATACAACCTAGACTCATGTGTGAAGAGAGCCTTCAAGAGAAATTATCTAAAACAACTTGGCCTGTGTGCATGTCTGTGAGGGATTGTCTCACAGATTACTAATTGAGGTAGGAAGATGCACTCTGGTATGTGGGTAGCACCATTTCATGGGTCGGGCCCTGGGGTAGAAAAAGCTAGCTGAATACGAGCTTTAAATAAGCAAGAAAGGCTGTATATATTACCTCTTTGCACTTGGCGGTGGAGTGATATTGCTAGCTGTCTGGATTCTTGCTTTGATTTCACTGAAATCATGTACTCCTAACTGGAACTGTAAGCTGAATAAGCTTCTTTCTCTCCTAAGATGCTTTTTGTCTTCAATCACAGCAACAGAAATGAGATTAGAACAACCTGTGAAATCTATACTTCTGCATGTCCTTTGATGTTCATTGTAGCCCTGGGATACACTCTGTAATAGTTTGAATAAAAATGCTACCCCCCCATAAGCTCATATATATGAATGCATAGTTATTGGGGAATGGCACTATTTACAATTGGAAGGTGTGGTCTTGTGGAGGTAGGTGTGGCCTTGTTTGAGAAAGTATGTCACTTGAGGTGAGTTTTGAGGTTTCAGGGGTGCTAGCCAGGTCCACTTGCTCTCTTTCTTCCAGCTGCCTGCCAGTGTGGATACAGAACTCTCAGGCTACTTCTCCACCACCAGGTCTGACTGCATACCTCCATACTCTTTGACTTGATGAAAATGGACTAAACCTTTGAGACTGCAAGCAAGCCACAATTAAATGCTTTTTCTTTATAAGGGTTGCCTTGTCATGTGTATCTTCATAGAGAGAGACCACTGACTAAGACAGAAGTTGGTACCAGGGCACAGGATATTATTGTGACAGGCCTACCATTTGCTTGTTGGCAGAATTTAGACTTTGAGACTTTGGATTAGGAAAGCAGTTGAGTGCTTCGCTCAGGGCTTAATAGGCCATCCTAGTAGGTGAATGGAAGACAGTGATTCTGAAAGCAATGCAGATTATGACAGCCTGGCTCAAGGGTTTTCATAGGAAAAGAATATTAATAAGTGGTCCAGGACCATTCTTAGGATATTCTGGCAAAGAATGTGGCTGCTTTTTGCTCTTGTCCAAAATATCCGCCTGAGGCTAAATTCAAGAGTTTTGGATTAATGACTTTGGCAGAAGAGATTTCAAGACTGTCATATGGTTTTAGTGACTACTCTTACATTGATCTATTTTGAAAAGGAGCAAGCGAGAAAGGAAAAATACAAAATGTACAGTTTGAGAAGAAAAAGGAGCACCAGGAAAGAGAGCTAAGTCCAGTGCTCAAGAAAAAGAAACGTTTGAAGAAAAGCTTGATGCTAAATGGGATAAAGAGATTTGTGACCCAGGGAAACTGCCCAGGTGAGCTTCTGACTTGTGAAAGGGAATTAAGGAAAAATTAAGCAGCGAAGGAAACCATCATAAACAAAAAGCTGATAGAATGTACTTGAATGAAGGGGCCAAGGTCCATCCTCAGAAAGCAGAAGAACATGGTAGCTTTAGCCTTCTTGTTCTGGCATTAGAGCTAACCTCTGCAGCTAAGGAAAGCCACCAAGACCAGGCATATGTCAGAGGTGTCCTTGCATGAAGGCCCAGAGAGACATTTAAAACTCTGAAGGTGAAACCTGAATTGTATCAAGACCCTAAGATGCTAGAGATGCTAGACTTGTGGGAAACCCATCAAGGAAAGCTGCTAGCAGGTCGTGGAACCAACTCGAGAGAGATGTGTGTTGCAGTCAACAGAACTGGATGGAGTTGGAGATCTGAAAAATGTGCTGATCTCAGACATGGAGAAGCAGATTTAGAGTTTGCCTAAATGGTTTCCAGTCTTATGTTGGTTCAGTATTTCCTTACTATGCTCCCTTTACTCTAATGCTATGCTAATACATGTTCTGTGCCACTGCATGGAGAAAGTATGTGATCTGCGTTTTTATTTTTATTTCACAGGGATTAAAGTTAGGATGTTCTTGAGTCTCAGAAGATCCTTTGAACTTTGAACTTCTAAATAGTGTCGAGACTGTGATAGACAATGTGAACTTTTGAAGTTGGACTGACTGCTTTTTGAGTTATGACTTGGCTGCAAGCCTGTGGTGGTCAGAGAGTGGAATGTAGTAGTTTAAATAATAATAACCTCATAGACTCATGTGTTTGAATGCTTAGTTATTTGAAAGTGATATTGCTTAGAAGGATTAGGGGGTGTGGCCTTGCTGGAGGAAGTGTGTCAGTGATGGTGGGTGGGCTTTGAGGTTTCAAAAGCATGAACCTTAACTAATATGCACCCCTTCCTGTGGAGTATAAACAAAAGTGTTCAATGCCATCCATGAGACCAGTCCTTACACTGACTGAGTGGTGACCACTTGGAGCTTTTCCCATTTGCACTGATTGAGAATTTGTCGGAAATTATATGAAATGGTCAGAATTTAGAAGAACTTGAGTCTGCATATGGGAGCTGCATATTGACTGAAAAGCTGGTCCACTGACCTTGATCTTAATCATATGTTGTAGAGCTATTGTATAAGAATGAATCAAATTTCTATCCAGTTTTGGTTTTTTTTGTTTTTGTTTTTTTCCTGGTCTCTGTGTTCTGGAGTTACTTTCATCAGAAGTCAGCATTGTTTAGGATAGCATGGTCTTATTTATTCAATGAGATAATAATTTGGGTCACCTGTTCATCTCCCCACATCTGCTATAAAAAAGTAGCATCTCTTCTTCTCTAAAATGAAAGATTGAAGAGGCCTTTCAATATTATGACATAATGACTACTATGTTGGGTATAATGCTTTAGAGTCTGTCCCCTGCAAGGAAAGTCATGAGTACTTGGGATATGGCTAGAAATAGATTTGGGATGGAGTGAGTAGTTCTTCTATTCAGGCCATTTTGCAACAGGAAATGAAGCACTTAAGGTCTGGGGCAGAGCGACATTGCAGGTGTCTTTGGGTGTAGAGAGATTATATTGTTCCATTGTAAATAATTGTCCCCGCCTACGAGTTGAATAAAAAGCACTGATTGACCAAAGGCAGACAAGGAAGTGTGGGCGGGGCTACCAAACTAAGAAGACTCTAGGAACAGGCTGAATGCAGCAGAATGCCAGAGAGAAGCCAGAAGAAGCAGAGGACAACTATGCTGCTCTGAGAAAAGGTACCGAGCCCCATGGCTGAACAGGATAAGAGTCATGGGTTAGATGAAGGGTAGAGAGTTAACAGGTGATATGCCTGGGCCTTAGGCTGATCAGCCTAAAACTATTGTCAGCATCTGTGTGTCTCTGTGGGTATGTGGGTCTGTGGGCCTAAACCTTGAGGCTAGGCCTGAAAGTCCGGGCCAGAAACCTTATACTACATTGGGACATGGAGATGTGAACATAATCAGTTTAAAGTCTGACACCAAAACAGATTGGAAAACCAAGGTTACTGGGCATTCTGACCTGGGACACAGAGAATAAGTTTTCTGGCCCAAAGGCAGTGAGTGAATTTACAAAGGATTCCCTGGAGGAACTTCCGGGCCCCATTCTCAAGGGGGGCAGACTAACTCAGAGGCTGAGTTTATCTGACACAGTACAGCAGAGCCCTGGGTGGCAGAGGAGGCAAGTCTGTCTAGACTACCCATTTGGGAATGGTCTAGGAGAGCTGCATTGCAGGATTTCCTGCCCCCGGGCCACAGTGTGGACATGGACAGAATGCCACAACAATGAAACAGAAACAGAACTGTCTAGGCAGGGTAACCTGGCCGGCTTCGCCAGGTATCACTGGTTGCTTTTGCTGTTAGATAAGAAATAACTGGAGTGAGGAGATGAAGTGAGAGCCAAGAAGAGAGACAGAGAAAGGAGGGAGGGGGGAGGAGGGAGGGGGAGAAAGAGGGAAGGGGCCAGAGAGAGGAGGAACAACTGATTTTCATTATCAGCAAGAAGGTAACTTAAAGTCATTTAATTTGATGATGTTAAAGGGCTGGATTCTCATTTTGTTAACCACACTGGAAAAGGGAGATAGAGCAGGGTTTTGAGTATTTCAAGTACCCTTTAAGCATTTGCCTGATTTTATTTCTCTTTTTCATAGGGCGGACAGGGAGGCATTACTAAATCTATTTTCAGGTTCAGAAGAGAACAGGCCAAAGATTTGAACTACTGTCCCAAAAGCCAGCTCTCTCCCCAGCCGCCTTGCCCTGTGAAGGGAAAGGGTCAAGCTACTAAATTAAGAATGGTTGTTCTTAAGCACCTTTGAGGGTGAGATTTGGAGCATTTCTCTCACAATACCCTCTATCTCCTCTATCTTCTCTAATGCATGCGCGCACACACACACCACACACACACACCACACACACACACACACACACACACACACACCACACTCACACACACACCATACATACACACACCACATATACACACACTGCAAATACACATACCACACACACACACCACAACACACACACACACACCACACACACCATAACACACACACCACACACACACACAAACACACCACACTCACACACACCATACATACACACACACCACACACACACACACCACAAACACACACACACACCACAAACACACTCACCACACACACACCACACATACATACATATGCTGAGCTGTGTTCCTGGGCCCAGATCCATCCGTTTCTCTGGCTAGGTAAGGAGAGGGGTGCAAGAAAAGAGTGAGACAGAGAAAGAGAGAGAGAGAATTGTTTTGGAGTAACTTTCCTGAGGACAAAATGATCCCTTTGGTTTCTCGATTAGAAAGCCCAACAGATTGAGTGACAAGGAAAAGTGTTTGATCTTGCTATTACAGTCACCTAATTAAAATGAGATGCAGATGCTCCAGCACCCAGTAATTTTCACCTCACTTACTTTGGCTGCAATTACAGCCCTTCCCTACTGACTTACACTGTTTAAATTACACAGTCAGAGGAAATATGACTATATACCTGTTTCTATTCATACATATACGTCTAACACATTATCTTTTCTCCCAAGTAAGAAATGTGATCACAGGCTTTCTCTTCATCCTGGAAACAGAGAAGAATAAATCTTTGGTTCTTAAGTAAAATTAAACACCAATAAGAATTCAAATTGGATGACACCTACATCAACCTTCAACACACACACACACACACACACACACACACACACACACACACACACCACAAGTTTTTCTCCAGAAAAGGAGGAGGCACGCATTCAGCAAGACCAATCCACACTCTGAAATACATACCTCCTTTTCAAAGTTAACTGGCTATTGACTCTGACCCTTTGGATCAGGGAAAGTTAATTGCTTCCAAAGTTGTTACCCATAATGAGTGCATAATTAAGTAAACAGCACTGCAGAGCAGATGGGATTACATACATGTTTTATGCCCAAATTACCACGGTTGATCACAATCAAGGCTCCTTATTTACCACAAAGCATGTATGTGTAGAGGGAAAAACCTACATAGATTGGAAACAGGCCGTTAATTGTCCAACAAGTAAGCAAAGAAAACTGAGCAATCAGAATAAAGGAAACAGTGAGATCCAAGAATGTCCACTTAGGTCATCTGCCCACGGCTGATGGGAGTGGGCTTCTTCAGAGTGCTGTGGACAGGTCTGCCTTGGTAACCGTGTGGGCTTCTTCAGAGTGCTGTGGACAGGTCTAGCCTGGTGACCGTCCAGCCGTACCACCCGGAGACAACAGGGGAGGCACTCTGTTCTCTCCTATACAATGTGTTGTTTAGCTTATGTACTGCAGGGGGTCTAATCTGTGGCTGATACAGAAGAACTCAGGACATAGATAATGCTGATGAGCGAAATGTGAGGTAGAGGACAGATATTGTCTTCTGTGTCTTGAAATATTGTTCTAAGCATGTAAGCAAATTAACTGTTCACATCATCCTGTGGGCCAGAGAGTCAACAGACATCCCTTCCACACTTTTCTTTTCCTAATTATCTCTGACCTCTGACCTTTGTAGGAAGTAGGTTGGAAGGCTGGGAAAACTCTCTAAGCTATAGGCAGGACAATACTTTTTTTTTTTTTTTTTTTTTTTTTTTTTTTTTTTTTGGCTATTGCTCAAGCTGCCAGGGTTCTTGTAAATGGCTGAAGTGACCTGTGTGGCAGGGTTAGGAGGAAGCAGCTACCAAGGCTGAGTCTTCTACCCTTTTCTTTGCTTGGAGGCAGGCTATCACTGTGTGTGAAGTGACAGAGTCCACCCTCAGAAGGACAGCCAATATGCTTGGCTATGGCTCCTTCTTTCTCTCCCGTGTTGAGAATTCTTAATATCATGACTGGTCCTGGGACTCTGCAGTCGGGAAGGAAGAGTTGTGTTCTTTAATTATGGAAAAATATTAGAACACAATGGCCCTAAAATAGAACATGTGCACTGGGCCCTTATTTGGGGGACTTTATTGTTGTGATCATCCCTCTTGGGAAACGCCACAGGAGTCTCTTCCCTTTCAGCAAAGCTGGGTAATTGTGTAACCTGAGGTGTCCCTGAGAGGGATGAAAGGATGATGTCAGCACACAGGTCTGTGAAACATGACTACATTTCCATGCTAAGTACTGTCCTAAGAGGTCTCTGCCTGAATTCCAATTTGTGTAATATGTGCCTACCGTCATCACACCAGGCTATGATGAAGATCAAGGGACAAGAGGATGCTTGCAAATTACAATAGTAAAAAATCCTTTTATGCTTTTCAGCAAATGGAAACCAAGACTTTCTCTGGGAGATGGGACTATTCCACTTTTGATTTTTAAAGGTAGTCCCACTATTAAAGTGCACACTTTTTCCCTCATAGGACCCAGCTATGCAAAACACTCAGTGTCCACATCAGAGAATGGGCACACAGCATTTTGTTGAGAGCAGTTCACTTTCTCACCTCCCTTACACATGTGCAGAAAGTTGTCATGACACCAAGAAGTGACCTGCTCCTGGCCAATTTGTGATCATTCGTATGAGAAGGAACCTAGGAGCCCTGGCCAATGTCCTTGTAGTTGGTTTCCCGGTATCTGGTTTGTGCTCAAGGTTACCTTCATCTGTTTTTATTGTTGTTGGAAACCACCAATGAAAGCTGCTTCTGATTTCATGGTTCCCTACTTTCCCCTTTCATTAATTTCCCGTATTTGGACCATTATTCCAGAGGGCTGGTTTAGCAGGATGGAGGACTTGGGGATGCCTTGGGGATGACGGTAATGAATCTCTGGAGAGTTCTCCTTCTGAACATCATTAGGACAAATGAAGAAGCTGTTAGCCAACTCAACCAATGTCACTGACTGTAAGGGACCTGCATAAAGTTCCCCAGCAGCTTGGCTCACATTTCTGAATTTGTGCTTCATCACAACTCTCCCCCAAAAGGGCCTAGGTTGCACCCAGATTTACCAGAAAAGAGGAGTTAGTGCTTGTGAAATGACCACTTTCAGAAGACACTGGTTCTGTCTGAGGTTTTGACCTCTGAAAGTTTGGGTTAAAAAAAAAAAAACACAGTATAGATTGTGTGTGTGTGTGTGTGTGTGTGTGTGTGTGTGTGTGTGTGTGTGTGTGTGTGTGTGTGTACATGAGCATGCATGTTTGCTGAGGGGCTTTAGAAGCCCTGGGCTAATCTGTCTCCCTTGATTTGCTCAAATTTCATTTCCATTACTACTGGGACATCTGCACACTTTTTCTGCCCAGCCACATTTAATGCACATCAAGTCAGCCCTAACCCTCCAGTGAGGTCAACCTCCCCCATCTCAGGGGATATACAATACTCTAAATGGAATATTGAAGATCCCCATCTGTTTGGTGGTCCCAATCAATAAATGTAAGTAAGGCCTTCCATCCCGTTTCTCTAGGAGAGACACGTCACCACCTGGTTTTAAGACAAGCGTGAGATGGGCTTTCTCAGGGTTACTGGTCCAAATGCCCAGCTGTCACAGGGCTGAGCCAGGAAAAGGATTATGTTCTTAATCACATTACTTCATTTCTATGGGTTTCTTTTAAATTCCCCCTGTCCCTTTCTGTCCAGCCAAATGGACCAGTGTCTGAACTCAGAGCTGCCTTACTGACACTCTCTCTAGCTGAATGACTTTGTTCAGAAAGAATCTTTATTTGGACAGCCAAATTCGGGCATCAAGGTTCTGGGGGCATCATGCTTGACATAGAACTTAAAAAAGATGTTCACCCTGAACCCATGAAACACCCAGCTGGCATCTGTATGAGGACAGTCACTCCTTAGGCACAACAGTTTAAAGACACCAGGCAGAAACCTCCAGTCTCATTAACAAGCACCGAAGCAAGCAAACACAGCAATTAAAAATCTGGATTGTTGTCTGAGATGTTTGTTTCCCATTTAAGTGGGGGCATCCTTGGGGCTCCAGCTAAAATACTTGCTCCACCTGTTTAGCCTCTGATGTCTCCTTGCAAGGCCAGCACTAGCTGACTGCAGCAGACAGCACCAGATAAATATAAGGTTGCCCTGAAAAGATGGTTAACCTCATACCTAGAGCTCCTGCCCACCCCCTGCCTTAGCAGAGATGAAGGTTTCCAGGATGCCTAGCTGGGGAATCGTGGGGCCTATGAAGGACTGAGGTTGGGATGCTATGGAGGAAGGGCATCAGGTCTTTCTATCAAGTATTGCTCTGAGGATCTGAGTGAATGGAGTTAAACAATGAACGTGTGTTCTGCTCAGCTGTTCTCTGTCAGCTTCGGGATCACAAGCAAATCCTTTTCTCAACCCTCAGCCTCTTGTCCCATTTATTGCTTTTTAGATGGACCAGCTGTGGGCCATCTTCTCATTTTGTGAGACGACACTTGGGGACAACTGGCAAGACAAATTTGCCAATTATGTAAGAAGGAAGCTTTTGTCTGGCCTTGAAGGGACAGTTTCAGCATGGCTTTCTGTTGTCTAGACATGGACTTGGATGTGAGTTTCCCCCTTAAGCTGCCCCTAGCAATGGGGCATATCACTTGGCACGTTTCCAACTGCACCCATGCCCCGGGACCAGCTACTTTCTGTGTTACTGTCAAGTAGCCTTTTAAGAGAATGGATATATGTGTTCTACTGCGTGTTCTCCAAGCAGGGGAGGGCTCTGGCGCTCAGCAGTTAAAATCCTATCCTATAAGACTCAAATCTTCCAGTCCATCCTCGGCCCTGCCCTCACAGGCTCTCACAGGCCCTGCTCAAGGCAAACCTTTTCCAAACACAATACAAGCTGCCTTTGCATAGACTAGGCCGCCCATTTCTGGGCTAGATGGCCAGAGAATACTTCCTTTAGGACCAGCTCAAAGGGTTCTGTGACCCAGGTTCTGGGGAACTTCTTTAATACTTGGTCCTTCCCTTTGAATGGTGGCTAAACATGCTATGTTAATTCCTCTGTGCAAGTGAGGACATAAAAAACAGTCAACCCTGTGCCCAAAGTGTTGGTACTATAGATATCCTTCAAGAAACATCATTAGTGAATATGGCCAGTTACGCATCATGCTTATGAGAAAATGCTGTTTTGTGCTCATTCACTAGATACAATGGCTATATACCAATATGAATGTGCATTTTAAAAAAGCAAACACAATTAGAAGTGATTTATGAAAAGATGACTAGGCCAGACTTAGACATCGCTCTAGAAGTGAACCGAGGCTCACCCTGCAGCTTCTCACACTCCAACTTGTGTAAAATATGTTTTGACCTACTAATGGTCAAATAAAATACCATAGCCGAAGACTTGTTTAAATAGCATTTTTAAAAAAAGTCTCCAAAGGGAAAACCTGACATAGGCAAATGCTGTCATAACACTGTCCTGGGGGCAGGGGCGGGAAGCCCAAGCTCTTCATGCCAGCATGACCTCGACCATCTTCCCAGGTACAAAAAAATATCAGGCAAGAAAATCCCCACCTTATCCATCTGTAGAAAGGCTGAAGTCACATCTGTGCAAGGATCTATTTTTAGTGGACCCTCCGTCCTATAATGCTAACCTTGATCTCTGACTATCGAGTCTACCGTAAATGTTTGATGATGAACAAGCCCATAAAAAGAAAGCGCAAGAAATAAATGGAGTCAACACGTGTCCTGCCTTTAATTACAGAGCCTTCTGCTGAAATCCGGCTCCAGGCTGGGTGCAGGCAGGGAAAACACATCAATAAGTTGGTTGGAGGGAGCAGGATGAGGATATGGCAAATATATCTAACTACGTGGTTACTTACACCGTAGAAACCAAACCAGATAGAGGTGGAAAAAAGGAGAAAGGTATCCTAAAAGAGTGGGGAGGAGGGTGGCTAAAAAAATGAAAACAGAAGACATAAACAAAAGCATCCGGGACACAAAAGATAGCGTAGAACAGTCTGGTTTTATTACTTTAAGTAATAAAGAGCCCTATCCTTTTCCTCTCTTCCCCCTTTTCCGCTCTTTTTTTTTCACAACATACATTAAACTGTGAATCAGATGTTAGGGTGTGTGGAGACGGAAGGAAAATCGGTGACATCACAATATTTTTACATCTTTACAACCAATGTAAGTTGGGGTTTGTTGCATCTACAGTGTCTAGCCAGGGTGGAAAGCAAAGGCACGCCAAGGTTTAGGAACAATCCCTCCAACACAAGGGACGAGGGCACAAACGGGAGGGACACTTAAATGCTGAAGACCAGCTCAATACACGCGGCACTGCAGGGTTAACACCAAACGGGTAACGGGTGGGATGCAGGGATGTGGGTTTTGACACAGGTCTCCTTAACACAGCAGAGGCAAGGACGCCCATCAACGTGGGCAGGAGGTTGGGGCAATACTCTCGGGGCTGAGTGGTGAGAGGGCCTAAGGATGATTGGACATCCATCACCACCTTAATTTTTGTATTTGAAAAGAATAGGCAAGGGAGAAGATAGTATCTGTTTCTAGAAAGTCTTCATGATTTCGGGGCACGGTGGTTACAGGCCATGAACAAAGACTCCACTAAAAGGCAAAATAAAGCCCAATGACATCTATGTACCCCAAACAACAGCCTCACTGATTTGTGAAGTTACTCATGGGACAAAGGACTGTGCACCTGCCCTCAGCAGTACACCGGAGGCTCCAGGTGACTGCTCTCATTGCAGATACAACCTAGTAACTAACCAATTCAAATTCGTCCTTGTCAATTTTTTTTCTCAAAGTTTTTATTATTTTATTTTTAAGACACACTAAATCCAGACCAAACTGGGGGGGAAAAAAGACAAAGAGATCACTGAATAAACTGTTTATATGAAAACAATGCTTATGGTTTACAGTGTGAAGACAATTCTTTTGTTTATGATGGAGTAAACAAAGGTTTCTTCTGTGTGCTTTAGCAAAAGAAAAACCAGAGGATCAAAAACAAACAAACAACCCCCCCCCAAACACTATTCCCAACCCTCCTCAAACAACAGATAAAAGAAATTTAAAACAAAAGAACGTTTGCCCAGAAAATGCATTTTGCAGCATCCATTTTTGCCTTGTATTTTGGGGTACCCATTAATCACAGCAGGGACCAGCCTGCCCGGTCTATTTCCCTGTTTTCTCTGTGCATTGCATGGGTATGCTGAAGGCACAGCTTGGAGACCTCTCCCATTTGCCTCCCCAGCCATCAGGGCCAGTTCTCCAGTCAGTGGACACAAAGAAGTTAGAGCTGGGTCTTCAGTCCCTTCTGTGTTGGTTCAGGAGGCTGTCACTATATTGAAATGATCTGGGACTATAAAGAGAGCTGAGGGCACTGGGAGGGGATTTGCCACCCACAACACTGGGGGAGGGGCATGCTTACAGCAAAGCCGAGGGTGGTTAGAGTTGGCATGACCGAAGGCAACGTGAACTAAAGAATATCACTCAGTCAGCCTTCAGCATTACAACCACCACTATTGAATTCTTTTTCCATCTGCTTGACTCCAGCCTTCCAGAGTGCGGAGTGGAGGGTGGGCTTTAAATAAATATCTGCATTTATTTCAAGTAGGAAAAAAAAGTCGATCATAACAACAGTTTACAAGTGTATACAACTCAGGGTGTAAGGCACAAATTTACATGTGGAAAACAGGCTATTCACAGATGTAACCCCACGAAACACCCGTGTGACCAAATCATTAATTTATGTAAGGTAGCAGCCAGCACATTAATTAGTTCACACAGCTTGTGGATTTTTGTTTGCTGTTTCACATGCAAGGTGAAATGAGATGGGGGGTGGGCTTCACAAGCTGGTGCCTTCATGACAGTGGGGGCCTCAGACAAAGCCATGTTTTCGGCAATGGGGCATAGGTACCATCCTAAACATTTCTGTCCTGGCTGGAAGTGAAGGGATTTTTAAACTTTTTTTTCTCTTGGCCAGAGACTGAACTGACAAATTAGCTGGGAGATTTAAATAAATATTCCTCTCTTAGCACTAACCCGAGAGAGTCCCAACACAAAGCTCAGAATTCCAGCTCCAACTTACTCAGTGAATTTATTGTAAAAATAAAGAAACTCAATTATTCCAGTTAATGGATTTCACGTTAAATAGTTTTAACTTTCCACGGGCTTCTGCAGAGCTGTTCATACGGTGGCATTTGGAAGTCTTTTCCTTAAGGAAAAAGAGAAGGGTGAACAATAAATAAGAGTTACTTGCGTTAACGGTCACGTTATTCATTAAAAGCGAAGACGAGCAGAAATCTATGACATCGTTGCCCAACATGGCATTTACCTGCTATAACAAAGCTGTAACACTGGTGGGCATTTCACAGTATCTGCGCATAGTAAACTTCTGCCATTGTTAAAGTCTGAGTTAGAATTATCAATGAATTCTTTATATTTTTTTTGTTTTTTTTTAATTTTCGTGATTTTTTTTTTATATAAATGTATTTGTGTTTTAAAGTTTCGAATGCTTAGCCCAGTTTGGTAACGTCCCGTGCAGCCAGGGACAAAATGTTGTAGTTGTTCACCTGTGTGTGTGAGTGTGTGTGTGTACATGTGAGTGTGAGGTGTACATGTGTGTTCATGTGGGGATGGGGTGCGGATGTGCTTTTGGCTCATGTTCGTGATGATACTAGAGTCTTTTGTGAGTCCGACCTGCTGTACGATGTGGGGAAGTGGAGAGAATGGAGGTGACTGTTGCTAAAACCTTCACCAAACCACGTGGCCTGATTTTCAAGAGTGTCCCTGTGTCCCAGGGAGGAGGACCCTGCGTCCTCAGCAACTCCAGGGCCATCTTGGTCGGGCGTATACTGGAGGCAGTGGAGACCTTGCTGAGCTGGGTGGTTGCCTCGCATTGTCTGATGCTTCGTCCTGGCCCCCAACCCCAGGGATTATGTACACGCATCGTTGGGTTTCATGGATGTGGAAAGGGGAGCAAAGGAGGGTTTGGGGGGTACGTCTGGCTTTAGCGAGGGGGTGCGCTTCAGCCCCGACCTCGTTAGTGAGTTGTAGGCATTGAGGCTGGGCTGCCTCGAAACAGTCACGGCCTGGCCGGGGGGCTGGGAGCTATGCACCTGGATAGAGTCCACCCTCTGCGGGGCGGGAGGAGGGTTGTCTCCCCGGCCAAAACTCTGGTTCCTGGAGAGGTGGGAGGAATTGGAGGAGTTAGTATTGTTTCTTTTGAGAGTGGTGGCCTGGTGGCTTCTCGTGAGTGAGTTCGTGGGATAGCTCCTCTTATACTCCAGCCCGTAGGAGGAGGAGTGATGCATCTCCAGCCTCTTGCTTAGGCCGGTCTGAGACAGTGAGGCTCCCGGGGGGCCCAAGGAGGCCTCTCGCTGTGGAACTTTGGGGGGCAGGCTGTCCAGGTTCTCCACAAGGTTTACCCCGTGGTTGGGACTCTTGCTGCTCAGATGCTCTTTGATGGTCTTATACTCCAGGGTGGCAGCCTGGTCCTCCAGTGCCATCTGAGCCACCACCTCACTCATTTTGGGCTGATCCACGTACTCATGCTGGTAGCCCTGCTGAGTGATGGGCAGGACCACCACGCTGGGGATGTGGCTCGGGGAGGCCCGAAGAGGCAGGTCCGTGGGAATCACAGGAGAGCCCATAGGGGGCATGTCCTTGGTGCAGGCATTGATGAGGTTCTGATTCCTCTCCCACTCACGGCTGCCGCGATTGGGCTTCCGCTTCTGCTGCAGCGTCGGCGTAGACTCCGGGGTGGGCAGGGCGGTGAGGTCTAGGTGGTGCTGATCAGCCTTGATGAGCATCTTGGCGGTGTTACTCGGCGTGGCCAGCTTGCCGTTGTGCATGAGTGGCGTGAGGATGGCCTCGGGCTTTGGGTCTTTGGACTGGGTGTCCCCAAAGAGGCCACTGAGCTTGGTGACACTGCTCATAGATCCCCGGCGTGAGTGGGTGAGCTCTTTGTCTTTTCTCTGCACCACTGCCACGTCTTTGCGTCGGTGATCGCACACACAATACACGATGATGCCCGAGAAGACTGCACCCATTACAAAAGCCAGAATCACTGCGATGGCCAGGAGGGTAACAGGAACAAGCTGGTCGTTGCTTTTGAGGTAACTTTCCCGAATCACTCCTGTAATAGACACCGCACATGGCATTAAGTCACAAAAACAAAACAAAACAAAACAACAACAAAAAAAACAAAAACAAAAAAAAACAAAAAAACCATACTGTGAGGCTTACTGGTGTTTGGCAATCACACTGTTAATTAATAACAGAAATAACTAAAAAACGCACTTCTGCATAGCTTGTCTTCGGGGTGCAGCTTGCCAAACATGAACTAATTAATCCTCCCTGCCCCAACACCACTCCAGCCAGCCCTGGGACATATGTAAATTAATTTTATTTGTTGTCTTCGACGTGGCTTTCATTCTCTCTGGTACATGATTTTTCAACTTCTTTCTAAGGACGATGGCAGCTTCACAATTTATTTATCTGTCTTCTCCTTTTGATCTTTTTCTACCTTTTAGAATTAGAATAAACGAGCTATTTTGAATCTGGAGGAAGTAGCAACTATTTTATGCATGTTAAATGAACAAATCACATAACAATCCAAGCTTTGCACTCACTCTTTTCTGATGGCTGCCTGTGACAACAAGGGCTCTGTCTGGAGAAAGGCATGTTTGCTTTTGAACAGACAGGACCATAGAAGGTTTATGTCACCACAGTGAAAAATAGCTGAAGCTCACAGGTTACAATATTTACATTTATTTTGCATCAAAAAGGAAAACCCACACTCAATTTCAGGTAAATATGCAGCAGAAGTAAAGGAATATTTAAATGAGGAGCCCTTTGTGGGCTTGTAAAGTGTCAGGTCGCATTATTACTCTTAGAGATGGCTGTCACCACGACATTTCTCAGCAGAACTGATCTCTTCGATTTAATAAAAATTAAGTGGCTACCCCTATCTATTATCTTTCACTACATTAACCAAGAAGCCTTGTTTCTGGAAAAGGTTGCCTATTCTATCCCGCTTAATCAGCCACCAAGCTGAGCAGCTCTAACCAAATGCAAACACTGAAGCTTTTATTTTTTTAATACCAAGTGTGAAGAGACACCACAACCCTTAGATCCTAAGTGCTTGATGCGGTAGCTAAAAAAACAAAATCTCAAATACTTCCATCCCTGCCTCTGGAGAGTGAAAGAACATGAATACATTTAGAGGCACCACATGAGGAAATGTAAACATTGTTCCTATTATGGAAAGATGGCAAGAGAGAAAATGTACCTTGTCTGGTCTCTGGAGACACATTTTTCACCTGCTAAATCAACTCTTTCTGGAATATGTTTAATGTATTTTGCTGGCAAGTGTAAGTGGTATTGAATTAAAATGAAATGAAATAAAAATTTCTATCCATTCCCAAACTCATACCACTCAACCCTTAAACTTTTGCTGATTGTTGTAATATTTTAAATGTCACAGCCCAGACGTAGAAGAAACACAGCACCGTCATGAGGGTTTTTCTCGCTAGGATATTTTGATTACTAAAGTAATGGTTTAGAAACCCAGAGGATCTAGCTGGAAAGACACACACACACTCTCTCTTTCATCATGACATTTCCTCTTCAATTGTGAGATCACATGTGCTTGCCAGGAAGGGGGCTGCAAGGGAGATGACCATCGCATGACAAAGAACTGTGACTTCCACTGTGAATAAACAGAAGGAGCAAGTACCTTTTAAAAGGCAAAATTTCATGATTAAGTAAATACCCGTGGTGATGATGGATTCAGGTATCCACAGAGCATAAGTGGAAGATAAATAGGCTCCCAAATAATTTTCCAATGTGACACTTTGCAAATATTTCCATATTATCTTCAGGAATATTTAAGGGGTAAAAATCAAAGATGAGGAGGAGGAGGAGGAGGAGGGGGAGGAGGAGGAGGGGAAAACCAGAAAGGAAATGTGGTTCTCACACATTATATGTGTGGTGCTCCCCAGACAATGGGGTGCCTTGCATTTAGATATGTTTTAATATCTATGCCTGAAAGAAAATGTGTTAATGAAAATTACTTTCTAAAATTTGCATTTTCTTGTTGGATGTTCTCACCACAACTAGCATTTCTCAGAATCCCTTTAGGTGCTCATATTTAGTGGGGATTGTCTTACAAAGAAATGTTTAATTATTAGAGGAGGCTGCCTACAATGAACTTTGGTGTTCTAGAGCTTAATGCCTCTCAGTTTAGATTTTCAACCTTCCCAATGCTGTGACCCTTTAACAGAGGTCTTCAAGTTGTGGTGACCCCCAATTATAACTTATTTTCATTGCTACTTTATAACTTTTGCTCTTGTTATAGATCTTAATGTAAATATCTGACATACTGGATGGTCTTAAGTGACCCTTGTGAAAGGGTCATTGGATCCTCAAAGGGGTCATGAACCACGGGTTTAGAGGTACCAGGAAAGGATAAAGACTAACGCTGGGCATTGAGACCCAATATCACAAGGACTCCCCATCTTGCATCTTCCCCTAATTGACACAATAATCAGATGCAGTGTGTTTTCTTTCATTACAGAAAATTTGGTGATGTGTAAGAGGAACACAAGGAAGCTACCCCCTTTACCCAGTCCAGTATGTGTCTAGATGTGTGTTGGCAAAAAACTAGTTAGAAGGCTAATTCCAGGAAATAATAGTCTTTGTTCTGAGTACCTGCAAATCAGAAAGCCATCTTCTAACCAAAGCATCCTAACTAGCTGTGTGTTGTTTGCTCACACATCTCCAAGAAAATGCCAACAGGTATGCAACCATATTCCCCATACAAAGCACTACCAAGTCAGCTCCCCCCTTCAGGTTGCCCTTTTCTAAGAAGGTGGTCCATCTTCTCAAAATGACTTCACTCAAGTGATTGAATTCATTCCCTACCAGCTCCTTGCCTGTTCACATGCCCTCCCCACCATGCAGTGAGCAGAGTGTGACTTCAGTACAATAAGGCTAAAACAATGAACGCATTTACTTCATTGGGAGTTCTGTAAAATTTATCCATTGCTTCTTAGCCATACTTTCAGCTCCTAAATATTCTTTTTTCATGTCCAAAGGTTTTTAGCTGTCTTAGACTCATAGAAAGCACTCATGCTTTCATCAGCAAGACTTTTTTAGCTGATGACATTTGAGTTCAGGTTTCTGGCTGTTAACAAGTCAAATAGGATGACCTTTCAGGAAAATGGTATGACTATCTTCTTCAGTCTCATTTTGCTGTGTAAGTAGTACCAAAACCAAACCAAACTAAAGCAAAACAAACTTTCTGTATCTCTTCATCTTTTATGTGACGGAAGCTGGGGGGGGGGGGGGAGGAGAGCGGGCTTCCCTCATCTGTTTAAACAAATTCATAACTCCAGCTTCATGTTCAAAACAAATCAGATATTAAACAGAAAGTGAAGCTAGATGGGAATTTATTTTTGGAAATGCCTCCCAAACGTAAAGATTCTTGTGTATATCACAAAAACCAACAAAACAGTATTCATGGCAATGGTTAAATTAACTTTACAAGCTAGCCATGCTGAAGGACTTAACTCAAAGCTATCTAAGAGGCCCAGTGGGGCTGATTCCAGATCCTCAAAGGGTCTGGAGTCTTGGGTTCTCACCTATAGATAGGTGACATTTTAGAGAGTAACTTAACACCTCTGGACCTCAGTTTTTTCATCTATAATATGGGGTCCAAACTCACTGCCAGAAGAATTTACATGAGGTAAGTGGTGGGTTAGATACTCTCTAAGGGCTTCAGAGTGGTAAGTCACAGCTGCTCTGGTTGAGTCGGTCAGGTATCCATCTCCCTAAGGAGCTAGGCATACACATCCTTCCTATTCTGTATGCCACCCAAATGTGGCCAAAGAGATGAGAAAGAGATGCTAGGCAACATAAAAGAATGTTTTTATTTCAGGATAGCTTGTAGGTCCTGAACTTTGAAATAAACAAAGCTGGAAAATATTGAGCAAAACCCAGCAAGGACAGTTAGATGCCCCGAGGACTAATAATCACATTTTCAGCTCCGTGAAGCAGTCACTATGCTATTTACACTGGTCGCTTTGGCCTTCCTGGGACTCAGAGTTATGTAGTCTAATAAGTGACTATTGAATATATGTGTTTTCAGTGCAATGTAGGGACATTTTATAATACATTTCAAACCATCTTTGGATTGACCCCATAACCTTGGTTTGAAAGCCTCAGAAAGAAACTATCTTCAATTTTGATCATTTTGAAAGTAACACCAGACAAATAAAGAGAGATCTACAAAGGCACCCAGGTATTTGCTCAAAATAATAAGAGGAGAAACTGTCTCCTAAATGAAAAGAGAATGACTCTGGGATAATTCCAAAGGAACCTATGAGGGCGAGGAGGTGATTTGCTACAACCGATGCTCCAGTGAGACTGCTTAATTGGGACAAATTCATCTCTGCAAAGATAAGGGGTCACAGGCTGGGGCCGGAATGAACATCCGTTGTTCGAGATGCCGCATGAGAACCTGGGGATACGATAGTCTCACCTGCCCAAGTGGCCCCATACCTCTCCACTCTGGGCTGGGGACGTGCTCTCCTATCAACCCCTGGGACTTCTGCTCCCACCGGTTGAAAATGGCGCATCAGGACTGAAAACAGCACCTGAAAACCGCTTCGCATCGATTCGTTAACCACCAGCTATTTCTCACCAGTCATAACGTGCTAAATGCATCTTCACTTCCACCTTCCTATCGCAGGAAGCAGGGAAGCACAATGGTACACCACTTCTCTGAAATCACGCCTCAAATTGGCAGAACGAAGCAAGGTAGATTCTCTGTGCTTTATTTGTTTTTTTTTTTTTTTTTTTTTTCTTTTTGAAGTGAAAGTTTTCGGGTTGCCTGGAGGCCTCAGGGAGGGGATTTGAAGCTCTTTAGAGGCCAAAGCAATGAAAAGATTATGAATGATGCTACCCCCAGGCCCTGCAGCATACAACTCAAAACAAGAGCAATTACAGATTGTCAAACTAAAAGAAGCCCGATACTGTTCAGAATTTCTCAATGATGACCTCGGGTATGGATTCTGAAATGTCGGAAACCCAATCCTCTGTTTAAAAGGGTGGCTTCGGTAGGTAGCTCTGATTATAATTCCTCTGCGCTTCGTTTGTGCATGGGAGTCAGATCTGGACTCTAGGACAATGTACTCCAGACTAGATGCTATCTCCTTACTTGGGTTAGGCTAGGATTCTCTTGGTGTCTTTCTTTTCATTCTCCTGACATTAGCATCTTCGTGATTGCCCTCATCACCTGGGCACACTAAAGCACAGTGTCAGGAGGGAGGTTTAAGCCAGGAAGAAGGCAGACCTCACACTCAACTGCACCCGGATTATAGGAAGAGAGTGAGTTACATCTTATTCCAAGGCTGAGCAAATGCTTTAACAAGGAGGCAACATTGAGCTGAGCCTTAAAGAAATGTTGGTCTGCTGAAATGCAGAAAAGGGGAAGAGGGGAGGATAAATGAAAGGAGACAAGATGTAGTCGGCAATATATCTGGTCCCTTAAACTTCAGTGTGACCCACCCTGCTGCACTGTCCTTTGGTAGTGGAATTTCTGGAAACATTTCCTATCTTCTCACACATGTGGCTCTATTATTATAGTCTGAACTTGGGTGGAGAATTCCTCCCTCTGGGCCAGGTCTATCTTCTACATATCATCTGGGGCTCTGGCCCTCTCTCCTCTGTGCATCTTCCTCAATAAGGCTGGTCTAAGACAAATGAATTCATCACTTAGTCCCGGGCAGAACGATGTCCAGCAGATATCTGTTAAGCCAACTGTAAATAAATGCTTGGGTGAATGAACACAGCTGGAGGGAACTAAGACAAATAGACGTTACAAGCATTTGGGAGCAGGATTTGAACAGCCTTGAATGACTACACAAAGGTGTTCAGAAACCCTGGCAGTCTTAGAAGGTAAGTTCCTTTCTCTCGACAAGCGAAGCTGCCTCTAAGCTTGCTTTGTTCTATATTGAGTTCATTACTGAAAACCTACTAGCTTCCGAAGAAACCAGAGCCAAGTACCCTTGCATCAAATGCCCAGCTATCATATTATTATCATCATCATTGTTCTTTTTAAAATTAAAGCGCTCAATCTTCACGTGTACCTGTTACCTGCCACTCACACAGAGACCTGGAAGACACTCTAGGACCTATCAGAACAAAGAGATAAAATCAGTTCTACTTATTAGGCTAAAAACCTGAGCCCACTCCAACCCCTCCAATGACCTCTCTCCTGGCCTAAGATGCAGGCAGCAGGGATAACTCGAAATGGTTAAGTGTATACTTTAGCCTCTCACCCTCATTCAGTGGGCTGCCTGTTTGGGAGCTGCGGTGGTATGATGGATGTGTCTGTCTCCATAGTGAAGTGATTAATAGGCATCTGTGTAGAGCGGACCCGGTGACCACAAAGACAACAAAGCTTTTCTGTGTCCTTTAGAGAAATATGCAAAGGCAAGAGGATGGACATTTCCTCCATCGCTGAGCCAGAGGGGGTTTGTGTTGGGTCTGAGAACTAAGAAGGATGGCAACCCCCCAAAAAAAGCCCCAGAGTCGAATCCCCTAAAAATAGACTCTCGATTTGGCTTTATAGTAAGACAAGCCTGCAATTTCCTTGAAATCCTCATAACAACTTGAGTGAATAGAATCTAACAACCCAATTTTTCTTGTTTGAAAATCTTATTGCAACAAACTGCCAGGCTGAGTCCTCCAAGGCAATAGGAATGAATGGAGCAACCAAGAGCCAGAACCACCAGGGCTAACCACACAGAGCCCACTGTAATCCTCATGAAGAGAAAAAAAGCAAGCAGCAGGGAAGCCTCAACTACAGACAATCTCTCCTCGGGGCCACACCCCAGCCCATAGGAATGACCACACAGGCAATGAAATGAAGGCTTTCTGTGGTTATCTTGGCAGGAAACAGTCTTCTTCTTGTCTTGGGGCCTAACACTAACCAGATGGTCTGGAAGAGGCTAAAAATGCCAGCAGCCCTGGAAATGGGCTCAGAACTTATAACTCAAACTTCCCTTTTTATTTCATTTTTTTTCTCCCTGGTATGATATAGATTGGGAGGAGTCCTCAGGATGTCGAAAATCACTGGCTCACCATGGCTAAGGATGGGCAGCCTCCTACCGTGGCTAGTCAGTAACCCCAGCTTGGGACTCACACATTGAAATGATGCTTGCTGCGGCTGATTGCGGAGAAACCTCTGCCAGTTCTACCACCTCTTTCTGGTTGGGATGCCTTCATGGCAAGAGAAAGGACAGGGAGCGTGAAACTCATTCAGATTCGTTTTTTATTTAGGATGCTGCCTTCCTTTCCCCCTGTACTGGGTTCGTGCATCCACTGCTGCTCTGCTGGTTTAGTTGTGACCTTGACAGTGGAGCTGTGCATTTAGACAGCAGACTAGTGTCTCTTTGGGGCCAAGAGTTACAGTAGAATAATTTTAAAAGCCCTGACTTGGAATGTCAGCCTGTGGGTCCATGCTTTAGAATGATTACTGACCCTATAAGTTTAGAGATTATTTTAGATTTAAAAAGTTTGTGCACAGAATTAATTTTATTAGTGTGTGTGTGTGTGTGTGTGTGTGTGTGTGTGTGTGTGCGCGTGGATATGTATATACACAATCATCCTGGTGTCAGTGGAGGGTAAAGGCATCAGATTCTCACCTAGAGCTTGAGTTATGGATAGTTTTAAGCTGGCTGATGTGGGTGTTGGGAACTGGACTCTGGGCCTCTGACGAGCTGTATATACTCTTAACAGCTGAGCTATCTCTTCAGCCCCGTTTGCACAATTTTCCAGGCCTAAGGTTTTCTTTCTAAGTAAGATTATAATTTTTAACATTTATATGATCCCTGAAATCAGACCAACTGTCTCATCCCGACTTCTTCCTTTGTCTCACATGAAGGCATCAAAATATGAAATGGAAAACTGGATCTTCTTATAAAATTAGGAAATTCAGGCAATGCTTTGTTTGGATTATGTGTAGTGCTCTGATATTCCAGTTCTAAGAGGACACTGGGAAGCGGTAGTTAAGAACATAAATTTTGAGGTCATAAAGACCTGGATTCAAGATCTGGGTCTATAAATAACCCACTGTGTGTCTTGTGGTCATATCTCTCAATCAGCCCCAGAAACATTGGCTATAAGATGAGGGTTATTGGCAGGATGAAATGGGCTAAGCAGATGAACACATGAAGAGCAGTTGCCCTGTTCAGGAAACATACAACAGCAATATTTCTAGAATTTCAGGTGAGTTGCCTCCCTTGAACAGGGTACAAGATAGACTACTGTAAAAGCGCACTTTGGCACAGCCCAACTGTTTTAGTGAAGAATGGAGAAATAAAGATTATAATGTACGGCCCCAAATCTTGGCAAATGAGCTTCAAAGATACGCCATTAGCAACTTGAGCAGTGTGATGAGTCAGTGCCACTCAGCATCAGCATCATCTTGAACTTATTAAAGGCACTACTGTCAGGTCCAGCCCAAATCCTCCTCCACATCAGATCTCAACAGAATCTGACTCTGGTGATTTGTGAATCACTAACAGCTTTGAACCCTGCTTTAAATGTCTTCAGTAATGTTTTAGAAAACATTAACAAAAACCTCCAGTATCTAGCTCTGAAGCCCTATCTCAGACACAACTGAGGCAATGGATGATCGGATTTTCAAAAACATTTTGTGAAAAACCTAAGAAGCAAATGAATCAAGTATGCCTTGATATTCAGAGTGCCAATCTTTAGGTTATATGTGTGGGTTTTTTTACTCTGATTAACACTGATGTGTTGACAAAGAATACAAGGGTGACACTATTTTACTCGAAAACAAAAATGCATCATATTTTTGCACAAGTTTCTCACTGTTTTTATTATTTTTACCAATGTGTATGCATCTGCACGGGAGGAGAATGTGCATGTAAATGGTTGACAAAAATATTACATAGGCCTTATAAAAACATGCCATTCACTCATAACACCAAGCAAAAGCACCCCAACTTGTTAGTCCTATGACTTGTGGGAAAATGCCCTTGGCCTCTACTGGCCCTAACATGAAAACATGATGTTCCCATCTCTGTCACAGGGGCCACTGGTTATTGATTTTGAATTATATAACTCAGAAGTGTCTCAGATTGGAACAGCCCAGATATGCCTGGATCTCAGAGGCAGAATGCCTCCTTTAATGAACCACATCTAACAGCACCCCCAATCAGCTCCTTGAACTCCATTCATGACCACTGGAAATTGCTCAGGGCATGTAAAACATCTTTTCCCACTACCTTTGCATGACTAGATACAAGAAAAGGAGCCCAGGGAAGTTCTCTTTCTTTATATCTTTTCAACTGAAAGGAGGAAGCCGACTTTACATTTCATTCCAACCTAACAGTATCGCTTTATGATACCCAAAATGCCTAGCATGGCAGTGCACTCAATGGAACTTGGCACTGTTTCTGTAAAGGCAAACTGAATCTGAAAACTCATAGAAATGCATGGCATTTTAAGTTACATTACATTTCTGTTGTGTGCTTTTAAGTTTCAGAGTGCAAGGCCAATCAGCACTTGGGGTGTATTTATTACCCTAACAAATGTCAGATGATTGCGTCCAGTGTTATATATTTTTTATGAATAACAAGAGGATAGAGGGCTACAAATAACACACTTTAATATGTCTAAAAGATTAGGCATAATACAGTTTACAACCCTATAAATTTCTTGACACCAATTTTGCCTTTGAATAAAGTATTGTCAGTGTCAGAACTTCTATTATTTCTATACCATTCATAATAGCTGCCTCTGACTCCAGTGAAATCATGGGAGATGCATGCTTGAAAAGAAATGCATCCCTGTAAAAATATGAACTTTAAAACTAACCAGGGTGGGAAAATTCCAATTACTCCATTAATAACGAACCGCTTCACACAGATAGCTCCCAAGCTACAGAATTATATGAGATTAAGAAATATTAATTGACAATGACAAACCTTCACATTGTCTATAATGGGCTTTCAGACACTGAAGATTCCATCTAACATGTGCCCAGCATATTTGAATATACTCAACTAGGTTTTAGTAGTTTGCTTCAGGACCTTGCTGAGATTTAAAGTACTGAAGAGATTTATATCTGATAAAATTCACAGGGCTACTCACAGTCCATGCAGCAGTCCGTGTTCTTTGTAAGACATGGCTTATGACTTTGAATGACCTGTATCTCCCTGGTACCAACAAGAGAGAGCATAGCTTTTCAATATCCTATCTTTCTGGAGCAGTGGGGCTTATTATATGTTCGGGGCAAGCCCTGCAGACATTCTCATGTGTACTATTAGGCAAAGTGAATGAAGCTATCCTTAGGAAATTACCCATTTGAGTTGGCCCTCTGTAGGCCAGTCTGCCTATAGGAAAATGTCGGCTGGAAAGCAAGCTGTCTCCAAATAATTAAAACTAACAAACCACACAAAACTAGGCTCTGAGAGAAAACTAGTATTCTTCTATTCTTTCACGGGACCCAAACCCTTAAATTGACTCTTCACAGTTTCATTAGGAAGACACAGCAGAATCTAGGGGAACAGAGTACAGTTGAATCAATTAAAGAGCAAGTGTATAACTGCTCCAGATGTTCTGTTAATAAGATCATGCCTAGCCTAGTCCCAGGAGTCCTTGAAAGTTCCATTAAGCTGTCAGAAAACTTTGTCATTGTGTGTGTTTTTGCGCAAGATGGGAGAGAGAGTGGAAAAAACGAAAAGGAGAGAAGTGAGGGAAGGAGGAGTAAGTGTCATGTCGGGAACGGGGCCTGAGAACTCAGATACAGAGAAAAGGCGAGAAGAGCAGCTGGATGGAGAATCCATTTTCCATAATATGTCATGGTTCAAGTTGCTGTTTTAAAAGTAAAAGTTTAAGCCTTCCTAATCATAACTTAAGACCTTCCTTTTGGAAGAAAAATGAATGGTATGTGGAAAGGGGGGCTTAGTGGGTGTCTAGAAAATTCCAATATTGCTGTACTGATTAAGGCAGGCAGGGAGATGAAATAGCTTTTGCATGGCTGACATTTAACTTTTTTTTCCCCTCTCTACCCTTTCCACAATAATCTCATCAAGACTTTGGATGAATTCAGCTGGTTGTCAAGAGGATAGGAAATTAATTAGATCAGATCTACATCCTTGCCTGCACAACCAAAGGAACAATTGCACTGTCTGAAAGGGATTCTCAGCCTGAGCCTCCTCCCTGATAAATGCATCCAGGAAGTCCTCATATCCTCCACCCTAAGGCTCACACCTAAACTGTACACTGTGCCATTTTCCTAGGTCTTTCCCAAAGAAGGGCAGAGATTCACAAGTAGATTCTCTTTCTGGAAGGTGAGACCAGTAATATTCTAAAGCTAAAGGCAGCCCATTGGAGTCATTTTCACCCTTTTCTTGGCCTCCCATGACTTCAAGTTCTGTCACGGCTGAAACATGCTACAAAGCACATACTCCAGCACCTAATAGAAACATGCTACAAAGCACATACTCCAGCACCTAACAAAAGGAACAGAGAAGCCCTAGCATTTTACCTGGAATCAAGGGTGTACTTTGGGAAGGAAAATGTCAGTAGGGAGCAGGAACAGACATGTTAGAAGCAAAACTGATACAAAAATCCCTCCCCCAAACTCATAGAATATATGTAACCCAGAGCTGCCTATGATAAAACATGAAGGCTGGGATACATATCATTGACTAATCTACCTTTGGCTTCTCTTTTCTTCCTTTCCATGGGGCTCTGTATTCTGCCCTCTTCTGTTCTAACCCCACGGCCTGCCAAAAAAGCTAAGATGCCATAGCATGATATTTAGGGCACCACATTCTAGTTCTTCATTGATCACTTTAGTCATCCCACATGACATGCCTCTTAGCGACTCACTCAGTACTTGAATAGCTTTAGGACTTGTCCATTCAATTTGTTCCCCTTGTAGTCCTGCCCCCCCCACCCCCGTTACTGGCGCCCAACATTTCCTTCAGTGCTTTTCAAGGCCTTTCTCTAATCTACCTACGGGGAACCAGCCGTGGTCTGTTTTTACTCCATCAGTGCTCTGTCTTCCTGTCTCGTCCTTGGCTTTTCTTGCATGGACCTCCTTCTGTCTCACAAGAAGCTAGCCATGTATCTCACTAACTGTAAGCTGCTTCTGTGCAGGTTCCTATCAAAATTTGTATTTTTGTTGGACAGTGGTGGTGCATACCTTCAGTCTCAGCATGCAGGAGGCACAGGCAGGTGGATCTCTGAGTCAGTCAACAGAGTGAGTTTCAGGACAGCCGGAGTATACAGAGAGACCCTTTTTGAAAAAATAAAAAAACAAAAAACAAAAAAACTCCACAAAAATAAACAAAATCTCTATCTTCTTTAACATCCAATGCAAGTGTGTACATGTATGTTTGTTGAATGAATAAAGAAACGGAGAAATGCTTTTATATTTTTTTGTGCGTTTGTTTGGTTTTTGGTGTGTGTGTGTGCTTGTGAAGGCCAGAAGACAACCTAGGTGTGTCATTCTTTGGGATACCACCCATCTGTTGTCTCTGAGTGTGTTTGTGCCCAGGTATAAACCCACATGTCCAGTACTAGGGTTACAGGCACAAGCTTGCTAAGGACTAGAATTCATGTTCTCATGATTTCCCACCATACACTTTATTGACTGAGCCCTTTCCCACAACCCTAAGAAGATTTGTTGTTTGGCCTCTCTGAGGACTAAGGCTCTTGCCACCAGTATTGAATGCTATCTTCCAGTGCTTTCTCAGTCTCCCACAAACAAACCCAAAAGTGAGACCGATGTGGGTCATACCACAGTTGAGGAAACTCTCATGCTAGATAAACGTTAAAACAAGTTTATTAACTGTTCTGCTTTGGAGCAATTCTATTTACGAGCCTTCCTCGGGTACCAGTGTTATTGGAGTCTGCTTTCAGTGCATGTTTCTGTTGGTTATGCACATTTTCTGAAATCAAATGTGATAAAACTATCACAGAAAGATTGTGTAGCCTTGGACCTGCTCTACAGACCAGGCTGGTCTCAAACTCACAGTTACACCTGTCTCTGTTTCTTGAGTACTGGAATTAATGGCTTTGACTACCATGTTATGCAGGGGAATTTTTAAACTGTGTTTCTCTGATATGGTTTATTCTAAATTTCCAAGTGTGATCCAGAGGCCAATTCTGAGACTTGCTCTCAAGTCTTCCTGAGTAAGTCATCAGCACTGTTCATGGAGGGAATTTGGGTATAGTTATGCTACTTAGCTTTTTAAAAACCTGACATCAGCTAGAATCACCCGGGAAAAGGGAAGCTCAGTTCAGGAACTGCTTCCATCTGATTGGTCTGTGAGTAGCCAGTAAGCACCATTCCTCTGTGGCTTCTGCCTCTGCTCCTGCTTGAGTTTCTGCTTTGTCTTCCCACAACATGGACTGTTACTGGGATGTGTGAGCCAACTGCGGGCTTCCCTCTCCCCATGCTGCCTTTGGTCATGTGACTATCACAGTAATAGAGAGCAAACCAGGACTCTGTAGCTGTTAAACTTCAGTCACGGAGTAATGCTTTGGAGAAAGTACATCACATGAGCTATTTAGGATAAACCAATAGCATTCAGGTAGAAAAAAATAGACAAGGCACTTGGCTAAATAAGGACTTAGATCAACAGTAGTGCTTTAAAAGAAAAGCATGCCTCATGCAAAATATTCTGTATGCTTACACTAGAAGCATTTAATTTTATATAAATATTTGAAAAATAGTATTTAAGTATATCTGAAGCTCAAATTTATCTGAGCACATTGTATTTTACTAAGTAACCCTCTTTTTATACTTTCCAATAATGTATGTCCTTGGCTCTAAGGCTCAAACAAATATTTTTAAATTTTTAAAATTGTTCTCTCTGTGTGTGTGAGTGTGTGTACACATGCTGGTGTCATAGCATGCACATGTAGGTCAGAGGATAATTTCTGATCTTCATTTCTCTCCTTCCATCATGTGTGTGCCCAGTATCAGACTCACGTCCTCAGGGTTTCACCCACTGAGCCATTTCAGCAGTCCACAAACACTTCGAATACAGACTTGACAGTTTTGGAGGTTAGAACAGCTTGACAGAGTTATAAAAATGATATTAAATCTTTATGGAGCAGACACAGTACAATGCTAGCATTTTAAGAGTTGTCTTTTCCTTACGATCAGTAGCAGCATGTGTACCATTTCTCCATGAACAGCGCAGGATGCTTCACTCTAACACTCCAGAGTTAAATGAACTCTGTTTGAAGGCCAATCCCTCTCTCTCAGCTGCCTTGTCTCTGACCATGCATGTTTTATGTTGCTGTTTTGAACTTTCAGATTGCTCAGTGGAGGTTCCTTGTTCCTTCCTCCATCCACTAGACCCTCAAGACAGCAGCCTGGTTTTCTAGAAGCTTCCTGGAGACCAGTCATACTCCATGATCACATCTGAAATGATTGCGGTGCTACATAAAAACCGTACAGTCAGTATGGTTGGGTTTTAAATTTTTTGGAGGAAAGTTGCAGCTATCCTCTACCAAGAAGTCAGTGTTTACAACATCTTAGCTAGAAATCCTGAATCTGACACTCCCATTTTTCTTCTCTTTGGTCATCTATCTCTGCCATGATATCGGCACTGAAGGAAAATGGGCTGGATCACAGCATCCATCAGAGTGCCACACCCTTGCTGTTTGCAGCCAGGGCCTGTGGCTGATCCCCAACTTGACTGTGTATGTCTTGATCCGGCTCATAGAGGCTGTGCTGACCACATAGGCACTTTGTCACTTCCGTTTCTATTTGTGAGTTGAGTATCTGGCAGCTAGCTGGATGCGCCTTAGACAGCAAGTGAGTGTGTCTGTCTCACACTTGTTAGTCCAGAGGACACTTCAATGGCATCCGGAATTGCACTTCAGAATCAGCGATTAATTTTTCCTAAGACACCCTGAAAACATTTTTGTTACAGGGTGTTTCTGAAGAAAAAGCACAGATATCTGGCTTAAGCCAAGAAAGGAGCTGTTTTTCTTCACATATTACCAGGAGAAGTAACATTTTCTGTGCATAAAACCACTTACATATAATCTGATAAGTGGTGAGATTATTTTTTTTCTTCTTGAGAACTGGCATGCTTAAAAATACCAAATAGGTGAGTTTTAAGCATTGGAGAGCATTACAATTATAATTGGACCTGTGCTCTGTGGTTCAGTGTACTTGACTCCAGTTGCTTGGAGTCCTTAGTACAGAGGGCGGGGTTCTGAAGGCCTGGGACTCACAGAGTGAGTGGAAGGAAGAGTAAGAAGGGTTGATGTATGTATTTTCAGGAAGGGGGAACACATGACATGCAGAAGCAGAGGTGCCAGAGGTAAACTTTCCTTCAGGCCATAGTGTGGTTAAAAACTAGCTGCCTTCTATTCTATGGAGCTCACAGCTGATGGAGAGAAAATGTGACAGGTTCCTAAAGGACAACAGAAGCAAATTTCTTTATAGTCTAAATCCATTTGTCTTTAAAATCATACTTGACTAAAGTTGTCTTCCCCAACTGCAAAGCTTCATTGTTGGGATAAAAATGAGAACACAGGGGTTGTTGATTTCAACATTGACCCTGTTCATTTGACCTTGAAGTGCCCAGATATCTCAGAGCTTGGGAGTCATCAAATCTCCTCCAAGCACCATGGGCAGTGTACTTGGTAGTAGGTTCATCCTTTCCTGGACTCTTTCAGTGCCTCTAGGCCAGCATTACCCAAACTTTAATAAGTCAGAGACAATTTGTACAGCTCTAGCCACACCAACAAGTCTCATCATATGAATTACTTCATATGGCCTCTGCTATTACTCCTTTCTTAAGTAACTTTAACAATGTACTTCACATGGAGAATTTACACTACTGTGTACACACACACACACATACACACACAAATATATATATATGTATATATATATATGACTATCACTTTTCATGATCAGAAAGTTAACTTAAAAATATTAACAATATTTATCCTAGTTAAGTCCAGCTGCAAGATAAAGCTCCTTACACAGGGATACCAGCAAGTTTAAGAAAATACTGATGACAAAGAACCGAGTGGAGACTATTCCCTAACATAATTAAGAAAGCAAAGGACACAAATTCTCTTGAAACTGCTTGCTATTCCTAAAGGCCACCATGTCCCTGGGTCACCTAAACCATCCGCATTCCACATAAGGTGCTACACATCCCCACTTAGAGGCAATACTGGCATAGGTTATGGTACATTAAGAATATAAGCAATTGGCAGTAAAGAGGATTAATGACAAATTCTAATTCATAAAGCTGCATTCAGGGTGGGCATAAAAACAAGGGTGGTCCAGGCATCATCCCCAGTAGACTTCACAAGTCTTATTAGAAGCTTATTTCCCAATCTAATTGCACACTAATTAAACTACAGTCTACAGTTTCTATTCATTTATTTCTTCTATGTAGATGCTGCCTGTTCCTCCTCCACAGTGACCGTCTCTCTCTTTGACTAAGCGTGGCCAGGTGATAGCATCTCACTCTATCCATTTCCTGAAATGGATAAGAATACAGTGATTTTGACATTCCTCACCAAACAAGAACATCTCATTTCCTAGTTACCATTTCATCTGTTTTCCGAAGACTCATGAGAGCAGCATACAATCACATCTGAAGAGAGGGATTTTTCTCCTGCTCATGAGTTCACTCACATATACCAAGCTCAGGCTTGGGGCTGACATTTTATATTTGTGACCCTCTGTAGCAATGGCAGCTTTGCACCTGCCCAACTAACTGTCCGCTGTATCTTCCAGTGCTCTTGGACATTGGTTTTATACCACACCTAATTTCAAGAAGAGAAACAGGGTATAGCAGTGGCCACCCCCCCCCCCCACTTGTCTTACTTTAAGAAAAGAAAGCTCTTAATTCTTTCACTGTGGAGAGTAAGCCAGGCCTAAAAATAAACTGGGTTCTCTCTTTTATTTATATGTAATTAGAGCCCCTTTGTAACTACCCATTACCACCTCAATGGTTATTGGATGAATACATAATATATATTTTTAGATGTGGGAAAAACCAAGAAAGAAGTAGGCTGCATCTAATTTATGAAGTTGACGATTAAAAGGCCGGCCTGAGAGGCTCCAGATATCTTGGGACCCACAGATAAAACATCAGTTGGCTGTGGTTTTTTTTTTTTTTTTTTTTTTTTTTTTTTTTTTTTTTTTTTTTTAAACTAATGAATCTAGGATTTGGAAACTATCAGACATTTTTAAAGAAGCTAGGCAAGAGACATTAGACAAGGCCAGTAGGGTAACGAAGAACAAGACCAGTTACTGAGAGAGAAAATTACTTCATTTTCTATGATAATGCTTCTTTGTGCCTCACAGGTTCCCTCTCACGCTTTGTGACAGGGTGAGGGTATATTCACATGGCTTGCGAATTCTACTCACGGTGTAGAAGGGAAGAGCCTTGGAACATTCCTTGGGGGTGAGGGGGTGGGCAGAGAGCTTGTGTCTGCTATTTTGGAAGGGGAGGCTAAGAGCAATGGTAGCAGAAGGGGGTTAGACTGTAAGATGAGGGTAGTGCGGAGACAGAGGAGCAGGATGCACGGGGTTAAACCAAGACCAAAGACATGACAAGAAAAAGAAAGAAAAAGCAGCAAACATACTCTGGAAATGTGTTTTGGAGGGCGGAGTGAACAAAGAATGGGCCTGGCCCAGGCCACTCAGTGGCCATGCAGAGCTAAGCCAGGGGCTCACACTGCTCACTGATGCTTTTCCCTGGTGCGAATAGAAGCACACTGGGCACTTGTCTCCTGCTCAGATGCAGCGCAGTGGAGAAACCTGAAATAGCCTAGAAACATTTCCAGAGTATCTTTGGCTCCAAGAGCTGGAGCACACACATGTGTCACATTCCCATGAGGCAATCGGTCTAATGAAGAGTGCCTGCAGAGGAGCCCTCAGGAAACCCGGACAAATCCAGCATCCCAGAGGATGCCGAACACAAGGATGCAATGTCAGTAACGCAGTAACATCAGGAGATGAAAAGAAGCCAGGAGACCACAGGTTGGATCAGGTGGAGGGACATCATAGTGAGTCAGAAAAGGACCAGGACTTTTCCAACAGAGTAACATCATCACCGAGTCATACCACACAGTGCTTGGCAAAACAGAACGAAAGTCAGAAACAAATCATGTACAGCAAACAGAATGATCATTCAGAGAAACGAGGAATAAAAAAAAAAAAAATCATAAAAATCATGGTAACAGGGAACATTAAGCTCTATCACTTTTGATTTTTTTTTGCATAACAACTCATTGGCATTGCCCCATCAATCATATACAGCAGCTGTTCAAAATCAAACTCGTATTTGACAAGGCAAGGCAAGGAGCTTGGTCAGAGCACAAGAACAGCAACCATGTTACACAACCATGCATCACCTCTGCCACCATTGCCTGACACCATGCAGACTGCTTCCAGCCTCATCAGCCATCATAACAAGACTCGGGAGAGTGAATAATGCCGAATTTTAAAACAATCTGTCACAGTGCTAATTGGACTCCTTGAGAGACTCCATTCCTTAGGGGAGCTGACGAATGGAGAAAATCCATGCTGCCCTTCTCAGTGAAGAGCCGAGAAAATGACTGCAACCCATGCCTGACTACAAATCCTTTTTTCTCCCCAGAAAAGTGTAGCAGGCAAAAAAACAAAGTGATTTTTTTCCCCGCCTAACTAAGTTGTCTCTACTTGAGAATACAGTCAGGAATGACATATCTGAGGTCTGAAGCCACACACAAATAATGGCACATGCTGGGGCTTGTGGCCTGTCAGGCAGATTCCCCTTTGCTGAGTACTTTCTTAGGCTGGTAAGGACAGATCCCTCTAACTTAAAGAGGCCGATGAGACAAAACCAGCTTTGTTCTTCTTTAAATAGATTTGGAACAGAACATATGAAGAAACAGAAGTCTATAGAATAATAATAAAATAGGCAAAGAGGACAAGCAGAGCAGGATAAAGGGCCATCTTTATACCATTTGGGCTCAGGAACTAGGGCAAGAGAGTACATGATACTTACAGGACAAAACATTTTAAAAAATACATAAAGAATTATCATGGGAATCTGTCCAGAAAGAAGCCCGTCCAATGGGGGAAAAAAATATAAATGTCAAAAATGCCAGGAGAAGGCACGACACAGATTGTCGTCTGAGAGTCCCTGTGGATGCCTGACCTCAAAACTCCAACCTCAACTTGGATGAAACTCTTGAAAACATATAGAAGCAAACAGTCCTGGATGGGGGTGGATGGCTCAGTAACATAACCGGGCTTTTGAGCTTTGATTTACAAGACTGTTTGGGGGATAAGGAAAGGCCTCTCTGATCGCAGCTGCAGCTGAAGTAGGGTGCATTACCAGAAGCAGCAAACAGCTAGGAAAGACACGCCATTTCCTGTCTGGAGGCCAGCACAGAAAGCAAAAGAGAATTTAGGACAGTTCACAGTACTGTCTCTTTCATTTAGCGAAGCTTCCTTTCCATTGCAAATGCATAGCAATTCTCCTTGATTAAATAAGATATTTTTGTTTCTGTTCTCCAAGGGGATTATAGTAGTCTGAGGACCACAGACCTATTCAGATTCCGCCTCATGAGAGAGGGCAACGCTAGCTGGGAGAAGAAGACTCTGCCGTCATCCCTCAAGTCACTGACTAACAGGCGTTTCTTTCCATTGCTTGCATTTGCCAAAGCCTGCACAGCACTCCAACCCATTATGGTGGGGATTGGGCCTGCCTCAAGGGCTGGGTTGCAGTCTTTTCTGAGAGACTTTCAATCAAGGCGCACAGGAGGTTCCAATGTTATTATATACTAGGACTCAGCTGGAAGCAGGTACACAGTCCTCCCCTTTCCCCCACCCCTCTCCCCCCCAGAGGAAGAGGCACTTCCAAGGCCTTACCCTTCTTGTCCTGGTGGTTATGTGAGGACACTGCCCCCAAAGGGTCTGTGCTGCCAGGGGCCTCCAGCAGGTCGTTCCAGTTCGGCATGCCTCCCCTAGACTCATAACCCTCTCGGGACGCCGAATCTGACGCGGTGGTGCTGGGCAAGAGGGAACTGGAATGCCCTGTTTTCATCACAAATACAGTTAGGGAAACATCACTGCACACTGCATTCCCTTTGCTCAGAGGCCAGGAGATAGGACACCCATGATGACCTTGAGACTGAGGGTATGCCTTAGCAATGACAAGGGTAGCTGGTAGGGGGTGGATTGTCCTGTGCTAGGCAGTCGATCTTCCAAACTTGCAGATTAAGGACCAGACACTGCTAGGTGAGGGTTGGAAATCACTTACCCTGTCCTTTGCCACACTATAGGGACACTGACTCCCAACTTTAGGAAGATAGCATGGCACAATAGTGAAAATGTCACAGTGCCTGGTCTATCCATAGATGCTCGAGAAATACTAGCTTCCTTCACTAGATCACTTCCTGTGACAGCATGAAGACACTCCAGGAACATGGTTTGTGACTATTGGGACATCTATGACAGTGAATGGTCTCTCCCATCACAAATAATTTAGCGTATCTCAGGCCTTTCCAGCAACGTGTGTTTAGTGCTCAGTTTCAGGTCAAGCTCATGGGTATTCCCCATTCTGGGAGATGTTCTTTCTCCCAAGAGATTCGCTCCCACCTCTTTGGCATGGAATCCCCCTCTGCAACCTGTCATTACAGACGCACCTTCTATGTCTAAAGCTTGTTTCTGAGTTTTACAACTCAGTTTTATGAGACATTGTTTTTGTGGCCTCATTAACTGAGTAGGTTAGACTAGAAAAAGGTAGATTTCGATCTCGGATGTGGCCCAGCACAGGATAGTGCCAGAAGACAGGCAAGACTGGGAGTCTGGGCTGATACCCCTAGACATTTCCTGTGAGTGCATTTAGAAGTTCACTCTCCATCATGCCAGAAGATTAAATGCAGATTGTATCGGATCCTTTCATCTCGGCTGTCAAAATGATTTAAAGAAGCCTGATTAGAAGTCCTCTCTTGTAGAAATAAAATACAGCCTCTCTGTGACTTTTGAGAGGATTATTAAACCATCTTGCCTAAAGTAACAGCTTGAGCACTTAAAATAAGAAAAAAAAAAAATCCCTGAGCATTATAGCTCATGCCTATAATCCCAATACTTGGGAGGCTGAGGCAGGAGATTTGTTCTGAGCTTGGGGCCAGTCAAGGTTATATACAATATGTTCCACGTAAGCCTGGGAAAGAAACCAAGCTAACTACTGTATGAGTGTAATCAGTGTCTTTGGCACAAAAGAGAACAGACTCAGAGCAATTCTAAAAATTATAGCCTCGGGATATTGTACAAGATAAATAAATTCTGGCCACCAGAAAGGGAGGTTTCATTGATAAACACATGCTATTTCTCTCTCTTCTTTTAAGACCTGCAGTTATCATTAGAAGTTAGAGTCCACAGAGACTTTAAGATGACAAAATTAAAACAATTCATTTTAAAAACAGCATTGCTCTTGAACTTAGGCTGTCCGGGATAAGGAAGCGAAGAGAAGAGTTGTGTGTAAGCAATGATGATTTCTCTGGGGCCACCACACCTGAATGCTGCCACAAAGCTTCAGAAACACTTAAAAAGTCTCTCTCAGTGTAGAACCTGGGTGGTTCCCACACAGCTCCCAACAACTGTTTTGTTGAAAATAGTCTGCTTCCCAGCCCACTGCTAAAAATATGCTCATTTACGACTCAAGGAATGTTTGATTTTCTAGACATTGCACTTGAGTTCTGCATCACAGCTAATGCAGATAAGAGAGCAGCATTGAGAAAATCAGCCTGAGAGATGGAAAAAAGAATTTCCTTCCTGTTCACATTGGAGTTTAGGACATGTTTATTTCCATGCCTTGATGAATTCAAGACTGCATGAAGGGGGAAAAATATTGGCCAGCCTAAAATACAACTCAGCACCCAATATAAGAAAACAAATTGAAATAGCTTTGTAGGTGGGTCGGGAGGTAGTGGTGTGTGTGTGGGGAGTGGGGGGAGTGCTCCCCTTCAAGTAGCAAGAATTTCTTCTACCTGAATTGATAGGTGATTTGAGCACTTCCAATTTAACTGTGTTCAAGGGGCAATTTTATGGTAATGCCATAAGTATGGTTTAGTGAGAACATTTCTTAATATGGTAATCTAGGGGAAATATATGCCTAAGGGACACATTTTCTGTAGAAAGATTTCCTGGACCATATGCTACAGATACATGGAAAACTCATTGGTGATGGAAAAGCTATGGCTCCGAGAGAAAATTAATGTGGACCAGATGGTGTTTAGGTAGGAAAATGCTTTACACAAATGTGAGAAATCAGCCTCTTCGTATCTCTGAAGTGTTAGTCTAATACACATCACATCTCAATTTTCTGTATGTAAATCTAGAGAAACTATGCATCCGATTTACTCAAAAAATAAAAAATAAAAGCTTTACAATCTTTCAAACTTGTGCTTAAGGACTGAACGCATAGGCTGGTGATGAGTTACAGAGAGAGCAAATACTTGAACCTCAACACATTTAGAGCCACCAGGTGACAGAATGGAAACATCAGCCTCTGTGAGCAAGCAAGGTGAATGTTCTCATGATTCTCCATGCTTAAATATAACCACTAGGAAATCATGGGCATTCCTTCTCACCATTTGATTTTACGGGCGATATGATTTGTATACATTGTGGATGAGACTTTGTAACCAAATTGACTGGTGGCTATGGTATTGCATGACAGTTGATCTGCTTTAATCATGCAGTCCAATAGGAGAGGTCACATTTAACCCATGGGATGGAATATATGCCCTGATAGTCTTCAAAGATACACTCCAAGAGTTAATTTTCATGAATCATATTGTTTCTCTACATCTACAAGCCGCGATTATTCTAGAGTTTAGAGACCCTTCCCATTACTCTAACTGTTAACAATGACTGTAGCCAGTTAGAAGTTAGAGAGACACTAATTCATTACAGAGAAGAAGAGAGAGAGAAAGCAGTCAGGACCCAATTCACTAAAGGGGGGGTTCTTGCATTATGTGACTAGTGTTGCCTACAGCATTAGTCAACAGAAAGCTTGCAAAGTGGACTAAAATGGTCCTTTTACCTGAGAAAGGAATTCCATTTTTGTGGTTTGTTCTGTGGGCCTAAATTAGCTAGGAAGTGCATGCAGAGGATGCAACCACTAATAGTGCGGGTACATTCTAGATTGTCTTCCTCATCTGCATTCATAAAGGCAGTACACCTACTCTAATGGCTGGGACATAGCAGGCACTCAACAAATATTTGTTTAGGGAGTTAATTAAATATTTTCTTAGTTAATGTCAGCAATCAGTTATGAGAATATACAAATATTGTCTAGAGCATCATTCTTTATTTTTCCCTTAAAAATATGTATTATGGTTTCCCTCCTTTGAAAGCCTTTCTCTATGGCCTCCTAGTTATTATCTGACCACCTGATGGACCATCCCTCAGTTCCATGGTCAACCAGTCACCTAACCACTGCCTTCTGAATAGCTCCTACCTGCAATGGGCAGGATCACAAGCTAAAGGGGAAGCCCCATTCTTTGATTTCCTGACAGAATCTTCAGGCCAAAGACTCACAACAACTGAGCATTCACCTTTAGTGTTTTAATTTTTCCAGTAACATATAGAAAAAATAATAAATGATTGTTCTTTGAGGAGGAAATGAAAGATCTACTCGCTTAAAGGATTATTTCCTCCGGGGAGAGATCCATAAAGAGCGTCTCAGAGCTTAATTATTTGTTTGAAGAATTCCCTGGAAGTTGAAACTGATATTAAACAATTGATGAATGCTAGTAAGGTTTCAGGTTTGATTAATTTCAAGGTATGAATTTCTCAACATCTGCTAAAAATTACTCAGTTATTGGCAATGATGGCAAAGTCTGGCATCACAAAAGAGTAGGTGCTAAGGAGCTTCCTTCCTGAAGTTAAGGTTAAGATAGATAACATTTGCCTTTTGAGCAATTGTCTCCTAGTCTGAGTAGTTCAATATTCCGGCTTGAATCATAGATGAGGATGTCAAAGGTGGAGGGATCCTGTGGACTTGTCTCATCCACCCTACATCTCATTGTGAGGGGCTGGAGGAGAGAAGTGTATTGCCCAGCTCTGGCTTTTCAGAGAGTCTTAAAGACTTCAATCAGCTTTCTAATTTATGCTAGTCGGTATCAAAGATTGAAAAATCTACACAGAGCAATTGAGCACATATGTTGACACCTTGAACTCTTCTGCATCCTAAACCTTGTATTTTTCCCTCTTTTTATATTTCCCTCCATTTTAACCCACAGTTAGATTTAAAGACTGTTCATTAACTATTCATTTGTTCTATATCTGAAACACAAAAATTACAAACGGCTAAACTCATGGTCCAAATTAAAATGCAAAAGCTTAAATTTGATACCACAGAGGTGCTTTCATATCATGTTTTGAAAAGCACATTTAATCATTTAACTTGAGACATTAGGGGGTTTATTTAAAGAAAAAAAATTAAACAGGTGCATTTCAGCTGTGTGGAAAGAAGCAAGAATCATTCCTGAACTTCCACCAATGCTTGTGTGCATCAGGCAGAGAACAATAGGAGAATTCCTGTTTGCACATCACGCCCTTGCTTCATACTTCCTCATATACATTCTGAAGAAATCTCACTGGGAAATATGAATAAATATTCAAACTCTTTCTGAACTTAAATTTTGTTCATCAGTTTCATACTATACTGAACCTACTTGCCTCATAAGACCTTGGTGTCTGTTCGCTATATAGGAATTCCCCTGTGGGGGAGGTTATTCTGACATCCAGGATTGGGGAGATGGTATTGTGGAGTTACAGTCTGAGTTAGAGCCACTGTTCACTTGTCTTGATCTCCTTATACACAAGCATAGTCAAGAAGAAGAGATTTCTTTTCATTTAAGATCTTTTAAATGTATTTGTTATTTTAATCATTGAACAATGGCATATTTCATGTTATGTGGATTAATAAATATACACTCATCAACTGTCCCATAAGAAAGTGATTTTTTTTTTAAGAATAGTGAAATCTAGAAATAAGTTTAGTGAATTGGGGCCCAGAAGTAACAGAGAATCTGGCCTATGGTTAGGAATGAAAAAAACTACAAACTACCAAAGGATAAGTAATTTTTTAAGTATTAATATTGGTATGTATATAGATATCAATAAACTGACCATACACTGTGTTGAAAGACATTTCATAATCTGGTAGAGGAGTTGAAATGTCTATAAAAAATGAGGATAAAAATTAATTAAAAAAGAAACCTAAGGTCAAAAAATACTCAGGTGGATTAGTGTAATAAATTTCCATGGACATGAAATTGTGACAGTAACGTCTTCCTTACCATTCAGAGCCACGAAGGAATCTGAAAGACAAAAGTGGGGAGGTGGTTACTTAACTGCACACTCGGGGTGTGACTTACACAGTAAGTGGGGACGCTAATGAGACCTGGGCCAATGGGAAGCCAACACTGGAAACGTCTGTCACTTCCTGCTTATAACGTAAGCACTCAGTCCAATGTCCTATGTCCAGATCTCTTCCACTGGTGAATTTTCCCCAAAGCCACTGCTGGTGGTCAGAGAAAACCCAAGGGTTAACAGAGGAAATGGTCACTGCAATGACTATAGGAGAGTCAGGAAGTCACGCTTAAAGGGGCATGGCTGTGAATACAGTAACCCAGCCACATCTGTAAGAAAGAACTTTCTTCATGTGCTATCTGGTTGAATTAACTGAGAGAACTATTCAGTCTCATAATCCATAGTGTTCTGAACTCCTCGGTAATTTTAAAATTTTAGTTTGGAAATTAAATTCAAAACGTACAAATTTGGGAAGCCACAGAGGTAGTTTGTTTGCTGATGTCTAGGACAGATCACTGGTTCAAACACTGACTCTCTGTGACTTTTTTAAAAGTCCCGCCAAAGTCAGTGCAGCAATTATGAAATGGCCTCTGAATCCAGACACATACACAAGTGTGCTCCTATTCTGGTGAGAGCATGTAGCCTGGATAAGCTCTCAGGACAGGGGTAGGCAGAGGTCTAGTCTCACCTCCTGTCCTGAGTGGAGACCCCAGAATGGGGTAAAGAAGGAAGCATGAGGGAATTAGAATTTATAGCTGACCCTGGGCATAAAGACTAAATCACTGAATTGGAACCTTCTACTTTACATAGACTTCTTCTCTTAGGTTCCTCTGCCTGAGAACACAGAGGATACAGTAGTAATCCATAATCATTTTCCTTGTATACTTCTTGATTCAAGCCAAATCTATCTTCCTATTTTTCTTCCTATTTTTTTTATACCACCAGGTCACAACAATGTGATAAAAATATTTTCTAAAGCTAACTTAATTATCTGTAATACCCTTGTGCCCCCCACCTTTCTTTCCAAAGCTGAGTCCACATGCACAAGATTGTCAAGGTGCAAGTACTGAGCTTCAAACCATTTTACTGATACAGGTGAATAATCATACACATAGAATAGATGTTCAGTTAATAACACATCTCCTACACCAGTTTTGATGTGTTAACTATTTCATATGATGATATGATAAATGAAAATGTTTGCCATATATTTTACTAATAGTCCAAATTATGTAGAGTCAAGAACTTGTAGACTGATAATTGCCCTCTTTATTTATTTATTCTCTATCTCTTACAATAGTATACGATGGAAAGATAGCTTGATATTTTAGTACTTATGACTTAAAGACATGGAATCTATGATCTTTATTGTAGAGTCACATACTATTAGTCACAGCTACCCTCCCCTAAGAGATGTTTTTCAATGCCATTTTGAATGCTAATTTTATGAAATTCAGCACATGGAACATTATCTTTTAGAAAATCACAAAAGAAGCGACTCTCCTTTAAGAAGCCCACACTCACATTTTCAGATGTGTCTTAGCTCCTTCTTGAATGCCCCTTACCCCCTCTAAACCCTAGTGCTTAGACACTGTGTCAAAAACTCTTCAGAAATCCCAACTCTGGTATTTAAAAAAGTAACAAATTTAATGTATTTTTTTTCTAAGAGCATAGCATTATTATTAAAGTTCACAACACTAAAGCATTTTTAGGAGAATCCTGATACTGATCAGATCATAAGACAACTGGACAGAGTTTTAAGATTTCTTCTAGAAAGTTCTATGTAAAATGTTGCTACTTAATAGTATGTGACATGAATCCTGAGTCTGAGACTGACACTGCAGGTTAATTTCTACAGAGGACACTTAAAATCACTTTATGCTCATGGGTTCGTTAAGTTTTTTTTTTCTCAAATAGTTTCAGATAGCAATATCTATCATCTATCTATCTATCTATCTATCTATCTATCTATCTATCTGTGTATATATACACATGTATGTATGTATACATAAATCCAATTTTGGAAAATAATTACTTTCATTGGTAAATGTGTTAAAGAACACTAAACAATCCCACTCAATTAAAAACCTAGAGCACAATGACTAAGCTTTTGATTACTTGGCTAAAATGCAATCTAATAGCACATTATGAAAAACAACCAAACTGTCCTTTTTATAGTGGAAATACTGACATAACTTACTGCTTTGCTATAATTAATATTCTCTAGATTGGTTTGACAGCATTAGAATAATGAGAGAGGTGACTACATTTACAGTAATAACCCAGGCAGTTGGCTGCCACACACACCATTTCCTTTCAGTTATGTCCAGAGTCGGCTGCATTGAATGGTGTGATGCTTCGGGACCATTTGTCTTTATTGACAGACATATCCATAGATTTAAAAACATTACTTACTGTGACAGTCGCCCAGGCCATCTGTATTGCCACGCTCTATGTCCTGTTCAAAGGCCAGTCTTAAAGAAAATGGAAGGACAAGGAAAAAGAGAGAGAGAAAAAAAAAGATAAAGGCATGAGTCTTCACTCAGGAACGAGTCTTTTGTTTCACTAAAGGATGAGAAAAAAAAAAAAAGCGACCCGTTTGCTAAACTGAGTGGCCAGTGTGTCAAAGAGGAGCTTATACAAATGAGTTTTATGTGAAGCTCCAAAGAGAAGTGTAGGGGGATTGTGTTGTTCTATTGTAAATAACTATCCCCGCCTATGAGTTTCATAAAAAGCGCTGATTGGCCAAAGGCAGACAGGAAGTATGGACGAGGCTACCAGACTAAGAAGACTCTAGGAACAGGCAGAACAGAGCAGAATGCCTGAGAGAAGCCAGAAGAAGCAGAGGATAGCTATGCTGCTCTGAGGAAAGGTACCGAGCCACATGGCTGAACAGGATAAGAGTCATGGGTTAGATGAAGGGTAAAGAGTTAGCAAGTTATATGCCTGGGCCTTAGGCCGATCAGCCTAAAACTATTGTAAGTGTCTGTGTGTCTCTGCGGGTCTGTGGGTCTGCAAGTCTAAACTACTTAACATTTGAAAAGTTTTCATGCTAAAGCTCTCTCCTCATATAAGCAACATGAGAAGTGCAGATTAAAGGTCTAGTTCTTTCTGCTTCCCAACTCACTCCTAACCTTTGATTCCCATGTCCTCCCTTCTTCTCTTGCCTACAAAACACATACAACCAGTGTTTAAAGGCACATGTGGCCAGTGAGCCTGCGCAGAGCCTTCGAGAAGGCGGGCCCCAGCTGAGATTGTGCGTTCTCCCTGTTCATTCGAGTCCCTGGTGCTCCATTCTTCCTCTTCCATTCCTGGTCATCAGCATTCAATTTCATTTTTAAAACAAGCACACTATGCTTGTCCCCTGGAAGTGTCTTTCGAAAGAACTTTGTGCTTACAATTTTAAAATGTATTGGAAATTCTGATTTGTGGCTACCTCGCAGTGTATCGTGAACCACGTAAGAAAACTGCTTTGAAAGTTGCACCTTCATCTAATAATCTGTATTGAACCTCTAATGTCTTTGGCTATAATGAAAATTAAATCCTTCCTCTAAGGATACAAAGTTCTTGTAATGAAAGCCAGTATCCATGCAGTCCCAGCAGAGCTGCACATGTATTGAGCAGCCCCTGTGGTACTGAAATGTAAATGCATGTAGGCTTTCAAGACAGTCTCTGGGAGTTCAGATAGTAACTTTAGAATAGTTTATAAAATTCTTGCTATCTTTGGTCCGTTATTGCATACAGGCCAACTGATGAGACCCTTCTCAGGCCCCCTCTCCCTGACTCTGCTCCACCCTGAGGATTTTCATGTCGTGAAAAGATATAAAACTCCAAGTCTACCAAAAGTAAGCAGAGCTGCCTTCAAAGCCATGCTAATAATGCATGGTAGGCCATCTGTAGCCTTTGGGTTTCCAGGAAATCTTTTCAGTTATCATTAGCTCTGTTCAAGAGAATATTTCTCAAATTGGGTGGATAGTGGTCACCAAATAGGTTCTTCGAGTTGTCTAGCATAGGAAAATAGTAGTTTTACAGGTGAGGCTCAAGAGGCTCCCTTATTTTTTAAAGGAGAGCCCTGGACTGCCCTGGACACCTCACTTGCATTGTCCATAACTTCTCTGAGACATGCTTTGAATATTTTTTTCCAATTGTTATTTTAGATTTCACATCCACTGAAGTTAAAAAAAAAAAAATCAGGCCGAGCAGAGGGGCTTGATCTAAGGGATGAACTGGGAAATTGCCAAACATTCATTGTGTGTCTAATAAGTAATAAGGACAAGGTTTGTTCAGCAAAGGAGAAAGCTGTATTGGATGTGAACACCATGTTAAAGTGTGATCACATGGGTTAACAAATGCTCTGCCATTTATTCCTAGCCTATGGTCAATTAGCAGACTCATTTTGCTGTGGCTGGACAAACCATCCACTAATCTAACTGGTATCCCATGGATCCTTTCTCTGCTGTGCTCAAACCATGATGCTCAAAGCATGTTATCCATATGTCCCACTTTCTAGGGAACATTTTTGAAGCCAACTGTGTTTACTTTTGGTATTCTTAACTGATGTGGAAATGCCTTTCTGCATGCTGTGAATATCAATCTTTAAATAAAGGAGCTGTTTTGTCCCATGACAGGCACCATAGAAAAAGTAGGCGGGGGAATCAGAATAGGTAGGAAAGGAAGGGCAGAGTCAGAGACAGATCGAGCCAGTCACCCAAAGAAGAAACTTGCAAGGAACACAGGTGAGCCATGGGCCACGTGGCAGACAGATTAATGAAAATGGGTTGAGCTGAGATGAAGTAGCTAGTTAGCAATGTGACTGAGCCATAGGCCAAACAGTATGAAGTTAAAATAAGTGTCTGAGTCATTTTGGGGAGGAAAAGCAGCAGCGGGCAGCTAAGGGGTCTGGAGCTGCAGGTCTGTGGGTCTGGGACCTCTGGCTGCCAGGGTCAAGAAACCATATTGTAACACTTAACCAGTCTATTCTGAGGGGAATCATCCTATGGACACTCTGCCACATGTGATGCTGAGTCTCTGAACTGAGTTGGGGATGGAGAAGGCACTTGACACAGAGCAGTGAATGCTGATGGTCCGAGGGAACACAGTCAAGCCTACATCTAGCATAAAGAGTGATCAAGGCACTTTGCCCTCCCACACCTTATGCTCCTTACCTGCTAAGTGGTGACAGATGGACACAGGAACCACTTTCCTTTACCCACCCACAATATGGGTCTCTGGAGGCAATACATGTCCTAGAAGAAAAGGATGGCTGTCAGCTACCCAGGATTGCTTTCTAACTACTATGCATTTTCTAATTGTCAATGAAGCAAAATACATACTTTTTACACTTCCCATGTCTCTCACACCGGCCAAGAGGCACCTTTATTACACAGGTAGAGAACGCAACATACAGTGAACCACTTGCTTTGTCGAGCTGCATACCCATAATCCTCTTGTCTTCCACACCATCATAGCTGCACCTAGTTTTATGAGATAGGAGGAGATCATTAGCAGATTCTTAGGAACAATTCTCTTCTTGTCACCCATTTTGTACTCCATTTCTGGGCTGACATTCTGACCTCATGATCTAAGATCCCTTATGTGGACACTTACATGACTGGCGGTAGGAACATTATTGGCAAAAAAAAAACTCATGCTCAGTAATTTTTTAGAGATGGCGTGAAAAGTAACTGAAAACACATATAGTACCATGTCTGCCATGATTTTCTGTGAACAGAAAGGGTTGGAGCAACATGACCACAAATTACCAAGAAAGGACACAGTGTTTGACTCACTTTTCTGGGTTATAAACGTTCATCTCCTCCAGGAAAACACTGCCATTTAAGAAACCACTGCTTCCTATCCTGGCCAAGAACTTCAAGATGATTCCTTTTTCTGATCCCAGGAAAACCACAGTGTGATTCTGATACGGTCCAGCAGCATTGTCTACTGCAATTTTGGTCAGGCGGTATCTAAAATGGCAGGATCACATTTAGGGAGAAGAAAGATTCTTTGTTAGCCTATCATTAAAGATTCTCCCACTTCAAACAACTGTGACACAGCTTTCTAGTAACCATGTCATGAAAAATATTCATGTAAGTAATGCTCTCAAGCTGTTCTGGCCATTTCTTTTCATATGCAGAACATTAGTATAGCTCCAACAGGGAGAAGGAAGTATGTGTGTACGGAGGCAGGCCAAGTTCCATAATAAAAAAATACCCATAACCATATGAAACCACTCCAACAATGATCCCTTCCAAGGGCAATAAGGAAGACTGATGGAGCCAACGGAGAGAGTGGGCATAAGAAGTGACTGTACTTAGCATTTCTTTCTAACATTGAGAAGGAAAGCAGAGGATAGCATTCTCCATAGTTTTCCTAGGAGGAACAAAGGATTTGTCAACAAGATTCAAGATTAGAGAACGTTCTGATTGTACATAGAGGAGCAAAGAGGGTCCTGAAAAGTGGAGGGCTGGGCTCAGAGCAGTACTAATATGAAGACTTGGAAGGCCAACCACATTTGGTAAGGGAACAAAGAGAGATAAGCAGAGGATTAAGGCCTAGTGGGTACCCTCTTTCTGTGAAATTCTTTGATCATCCCACCTTTCAGGGATGCTTATCTGTCCTAAGTACAAAGATAGGAACTAGAAAACAACAGTCTTCCTATAAGTAATAGTCTATGGTTACTAGGTTACAGCCAAACAATTTCATAGTTCAATAAAAGGTGGAAAATTAAAAATGTGGTGAACTGACCATTTTGTATTATTGATTGCCACAATTTAGAAAAACCTAATGTAATATTTTAAAGTAGGCTCCCATCACAAAGGATGTTGGATGCTATCAGATCTCCAATCAGCTACTGTGTCTCCGCTGGCATCCCTTCAAATAACAAATACTAAAGTATAACTCCCTTATGCTGGCATGCCATTACAAACGTAGTGTCCCTTCATGCCTGCAGCCTAATCATGTGCACCCGAGCAGGTAACCACTTCTTCACACAGTTCCTCCCTTGCCACTCCTCTGTACCACACAGACTAGATTAATAAGCTAATCGCAAAGGAAATATTTTTCTTTCTTCTAATTGCTGGCATGCGTAGAGCTGGCCTGGCACTCTTCTCACTGAGAATACAGGGATGGGGATTTAGCGGCATCTACCCAGCCTGTCAACATTTCCTAGCTGAATCAATGCCCAGATAGCAGAAGATGGCATTTCAAAGCATGATCCACTGACGGAATCCATGAGCACAAGATAAAGTCAAGGAAATCCATTTAGGACGCGCTTTGCTTGATTGACACTCACCTCACCATTGTTCTCAGGAACCACGGCCGGTTGATGATAGAAGGTACAGCCTCATCCATAAGTGGATGCGTCTTAATGAAGTTCAGGGTATCATCAGGGAACTCATTGGAGGTTGCATATTTTTCTAAAGAGGATGAGCCGGCACAACAACCTGGCCTAAAGTAAGACAAAGGGTGGGGTGGGGAGTTATTTTATGCCTTCTAGCAAATGCTTTGAATGATCTGCTTTTCTAAGCATCTGGCATGAAGGAGACTGTACTGCCAGCAGCGAAGAGAAGTTGAACAATGTAAGAATGCCACCAAGTACAATATTCTGAGATTTCCTCTGGACCGCCTCCTTGGTCTGTACCTTAGCTGGTACGGCTCAGTTTCATCTCCAAGCAGCTTGGCTTCCTTCCAGGTGCACAAACAAACCCCAGTGAACGGAAATGGAGCTGGAACTAGTGAGTGACTGAGTGTGTGGGCACATCACCCCAGAGAGGCTTTATACTGTCAACTTGATACAAACCTAGACACACCTGGGAAGAAGGAAGCACAACCGGGGGATTGTCTCTATCACACTGGCCTGTGGGCTAATCTGTGAGGCATTTTCTTAATTGGTGATTGATGTAAAAGGGTCCTGCCCACTGTGGATGGCACCACCTAGGCAATAGAGAGCCCAGGATGTATAAGAAAGGTGACTGAGCAAGCTAGGAGAAAAGCCGGGAGCAGTGCCTTGTGGGTTTTATCTCAACTTCCTGCCTTGGCTTCCTACCTTGGCTTCCCTTGATGGCAGACTAGAATAAAGTCTCCCTCAATTCCTACATCATTTATCACAGCAACATAAAGCAAGGACACATTACTGGAGGTGCTAGACACAGTGGTTTTCAACCTTGCTAACGCTGTGATCCTTAATACGGCTCCCCATGTTGTCGTGACCCTGCAGCCATAAAATGATTTCACTGCTACTTCATAACTGTAATTTTGCTACTGTTATGAATTTAATGTAAATGTAACCCCCAAAGGTGTCAAGGCCCACAAGTTGAAAACCACTGTTTTAATGGTGTATGTTCTACAAAGGAGTATTTGTCTAATACTTTCGCAAGCATGAAATACAGAGATACAGGGGTAGATGCCAGAAAAAATGTTCCAACCTCTCAGTATATTCAGTTTTCATATTTTATTTCATTTGTTACATGATTTGGGCCAGTCTGTAAAGCCAGTTACACTGAAGATTCTTTCCTGAAAGACCAGTTCCTTGCAACTGAATAGAGATCACAAAGGTGAACTTTTCAAGAAATTCGGTGGTTTGGAGAGTCACATGGAAATCTCACCAAAGACAGATCAGAGAATACTAAAGTCTTTGGCCTAAACACTCAGTTGCCTGCTGGTGCCGGAGAGGAAACTATGCCCCTGATACACAACCTTCTACCATATCAAGTAGCTATAAACAGGAAGTCCTCCACAATCAGACTGCTGTTTCCAAAGGGCTGAGACAAGCATATGGAAGCATGTGGATTAGCACGATGACATGGGAGAAAATCACTCAACATATGTCCTTGTAATGCCTGAGTGATGCCATATTTACCCACTGATATGTGTGCGTGTACACATGTTATATATAATTATTATATATATAATATATTAATTCTCCCTAGAACCCAATCCCTCCATTTTAACTCCCTTTCTTGCTTGTTCAGAAAGTACTGAGTTAGGGAATCTATCTGGTCCCTGGAGTGTACCTTCACATTGAGTCTGCTTTAAACAGACAAGGAACACACCAGGCAACTCAGCTGTCAGAAAGGTGTGGTCATTTTGGTTCCTAAATAAATTGGTTCAATTAAATGTGCGTGTAGGTATTTTGGTAGGTTAGACTAAGGGAAAGCATTAGAAACAGAAAGCAAAGAAGACATCAATTGGGCTTGCTTCCAGTGCCCCATAAACTCCAAGGAGAGATAGATGTTCATTTAACTTAGACCACAAAGGTGAAGGTGTGGAGGATGTGCCCCACAGAGTTGGAAAACATGGGGTCGGGATGGGAGAAATGTTCTTCCAAAGTTCGTTCTTTAATGGGAGCATATTAAGAGATTATATAGAACTAAGAAATTTTTACAGTTTCGCTGGGTCATGTGCTTCTATGTGAGTGAATCTAGGACACAGCTTGGAAAGGGCTAGTGCTATATTGTATGTGGAAGCAGAAAAGCAACCCACTGTACCAACTAAATAATTCTTATCCTTGACCTGGCAGCATGAACTCAACCCTGATACCACGTGGTTCCCCCCAAATCAAGGAAATATCATTTCTACTTAACATTTTATTAGAACGAAAGAGTTCATATAAAATCAGAGGGAGGCACAGCAGAGGCACCTCTCCAGATATATGAACTTGCATAACACAGTTTACTCTCTGGCCCTTGAATTTTCCACCTAGAGACCAATGGGGCTAGCTCTAGCAGATGGCTGTATCACCTTAGCTACACTGGGCAAACGACATTTACAAAGGTTAAAGTCGAGATTAAAGCTATGGCGTGAGGGTAGTAAAGATCACTCTGGGTTCTGGTAATAAGACTAAGTGCAAATTGGTCATGAGGGTCTTGCTCTTGTACTTGGATCTCTATCTGCCTGGGGTCCTTGTAATGCCTGAGTGATGCCATATGTGTAACGCTCACTATTGGAGAAGCTAGTCTCACCATTTCAGTTAGAAATAGTTAAATAAATACACATCTGCACATACCTGGGTTTAGGGACTCGCTCATCTGGAACTGGTGTCCAAGTAGAATCGGGAGATTTCTGCTCCTTGAATCTCCCAGTGAAAACATTGGCAATGTCGAGCATGTCATAGGCACAGACTGCAGACCCAGGGATGCTGTAAATGACATTTCACACAGGTGTTTCTCACACAACTGTTATCTATCCCATTAGAAAACATACTCTGAAAAAAGTCCTATCACGGGCATGTAGGATTTAAAGTCCATACTCCGAGCACTACAAATAAAGGGGCATATGTGTAAGGAGAATGTGGCTGCCTATCAAATTTCTATCAGCAGTTAGTACAGTACACCCAAGGGGAGGGGGGGGAGCCCATCATTTCTTCATTGCTTCTTGAGTCCCCTTATTTATTAATTATGAGCTAGTTAGAGAAGTTTTATGGACCCGACAGAAAACGGGGTCCTGCCTTGAGTAGCTAGGCCACAGTTTAGGATGGAGATAAATACAATCAATTCAGCCAGTGAAAGCTGGGCATGAGTTAGCACAAGGTTTCACGGCATGAGACCCCTCCACAGGATTTTGATGGGTGGACACTGGTCAAGCTGGAGGACCTTACAAGGAAAGAAAGGAACAATCCAGAACTACTCTGTAGGTCTGGTAAGCTTGGGTGGAGGGAGGGGCAAAGCATGCTGGGGCTGGTGTGCTTCACCAAGGTGCTGCTTGCTCTTTCTCCCCGTGGTAAAGAGGGACCCCTCAAGGATTGGCAGTGATCTGGCATAACCAAGTCTACCTATTTGGAGAAGGAACTGGAGAGGGATGAAATGAGAGTGAATAAAGGCCATACATAATTTAGGATGAAAATGCAAAATACATTTGCACATTGGCATGTTAGGTTGTCTGAGCTTATTGAACAAATAAATTTCAGAGACCACATAGTTATAGGGCCACGTAAGAAAATAAGTAGATTATCTATAATACACAAGAACTCATTATGGTATTTTAACAAAAAAAGCAAAAAAACAAAAAAAAAAAAACACCCCAAACTAGAAATGTATGCCTTGATTCCACTAACCCCTGCATTCCCATGTACCAAGACAGCATGTTTTCCAAAAATCCTAGACAGATGGAATCTTAAATGTGAGTATTCAAGCCCTGAAATATTTCCTATCCTCAAGTCTAAAAATCCCTGTAGATGATTAAAGGTTACCAAAATCTAATCGAATACTTCTTGCTGCACTATAAGCTCCTGCTTTCATTTATCTTCAATGAGAAATTCTTGACACTTGCCCTCCCTGTAATTGAGGAGCATGAGTTCATCCTTCAGCTTGCACTCTTTGGGGCTTTACCCAATATCTAGGCATGCCTTTCAAGATGCTATCTTCCAATCTTATCATTTTTCATGGCTGTCATCTAGGCACACACGAAGTTCATGAAAGTCCTTGTAAAAAATATAATCTACAGTATATTCTCAGAAGAGAATATTCCACAGAGAATCTCTAAAATCCTACACAGGCAGGGAAGCATATTACATGCATTTAGTGCTCATGGCTAGGAGCTATCCTCAGAGTTATGCTCATTTTATACAACAGTTGGGACTCTGAGCCCTTATTGGCTTTATAAATAGCTGGACGCCAGAGAAAGATGGTAGGTCTACTATTACTTCATTGCCTATTCACTGCTTTGAGAGCAATTATTAATGTGTCATTTAATTAACTAAAATGTCTAATGAACTAAAAAAACATGGAAATGAAGTGACAGACAGTATTTGTAGGGATAGTGTTTGACGGTTATGAGCCCTTGCTAGACCCTTCCAGAGGCCCTTGTGCTGGGGTTGGGATCTGAGCCATAAGTCAACTGCTTAAAACCATAGGAGGTTAACATGGAGGTTGACATTCTCCAGTGGGATGATAACTAGAATCTTGGGGGGACCCTTGGCAGGTTCACATCACTTCTAAATTTCTCACTGTAGCATTTTAATAAATGCCCCCCCCACGCACACTCCCAATTCAGTAAGGGAAGTACAAGTGAAGCTGAAATGCCAGATGACCTATCAGAGATCAGAGGAAAACACTGAATTCCAAGCCTGTCCTTTTTATCACCGACTATGTGATCCAACATAATGTTTTAAGCCCATTTCTTCATGTGTAATAAGAGGACAATAAAATTTGGTTTACAGAAAAGGAATCACATACAAAGTATTTATATATATTATATATCCGTCATGTAAATAGAAGATAGTGTCATAACTTATGCTCCCTAAAAACTTTAATTTAATAATGCTCATAAATTCTAATTAGTTCATTGATGAAAGCTAAGAGCAAAGTGCCTTTTATTTACAAATAGTGACGTCTGATTTTCCATCGGTTGCAAATCTTTTCCCTAGGGAAACAGGAGCTGGGAAGAATATATTAGGTCAACACAGCCAGGGCATGGTTACCTGTTATAAGGTGTGGAAAAGGTTGCCAAGACAATGTCACGGCCATTAATTCGAATCACATCTGTAACTGCCTGGAGTATATTGAAATAAAAATGAGAGTCTCCTGGCACTGAGCAGTTCAGGCGGGCTTTCAGGAAAGATGTCCACTGCTTCTCTAGGACTCTCTGAGACCCTCCCATGTCGTTCTTACAAACTTGAGCCACCCTAGGGAAAACAACCTGCAGAGAAAAACACATAGGGAAATGAAATGCAGGCATTTCCTCCTCTAATGCAGATCTTAGAAAAAGGAGCCTTTGCTTGACAACAGAAACAGAACAAGAAGGTGCTTAATTTAATAGTGCATTTCTAAAATCAGTAACAGAAAAAGAAAAAAGGAAAAAAAAAACCTCAGCATAGAAACAGAATGTTTTGAAAGATAAGGCGATGGCATTTAATATGGAGCCATAAATCCTTCAGGGGATCAGCTCCCAGCCACATAAACTCATTTCCATACAGACTGCTTAGCTTTTATTTCCTCAGACAAAAGCTCACTTTGTATGCACCATCTCTGCCATCCCCACTGGCTGCCTCTGGGGCCTGAAATCTCATACATGGAGTGTAAGTCCCTCTAACCATGCAAGCTACTCTAGTATTTTATTTGTGCCCTCTAACTTAGTGACCTTGATCTGCTGTCTGGTAAAAATGAATGAAATAAATATCCTTTCGCTGTTCTCTTGCTTTTTACAATAAAACCAAGACTTGGTTTTGCCTAAAGATATGGGGTATGTATTCTCTCTATAGAGTAACTCAATTAAAAGGGGTAAATTGTACCTGGAAGCTACATCTCAAAACACTTAGAAATCGGTAGGAAAGCACCAAACATCTGTTGGTTGGATCTTCAGTAGAAATATTCAAAAGGTTCCCTGTAATTTGTTACTGTTCTGAAAATGTGGATCTGGTTCCCAGACAGCTCAGTCTGACACTTCTGCCCATACATGGTTGTGTTGTTACTGAGTTTACAGTTTGCATTTCAAGGTCATTTAGAAAAACACTGGTTCAAAAATGGATTTCCCGAAAATGTCACAAATGGAGCCAGGGATTCTCTCCCTTCTTACCTTCCCCATGGTGTTGTACTCTACTGCAATTTCTCTGAAGAAGAAGTAGATATAGTCTCCATAATCCAGTGCTTGGACAAAATACGGTTCTGCAGACAAATGGGTACTTTAATTGGAGATCTGTCACATGGTGTTAAGAGAATTTTAATCAAGTGTAGCCAAAGACGTGTTATTAATTGAAAGTGTAGGGCTATTAGACATGTGGTTAACGCTAACCATTTCTAATGACTTCACAAGTGCCAGTGCTAGTGATTTCAGAAGGCACTTGAGCTTACAAATTACATCTTTCACAAGCTTTGCAGGCGAGAGTGAAGAATAAGCGCATTTTGCAAATCTCTGTGGTTTTATTCTCCACGGCGGAATGTCCGTATTGCCTAAAGAAGTTGGTGCACATTGCTCCATCACCCTGACTCACACAGGGCTGTGAATGGCTTCTTTCCTGTTCCCCACCACTCCACCCCCTGGTCCCTTTCATGAATGCTCTGTTCAGCTCTTTTCACGTGGGACTCTTCAATGAGAGTTTGGGTCAGGGAAAGATGGATGTAATGTATTCTATTGTCCTGGTACTGGTAGTTTTGCTAATACTCCAGAAGCTCATGGGAAGGGGAAAGGGAAAGTAGATGAGTCAGTGGAAGCAAAAGATGCAATTTACATGGTTTTGTCTGTCAGAAACCATTACTAAAATGAATCTGCAGTCTGGTCCATCCAGACACTAAATCTCTTCCGGGGTATGCATCTCCCCCTTTCTCTCTTCATTTAATTGCTCACCTTTCAACCACTTTGAATCATGTTTGACCGTCCTGAGGGTAGGGCTGTCTCCAAGGCTCCTGTAAATGACCGCATCAATGGCCAGAAAGTCAGTAACTGTGGCAGAGTAGAGTTTTCCATCTAAGGAGAAAAGAGAAAGATTTGAACAGGGTACCAAGCAAGGCAGGGACTTAGGACAGGGAAGATGTCCCCAGATGCCTTTCCTACAACAGGCAAAGGCGACAGGAAAACTGGGGGAACCCAAGAGTCACTAGGAAAACGCTTGGCCTACATTCCTCACCATTTTACATTGGGATCATGAGAAAGGAAACGGTTTTCATTTTTAAATTGCATGGCAATTTCTCTAAGCAGCAGAGTCAGTGTCAGTGGCTCAGAGTAAATGAAATAGGTTATTTGCTTCACTTGATTAGATGGACTTTGACTGAAATCTTAAGGCCAAGGACCCTTGGACGCTGCTATTGCCACCAAACCACGGTCAACTGGATTAGGAGGGAGCCCTGAGAAATAAGGAAGTGATTTTTATCAACAAAGGCTTTTAATCCATCCAGAACTAGGGATGCCCTGAGCCTGAGCAGAGCCTCATTGGGTAAAGGGAAGAAGAGAGGTCCAGATGTGCCAGTGGTTGATGAGATGCCTCCTGCTATCCTGAGAGCCACTGTCCCTCTTTGGCTCCATCAGGAGAGTCATGCCCTGGCAATCTAGCTTTAACTGACCTTTGCTTCTGGGTTTCCAAATAAATACTTTTTAAAAAAGGAAGCGTTGTGATATACAACTACCCTAAACAAATAAACAAAGGTTGGGGAGAACTGAGTTCATATTGACCCTTCCCTAGGAGTTCTGTTTGGGGAGATGTGTTTCAGGGTATGTCCAAAACAAAGAAAAGGAAGAAAGTTGAAAGTAAAACTCTGAACCTCTGGGTCTTTTCTGGCGTAGCAAATACTCGGCAACCAAAAGAATCAAACAAGGCAGTCAAGAATAGTATCTATGTCAATTAAATGGAAGCCAAGTATATTCAAGCTTTGGACAATTAATTGGGTGGGGCGTGAGGTGGCTCAGCAGTTTAAAAACACTGGCTACCCTATCAGGGGACCCAGCTTTGATTTCCAGCACCCACATGGTAGCTCACAATCGTCTGTAACACCAGTTACAAGGGATCTGAATCCCTGTTTGGGCCTCAAGAGGCCCCAGGCATGCATGTGGTCCACAAACAGATATGTGCACGAAGTATAGGTACACATTAAAAAAAAAAATTAAAGTCTTTGATTAATTTTTAAAATCTCTCTCTGTACATATGTATAATATTTATTGCAGTATACATGTACGTACATGTGTGTATATGTGCATTTGTGGGTGTGTGGGTGTGTATGTGTGTGTGTGTGTGTGCATGTGCGCCTTTCCACAGCATATATGTAGAGGTCAGAAGACTACCTCTTGTAACAGTCTTCACATTTCTCCTTGCTTAAGACAGAGACTTTGTTGTGAGCCCCTATGTAAGCCAGGATAGCTGGCCTTTGAACTCCTGAGGCTTTTCCTGTGTCTGACTGCCATTGTACCACAGGAACACTGAGAGTACAGGCTTACATTGTTGGCCTCAGCTTTTATGTGGGTTCTGGGGATTCAAACTTGGGTTCTCATGCTGGCATAGCAAACACTTTACCCACGGAGCTAGTTCCTTAACCCTCTTTAATCTGTTTTTAATGAATTGCATGTTTCCACTAACTAACCTCCAGGACACTTAAATACATCATAGTGCTCTTTAAATGTTTCCATATGTAGAGCCTGTGGTTGATGGTTTTAAAAAAATTGAATAAACATCTTTTTTTAAAAAAATTAGATTCACTTATTTTAGTGTCTGAGTATTTTGCTAGCATGTAGGTATGTGCACTATGCATGTGCCTGGGGACCAAGGATGTTAAATAAAAAAAATGCATAGAACCTTTTGGAACTAGAGTTACAGGTGGTTGTAGATACCATGGGGGTACTGGGAAGCAAACCCTGGTCCTCTGAAAGAGAAGGAAGTGCTCATTACTTCTGAGCCATCTCCTGCTTGCACCATATTCTGCTGCTATAAAAGTGGCAGGTAGTTCTAACTAGGCTAGTCCAATAACAAGCACTTAGTTTTTATAAGATTTCAAACATTCTGACAAAAAATGATTCAATATCCCTCCTGCTTGGGTAAAGGAACATGTCCTTTTCCTCTGGAAGCTAGGCAGCCTGAGTAAACAGTCAGCTCCCTGTCCCCTTTCTGATTCGGGCTGCCTGTCCTCTTTTTAGATTTCACTTAACACCGAGTCTTCTCCTGGCCTTCTTCCTAAAGATGTGTTGGTGACAGTGCAGGGCTGCATCCAGTGAAAGTGTGCTGTCCTGGGGGAAGAACCCTCCTGTTTCTGTACTCTGTCCCTGTCTCCCACGATGGGAGATACTGAGGAGAAGGCAGGAACTAACTCTGCTTTGTTAGCAAAGTCTACAAGTTCCCTCTCGGCTTAGGCTATGCCAGGTGTTTGTTGTAGCGATGGGAAGAACAGCTGAGGGTGTGGCTGCATTCGAGAACAGCCCATCCCTCTTACACCAGTGCTTCCCTCTGTACCTACTTCCACATACACAGCTGGCAATAAATTCCGGAACAAACTTCCCAATTAAAACATACTCATATACGAAAATTCCACTAAATGGGAAAATAATGGCCTACTACTTACTTCTCAACATCCTGTTAAGCAGAAACATGGGCCCCTGTAGGTGATCAGCATCACCTTCTCAGATGCTATGGTCATTTGGTCAGAAATACGTGTGTAGCCAAATCAGTTCAATGGCATTTGAGAAGTCTCCAGCTCTACTGCTGTGACTAAGCTTCCAGAAGCTTCCTTTTACTTTTCACTCCTTTTTGTTCTATTTGTAGACAAGAAAACCTGCAGCCTCGTGAGAACAGCTGTCTCATGAAGGAGGTAGTGAAGAGCATGGAAATGTTCAGGAGAGACATGCCATAAAATACTGTCAACCTGACCTCTAGCATTAGACCCCACTGATAATTCAGCATAAAGTTTTCTAGTATCTGAGCCCAAACTTTCACCCATGCAGTGCTGTGCCATCATCCTTTCCTGAAGGCACAAAAACCCCTGGGATTGGGACAGAGACCTCTTTTGAGAAGCAAATCTAGTCACCATCCCAATTTGAAATGGAAGAAGTATCCTTAATTACAGTATTCACCAGAGAATCAGTACAACTGTGACTCCACAATCCTTCCAAGCAGATTCTCAGCTACAGGCTGAACGATGCAAAAACCAACTTAATGAGGAGAAATCAGGTCATTTACCTGCAAACAGAGCGACGTTGGCATGCTTGGCATCATAAGGGCATCTGGCCATTCCGCTAAATTCATCCCCAAAAGTTTCCAAAGTATCAACCTAAATAGAATAACAGGGCTGAATTACCACCAGTCACTGACAACAGTAACAGAAACTGATATTTAAAAAAGTGATTAGCATGCAAAGTAATTCATAGGCACCTTGCAAATGTATCCTTGTAAATTCCTGCTGGAGTAAATCTATTAGTTTCAGATAAGGAAGTGGGGGCTTTGAGAGACAATTTACTTGATCAAGATTCTGTAATTAGGGTAGTGTGAAATTTGAATATGTCTGATTGGCTCTTAACCCATTACAATAGACCGATTTCCATATCCTAGTGAGATGGTCAATAAATAAGCATTCTAATCTAAGGCATTTCTGAGGTAATTACCGGGAAAATCTACCTGCCCCAATTATCTCTTGAGTCTTGAACTCTACAGAGAATGAGCTACATTTCTGGATTTGTTTTGCCTGAAGAGTCCTCCTTCCTTTGTGGATTAAATCCCAGTGGGAGTCACTGGAATTTTTCCTCCAGTTGGTTGGCAGAACAGTACGGCATCAGCCAAGATGAAAAACATGCTTGCTAGAAAAACTCAGATGGTCTTGGCACCTAGATCAGCCCAGATTCAGAAGGAACTTCAGAGTAGCTGAGGCCCTGAGGGGAGGGGCTTAAGTAGGTCAAAAACAGTGAGAGGCAAAGCTGCTACCTGCTGATCCTAGGGCCCACCAGGGTCTGGCTCCCTCACACTGAAGAAGAGGAGGTTATAACTGAGGTGCTTGCGAGTTGTATTTGGCTCTATTAGTATGGAGAGATAAAGATGGAGACAGAAGCAAAGAAAAAAATGAGGAGAAAGAGAAGAAACCGAACACCAATTACTCCACTAATGCAAACATGCCAGGCCCATGGGCATTTGTGGATGTGTGCAAAGCCTCCACAGTTCTTCACCAAATGTCACTGCCCTTTCCTCTGGGTCACACTACAGCACATTCCCCCACCCACCTCCATCACACTCTGATCTAGCTAGCTGTGTGACTATGCTCTGGCCAATGACATGTGGGTATACTCTACCCTGGTCCTTTCTGCTTCCCCTTAGCCTATTATGGAGGATGCCAGGACCCTCAGAGAAGGCAAAGGTAGCTTCAGGAAAGACTCAGGTCTTCATAGAATAGACACATCTCCCTGACCACAGGGGACTGTGAAGAAGCACAGAGCACACCAGTCCCATCAATCAGGGGTCAGTGCATCTTCAGCAACGTGGCCCTGGTACCTGTTGTCTGCTCCCTCATTTTACTAGTACGTAAGAGCTCAACACCAAGTCCAAAAAATGACCTCGTTAACATTACTATGGCCACACCTATGTCTAGTCTCTTAGCTCAAGCACTGATCTGAGGACAAGGAGATAAATCTAAAAGAGAAAAGTCACTTGCCCAGATCAAGGCGCTTGAAGTCACTGCTTCAGAGTAGAGACTGAGAGTGTGACAGGCGTTGTACTATCCAGTCAGTTGTACCTTCTGCCCTACTATCTCCATTGCCTGCCTGTGACGGGCCTTCTTTCCTCTTTGGGACCCCTTTGAGGTGGCTCCCGCTTTAAACTATCCTGTGTTTGTAAATTGCATTTGTAAATCACAAACAACAGCAAACAGCAGTGTTTATAAAGTCAGAGACATCCTCACCCTTCCCTCACCAGAACATTCCTCACAGGGGTCTTTTCTGGATCCTTTATCCCAACAAGCGCTTTCTGTTGAACGGCACAGACTGTGTGGTCTGTGGGTCTGGCAGGTACTCAGCATCGGACCCCTGAATACAACATGCTATTGAAATGGCCTGTTCCGAGTGGGACCCACTCCAATCCCCACATCAAGGAGCAAGACACAGAAGGATGAGACCTTCTCCTAAACGTGCGTCTCTAGCTACAGCCGCATCACAGCAGGAAGCAATAAAGAACGATGTGCTAATCTGTGTCTGTAGAAAGGCCTGGAGACTAAACAAATAACCACCATGGTGAAATACCTCTTTCCATGAAGTCAGAACCAATCCTTGCAGTCACAAAAGCCTCCAAATAAAACGGAGCTCCTGGGAAATTCAATCCCCATAGTGGACAAAGTTATATAAAGAAGCACTTTTGTATAAAGTTCAGATGGTCTTCAGCCCCAGAGCTTTAGGTACAATGTGAAGCCCTTAAAGTTTTCCTCAAATAAGTTTCTTGAGATCTAAAATCTTTCTAACACATTCAGCTGTTTTAAAACAAACAAGCAAACAAAAGTATAAATTAGAAAGCAGTGAGGAAGCCAAGGCCGAGCGCCTGCTGAGCGTCTCTAATAACATTGCTTCTCCGCTAGGGAGAGGAGGCCGGAGCCTCACGGTGGAGGGCCAGTCATTAGCTTTGCTTTGAGTACTTAGTCCTGACCTTTTGACAAAAAACACAGGAGAGTGGCACTGGCCTCCTTGTAACTCAGTGCTTCCCAACCTTCCCAATGCTGTGACCCTTTAGTACAGGTCCTCATGTGGCGATGACCCCACCCATAAAATTATTTTTGTTGCTACTCCATAACTGTTATGAATCACAGTGTAAGTATCTGTGTTTTCTGATGGTCTTAGGTCACTCCATGAAAAGGTTATTTGACCCGAAAATGGGTTGTGACTCTCACATTGGGAACCACGGCCTGTAGCCTGTGTCTCATCGCCACCAAAACTACACTGTGCCCCAAATCTAACAGAACATTCATAGAGCTGGGTACTGAGGCAGGATGAGTGTGAACACCATCCTGTGTGTGGTTTCTGAGAGCATCAGGCTGCTGGACATGTCACCATGGGTGTGGCCACAGTGAGATGGGACAGCATTCTCACAGGTGAGGAACTGTGGAAAATGCAATACGCACAGGTGAAATGAGCTAGGGCATTCGTGGCCTGTGTGTGTATCCCAGCGTCGGGAAAACCTGTAATTTCTCACCAAAGAAAGCTGTCCAGCTAGGGAATTCTTTGGAATGTGTTAGAAGCATAAATCTTAATGAGTCCTAAATAATGGTAAACAGGGATGGGATATCAAGTAGCTAAATTAAAGTTGAAACAGCAGCTAAATGCTGCACTGACTAAATACTGGGCTGGGTGGGTTGTAGTTATTAAAAAATAGATAGGTTGTGTCTATTTTTACTTTAAACCTGTTTTTTTCCTTTCAGATAGACCATTCTGTATTATTTTCTATTTTCGCATATCTCTGTGACTGCATTTTGGTCTTACCTTGTATTTTGTAACAAAGTAGACAGTACCTGTCCTGTTCCTCCCTACTCTGCTCCCTCTGCTGAGACTAGTTTCTAAGCATAAGGTGAAACAGATCTTCTTTTAAACATTTTTTCTCAAAAAAAAAAAAAAAAAAAAAGAGGCCTGAGTTGGGAGGTCTTTTTCTGGTGAGCCTGATGGTTAATGCCAGCCCGCCATTGCTATTTCACCTTCTTCACCCCATTAAAGTATTGTTTTATGAGGACAGAACTCAATATATTTTCTCCCCACATAGCTCCTGGAAGAAAGCTTCCATCCATTGTCCTGCTGGACACATCTATTCCTGTCATGTGGGTGTTTCCTTCTGTCCCGGTGGGCTTTCTGTCAACTTGACATAGGTTAAGTCATCTGAGAAGAAGGAATCTTATTTGAGAGAATGCCCCATGAAATTAAGCTGTAGGAAAGTCTATGGAGGAATTCTCCTGATTAAAGGGAGCTCATTGTAGATGGTGCCACGTCTGCTTTGTCTTGGATTGGAAATGAAATCAGGCTAAGTAAGCCATGAAGAGCAAGCCAATAAGCAGCTTTGCTCCACGGCCTCTGCCTCAGGTCCCAGCACCAGGTTCCTGCCTTAAGTTAATGTTTTAAGTTCCCTCATTGACGGACTATTAGCTGGAGTTGGAAGCCTACATAAGATCTTGTCTCCCCGAGATGTTTTTGGTCACGATGTTCTAGAACACAAGAAAACCGCTAAAACACCTGCACAGGCCAGGTGCCGGTGGGACACACCTTTAATCCCAGTACAGGGGCAAGTGGATTTCCGTGAGTTCAAGACCAACCTGGCTTACAAAAGCATCTAGGACGGTTACACAGAGAAAGCCTGTCTCGAAAACAAAACCCAACAATAGTAATAAACAAACTGCGTTGTAGAACACCCACCTTCCTGTGAATCCTATATTCCATCTAGACTGGAAACAGCTGCATCACCGTCTTCAAGAGACAGTCTAGGAAGCCACGTCGACACCTCTCTCTCCCTCCTCATCTGTGCTTCTTAGCTGTTATTAAGTCTCCCTGGGTTATTTCTGTTTTTGTTTGTTCTGAATCTATTCTCTTTCCTTCATTCCTGGGGCAACATACCTTTTTCAGTTTCTTGTCATTGGCCCTTGTCACATTTGAAAGCTAAATGAAGTTGCCCAGGCTTAGTAGGGTGATTCTTGTTAAGTGTCATTCCACGCGGCTCTCCCTACCCACAATGCCCTCAGCCTTCATTTGGCTGACTTCCTACTATGCTTCAAGACAAAGAATAGAGGCTGTCTCATTCATGACTTATCCCACCAGGTTCCGGCTTGTATGGTGTTAAGGCTCCAACTATGAGACCAGCAGGTGGGAACTTTTTTAGAAGGGTCTCAACTGCCTTCTTCCTACGGCTTCGACTCCCCTCTTCTGAGGTGAAGGCAATGATACTTGTGTCATGATTTCTTGAGCGGTCACGTCATTTGACCATAGCAGCCTCTCAATGGACACATAGCATTCTTTCTGCGGCTTGGCCTCCCTAGTGGCCAACACTTCTCTGCTTTTATAGTCTCAGTGCTTGGTCACTATAGAAAATCAACATATATTTCCTGAGGGGAAACGTGTGGTACAAAGAAAAGCTAACAGATGTTGGAACACTGGTCCTTCTCCTCCAGCAGCTCAGGGGCACCTCAGTTCCTCATCCGTAAACTACCTCTCCCACCCCCAACTTGATTTCCTGAGTCTTTGAGGCCAATTCTTTTTTTTTTTTTTTTTCCTTTTCCTCTTCTTGTATACAGGCCAAAGCAAGTAAAGCCATGGCCAAGTGAGCTGGTACAAAATGGAATTAAATTCCTCTGGTGAAAATCTTACAATGTGAGTGAGTCTACAGTTTCAAGCCGCGTGCTTTAGCAATATCTTCTACAATAGAAATTCCTTACCAATTAAGTGAGTTTTTGACCTCACAGAGGTAATACGGAATGGAAGGGACAAAGAACAGAACAGAACTTACCACATGCCATTCTATGTGGTAAGTACGCAGTCTTTGGAACGATAAAGAACAGAGACTTCTAGACCTCACCTTCACAAAATAGGCTCTTTAAAGATGTGTCAGTCAATTCTGAATAAACAGGAAACTGAGAAGCCTGATCAGGATCACTCTCTTGGAGCAATATACGGAGCTGGCTAAGCGAAGGGAACTCGTAAGGTGTTGAGTTACCTGTCTTGAGCTGCTGTATGTATGGTGACATTAATTACGAAATACCTCCTGGCAGTGTGCTCACAAACAGACAAATGACATTTACCTTGTAGTTTCTGCAGGAAGGGTTGAAGGCATTGGTTCCACAGACAAACAGGGTATCATCACTCTTCTTGAGAAGAACTTTAATGAAATTGTGGCACTCATCCTGAAACAAAATTTAAGCTGGTTTGAAGGGAATCCACAGAGCACAAAAGCCCATTCATAAGCACAGAGCACGAACCAGCAGCAGAAGGTTACAGCGAGGAGAGTGTGTAAGGTTACATAGCCAGGATCCTTGGTTACATACTCAAGTTGTTGTCTCTGATTATTTCAACAGTACATAGAAACATGGCAGAGAATAGTAACGTATGTTTCTTTTTATGTCACAGAAAAGTATTTAATGTAGCCATCTTCGATCACATTCATTTTAATGCCAGATGTTCCAGGGTGTTTTGAAGATACTTCTATGTTGTTATTTGACCAAAGACACTAAAGCCTGTGGCTGTGCTACGCTTCCCATGAGTGTGTCCACAGACTGGAGGTGTGCCTTGGCCTACAAGGTGGTGACTGGGTCATTCAAAAGTCTCAGGAGACCAGCTCTGACTCAGTAATCCCTACTGGGCCTGAAGAGTTCTCCATGCGGTCCTGGCAGCTGTTGTAAATGTTTCATCACATTAAGAGCAAACTATTTTTGCAAGTTAAAGCTTTCAATGAGTTGATGCAAAAAGCAATTACTGGGGAAAAGGGAAGAGCAAGATGCATTCAAATCATAGTCTACAGCTAGAGATAACCGTCAAAAATGAAACCCGAAGTGGCAGCCGCAGGAGAAATGAGAAACGCTTACCTTATGTTTCCCCTTCATCCTGCATGTGTCTACATCAGCTTGTCTAGATTTCCATGTCAGTTTCTGCAGGGATCAAGAAAGAAATCAATTAGAGTCCAGAGGTTGTTGCATTTGATTTTAGAAGTAAAAGTTCCCTTGGGGCAACTAGAGGCTGAACAATATTTATTAAAAGCTTTCTACACCCTTTCCCCATGATTAATTCACCATCACAACAGAATACTAGAGAAAGAAATTTTTTTTTTTGCTTAATTTTGAATTTTTATCTTTTCATTAAACTTCAGGTTGGTTATCCTTTTGAGATGAAGATAAAGAAGCATGGGATATTCATATAAAATATCCAGAGCAACTTCCAAATAGTGCTCATTTTGGTAAAATAGGTGTTACTGACATCTTTGTTTACTTCATCAACCAGTGTTTGTAAAAATGGCATTTCCCTTAAAATACGGAGATCATTTCCTTAAACATAGAGTGGACATTCACTCCAAGCTTGTGTTCCTTCCTATAAATTCATGAGCTGCACCGCAAAGCTTTACTAACTAAAATATCCCATGAGGAGTCATGAGAAAAGCTGCTGTTAAGCTTTATATACGTTGGGATGGTGATTAAGTTTCAGAACCTCACCAGTCAAGTAACTTCCCTGCTGCATGACGTAGAAGCATTAACATGGGGACAGTTTTTAATGTTTTGGGGACAGAATTTTATTTATGAAAATTGCTATTTTCTCAGATAAACATGGCAATGTTTTATTAAAGGATTTTACAAACTGCATAAAACCCCAAAATGTATATGCACACTGGTGAAATATATGTTTTGGAATGTGTAATAAATCCTCACTAACACCTAAATCAGCCTTTATAAAAGGCATGCTGACATTAGCCATAGCATCTCAATCACATTTTAAGGAACATACTCCGTAAGGACCCCTGTTTTGGAAAGGTGGTTTTAAAAACTTACTTTGCTACAATAAATTTCTTCTGTGTGGGATGTATCTATATCAACAGTATAAATATGGTCCCTATAAAAGAAAAATTAATACAAAGTCAAATGCAAGAATTAAAACAGTTCACTTTTGATGGAATGAGTTTGTTCTGTTTGGAATAGATAAGCCTATGAACATATTTATTAAAGAAAAAACAAAACAGCAACAAAACCAACAATATATATGATGGACTGTGGTCCTGGACGCCGTTAATCCCAGAACTCAGGAGGCAGAGGCAGGCAGATCTCTGAGTTTATGAGAACAACAGCCTGGTCTACAGAGTTTCGGGACAGCCAGAGCTACACAGAGAAACCCTGTTTAAAACCAACCAACAAACAACAAAACAAAAACAAGATATACACATGTTAGAAAAGGGAAAGAATTTAAAGAGAGCATCTTGAACCACATTTAGTACCTAGGATTTATCACGGCATCAGGCTGATTCCCGAAAACTTCTGGTAACTAATAGAGAGTCATATGTACAGAGCTCAGCTGGGAAGGTCTGCAGATTCACCTGCTCCAGAGGCTGGAGCCTAGATGGGTTCACACTGCCTCTCAGGATCTTTAAAACCCATGCACAAGTTGATATTCAACATGCTGCATTTGATAATTTGGTAGACAAGATGGGAGAAAGGTAAAATTATTTCCAGAAGCTGCCCTTCCCTCCACGAGACCACATTAAAGTATAAGTGTAGTGGAGCCACGTTTGACACTTTGTGCTTCTGCTCACTTGTTTTGTTCTGAGTCTGGTTGTCTTTCCAGTTGTTGCCAGTGTCCCCTTGAAAGGGGAGACAGAATCAGCAGCTCAGGTGTGGGGCTGTATTTAAACCTCCCTTCTGTGTGAGCAGAGAACAAGGGTCTTTTTGTCTGGAATTCCGAAGAAAGGGAATAAAAGAAACATGCTCAGTGGAGGAGATGGGGGGCTGGTGGAGGCAAATCCAAACAGCTTATTTTCCCTTGAAATAACATCGACTTTTTCTAAAATGCAGGAAGTCCTGGGGCTGAAAATTATCCACAGCTTTAAACGAGGACCTTAAGGCTCCTATGCAGACTTTCAAACCTCCCCATTAGTTAGAAGGAAATGGGGGCTGGGGAGGGAAGAGGAAAAGCAATTATTTCTAAGAATTGTATATGATATATGTGTGTATACGTATATATTTAAATATGCACATATTCCATTTTTGAGAAGTCTGTTTACTTTGCTTTCAGAGAAAACACGATAGGAAAAAAAATCAAAATGGTTTCTCATGTGGAAATAAAAGCAGAAAGCAGGGGTGTTGACTTACAGATTCCCGCCCCTGCTTCTGAATCATGTGTATGCTTGTGTGTGCATGTGCACATTTGGCAGAGAAAAACGTGTGCTTGTGTCGAAGTAGTGAAGGGGGGAGTGAGGAACCTGCTTTCCCAACGGCTGGACTGGGAAGCTTCTCCCAGCTTCGGTAGGGAGCCAACATCACTCTGCCCTTTAATTTTGAGGCCATTTATTGCATTCATTTATTACTTGCTTGACTTTATGATGGCGCTGTGGTCAGGCAGAATATTAGACTGGAATTGCCTATGACATCGGCATTGGGTTTGAGACAATTAAAAGAAGCCTTTCCTTGCCCCTTTTCCCTTCAAAACTTAAGTAGAAGCTGAAAATATGAATTGTAAATTAACTGCTGATTAATATGCATTGGCAGCTCCTTGGAAGGCTCTCAGATTGCCCCCTTTTGGCATGGTCTGTTTATGCTAATTAGCAGTTTAGAGATTAAAAAGAAAAAAGAATTTACAAAGTGGATAATAATAAGAAAGGATTGGAAGGCGTTCCTGCCACCAAACCCCATCAGTCCCCAGGGCTCTGGATGGGACTTGGTCTTCCATTGCTGACATCAACTGTCTGGGAGAACTGGGAAACCTTTTAAAAACAATTTCATGAGTGAAATCTCCTTCTGGACAGAGACAATCTTTTCCATTATCTCAAAGATCACATGGCCCCAGGGGATAAAAATGGTGCTTTATGGTCAACTGTAATCCATGGTACAGGGTCATTTCTAGCTGCCCGTGGGCATCCCAGGGCTCATGATGCTCTTGCATCTGAATGTAGTGATTTGACCAAGCTGACTTAATCCCGGGACTTCCTCTTTCCCTGTATTGAATACAATTGAGTTGTATTGCCATGGCTTAAGCCTCAGGGAAGGACTGAACTTTATATTGTGTTAGAACCCTGAATGTCTTAGGGTAGTGTTGGGAAATGTGAACTTAAAGGAGAAGCCCTAAGTACAGCAGCAATCCTTACAGGATTTTTCAGTATGTGTAGAAGGGAAGTGGCTGGGTATGGAGTAAACGCAACATGTCAATGTAAGGATGCTATACACTTGACCATCAATGAATGGCGAGTCTGTTCCACTTCTTTGGAAAGAAAGGCTCTTCTTTTTTTCTGTTTCCTTTTGCCTTTCCTTGAGGTAGAGAGTTCAGATGAAACTGTCTTGGTTTTAATGAGCTAGAATAATGAATACTTCTTAAGCTACACAACACCTGGCTTCTAATGTTCTTGATGCCCTGGGCCTGCAGCCCACACCTATGCTAAATCACTGCCTACTAGGGCTATCTGTTACAACCATTTTTGTTCCTAGTGACTCGACTGTGAAGAAAACGGTATACAGGATATACCCAAGTCAGCCTATTTTTCACAGGTTCAACGTTTAACTATTCGTTTTGACCAGCTTTTTTTTTAAATATTGTAATATAACCGTAATCTTGTTTTAATACAGGTAGTTAATTAATAGGAATGCTGAAGAAGGAGGTACCACCGTATTTCCAAAGAGGTGGGTAGTGAGCCTTCACTGGGATGTCCTGTGATGAATACCCACAAAGGCAGCTCTCAGGCAAAGTTATTAGAAAGTTATTAACTCCGGACAAAGAGTTTCATCAGAACACTGCCTCCCTGGTTCAAGTACTGCCGTTTTTTATTAGGCCCACTTCATTCCCATCTCTGCCCCCCCCCGGAATCCTTCTACAGGATGTGGGGAAGGCAGTTGCTCTTTCTCATGAGGTTGTTTCTAGGATACAGCAAATTAACATTTATAAAGTTATGACAACATCACTTCCTTACATGGACGTAACACATGAGGAAGCATTTCTGTAGGCTCTCTTTTTGGTTCTTATTGTATTTTAAGTGTTCAGTGTTTCTTCTTGAGGCCAAATATATGCTGGGCTTGGGAACATTTTTATCACGCACTACATTCTGGAGATTATCACCTGTATCTAAACTTCCAAGGAATCTAGTACTGCTGTTATTTTAGCCACTATGGTCCTGGGCTCACAGCCACATACAAACATCATCTGTCTTCTTCCCATCATGAAATATTTCATCTATTCAGAGCCAGGTAACTTCCCAGAGAAACACTTCAGGATTGTCCTCCCTAAATGAGATACATACTCCAAATCTGGTTGGAATCGTGAGAAATTGATTCGGACATCTCCTGTGATGCTCTTTTTCTAGTACCATACCTTGTTGGAATCACTATGGGCTTCCTAAAGACACTTGCACAACCTTTCACCTGACAGAGGCACACACAGCCAGAGAAGCTGTGGCAGCTGAACGATGGGCAGGGTTAGAACAAAAGCCCAAGTTCACATGACCCTTGTCATTCTTAGAATTCTACTTTGCCTAAGGATATCAGCATGTCCAGATATCATTCTCCAATGGATGAGAAGAGATTATTTATATTATTACTGTTAAATACAAAACACTTAGGAAACATACACAGCGTTGTATTTTCTCTGGTCACCACTAACACTGTCAAAATAGTGGCAACGTTCACTGTAAAAACTACAAATAAGCATAATATACACACATCTCTGCACACTGTATAACACGTGTTGATACATCCAAGTTGATTTAACAAACATCTACCAAGTGGTGGAGTTCTCTACTATGTACTTGAGTAAATATTTGCCTATATGTCCAAGATTATTTGAGCTCTAAGCTCCAAAATATGCAATTATTTTTTTTCAAGAACCCACATAAGGTTATACAGACAGAAAATCCCAGAAAGGATAAACAGAGAAAATCTTGAAAGAATGATTGCTTGACAAATACACATAGTTTAAATAACATAGTAAGGATACTCAAGTTCTTAGAAAGGTGAATGAGGGCTGGAACCTTCAGGTCCAGTGAGGAAAGGCCTCTTACCGAGCAGCAACGTAAAGGGTTCTGTTCATGACCATGATCATCTGGATGTCCAGTCTGTGCCTCTGCGTGGTGTTCCGTCCTGGCTTGTGGCCCACAAACACCGGATACTGTTTTGTATCTTTGAAAAGAGGAGATGGGGTAAGAGAGGGAAATGCAGATCAAGCCAAGAATCGATGGGGCAGTGTGAGGAGGGGGCAGGCCACAGAACAAATCCATGCTTAATTCAGACCAGGCCACCATTTCCCATCTCTATCTAGCAAAAGCTGCTATTTCAGGAAACACTGTGAAAGTGCTCCTTATGGATGATCGAATTACACTTCAATTCCAGATGATAATAAACCCGGTTTTAACATTTCGAAGTGTCACAGTTTCTGAGGGTTAAACTTGCTGGTCAACCCTTTGCATGGAGATGCTCTTTTCTTCCCCAGTTTTCTTTTTATCTTCTGTGGAGTGCTAAGCCTGAGGGGGGCAGCCTGCCAAAGATCTTGTCTCCGGACAAAACTATTTCAAAGCTCCCTTCCCCATCAATCACCACAAAGGCAATGTGGTCTGGAGGCGAGAGCCTTCATCCAGGAGCCAGAAGAAAAATACAGTCTCCACAGGCGCCCGGGTGGAATAATCTACCATTGAGGGCAGCCCTGCTAGCTTGGTTGGCATTCTAGGAACTGTGGGAAGTACACTTTGGAGCTAAGCAATTGGCTAATCTGACAGAAAAGTGGGCTTTGACAGGACAGGGTCAGTGTGAGCATAGCCAGTAGGGTGATCTGGCACAGTCCGTGAGCACATTTTTTTTTTTTTTCCTCTAGTCCTCTTTGGCTGAGTTTGTGATGTGTAATAATATCTGACCTTTAGAAATACCTGTATCTCAACATCTCTCTGTTTCTAAACCTATAGTTTCCAGAGCATTGGCAATCCTCCAAGAGGAGGAAAGAAAAATGAGTCACATTCAAAAGGCCATGTTTTCTGGGGAGTTATGGGGATGTAAGTATGAGTAGGAAACCATTCACAGATTCATGCCTGGATGACTACACTTTAACCTTGTGGTATCTGGGCTTTCTCACAGCAGCGTGTTACTAGAGAGTTTCAATATATTTAATTCCCAAACAAGCCTGGTGTGCTATTATCTTAAGCTTTTCCTTCCATGGTTCTTTAATTTCATGTACCTGGTCATCATGGGGGTTGCTATGGTAACTTCTACATCTGTTATTATGTATTGTGACCATTAATGACTGTCAACAGCAATATTAGGGTTGGGGTCCCTATTGTAGTTGAACACCAACAATCTTATCTTAAATGAAGGTAAATATTTGGTTATTTGGTTCCTATACCTAAGTGTGGGGAACTTGGTTATTTCAGAAAGGATAGCATTGACCTTTGACCTTTTGTCTTTCACTGTTATATATTCCAGCCTTGGCTCCTCATCTTTGTGTATAAAATTATCTCCTGTTTCATAAATTCCATCTGGAAAGCTAAGCACTGATTTCACTACTTAATATCCTGAACATCTCTGGGTATATTTCACTCAGTGTTTGTTTTAGGATAATTATATGGGGGGAAAAAACAACAAAACAGTACTTGGGGAAAATCTTCTTTACCTTTACTGGAACACAATGGTCTTTTGGAGGAGAGACAATAAAATAGGAAATCAGATATTCTTTCTAAAACAGAAGATTTTCCTCTTTGAGGGAGTCACTAAAAGTTTTAATTATGCCAGCATCTACCTCTGACAAAAGCGGATACCAAAATAAAGTTCTAAGTGGAATAAATCTTCAGTAAATATGAAGCCAGTCCTTCCTGAGACTAGCAAATTTATAAGGCTTTTTTTTTTTTAAGTTTTTTTCTCTTAAGTATTTTTAAAAACATTGTTATTTTCCATCACACTTTTTAACATTACAGGTTACAGAAGGAAACACATTAATACTCTTGGTCTTCAAATGACAGCAATATTCTCCCCTGTGTGAAGGCAAGAGCATGCCTTGGTGTCGAGGGGAAACTTGATCAGGGACATTTCAGACTTGCTGAAGCTCTTAACATCTATCTAACTCCACCCCATTTGACCAGGAGCACAGTCTCCCCTTGCCTCCTTTTCACTTTCGGTCAGACGGATGCAGACTGAAGTGTCCTCAAAAGCCAATTGGAGTGAGAATGAGATACTTACAGTTGCCATGCGAAATACTGATTGGCTCAGAATCTTCTGGGAAAGCAGCCCCAGTGCTGTGTAGCAGTATAAGACATAGCAGCAAGGCTTCTGGCCTCATAGTAGTTCAGCGGGGAGACTTACTTCTTCACTTCACCCTGCCACAGAGGAAAGGAGGCTGCTTAGCTTTCGCGGCTTTTTTGTTTTGTTTTGTTTTCTCCCCCCCCCTTTTTTTTTGCAAGTCAACTTCATTCAGTTCCATAAACAAGCTTCTGTGTTCTGCCTTGACCACACTGAATTCATTGGTTACAATATCTTCCAAAAAGACAGTGCCCGGTGGTGCCCACTGAGTTCAATGTCACCCTGGCATCACACAGTTTTTCAAAGCTTTTGCACAAAGCCTCACTTCCTTTTACTAGGCCATTACAGGCCACTGTGACTACACTCTTACAGCTGTGAAACTCTGGATTCCAAAAAGTATGACCAACTGAAAGCATTTTTTTTTCCTTTTCCTTTACAAATGTCAAAATGGTCACCTTCTTCATGTGGTTTGTTTGTTTGTGATTGTTTTGGAGAGTCAAGAATCTCTCAGAAATGTGAGGACATGGTCAGTAGTGAGAAGTGCTGATGAATGATGATGGTCTAGAATCCCAGCTTCATTAGAAAAGATGTTACCATACCTCTGCCTCTGGCATGCCACACATATATACACAGGAGACACACAACTGACCCCATTTCCTTATTTCCTATGGAACCCCTTACTTAGCTGAGGTTTTAACTCTTGTCTATGTCATTTTACCGCAAACTTAGACCTAAATAAAAATGCACACAATTTCTTTTTTTAATTTTAATTAAAATAGAATCATATCATTTTCCCCCTTGCCCTTCCTTTCAAGCCCCACCCACGCCCTCTTACTCCTTATCAAATTCTTTTCTTTGCTAGACATACATATTTATATACACTCAGAAATATACAAATGCAACCTGCTGAGTCGGAATGGTGGATTGGTTATCACTTGTATTATATAATTAGAGCTGACCACTTTACTGAACATTTTAGGGAATGCATCCCAGGAGAAGACTAGTTCCCACTCTCTATCAATTGTTAGTTGGCCGTAATTCTGTCTGGGGTGTGTGTGCACAAACCTATTTTTAAAAAGAAGTACACCATTTCCAACTCTGTGACGAGACTGTGAACTGGTATCTTGGAACAACATTGGAGATTTTTAAAGAGAATCATATCTCTGTACAGTTGCTCTGCAATGATACTGTTCTGCTCAGCTGTATTCTGTTAGAGCAGCTTTTATGTATTGAAAGATTCTTCTATGGCTTAGAAATAAAAGTCCCAGGGAGCTGCTGGAGACGGTGAACACAGCCTCATGCTACAGTAAATACCACATCATTCTCAGGAGTATTTCAAATAAGCATTGATGTATCAGGGAAATTAATGTAAAGTGGGGTATCATTTCATCTTTCTAGAGTAGCATTCTTTGAAGCAGTCTGCCAAAGATTATCTTTTTTGAACAAAGCTCTTCTACAGTAGTCCATCAATCATTTAAGATTTGTGTTTAGAAATGTCAAACCTAGTAACCTTAATGTCTTTGAAAATTAATTTGGCAAACAAACTGCTAACTTACGCTCTGTGGAACACCACTTAATATTAGATACCTATGTCTCTTTTCCTCATGCCAAAAAAAGCATTAACAAGTCCCGGGTGCATTGTAGGTTATAATTTCACAGACACAGCTGGATCTTTATCATTTCTTTAACTGAAAAGTGCACATTAATTAATTTGCTTTATCTCAAAAAAAAATCAGAGAGAAAGAAGTTGAGAAGAGTCTAAACAGTTCTATATCTCTAGCTCTGATGTGAAGCTTAAAACTAAACTTTGAATGATTACTTGTTCGCAAAGGCAATCCATTACCAAGAGACATAGCATGTATTTACAGGACGGTTAACAACAGGTCCATTCATTCCCTTCATGCCAGGACTCCCTAATCTGGGGCATCTGAACACAAAGGAAAGAAGCTCTGGGGTTCCCCATTTGCTTCTCAGGAGCCCCGTTCAGTATAACATTAGGGGGGAGCAACCAGTAACAAAGAGTAAATAAAACACAAGCATAACACACATCGGCGGTTACATTTTGGGTGAGAAAACATGAGGCCAGAAAGCGGGGGCGGCAGCATTAGCAAGGGCAGGCTTACAGCATGAGTTCCCAGCGTGGAACAGAATAAAGGGGACATGGAAGGCAGAGCCCCTTCCCTGGGAACACTGGGAAATACATAGTCTATGCTTTTAAAGATTTTTTTCTTGACATGACTAATGAGCCTCTACCCTTCCACACCAGCATCCATGCCTGCACAAACGTCCTACAAGCCCAAGACAAAGCCTCATTTAAAAATAATATCTTAATTCTTTCTACCTTAAGATGACATAGGGCAAAATTCTCAAGCCTTGAAGTTGACTCGAGGAACAGTGCAGAAAAATGTGCCATGCAATTCCACGGCTTCTTTTAACACTCAGACATGTCACTGGTGCGTCTCCAAATTTACCATTGGGCTCTCTGCCAGGAAAGAGTTAATTGTTTTATGTATCCCTCTATCTTCCAATCGACAGGTAGTTAAGAAGTTCATCACAGGGATGAGAGTGGTTAAAGTTGGTCAGCCTTACCAAGCTGGTCTTGTGGGACCAGCATCTACCCACACCAATGAAAGGATTCTGCTTGATTCAAGACCACATGGGGTTGTTTCACTTACTGACTCACAGTCCAGCTGTAAGAAATATGTAAATACTATTGGATCTGATTGTACAGCTACAACTTTTGTATGTTTTGGTACACACAGTGGAATCTTCCAGAATGTTCACACCCAAAGAAGGTTTGAATAGCACGTGGTAATGATGTGAAAAACATGTCTTGGAAGCTCCAGTGGTAGCTTTGAATAGAGGAAGGAAAAATAATGGAAGGAGAGGTGGGCTTTTCCTCGCGAACAAAGTTAATTGCTATGAAGTTTCAATAATCCCTTTAAAAGTGCATTTAGTACTGACATCACAGGAAGCTTTGATGACAATGCTTCATGCTGTTCTTATTAGAAGGAAAGACACGCTAGCAGTGTGACTCTAGGCAACTCAGTCAGGCTGGCTGGTTCTCAGTTTAGTCACCTGTAAACGAAAGGACCAGAAATGTAATAGATTCCAAAAGCCCTCAAGATTGAGACTGATCCAAGGAAACTACAGAAGAAGGAAAGAAGGGAGACGAAGGAGAAAGGAGATGTGGAGGCTCAGCACAGGGAGGGACCCTGAGCCAGGCTCGCCTCACTGCCTCTTGTAGGCATCCAGAGGCAGAGATAAAGAAGAGTCTGAGAAGTGACAAGGAACCCAAATTGAGTAGGGGGTCCTTAGACGGGGTCAAGAACCAGGCTCTGGGATTACAACAAGCCAGGCAAAAATGTTCCAAGTACCTGGGAAGCCCACTCTCCAACTTAGTCATGGTAACAGGGCTCCTGTCTAGCTCCAGTTCCTCCCAGCTCTTCCTACACAGTGTGTGGAGAGAGACTGTAGAGACAAAGTGCACGTCCAGGAGAGGTGGAGGAAAAGCCTTCTAGCATCTCTTGCAGAAGTTCTCAACCCGTGGGTCATGACCCTTTTAGGGGTAGAACATGAGGTTGCCTAAGACTGTCGAAAACCAAAGATATTTACACTATGATTCATAACAGTAGCAAAATTACAGTTATGAAGTAGCAACAAGAACAATTTTATGGTTGGGGGTCACCACAACATGAGGAACAGTATTAAAGGGCCGCAGCATTAGGAAGGTTGAGAACCGCTGCTCTAGTGGATGCCAATGAGCACAGTGTGGAAGGCTGTGTGCACATTTCATCTGCTGGTGGCAGCCCCCAGCATGCCAGACTGCCTCATCTCAACATCAAGGTCATGTGAAAGTCTAATAAACACTCCTAATGTACCCAAAGAAAGTACTACTGTCAGCATTTAATCATATTCAGAGTTGAACTAGTATTTACATTGAACATAAGCACATAATTATGGCAGTCCTAATGGACAGGCCTTATCGTGCCCACAGAAGGACACTGAGGCTGAGGCAGAAAGTTAAGTTCCATTTCTAGGTAGCATACAGTAAACAGTTACAGCATATCGGGAAAAAGTAGCAGCACAGGAATCGAAAGGGAGAGCTTAGCTCTCAAACCCAGATCAGATTGGTGTGACTGCAATGTTTATGTCCTTCCTAGGACATTAAGAAGGGGGAACAGAAACGGGTGAGGACGAGCACAAGGTAGAAACTACACTTAAGATAATAACCGAATACTGGAAGATGCATCTTTGCTTACATGGATGGAGTAACTAAAAGTAGCTAATGGCTTCAGTCATAAAAATCTATAGAGTGAGTACACAGCCACTGTCTAACTATGTAGGCACTCAGGCTCATTCTACTTCACGGGCCTGTGATTGCAGGCCTAAGGTTATGGGAAGATGCGAACGCTTCTCAACCAATGACTGAGGTGAAATTGATTATGACAGGACATCACTGTGTTAAGTGGGACCACTCAGGGTCCCTCCTTCCTGCCTCCCCTAAAAGGTGATATTTTAAAGTCAAATGTTTCATACAAAGTAGTGTCATTTGTTAAGGGCGAGAATGAGGCTGCACGTATAAGTTGGATACTTCTCAAGCCAGAGAGAAACCTTCACCCACAGGGAAGTGGAGAAGCAGGTGTTCGTGTAGAACCAGCTCGCGGAGTGCTAGAGATCTGTCCGAGACTGAAACTTCTGATCATTCTCACATTAGAAGAAAATGTGAAGAATGAATGAGTGCTTAAATAGCAAGTGTCCTTCACTGGCCTGAACAGTCAGCTTCAAGGACGGCAGCATGGAAGGGGTGCCACTGTCCACAGGATGTGGAGCAGAGTGAAAGAACACTTCCCGAATGAAATTAGAAACAACTTGGGTCCATTGATTGTGGTAGAAATGGTCACAGTAGGCAGGCTTCAGGGGCCCATGAGCCAGAACCAACTGTTCAGTGATGTTTGCATTAAGAGATAAGGTTTGCAGAAAAGAAGAAAAAATAGCTCTAGGTTCTCAATAAAGCATCGGCCTCTTAATACGGTATCGTTTCTCTTCTTCTCCGCCATTAACAGAGACATAAAAGCACCCAGCTCAGAGGAAAGGGAAATACCACAGACCTAACTTCAACACATTTTGGAGAATGATGATGGCATTCAATGGAGGGTTGTAATAAATATCGACTACGTATAATAGATGATCCACTTCAGCTCTGAAACCACGGGGCGCAAAGGCACAGAAGGACCGTCTGGAATTTTTTTTTTTTTTTTGCATAAAAGCTGATGTATATGTTGTGACTTCTTCTTCCCCCAAACACACAACCTGAGCCTCCAATAGACTTCGCTTAGATGCTTCACATAGATTCTAAGGGTTCATTTGGTCTTTATCACTGTCGCCGTGATCTCCACGGGCCTGAAAACACTCAGGCAAGAAACCTTGATCTCAGAAATTAGCAAGACCCAACTCTGTGTGCCCATGGCATACCCAGCTTTTTACCATCCCGGTCTCTTTTAAACTTTAAAAAAATATTGCCGAACTCAAATATCTGCTCCAGCTGCACAAACAAACACTCCTTTCATCTTACTGCTAGGAATTGGGACCCCAAGAAGTGGGGTCAGTCGCCAAATGTGGAACGTAAGGGAAGTGGTGAAGCTGGACAGCAGTTGAGGGCTCCTGCTTCTTCGTGGAGCTCTCTCAACACGATGTTGCCTTCTGAAAAGGAGCCAAAATTCATTCATTTCTCCTTGGCTTCTTGCCTGATGTTCATTTGATTTTCATCCCACTGACTCTGTTTTCTTCTAGGAGCCAGGCACTGTGCAGAGATGCTGACGTGGAGATGGGAACCCCGTGACTATGCCCTGCTCCTCTCCAGTGTCGGGGATGGGACTGGCAGCTCTTGGCATTGCACCAACATAGAGCACATCTGCAACATTAACTTCCCAAAAGTAGTTAAGATTTTACCGGGGCTTGGGTGTTGCAGAAATTAAGCGAAGAGCAGCAGAAGTTTGAGGGCACTTTGTGATCCTTACTGCTCTACAAGTTAGACAGCCCGGTCGTAAGGACCACTCCAGGGCAGCAAGCAGGCGACTCCACGATGGCTGGACTTTGAGACACTCACCTTGATCTTAGTTCTTGTATCAAAGGAAAATTTGCTTAAGGAAAGTCAAATCTTCATCCAATGTAATGGATGGATTTTGTTTTCATTACACCAAATACTTAAAAGTATTGTAGCTCAAAATGAAGGCTGTGTCTAATAAGTTTCTTCTGAGGATCTGACAGATGAGGAAAGGACGAGAACGGCTCTCAGGTACAAACTCCAGATGTCATTAGGAGTGGCCAGAGCTGAGCGTGTGGGTCATTTTACTGGTCTCTCTACTTTTCTGTACATCTTTGTTAATTTCTGTAAAAATGAAACACATTAGGTCTAAGGCACTTTCCCCAGTTGCTGAGAAGGATATGTGTAGAATGACTTGAGAGGGGAAAAGCACAGAAGCTCGGTAACTGGAGCATTTCACTGTCTGTGTCAGTTTGCAGGGATGGTGTAAATGGAAATAAAGCAATTACTATGCTCTACTAAGTTATCCTGTTTTCTCTCAGTATAGCTAACAGAGAGCAGAAATCCTGAGTCACAATTCTAACCTCTGACCCTTCCTCTTTCTCCTTGGGCAGCAGGGTTCCCCCCCTGTAGGGATGGGTTATTTCTCTACTTTGGAATGGGCATAGACTCCAAACATGGCTCAGCAGAAGTCCAAACAGCCTGAGAAACACCCCCCCCCCACCTGTACTTCAAATGATGCCTCCAATCATGAATGACTAACACTTTGAATTCTACAAACCCCTATTGTTTTTCAGCATATAAATGCTTGTCTCTGTTAAAATAGTCTCAAGATTAAGAATGGTGCAGAGCATGTCCCTTGCAGTCAGGTCCTCGGGTGCTGGCTGCCTATGCCACCCTGCCTTCCATTCCCTGCCTGTGATGATGCTCTGCTGCCTTCCCTGCATGCTGAAAGCCAAAAATAGAACTTATAATTGACTAATGGCTTCTGATTGTACAAAAAGAGACATAATATCATTACAGGCATGGTTCCCTAATAGAGCATCCTCCTCAGTAATGTCTCGACACTCACAAGAGTCTTTTAATGTCTGGGTATGTCTACATACACCCACAAACAGAACAAATGAAATAAAAGCACTGTTATCCAAATTTTCTTACATTCCTTTGGATACCTCATTAACTTTTTTTTTTTTTTCCTCAAAGTCTGCCTCATGTGCTAACGATCTGGGTGAAATTGCAAGCCCACACATTTAAATCCATTATTGAATCAGGTAGATACTGCCAAGTTTGCCTAAGTTAATACCATTTTTTTATTGGCTGTGTTTATCAGCTTTACACATAAAGCAGTGACTCATGAGGTGGGCTTCATTTCCTGAGAGAAAAAGTAACCAAGAACTTTCCCAAAGGCAGTTATCAATTTGCTTTGGGGTTAGAGAAAAGTATTTGCTAGTTGCCCAAATTGGAGTCAACTTTGGTCACACCACTCCTTAAAAATGTTCACTTAATTATTTTTTTTTAAATAAGAAGTTCTACCTTCAAAATCAATAATTATTTCCAAACATCCTAAATAAATGTTTCCTTAAGGCCAATGAAAGTGAGTTCCAGGAAGTCCGGATTTTGTTTAAATGTCTCCATGACCTAATGATGTGCTCTCTTTTCATAGGTGACTTAAGGGTCAGAATGCAGATCCCGAGTTACAGTCCTGTTTATTGGAGAGTGACAGACTGCATCGAGGTGGTCAGCATCTGGACAAACCATTTTTGCTGTCACCAGCTGTTCTTAAATCTGTCTCAAACTCTCCCTGAGTTTAAAGGAAAACAAGGTCTGCTTCTCCTCCTCCTATGGCCTCTTAGTGGCAACTTCTTAGAAAACAAAACAAGACTCCTAAAGCCCAAAAGTTTTCCTTATTCATTTGGCTTCACTATCTGAGTTGAACTAGCATGAGGCCATTTGTTTACTGCCTTTAGAATAAATGTTTACACAATTCACTGAAAAACTCTTAGTAGGTTTAATTTTGCTACATATTGCTACAGACCTGATTTGAGTATCTGTCCCTTTGCCATTGCTTGCTAAACTTAAAATCCTTAAACATACGTTTTCCAATGCTTAAAGAACAAAAGGCCTTGGACGAGAGTGAAAACCGAATAAACAGAGAAAGCTCTTAGGAGAGAGTTGTCAACGTGTTATTGCTGGTAGGAAACTCTGATCATCACATAGCATCTTGTGAAATCTTCGGAGAATAAAAAAGAACCTCTTAACTGATTATTTTTCTAACGTCACGTTATCCTTCAGGGATTATTCAGTGATTAGAAATTGCTCGGTGAGTTTTAATAGTAGGTTTCCAGGCTTCCCTCCCTGCAAGGCATCAACAGAAAAAGGCTTCCACCAAAGGAATGAGGTTCACAAAGCAGATATCATCTCGTTAGGGAGGGTTTTAGAGTGCCCTATGAGAATGCAATGACCAGCAGCAAGAGTGAAGGTTTCTAGGGTCCTCTCGCATCTGACCTCAAGTGCAGGGTGCTCAACTATCCTTCTTTTGTAATGTCACAGGCTTTTCTGTATTGTTAGTAATAGTTGCTCCCAAGCAATGTCCTTAATGTCATTAGCAATCTCTTTCTCCTATGGGATAATGGAGCAATGGATTATCCTGGTGACCAACAGCATCGGGATGGCGGTGGTTGGACAGCGGCAGTTTCTCTGTTTGTGGATTAAATTTTCAAACACCTGCAAATTTCATGTCTCCCTCCCCCCTTTGGTTTATTTTTGTTGTTGTTGTTTAAATAAAACCATAAATTATTGAACTAGAAAATAAAAGAGAAAATTTGGAATTTTGGATTCCTGGAATCTTTCCAGCGGACAATATGGGCTTGGAAGACACACGTGCTCTCTCCCTGTGTTGGTTACTTTTCCATTATGCCCTCTTGAAATATCCTCTGCCAAAGAAATTAGCCATTCTTTGGCAACAAAGTTTTAGACAAATTCTTAGGACAAGGTCAAAAATCAACCATATTCTTTACCAAACTATCACAAGAATGGTCTCTATCCCAGTTGCTGTATAAAAATCCTGCTTTCCTGTCTCTTGAGCTGGGCTTTCCCAGTCCACCTTGCCCTCAGTTCTGTCTTTTAGGTTTCTAGGAGAGCCTGCTAAGTCCTGCTTAGAGCATTCAACTGTTTTTCCAGTCCAAAGTCTAGGGTATTCCATATCCCTCCAAACAAATCAAAACAGACAAAAAACAAAACAGTTAACATCTGTAACAGCCCAGTTTTGGGTACTAGCTTCTATTTAGTTCTGCTTATTTTTCTATTGCTGTGATAACCTACCATAACCAAGGCAACTTACAGAATAAAGTATTTAATTTTAGCCTTACAGTTTCAGGGGGTCAGAGTCCAGGATGACAGATCAAAGTCACAGCAGGAGAACAGCTGAGAGCTTAGATTCTGACCCATAACTTGGACTTAGAGAGGAAGGGAGGGAGGGAGGGAGGGAGGGAAGGAGAGAGAGAGAGAGAGAGAGAGAGAGAGAGAGAGAGAGAGAGAGAGAGAGAGAGAGAGAGAGAGAGAATGGGCTACAGTCTTTTAAAACCTCATAGCCTGCCCCCAGTGACACACCTTCTCCAAGAAGGCCACACCTCCTAATTCTTCCTAAACAGTTCCACCAACTGGTGGCCAAGTATTCAAATATGAGTCTATGAGGGCCACTTTTATTCAGGCCACCATACTCCTTTCTCTCTCCATGCACCATCTCTTTCCTTTCCTTCTAAGTGGGCACTGTCAGGCACAATGGTAATCAATTTTACCTATGAAGTAAAAATGGAGGTTAATATCGTGACATGAGGTTAACTACTGTAGTTCAAATTACCTGGAGAGAAGATAGCACATGGTTATCACCAATTAACCCTTAAGGGCAATCATGATCCTTATAACCAATAGCACAAGAGACAATCACTGTAATTAGAATCTCTGTCGGAGGGTTCTGAATAAGAGGAAACGTGAAATTGTCCAATAAGCTTGAATATTGCAGGCAGAGACCAAATTAATGTGCTGAGGATCAAACAAGAGAGTAATGATCAGTCAGAGAGAAAGTGAGTGTGGACACCTGGCAGCAGAGGAGCCCAAGCCTGTGCCCCTCTCTTGCAGCAGGAAGATCCAAGCAAGCTCTAACTTGCTTTTCTTTGAGAGGAGATAGAAGCATAGAACAGGAAAGGGGAAACTGGAAAGCCTCTGATGCTCTGGCTTCCGGGAAGCCAAGGTCCACCTGGGCTGTCTGGGCTCACCCTGGTAAGGACTGGAAGGTCAGATGGGACTCCACAGCTGTGGAGCTTGGAGGTGAATCATGCATGAGTATTATTTCAGAAAGGAGCTAGCCTAGGATCAGTTTGAATAACTAAAAGTCTAAGAATAACAAGATTCTTCCTGTTTAGTTAACAGAGTCTTTATCTCGCCCAAGAGAAAGAAAAGTCATTCTCAGGTGTGATGCCAGAATAGGCAGATATACTCTTCACACGTCTATTTAATCGGCTCTTTCCAGAAGCACCAAGGCATGAAATAATGGCTAAACATTCTCCAGGACCTTCAGTGCCGAGAGAGCAGATGCCACACGAAGCTAGGACAAGATTTCCATCTTGCTGCAAGTGAGGGGCAGAGAGATGTCTTTCCTCCCAAGGTAATGAGAATTGTTATCAGTGACAGTTCCACACCTCAAAAGTAATTTTATTCCAAAGGAGCATTACTTTTGTACCTCACAGATGATTCTCTCAGTGTTTGGGGAATTACCAGCAAAAAGATGAGGCATGAGAAAGCACTGTGAAAGCGCGTAAACACTGAATGGAGATATCATTCTCAATATTCAATAAGGCACAGAAACTGCCTTTGGTAGCAGTCCACTGCATTTACCCCAGACACGCTGCTGGTAGAGAAGGGAAGTAGGGTCAACTAGCCAGGGGCTCTGCAAGCATTCTGTTCTTAGAAAGCCTCCTGCAAACCGAGCCATATAAACAGCTGGAGCTATGCTGTGAGGGTTCAAAAGACTGAGAGGCACCATCCAGGTATTGGCTCTATGTATCAGACACATGCCCTATTGTCTAGCTCCCTGTCTGCAGCTACAATCTTCTCACCCTGACCCAACCCCCTCACCATCTGGATTTCTGCAGGAGTATCTCACTAGTCTACCTTCATTTTAATTTCTCTATGACAAGTAATAGTCTTTAAAAAAAAAATAAAAAAGGAAAAACATCAACAATATGTCTTGCCTTGTACAAAGCTCTCATGGTGGCTTCATATTCCATTCACGACAAAATAAAAACCTCCATCCCGAGCACAGAGGTATCACCTCCCTCCCTTTGAATATTCCATTCCAAAAGTTTCCACTAGCCCCAACCCACTCTATCTTGCCTTCCTCAAAGGTGGCTTTATGCAGACTTGCTGTGCCTCGCTTTTGAAGGGCCACACACCAGGGTTTATCGAAGTAGCGCACTGTCCTTCAGTTAAAACATCACGTCTTCACATCTCCTTGGCCTCCAAAATAGCTTCACGCCTTTGGAATTTCTATCATTTTATTCCTACTTTTTGCAATCGATTTGAACCTAGACAATCTTTTCATATTTATATTTTTCTTTGCGATTGCCTTTCCTTCTCTGGCTGGAAGACAAGGTGCACGTGGGCGTATTTGTTCTAGTTATCACCTGCTGCCCCTCATTCTAGAAAAAGGCCTAATGTATCATCAACTTTTAAAAGATACTAAATAATAAATGACAATTACTCCAGACACTTTTTAAGAGATTACTGTTAAATCAAAGAAAGAGGAGCCGTGGAGGGTGAGGACAGGCATCTTCAGCTATCTGAAGAGAAACCTTGAAGACAGTTGTGATCGGAAAGAAGAATGATGAGCAGCGACTGTGAGGAATAAAGAGGTATTTCCCACAGTCCCAGTCACACAAACAGGAGTTGGCCTACACTGGGGTACAGGGGGGCCAGGTTAGTAAAGGACAGAAGAAATAGCATCCAGGGGACTCACACAGAGGACTTGGAGCCAAATTACACAACATTTATGGTCTCCGTGGAGAGCATGCTTGCCTGTGGTTCGTATATCCTCTGACAATCCTTCCTCCCACATCCTGAGAAAGTACTGCTTAGAGAAGGGAGCCACAGAAGGGCCAGCAAAATCCTGCTATGAACTCTCTGGGCAGCTGTATTCTTCTAGTTCTGTTGATGAAATAATGTGCCTAGAATCAAAAGACCCAAAGTCCTCAGGCTTTGGCCAAGTGTCACTCACTGAGCTTTTCAGTATGGCCAGCATGTATGGCTATGGGTCAAATGTCAAAACTACTTGCATAGAGAGATGTCGATAATATAATTAGTAATATGGGCTACGGCCAGACGTCTCTGAGGGTGGGGACCTACAGCATCCATATAACCCCCACTTCATTTCACTCTAGGTAGCTGAGTCCTGGAGGGTGGCCGGTGTGTGGCCTTCTAGGAATGTCAGCCACTGGCTTGATGCTGAGACTCAGTTGTCAATGACAAACAGACCCCATGAGCTGATTTAACTTCACTCTTGTCTCAAATCCCTTCCCAGTGACTCATAACTTTCTCCTGACATCAGAACAGCTGGGCCAGCCAGCTGGAGAGAAGACATCCAGATGTTGCTGGCTGGAGCTCCAGGGGCTCTGAACGCTCATTCATGCTGTCCTCTCAGACTGTCCCAGAGGACCACGGGTTAGGTGTTCCCCTCGCCCCATGTGGGTGGGAAGAGCAACTCTGACTGGCTTTAATTCTTTAGCATACAAGTGAGTGAAGCAGGACAAGCAGCTCCTCTTTGTCTGAAGTATCAAGACCTTTTATTGGGGCCGGGGGTGGGCGGATCTCTGAGCAGTTCTCCTACAGACTGGTATAAGAGATACCCTAACAGGAATGTACCACCCACCCTCAGGCATAGGCCTCACACATAGAACTCAGTTGAGCGTATACGAAAGGCCAAGAAGTTGGAGGTAAGGGAAAAGAGAAAGTAATCCAGTACAAAAACTTCCTTATTATGCTAATATAAATTTAGACTGGTTGATTGTTTTAAAAATACAAATTGTGTGTAAAATCCCCATTCAGAATAGCTTGCTTGGACAAAAATCATACACATTAACTGTTGGTTTGGTTTGAGTATCTTTGAATATTTTTAAATTTTAGTGTATGAAATCCTACAATGACTGTAAAAGGGGCTATTTTTGTTAATAAAGATCGAAATGCAAGCCAAGCCTGACTGATTTAAAACAAAAAAAAAACCGTGTTGTGCATATTTGTTCCAATATGTAAGCATCTAGGATCAGTGTCTCTAAGGGAGAAGGACAGAGGGTCCCGGGAGAATGAAATGCACTTTTTATATTGAATTATTTTACGGGCTTTACTGGGGGTTGGATTCTCATACTTTTGGAGTATTTAAAACAAAAGCGTATTTAAAACAAAAGAAAACAAAAATCCCCATAACTTATCTCCTGAAATTCAGTCCAATAATATCTGCCAATTCTCCACTCCCAGAATCCTTTCACAGTGGGTTCAGCCGCTTGTATGCTTCATGAATGGCTGCCTATATAAATGTAGCCAACCCTGAATGGTGAAGTGCAAAATCCAAGGCAAAGAATCAGTAAGCTCCAGGCAAATGCTCTCTCTCTACTTTTCCCCCAAATAAGGCATTGCTACTTTATGTGAGGGGAACCTCTTCCTTGTTTCTGTACTCATACCCATTCATGATATCTAACTTTGATATTTTTCTAACTCATCTTTGTGTCCCCCCAAAAAATCCAATCCATCTAATAGAAATACACCCAAAAGACTCTTGCTGCTTAGAAGCTGAATGGATGCCCTTTCTTTAGGATAGTGCTTGTAGAGTGGCCCATGGCTACTGAGCAATGGCAATGCGGAGAGGTACCCATGGTGTGGGGATATATGATCACCAAGACTATCCTCCATGCTCACCCTCACCTGTCTGAACCTGAGGAGCAAGAGGACACCTTGTCTATTTATCACTTGTCCCATTCACAGACAGTGAACCGGACTCTGGGAAGTAGAAAGGTTCACTTCTTTTCTTGGCATCCCCGCTCTTCACGGCCAAGTCCACCCTGTCACCTATGAAGCTGCTTCTCTCCTGAAGAGTGGGTCACGGAGTGTAAGTCATTTCACTGAGACAGAAATAGTTTCTTATTCCAACTTTAACTCCAACTTGAAACTTGGAGGCAAGTGATGTCCCTGAGATGTAGGCTTTCTCTTTTCCTTACACGGCTAGATACACTACCATGTCCATAACCAAACACAGACATCTGTAACACTGTAGAATTAAACCTGACTTTCACACGAGCCTGCACATTAGCACCGCCAGGAGAGCTTCAAACACTAAAGCTGCCTGCGCACCACACACCTAGAGATGGTAACTTAATTGACCTGGCTGTGTGACTTGGGCTTTAGAAATTTTGGTCGATCCCTAGGAGCCTTAACTAGTAAACAAATCCAGTTTGGGAACTTCTAACATGTACACAAAGGGGTCCCCGACTCTAATCCTAATCCGTTCCATTGCCAAGCTTTCAGCCACAGGCAGGAATCATTAATCCTGATTCAAAACCCTATGCTTAGGCCAGCTTCATGGAGAGGCTTTAAAACAACCCAAGTTTGTTTTATGCTCCCCCATACACACCAATCCATTTACAAATAAAATTTAGTTCATTAAAAATTACAGGGAGCCACACAGAAACTTCATTTGCAGCATAGGGCCTGCAAAGTATTCCTAATGTAAACATAGACAATAGGTGTGCTTTCTCTTATGACAGGCTTGAAAGAAAGCAGACCTAATTAACCCATCCAGATCCAAGGATTGGAGGTCATGTGAATACCGCCTTAGGAAGCCCATCTCCCAGCCTTATCAAAAGGGCCCTTCACTTCGACCATGCTCCCTTAACCTGAGAAATATAAATTTTGATTGCTGTGTTGTTACTAACTAACCATATTATCATCAGGCGCTGGTCACCAGTGTCTGCCTAGGCTTAATTATCTCAGCTGAAGGTAAAGTAACCCCATGAAAAAGCTGTTTTCCAATTAAAGCAGCTAGACTATGTGATTTGTCTCTCTGGCGATATCCATCCGACTCAGAATCCTTTTATGTTATTTGTATTATGTTCTTTCCCTCGTTACAAGCCCAGAGTTGTGAATCTTGAGCTCCTAGCAAGGGACACATAAATAATCAGGAAGGCAGCTGTCAAATCTTGAAATCTTCAGCAGTTACCACCAAATTCCTTCCAGTAATTACAGATCTTCCAACAGCAAATGCTCCTGTCAGGGTTAAAGACTTTCTGGAGAACAAATGTTGTTCAGGGGTCCCCCTCCTATAGGATCTAGGCAAGGTCCCACACTTCCAGAAGTTATTCACCAGAAATCTTCTGATGCTTCTCTGTATGCTGCCTTAGCAATTTTTTTTTTTTTTTACTGTAGAAAAAAACTATTTTTATGCTATTATAAGAAGTATTTTGGGTAAAGATCTAGGCAAAACTACCTCCAACTCTGCATCTTCCTTGTCTAATTTGTCTTCGCTGTTGTTTGTTATTTACCCGACGTGAGTTTCCACCTTCCGGGCCTATCTTGACAATCCTAACTGGCCCCTCAGCATTCTGTAGACATGGACTTTGAATTCTGGGTTAAGAAAAGTATTTGGGGCACCTACTGTATGAGGATGCTGTAGATACTGGGGTTTTCTGGTGAAGAAGTCTCTGCATTCAGGTAGTAATAGTCTAGTAACTGGCATTCCTCCCATTAGTGAGCTGTGTGGTCCTGACTGGGCTGTTTAACCTGTAAACTTCAGGATTTGAAAGTCAATGGCACCTGCCTTTCCCTTGGTCATCATTAGGATGTAACACCCCCAACCTCCTTTTTAAAAAAATGTGTAATGTGTGTTTGAATCTTCCCTTGGTGTCCTTGGAGTTGGCATTGGGAAAACTCAAGTATCTATGTCATTCCTCATTTTGAATTTTGTGGAGGTGCCTTATCATCATCCCCCCACCCCCGAAACTGTTTCATCAGTAGTTTTAATTTTTTCCTGGATCCCAAACACCATAACCATAGCCTTTTGCTTCTTGAGCTGGAGCTGACCCATTTGTTGCTACTTTGAACACAGTGTGTTGGTTGTTGACTGTAAAACTTGGTGGAAATTTAAAGGATCCCCTTGGCATAAGGAAGGTGACATTTTGTCGGGTCCAATTTCAGTGTCACGTTGATCCAGAAAGACAAAAGCCAGCTGTAGACCCTAATGATGGTCCTGATTAACTTGGCCCAAGGCTCTTTTGCCAGCCACATTGCAAACACCTCAGCGCAACGGGGTCTTTCTATTTCCAACAATTTAAACTAAGTGTATGTAGATTGTCTATTTATGAGCATGGCACTATTGATGTACTATGACCCTCTCCAAAAGGAGGGTGGGTGATCTAAGAAGCAGGAGGGAAGCAGACGTGTGTTCCAGACTCCAATTCACCTGAGTTGGACAGGTGACCAACAGATTTGGAAGCATGGCTCTGATGGGATGTCCATTTGTTTCTCTTTGAATCTTGCACTACTTTACCCCCAGCTAACCTTTAGGTTTATTTTAATACCAATGATTCTTACCATTCACATCCCCTTCACAGCCCAGTTCTCTACCCCATTTTTGTACCTTGGAGATTCCTACCATTCCCTTAAGACTTCTTCCAAACTTCATCTCATCTGTGACATCTACTGACCATGGATGGCTGATCACTTGCTTCTCTCTTATTTATCACAGCCATCAAATAGACATTATTTGTTTACTAATCTGTCCACACCACTAGATGGTGAACTTTGAAAGGACTCACACATGTTGTTGTATAAATAAATGGATAGACAACCTCTATCTTGGAAGGATTGATAATTCATGGAGGTGACAGATGTAATAACAAACTGCAAAATAATGCATGAACACATATGCAACACACAAGAAAAATGCTGTGTGGGTTCTGCTTGATATTATTCTATTATGGCTTAGGTCAACTTGCTTTGCTTCATATGAGCTGGTGTCCTTGAAGTAAACGGTTCTTATAGATTGCACTAGGGTTTCCCGTTTAAAAGCCTATTCATATACGCACCCTGGTAACTCAGCACACTGATGTGTTCTATTTGTCTTTGTCCTCAAAAACACACACTCATGAGATGTAAGATGTGGGAATTCTTCTTAGAACAACACAACACCTCAGCATTCTCTGGGATCTCTGACCTCATTACATTGCTGGAAGTGCAGCTGAGTGGATATAAAGCCCATCATAGAAAAAAAAAACTGTTATTTTAAGAAAAGTAAATTTTGTATTCCCAAGTTCTATATTATTAAATTTGTGACCTCATTATTGCATTAGAGGTGATATTTTATTCAATTTTATGGACAATAAAATAAGAATAGAGAGAGACATAGCTAGTCCGGAATCCCTTGAGTATGAAACGATATTTCATTTTATCTACTCCTGACAATGAGGTTTTAACACTGTTACCAAAGCCACTACCAGCAAAATAGAAAATCAAAAAGGCAATCACTGTCACTCCTACCATCAAACATCTTTTTATCTAAACTTAAAGGTGAGTGTGTGTGCGCGGGGGGGGGGGGGGGGGGGGGGGGGGGGGACACGGGACGGGGAAGGAGTTGTGTGGTGACACATCCCTTGAATTCTAGCTAGCGCTGTGAGGCAGAGACAAGCAGATCTTTATGAGGCCAAGGCCAGCCTAGTCTATATTGCAAGTTCCAGGCCAGCAAAGGCTACAGAGCTATAGTGCTGGTGTTGGAAAGGAAAACTGAATATGGCCAAAAGATAAGCATTGTCAAATTAAACAAATGGATTTAAGCTTGCTTTTAAAATGATGGTAGATGATGATAGAACAAACCATTTCTAATACTTCAATGCAAGAACATATACTGCTTCTTTCTACATATAGGAAAGCATTTCTCACATAAATACTTTCCCAAAATGGGCCAGCAAGGTGGCTCAGTAGGTAAAGGCACTTGCAAGCCTAACAAGATGAGTTCAGTCTCTGGTTCCACACAGTAGAAAGGTGTCCCCTGACTTTCTGCATACATACATTGTGACGTGCTTGAATACACACACATAAATAAGTTAAAGAATAAATAAATAATGTGATTTAAAATTCTTTCAGAAAGTGGTCTTATCCCAGGAAGCCATGAAACTATGAAAGTATATGAGAAGTTATGGGGGCAGTTTTACCCATCTGCCACCCCAAAGCTGATGTGAGCGGTGAGTGAACACTGGCACCACTTTTAGCTCCACATTTACATAAATGCTGTTCTTAACGTGTGTGTGTGTGTGTGTGTGTGTGTGTGTGTGTGTGTGTGTGAGATTTGACAATTATTTATTTTTCTTGTCAAATAAGTCACTTCCAGCCAGGGCTTATTGTTAGTGTTAGGCTATCAGAGTCAACAGCATGGTGTGAAAGCAGTAAAGGGTTTTTGTTAGGAGTCAGCCAGTGCTGCACAAGACTATATAGATAGGGTTAAGTTATAATATACACACAGATCAGATGGGAGCATCCAAACCTCTCCAACGAATGGAAAGCTCAATTCAGGTGCCACTAATTTAATAACATTCAGGTTTAAAAGGCACAAGGCAGATGCTTATTAAAAGAAGGAAAAATATAGAGAACAGGGGTTCATACTTCTGGTGGAAATAAACAGGGGTGCAGTCACCATAGAAATCGGCATTGAGCTTTCTCAAAAAGCTAAAAACAGAACTACCATATGATTCAGGTACCTTGCTCCTGGGCATATTTCCAAAGTCCTCTAAGTGAGCATGTGATGGAGATGCCTGCAGACCCATGTTTATATATATATATATATATAAATATATATATATATATATATATATACACACACACATACATATATATGTGTTATGTGTATATATGTGTGTGTGTGTGTGTGTGTGTGCATCCACAAAGGTCAAGACATGGAACAAGCCTAGATGTTCATAGATGAACATTACATATACAATGTTTTATTCAGCCATAAAGAAAAATATATTTTTCCATCTGCAGAAAAAAAAATGGAAAAATTGTTATGCAAAACAAGTCAGATTCAAAAATGTCATGTTTTCTCTCACATTAGAACATACATATTCATATATGTATAGGTGTGTGTGTGAGAGAGAGGGAGGGAGGGAGGGAGGGAGAGAGATGAAAGGCAGAGGAAGGTGGAGAGAGGGCGGGATTTAGAGGGAGGGAAGAAGTAAGGAAGGGTAAGATAGCAGGAAGAAAGGAAAAATCATGTTTTCTCACCTGTGCAATCTCTCCCCCACCCCCGCCCCCCGCCCCTGTGTGTGTTGGGCTGGGCAGAAAAGACTCTTGGGTTGGGGGAGGGCATTGGAAGGAGGGAAGGGAGAAGGGAAGTCACGTATGGAGATGTCGCACAGAGGGGCTGAGGCATGTCCCAGCAGTCCACCGCCTTTGCTGCCTTTGCAGAGGAGGTGGCTGGGGTCTCAGCATCCGCATGTGCCTCACAGCCTCTGGAAATCCCACTGCCAGGAGACTCTTCTGGCCTCTGAGGGCTCCCACACACATCTGCTACACATAAACACATGCAGGATTCCAAACATAAAGATGAATTCTTTTTTTAAAAAAATCTTTACAAAACGTGTCACAATGAAACCCATTATTGTCACTAGTTTTAAAAGTCAATAAGAACCAAAGAGAACGAACACGCAAAGTTAAGGAGAGATGTGGGAGGAATCCAACAGGAACTCCTCCATTAGTGTATTCTTGTTGGGGATTGAGTTGTAAATCAGTTAAGTGGGTCTAGTTGGGAAGCAATTCCCAGCTCTCTAGCCCCACTAGAATTAACACCCCCCAATCAACAAATTTTTTCTGCTTCCTTTCTCCTGTACCATCTCCTTAATGGCTGCATAATATTCTTAAGTGATTGACAAGGAGCATGACTCCCCTGCTTCCAATGTAATCCTTTGGGATCAAAAGAGGTTAGCAAGCTCCTTGCAACTGGGGAGCCATATTGAAATGGGGAGTAACCATACAGACCCGACTCTGGTCTGCACTTCATACCAAGCTGATACTGCAGAAAGAGGTGGACTTCAGGAATGCCAGCTCAGGTGAGTCATCAGAATACTGAAACAGACCGGGCTCAAATGTCTACTCAGCTAATGAGCCTTCGATAGGAAGCTGGCTTCTACCAGGCTTTCTCCCCTCCTCCCACTTGAAAATCTGGCAGAAGCTAGCAGACAGACCCAGGTATATCCGTTTGAGCCAGTATATTGTAAGTTTGTTTACACTAAATTACATTGAAATTACCACCATTTACATTATTTGTATACCAATATGAGTTACCAGTGCTTCTGATCATTGGTAAAAGACTGTTAACTCTGAGTATGAGGTCATCTCACGGAGTCCAGTGTTGTAGCTACAGGGGACACATCCTGTAGCACATGGTCTTAATTTTTTTTAAGCTTCAACTTTTCCCTCAGTTCTCTAAACTATTGTGGGCTCCGTTTCCATTGAACTGAAAAGATATGTGGGGATGCTCTCTCCCACATTCTCATCAGAAGTCTGTGTGTTCCAGAAGGTCAGAAAATCATAACTTCGCTGCTCCGCACTGTATTAAGATTGAAATTTGGCATCCCTAATGTGAATTTATTTCCAAAGAGGAAACAGCCTCTAGTAATCACTTCTTTTCCTCCAAAGGGGAAAAATATTTTAGAAAAGTTAGTTGCTGTGAGAGAGAGAGAGAGAGAGAGAGAGAGAGAGAGAGAGAGAGAGAGAGAGAGAGAGAGAGATTTGTCCTGGTTATAAATAAGGTTACGTACAATTTCATTTGGATTCTGAAGGGTCAAAGGCCATGTTTACAAAAAGTTTGTATCTTAAGAACAGGCTATTGGAAATGCAGGGGCTGCATGTTCTTTATTAATCAGGGTCCAAAAGTACCCATTTACATTTATGTCACGTATTTTCATAAGTGAGTGCTCTGCCCAAAATTTTTGCAAAATAGTATTTTGTAGGTTTACAGGGTCAGGCTCAGACCCAGATGTTGATATATAATGAGTCAGTCAATCCAACATCACAACACCTTTGGGTGCAAGCTGTTATTACCCCATTTTACAGGGGAAGAGACACCCCAAGGCCACACACTAACTAGTTAGTAGGGAGCAGGGCTTCAAACCTGGCCAAGCCTGCTCCAAAACCCACATTCCTAACTACTACATGGATTTTTCTCTCTAACCAGAGTCATTTTTCTCTTCTTTACTTCACTAAGACTAACTGTGGCACTTAGTCTGTATAGCACATTGTAGTAGTAGAGGTGGTGGCAGTATAAAATGGAAAAAGGGGTGGGAGAGAAAAAAACAGGCAGGTGCTGGGGAGACAGCTCAGTTGGGAAGGTGCCTGATGTACAGTGAGGACTCAAGTTCAGGTCCAAAAAACCTACATTTAAAATAAGATAGCTGGCTGCGGTGGTATGCCTGTAAAGGCAGGAATGGGGTGCATGTGATCTCTCTAGCCTCTGTATGTGTGTGCATTTGTGTGTACACATACCTCTGCACATATACCCCCTCCATGTTCAGTTTTGTGGGCCAGGAGGATGTGGCTCAGGGCCACACAGTGAAGCCTGTAAACATTGCTCTTCTCTGGTGATTCCTCTTAAGACCTTTGCTTCCTTCTGATGGTTTAACCTGTGCCCAGTTCAAAGGACCCTGTATGAAGGCCTTCTCATTGATCTGTGAATCTCTGAAAGCCACCTTTCTAGAGCCACCCAAACTTGGTGACAAAGTCCTCACCCACATCACAGAACTTGAAAGCGCTGGTCCTTTGCATTTTGTCACACATGGCCAGTTGTTAAGGTATCATTAGCAGGGCCCCAGACAGAGATGACAGGTGTAAACTTCATAATTTACGATATGCAGGATCAGGTTTCTCCACACCCTCTGCCAACTGCTCACAAACACACCAGACCTTGACTCTCTCTGTGTATGTACTGTACACACTCTTACAAAGCTGTTTTTTTAAATAAATCCCCTAGGGCATCTATTTGGTAACACTTTGGCCATTTGAAACCCTTTAACTGTTCACTTTTAAACTTATTTGGGGTTGGTAAAAATAGCTCAGGAGGTCAAAGGACTTGCTGTGCAAATCCTGTGGACCCAAGTTCAATCCCTAGTACCCACTTACAGGTGGAAGAAGTTAATTAACAGAACAGTGTTGCCTCTGACCCTCACACACACCCCCTTACCACATCATACACATACACACAACAATAAGTAAATAAATAAAATGTTACAGCTATTTTATTTTACACTCATGGGTAAATGTTCTTTAGAACTAGTCAAGCACATGTTTCCTGGACCCCTGAGAAGAGGCCCTTCTTTACGCTCTGAGCTATGGTTCTTTGTGTGTCCTGAGAGCCCGTGGGCTCCTATATATATATCCGACAGGGCATGTTTGAAATGGCTGGCAGCTGAAAAGCCCGTCACTCCTGCTCTTGTGCAGATGTGAGATTTCTTATGCCTTTTTATTGGCTATACTTAGCTGCCTTCTGCATTTTTCTGTGGTGACATGTTTCAGTAAAATTTTGACTAACTGGAATTCTTGGGGGAAGGGTACTCTGGTTGAATGATTTCCTGGTGAAACTGAAAGTTATTTAGAAAGCCCTTGTTATTGAAAATCTTTCCAAAGTATATCAGCACACTTTTCTCTGGAGTGAGACAAAGCTGTGGCAGAGAAATGCACAGAGCTGTTTTGAAAGGCAGAAAAACAAATTTAGAAAAGCTGCTAACTGCTGGCCAGTCCTCCCTCCTGTTAGAGAGCGCTTCCCAGGGGCAGCTAAGAGTCTAAAATCATTTTTTTTCCCTCAATGCCTCTTGTTTCTGCTAGCACCGACTTTCCGGCTAACCCCTGGGACCAAACAATAGGCAGGTGGAGCCAGCCCACTCCTACCTGCAGTCTGTCCCTGAATCCCAGGCTGCTCTGCCTTAGCTTGGCCTGCTCTGGTCCCCGGACTCTCCAGCCGGGCCCTCCATTCCTTCACCCTTTTTCTGGTGGTGTCATTTTCTTCTAGTTCAGACATGCCTATAAACATGCCAGTCTCTTTTTCTTTTTAACTTCTTCCACCAAACGCCTGGGCCGTGAGCGCCATTTACTGTGTTTGCTCCCATCCGCTTGGAAGCCAGTTTCTCCCCACTTGCCTGGGCCATCAAAGATAGTCACCCTGATCCAAGGCTTCTTGTTTCCCTGCTCTCCTATTGTGGTCACCATTTTGTTTCGCTTAACTTCACTTGTACCCAGGGTAAATCGGGTCTTATCAGTGCTTCCCAAAGCACAGAGAACAATGGGCAGATTTCCGGTGCAGCTCACAGCCCCGCTCCGCTTGGTGCTTTGTCCAGTGACTTCCAGGCAAAGTGCCTTTTGAGCTGAGTAGGAGCGCTAGCTCCTTCTGGCCTGCAAATGATCTCAGCTCACCTTTCTCACCACAGCACCCTCTTTAACACAGCCATCTCTCCCTTCAAGAGTGAACCTCAGATGCAAAGATAAATGCCCTCATATGCATACTCATTGAATTACTGTGAATGTCCTCCAGGTTGTGAACGCATGCACCGAGGTCTGTATCAGGAACATCATTATCAAATTTACAATTGAAAAAAATGAAGACTATTCCTTTACTCCACAAGTCTTTTCTGGAACTGCAGAAACGCAATTGAAATAGTTCACACTTTAATCTTTCTGGCAATTGGAATAACAGAAAGGACACTAGATGACATATATATATTTACATATATATATATATATGTAAATCAAGCCACCTAGGCAAGGAAAGCATTAGACAACACTTGATTGGGGTGGGTGGGGAGACAGCAAGACTGGAAAGTGGTAAAAACATAGGCCAGGTAATAAGGTCACTGGTCTGGTGAGCAAACAGGGAAGCAGGAAACACAGAAACAGAACTGTAGAGCCAATTGGCCTCACTGCTGGTTATGGGACAAGGGCAGAAGGGACTTGAGTAGTAATAAATAGATACGGACAGTGCATACTGACATACCAGGCCAGTGTGGCCTTCTGAGCAGGTATGTCGCAGCAGCTGGATGGTGTTCGAACTTTGGATTATGACCCCATAATAAAAGTAATATTGTTTTGAGTCTGTATTCAACAAGAAATACAAGCTACACTCTTTTCTAATGAGAGACAAATGAGTGGGAAGGGAACTGGGGAGTTACTGGGAGTTGGTAGAGGTGAAACCATAATTTGAGTATATTATGTGAGGAAAAAAAATCTCTTTTCAAGAAAAGGAGAAAAAGAAATACAGGCAAAAAGGTTGATGGATTAAATATCAAATAGAAATATATGCTAATGAGAAGAGTGTTCAATCCAACTTGAAAGGGTCACAGCCCAGCAGCTCAGAGTCACGGGAGCCTCAAAGTAACATCATTTCCAGGCTATACATTCCATTGGGATTCTAATATAAAACATGGCTGGGCCTCAGCTTTGGGGAGGTTGGAAATCCATGGCTCCTTTCCACAGCTAACATTTACTGATTAATTAATCTTGGTGGTTTTGAGAATAGAACCCGAGACCTCAGACATGGCCGGCAAGCACATACCCAACCCAGTCCAGCCTTTATTACCATAAGCACAGAGCTTCTGATCAATAGATTTTCAGTCCCGCTCTCTCAAGTTTTCAAAACCGTATTTCCACTTCCAGAGACTTCTCATAGACCTAAGGTCACTGTAGAACAGGCATGTATGCTAGCCATTTCACATAACCCATTAGTTAGCTTGAAATATTTAACTGCCAACCCCCCCAATTAACAGAATGATTTCAAGTAACGATGCCCACCTGACTTTTGATTTGCCCAATTCTGCCTGTCTTCTCACATGAAAATAGGTATTAGGCATAGGTGTGAAACAGTAGCCAGCAGCAGTAAATTTGCCTTGGAGTATCCCTGTCCCTCTCTGCTGCTGAAATTGGATTAGCCCTTTGATATTAATTAAGAGTGATTGGAATTTAATTTTAGTTAGGAAGAGCTGAGTCCCATGTTTACTTACAAACAAATAAAAGAATCCTCTTCCCAGCATAGGATTCCTGCTTGGCTGGTTTTAAATAAGACGAGGCTGACCAGATATTTACCATCAGCTTGGTGAAGAAAGAGACATTGTCCTGAGGAGCCAGAGTCATGGGAATTTAGACCACACAGTGATGTATTGCTCACTAGGAATGGACTATGACCCAAGTCTCACTGTACATTTCACAGAGGTGGGACCAAAGCAGGAACAAAACTTGGCCTGAGAGCCAGCCTGTCGGGAAGACAGCAAGCACTGAAAGAAGATTGGGAAACCCTCACTGGCAGGCATACAACAGCGACAACAAACTGCAATATGCTTATCAGGGTCTGACCAAGAAAAGGGCCCCAATCTTCCCCAGAGCATACTGGCACCAGTCCCAGGCCTGAGGCTCCTGAATAAGGCCTCTCAGCAGAGCCTCAGTCAGGTACTCCATTGTCAGCCCCGAGATGTTCTCAGCAGTCCAGGGGCAGTTGCACAATGCCAGTAGCCTCTGAATGGGCGAAAAGCTTTTTATTCAGGCCTCGTGTGATAAAGAAGAAGAAAAAATCCCCACCAAACTGGTGTTCTTTTGTGCTTTACAAAGGCAATACTTTGCTGGCTCCAAGTTCAAGATTCATGGGCTATTAGGAGAGGCAAGATGGGCATGGATTTGCATGTGTGGACAAAAAGAATAGGCGTTCTTGAGAATGAAGTCCATAGCAAGAGTGGGCCAGTGTTAAGAACACCTACCTAGCCAGCAGTTAGAAGGTGAATGTCTGCAGGCAGCAATCACACACACACACACACACACACACACACACACACACACACACACACAAGGGCGGGGGGAGGGAGAGAAATACCCATGTGAAATGACAGCTTGTCTTCAAATATGAAAATAAGCATGTGACACCCAGACAGTAACAGAAAGTGTAACCACAGGAAGGTCACAACTAGAAGGAACCAGAGAACATGAAAAGTTGGGCCTCGGTCGGGAGACAAGCCTATTCTCCCAGAGAGATAAAGGACTCACCCAAAGGCACCTGCATAATTCATAAACAAGCAATATCTTGACACTCTTTACTGGGGACGCCTTGACCCTTCTACACACTGTGCCCCTGAAGCAATGTGGAAGATTCCAAGGAGACCTCACCTCGGGCTGAGGCTCTAGTGTTACTATTTTCTAGTTGTGACTTAAGAAAAAAAAATCCCCTTATTCTTCCAATCTCAATTGACTTAACTCAAAAAGGGGGACAAGAGTAACACACGCCTTTATGATTACTACCTTAAGTCATGGGTATCATTCTAAGTGTTGGGTTTTGAGCTTATTTCTGTTAAAAGTAACAGGCACCATTTGCATCTCAGGCATTGAAAGGTTATAGAAGAAAAGAGGGAGGGAGAAGAAAACAGGGGGGTATAGTAGGATGATGTTGTTAACATTTGTCCCTCCTACTGGTTTAATAAAAATGCTGATTGGCTGAAGGCAGACCGGAAGTGTGGGCAGAGCTACCAGACTAAAAAAACTCTGGTAATAGGAAGAACAGGGCCACAGAGATGCCACAGAGATGCCAGAGAAACAGATGCAGAAGACAACTATGCTGCTCTGAGAAAAGGTACCAAACCACATGGCTGAATAGGAGGATAAGAATCATGAGTTAGTTTAAGAGTAAAGAGTTAGCAAGTTATATGCCTAGGCCCTAAGTCAATCAGCATAAAATTAATATAAGCTCCTGTGTGTCTCATTGGGGCTGCGAGTGGGTCCCTGTTACACTGGAAATCCAGGCCAGAAACCAAATAAAACAGGGATGGGCATGGTAATGGGAAATACATAGCGACTAACAGCAGAGGTATATAAGTATCTTGGCATGGAAGGGATAGATAGACATAGGCAGGACACACAAGCCAGAGGTTTAATGGCTTTATCTCCTCTTGAAAACATGAGCCAAATGCTTAGTGTAATTATCAGTTGCCCTAAGACTGAATAACATGCTTCTTATACAGCTAAATATGTTCGATGGGTGGACTTCATTTTTTCCAATATTAGTAATAGAGGTTCATTGATCTTTTAAAAGCACTATCGACTTTCTCAAAATAATTTGTTGCTGAACATTTTAGTTGTTTTTTTTTTTTAAATGATCAGTGGATGTCCTGAAGCACTAATGTGGATAGCTATGAGGCATTACCCCGAATTATCTTGGCACCAAAATTGCACACATATGGAGCTTCTTGTGAGGTATATGCAGTGCTAGTCATATAGCCCTGGGTTTTAGGAATGGTAGGCAAGCATTCTACAAACTGAACTACATTCCCAGCCGCAAGGTGTAGTTCTTATTTCAACAATAATTGATAATGTATTGCTACCTTGCTCATCTACTCATTCTTTATTTTTATGTGGCTGTTTTTCACATATAAATTATATACCTCTCCTAACAGAAGCAAATAAACATCATGGGCATTAATCAAGTTCAACATGATCATCACTCTAATCTCACCGCTTCCTCTAAGACAGCCTTATCTAGCTCCTGGCTGTCCTGGAATGTGCTCTGTAATCCAGGCTGGCCTCCAATTTCAGATTTGCCTGCCGCTGCCTGTGCTGGTACTAAAGGCCTGAGCTCATCCCTCTAATCTTAAACCACTTCAACCCTACAGTGTATCTCACACCAGTGACATCCATTAGCATGCCAATTCTTACACACTTCCCGGAGTCTTCCTTTTCTTTGCATGCTTGTTCAGCAATGCATTTTGCTGTCAAGTACCCTGTTGGAGTTTGCACTGGAAATCACTAATAACAGCTAACAAAATATTTTGTGTTCTGCATATTCTTCATCATATATCAGCCATAGTTTTAACGTCTCCACCCCCATTCGTTCTTAAATACCATACCGCCAGGCTTCCATCTTGAAATGCCAAAAACACAGCCTTTCTTCCTTTGGAAGAACTTTACAAGGCCTTTGATGTGAGGCTTACACTGTGGCTCTGCCTCGGAAAGCTGGAGGCAATGGTTGCTCTTGCACTTCTGTTTTTATAGCGTTTCTCCTGAAATATGTCACATATTCCTAAATCTAAGGTAATTAGAGCTCCATAGACTGTTGCGTGTGCACATAACACGACATGCTTTGAAAGCGATTGCCCTGTTTTGCAATCTGAGAACAAAACAAATCATTGAGAGCCACCACAGGAGCGTTCTCCTGCTGCTGCAGCTGTGCGGGGTGGTGTGCAGAGCTGATGCCCTGTGCCAGGCTTACTCTCCAGAAAAAGGCTCCCAGGATTCCTGCGTGGTGACCCAGTGCTTGGCTGAAATAACTTCAGCAATTGTTCTCCCATTGACATGAGCATCCTTTCTTTATTGTGTACACAATTGAGCGCCTTCAAACCACACATACACACATACACACACATACACACCCCAAAAATAGATTCCCTCTTGATTTTCACTCACAAAAGGGTTAACACGAGTGGCAGATACTCAGATGAATTATTCCCAGAATTCCTTAAATCCAGATACTTAACACTCAGTTATTAGTTTACTTCTGGTCTGAACAAGAGGCTCTTGCTTTTTATATAAAATTTTAATCATATAGGTTTTCAGAGGCCCCAGTTATTCTTACTATATCTTAAATTAACAGAACACAATATATAGCTTTGCCTGGATAAGTTCAAGTTTGTAGACTAAAACTTGAGTTTACGGGTCCCGTTCCTTTTAGCTAATTTTTTTTTAATATTGGTTTTTCTTTCTATTACAAGTTCACTTTGTCTTATTCACTGTATAACTTCAACAAAATTTCCTTTTTGTACTGTAGCATCTTGTCTAAGTAAGAGTTCTGTATATGCTGCTTAGGTACTTTTTTTTTTTTAAGACAGATGACATGGAATGGGATTCAAATACTTGTGTTCAAAGTACATAGTTACTGTAACACTAAAACCATCATATTTTCATTGAAAAAAACTGCAAAATTCTGTTCTTGATTGAAAGTCATTTTAAATACTTCCCTAAAGTACAGAAGTAAAAATTATGATGACGCCTTCCAGCCACAGTCATTTCTGCCATCGTTATAAATATGCACTTAAGCAGGTGGCGAGGAGGTTGCTGTCCGTCCAGGCCTGAGTGTCATCTCCAGCACGTTGGAAGTCTGTCGCCCTGAATGACTTCTTGATTCAGGTGTTCTCAGAAGAGCACAGGGTACTTACTCACTGTGCTACTTTTCCTGGACGGCCTGGCCCTTGTCACACTCTGAAATACCGAAGAAATCAACTCCCTCATCATTCCCATATGACACTTCATGTGAACCCAGAGATGCAGGGTTGGGCATAAAGTTGGCAAGATCAGGTGCAGCTTTTAGGTTTTTTTCTCAAGACTTCCTGATTGTCTAGAAATCAGCCATGTTTTATGATCCAAAGGATCGACATTGCATATATGCTTCACTCAAGAGAGGGGTGTGGAAGGAGGGACAGAGAGATGGGGGAATGGGGGGGGGGAGAGAGAATGAGAATATAAGTATGAACGGCCTTAGATGTAATTTTCACTTGGCAGTTTATTCTCATCTGACTGGCACCAATACCTGCCAACAATTTCTGCTTTAGATCAACATCTTTTGGCACTTAGATGGCAGTGTATTTCTACACATGGTTGAAAGCAGACAGAGAAAAGTCTTGTGTAAATAATGATTTCCATTACCAGCACTGAACTCATGTCAAAGCTCTCAATCCATCCCAAGACAGTAAGATCCTCAATCACCATAATATTAAGATGACAACATAAATTACTTACAGGGCAGACTGTTCTGCCTTGTTTGGTATTATTTGGGGTGAAATTCAGGAGTCAGATCTGGATCATGCCTTTCTGGGCTGCAAATGCCTGATAATATTCATGAGGAACAGCAGGGAAGTGGTGGAAACAGAGGGACGGCCACCAGCTGAAGCGCACACTCTCCCTGCCACATAGATTAAAAAGCTGGTGAGAATAAAAAATCCAGGGTACAGAAAATATTCGAAATCCAGCAGCTTCAAGTTAATCTGGAAAGCTTTTGATCTCTGCCTACCTAACCCTGATATGTTATTATTTTTCAAGAGTCCTATGCTGTAGATTGAGGGTAGAAACATGAAAATGTTGATGATTATTATTTTAATAAGTACTAGTACTCCATGACATTCAAAACCAACGTTCTCAAAGGAAGCCACACTACACAAATGTGACAAAGCAGAGGATCAGTTATCGTGCATGTTCCAATGCCAAGAGGTCACCCATACAAGTCTGTCCTGAGGACACCAAGCTTGCAGGATTGTCAGTACCAATTCAAACACTTAGAAACATCTTCCATATGATTGAATACAAGGGCAAAATAATAAACAACAATAACCTCTTAAATTCCTGAAGACAACCTTTTTTAGCTAGATAGAAAATCTTAGCAAAGGTACTGGTAACTCCCCACTCTTTTTTTTTTTTCTTTATGCTTCCTTGGTGATTTTGTACCTGACTCTTGGGGGGGGGGGGGCGTTAGATTAAGTCTTTCTATTTTCTCTTTAGTAAAAATATAGAAACCAAAGAAGAATTTTTTTAATTTTTATTTCACATGAATTTTTTATGTGCATGTATATCTGTGAATCGGTACATGCCTGGGACCCACAGAGGTCACATCCTCTAGAACGAAGTTACAGACAGTTGTGAGTCACCATGTGGTTGCTGGGAATGGAACCCAGGTCCTCTGCAAAAATAGTCAGTGCTTTTAACCACTGGGCCTCTCCAGCCCCAAAGAGATTGAGAAGAGCAGAGAGGTAATTAGTTGTGACATCTTTTGAGATGCTATCTACCAATTATGCTCAAGTCTGCTACTCAAGCAGATCAGTATTAAGAGTGTTCTAAAAATAAAATATCCCAGCACTTTGAAAAGTAAATTTCCATCTGAAGGGCCTCAGGACCATTTTCCCCCCTTTACTGCTCTATTGTGCAATGTCCCATGAGAAACCATTCCAGCTTTTCTACAGATGTGCAGATACATGTAATTTTCATGCCCTTGTACAGCAACCCCCCCCCCGTCCTTTCATCTTTCATTAACAGAATCAAGAAAACATTTATTTCTTCATCCCTAACTTCCTACTACACATGATTTAAAAGCACCATGAGTGCCTATATCTGTTGCATCAAATAAACTAACGAAATAAAAGTCAAATACTATGTTCTACTGGGAATCGAAGAGTTTGGATTTCTTTGAAGATGAAGGTTTTGGAAAGCCATCAGTCGGGGCCGAAAGTGTGGTGTCATCATCACTTATAAAGCTGTCCTGGCATCAGGCTTGAGAAACAGGAAGCCTCTGTGGTGATGTGAGAAAGGAAGCAAAGGCATGGTCCCTCCTTTGTGCTGGCACATAGCCACTCTTCGACTGACTCCTAGTCTGTCCCTGCATTGTTTCAACATATACTCGAACCCTTGACACTCCAACCTGCTGCTGCTGTTTTCGTTTGGGGGACACTATTACTCTCAAATTAGAATGCTGAGATTCAGTAGTATATGGGCCAGGTGCGCCTGTCCGTATACTCACAAACCAAAACACAAGTTGAAGGCTTTTCCCCTAACCTCAGGAGATGGTAGCTTTTGTCTTTCAAGATGATGGAAAAGTTATTTCCAAGTACTATGGAGAGGTGATGGGATTTGTTATGACAATAACCGAATTCTTTTTAGCCATAAAAGAGTTACCTTGTACTTCATGACTAATTCAACTGTACTTAGTGATTCTGAAAGACTCTCACAAGTGATCCCTTGGTCCAGAAAGGGCCTTTCTCCACCATCCCCCATAGAATAGGTGACAAAAGGACCCAGTTCAGAGGAGTGCTCTCTCACCTGAAAGCCCTCTGCCCTCATGTTTTCTCAAGGGTTCTGCCGTATCTCACTCCATCTTCTGTTTCTGTCTTTGACTAGGTTCTTAAGAGCGCCCCCCCCCCTTGCCTTACACTGGAAACATACATAACCAGTTTCAAGAGAAAGCCCCTTTCATTTCAACCAAAGCTTAATATCTAAACTTTGTGCTTTTGAAAAACAAGGGCAAGAGTTTCACTTTTGGAATCCAGAGTGTCGGGAGTGATTAACACACAATGACTATTTTATCTTCTCCAAAGGGTCAGAATCTAACTGGCTTCCTGACCTTCCAGCACTGTTGAAGACAGATTAGGTCCGAGAAATAATCCTCCTGCACGCTGACCTGGGTTTTTGCTGGCAGAAGAAAAAGTAAAGAGAGATGATAGGCTAAAGCAAGCAGATGTGGGCTGATTATGTGACCAAGCCTCAGAACTCCTAATCACCCAGTGTGGTTAAATTCAGGACCAACCCGCTCCTTATCACTTCTGCCTTTGTCTCTCGAATTTCTGTCTTCTTTGCCTCTCTTTTAAGGTTTGTGATCTCTTGGGCAGCTCTTTAAAATACGCAGGAGGGTCTTTAATTATGTAGGCTTGGTACACTCACAAACCCAGACATGGGGGCTAAAGGCTCTACCTTTCACCTCAGGAAATTGTGTTTTTTAACAAAGTTCTTATGTGGATCATCTTAACCTTAGTAAAGATAAGACGATGAATTTTCTTTTCCCCTTACTGTTTTGCTAAAAACTTAGATACTGGGAATAATAAGGCCAGCTTACTTTTTTTCTAGCAATATATATATATATTGTATATGTATATATATGTATATATATGTATATATATATATACATATATATATATATATATACACACACACACACAGATGTGTTTCCTTGCTGTTTCTAGGAAGTCTGAAAGCAATCCCCTTCCATCCATCATAATTATGCATACTCCTTTCTTGTCAAAGTGAGTTCCTAGGGTCATTGAGAAATTTTCTTCCTAATTTTTTGCAAGGTTAACCCTGGGACATGGACGTGAGGTAACACAGACACAGGATCTATGATATCTACCAACTTTACAGCTTCCTCTTATACTTTATACTTCTGAGGAGAGGTCTCCCATGACCCTGAGAATGGAGTCTGTCAAACAGACTGAGACCATTATTTAAACCCCCCCCCCCCCCGGAACAAAGAGAGGTTTGTGATTGCCATGATGTCACCATCACTGGTCAATGTTTCTCTAGCTTGGTATTTATTGCTTTTAAACTTTGACTTAAAATGTGAGTTGGCAGATGACTTATCAGCCTCACCTTCCACTGGCTAGGCAACTATGGATAAGGAAAGTAGCTGGCTCACGTACCTCCTAATGGGCTTGTTTGCTCTGGGAAATGGGCAGCACTGAACGAGGAAAAGGGGCCCATCCCTCTTTGATGATCAGAGGGATCATCCAGATGTGGTGACTATCTGTTTGTTCCAAGGAGGATCTCCTTACCCACTATCCTCACAGTGGTCTTGTGTTCTGCCATCCATTGTAACTCGCCAGGTACCGTGACAGAAATTAGTCACCTTTTAGAATTAAGGGAACACAGCCCTGAGCTGTTAGCTGTCCGTGAGGCTGTTCTGATGACTGAGATTTTTTTTTTTAAGGGCTGTAAATCATTTTGGAAGTAAGAAGCCTTAATCAAATGATAAATCATTTCAACGATAAGTATGTGCTGGAGACTCAGAAGAGTCATGTTTTGCTGATGGTAAAGGACTAGAATTTGGTGATAACTCTAATCCTACAGGCCATTGAAATGATGATCTTCCTTATCACCCAGCACACTTACCTCTGCTGTATTTGCCCACATGGCCCCAGGGTTACTAGGTAAGTATTAGTCTCTGCACTGCACTACGTGGACAAGTCAAGGTTCAGGTATTTATTTTCAGAGACACCGTGATTTCTTACCATCTTGAAAGATAAACTACTAACAAACACCTTCCTGCATCTACAATGTAGTTAACGCACTAGTTAAAAATAGCCTGCCCCTCCTTTTCCTAAGAGAATCCCCATTTTTGCAGCTCATATTCAAGTCTCTGTGTCCTTTTGACCGGTGCCTCTCAGAAATTAACCTGCATGCCAATCACCTACAGATCAAGACAGGGTGATGAGTCCTCCCTGGGTGGGCTGGCATTGGTCTGAACATCTGCATTTCTAATCAGCTCTCAGGTCACAGGGCTGAGGCTGGCTCAGAAGAAGGCTTTAGATGCCTCTCAACCCAACCATGGGGATGTAAGTAAGTAATTACTGAGAGCTCTTCCCTGGGGCTGGGAGATTGCCTGGGAAGCCCCATACTCATTACAGTTCCTTATACTAACCCCCCTCCAATTAACATAAGGAGGCCAGGGAATTCCAGAACTTTCAATACTGAGCTCTCACAGCCTGTACAGAACCCACCCATTTTCCCCCGTCTCATCCCTGCATGTATCAGCCACTCCTCTCTCTCTTTTTTTGTTCATTATCTCTAGTCTGAACAAACACAAGCTTTGGCCTGATAAGTAATCAACTGATTTTTCCATAAATACAGATTCTCACAAAACACAAGGTGGGGGGACAAAATGGAAAGGTGTTATATATTCAATTTATTTTAGGTTCCAAACCTAGTTTTTCCCCTTGCATTTGCTGCCTGGTTTCCATTAAGTCATTCTGTTTACGCTCTGCCTTTGAATCAGTTTTTCCTGCTGTTCTGAAAAGGGTTTAAAAGGATTTCTAAAAAATCTATTAGACAAAAAAATAATAATAATAAAATGAAAAGACCTTTTTTATCTTGTGGCATTAAAGAAAAATGGTAGGTAAATGTGATGAGGACTAAGTGTCCTGAGAAGGTGCTCATTGATGTGGCTGCAAAGTTCCATATTCAGTGTTATGGAAAATACCTGCTTTGATCCTTTTCTTCCAGGTCATCCTAACTGAATTGCTACAAAGGCATACACTAAACCCTCTGCGTGTATCCACACTACAATTTATGTTTATGTTTCAATACTCAAACATATGGACAGAGTGCTATCAAAATGAGACCATTTTATGTATTCTTAAAATAAAAAGGATGTTTTAAAAAAGTTTTTACCATTTTACTTCATTACCTCACTGGTTGATTCTCTTTAGTAAAACACTGGCTAAGAAAAGGCTTTTGTTTTATCTATGATGGATGCCCCTATAACAGAAGCTTTATTTCCTAACCATGTGATTAGCAAACAAGCATTCAGAGTGGCCAATAATATCTTTGGATCTAAACCAGAGTAGAAAAATGCATTGATGTAAACTGCTATACATCTGATACTTTTATTAAGATACTGAACGACCTCTAGTCAATACCAGTGAATGTAAAGCAGCCTGCAAATAAGGAGGGGACATGACCAGCATGATTAATTAAGTGCATTACACTTAGAATCTTACAACAGGTAAGCTCCTCTTTTGGAGAGTCACAGTGTAACAAACTAATACCACCATTTCTAGTCAGGAAGCAAGGGATCCCTCACTGGATGCTGGGGGTGTTCTAGCTTCATGGTTACCCTGGTTTCTGTGTAAGACCATCTACCCTATATCTACATTCACACCTCTCAATAGAGATGTTTGGTCTAATCGATCTTTAACTGGCTCCAAAGCTTCAGTAATTAGCATAGTTGGGCTCTGTGGAATAGCTGGGGCCACTTTAGAGTGACTTCACTATTCTTGACAGTTTTCTTCCTAGGTGCTGTACTTGATTTATGAACCTTAATTCTTGCTTCCAGGGAAGACCCACAGACTGCTGATTCTATACATGGCACTTTCATGTCAAGGTGGTTGAGTAATGGTTCCAAATCTCATGCTGTATCTTGGTGAACATCACAGTCTTATGACATTGAAGCAAAGAATGGGTTTGGGGATGGTAAATGGAGGCAAGTTTGAAATTCCTCCGTGAGTGCTATAGGGTTGCTAGGAATGGGCACATATTTCAGACTTTTTAATGGGAATGATAAAATATCCTCTCCAATCCCAGGTATGTGTTAAATTCAAAGCTCTTCGCATTATATGGTATATAATAAAGTTGCATACCATGGGAAAGTTACTGTGATCACACAGTACACTTTTCACTGATACAACATCTTCAGCTGAAGAGTTTGAGATACAGCCCCCACCCTGAAAAATTGTGATTTTTTTCAACAGGATGGTTATCAAGGCCAAGGAACAGTTGCTTATAGATTATACAGATCCCGTAGAAGAGATAAAAAGACGGTTCATGCTCATGATTTGGGTGACTTCAATTCATCTCAGTAGAGTCTCCTTCTGTAAACCACAGTGGATACCAAGGTACTTTAAACTCTATGCTTAAAAGAATGCTGCCTTAGAAATTAAAGAAGTAATAGAACGTACAGCCTTCTCCCCTGCACTTTCTACTTCTAGAAAGAAGCACACAGAAGTAAAACTGGTCTTATATAGTACTATGAAATAGCTCTAAAGTGATTTTTGGTCCTAGTTGATGGAAAGGTCATAAGAGTACGTATGCCCAAACAATAAAGTGGGCCTGTGCATCTTTCTCTTTGATTTCTGAAAAGCAGAGAAAAATCACAGACTGAATGCATGAATATAGCCAAGCATCTACTGAGAGATTATTTTATAAGCCTCATAAATTTCTAGTCTCTGAGGTCTGAGTGAAGAGATAAAATTTTCGCTTGGAGTTTGAGAAGTCCCTTTAAAAACTAGATCTATGTACCCTTACTTTAAACCTTCTACAATATAGGGAAACCTGTGACATTAAGGAACACCATGACCTGGAGAGACTGTTAGTGTGGACAAGTGACAATAATGTAAGAGTCTTGTGATGTCCTGAAGAGGAAGGACTATGGAGACACCTCCAATTGGAGAGCCCGGTGGTCCCAGTTCTTCATCCTCTGGTAGGGACTATGGAGGCTACTTTTCATCTTAGTTTGTCAATGATGCCTAGATATGTAAGCAGAGGTGGAAAGTGAAAACACGAAACAAAGTGAGGCTATTTATAACAACTAGGAAATTGCACTCTTCCAATGAGGCATAAATATCCAATCACTGTTAACAGAATGTACCATGTGAGTGCTTTCCTGGTAACCACAGGAATGAAGCATACCCTTTACACGAAGTTCGTGAGTTTTTCTCTCTCCTTTATGCCGCAAGCAAATTATAATACTTTTCAGAACAGCTAATAGTATAACAGTCAATAATTAGAGTGCTCAATTAATATTTTTTCAAGATCACAGACATCTCTCTGACAATGGCATATATTACCTATATAGCCCATCAGGACACACATTCAACTTAACTAGCTGTGACCCCAAAATATTAGTTACATTCTTCATGATTCTGCTGAATGGCAATCCAAACATCATATTAAGTTGGTGACACAGCCTGACCTAAAAAATAAGAAGCTGTGTTGTAGTGGGATTATGTAACATTGTAAACAATTGTCCTGCCTACTAGTTTAATAAAAATGCTGATTGGCTGAAGGCAGACAGGAAGTGGGGTGGGGATTACCAGACTGGGAACAGGAAGAACAGGGCAGAGATACCACAGACACACCAGAGAAGCAGATGCAGAGGACAACTATGCTGCTCTGAGAAAAGGTATCGAACCGCAGGGCTGAACAGGATAAGAATCATGGGTTAGCTTAAGGGTAAAGAGTTAGCAAGTTATATGCCTGGACCCCAGGTCAATCAGTGTACAATTAATACAAGTGTCTGTGTGTTTCAGTGGGACTATGGGACTGTGGGTTGCGTATCCAGGCCATGAGGCTAGACTGGAAAATCTGGGCTGGGAGGCTGGGCCAGAAAGTCTGGAACAGAAACCACATACAACACTATGTGTCTCCCTTGATAGTTTGGTTGGAAAGGGGTTGATAGTTTAAAAGATTGTTTTGCTTGTTTCTATTCATTCATCCATTTATTTTAGTGCTTACTAAACTGAAAATAACCATTGCCATTTAAAAAGTACATTTTACACATTCCTGTGAATTATTTTTAGTAGTTAATTTCCCTAACATTTCATTATAAGTCTATTATGTCTTTATTTTAAGAGCAAAAATATACATACTTACTGAGGAGTCATCACAAATTTCACGTCAGCAATGTCTGGATTATTTTAAGAAGTGAGGGTTATCAAGAATGGGGTTACCTGGCATCATTTTGCCTTTTATTCCTGAACTTGAAATAGTGTGTGTGAAATAGAATGCTGCTAAAATGCCAATAACAACAAAATTATGTGATATGAAGAGCCCATGGGTCTCCTGGACTTGAAACTTTGCCTCTGATTGGCTTTCCTGACCCTCATTGAAAACAAGGAGATATCTTTTCCAGGCAGGTTGACATAATCTTCTCCAATCAGTGGCTCTAGAAGGACTTTACCAGCATGTACCCAATGGACATCTCTGTGCTCTGCAGTCTAAGGGCCTTGAACAAGCACCCCAGTGTTCTTCACCTAATAAAAACAGAAACGCCTTAACTTTGTGGTGCATTTAAACACATGGACCATCATGTGGTCAGTATCAAAATCATCTTATGTGTAAAGAATGGCATTCTCAGAATGGTTCAACTAGCCAGAAGCTTCTAGAATGGATTGAGTATCACAGTCAGAAAATAAAGGGAATTTACTCCTATGGAGTTCCTCGGTCTCAAATTGAGGATTTTGATCTAGAGTGTTTCAGGGCTAGGGATTAAATACAGTTTTTAGGGTTTGATCACCTCACATGACATAAAATCAGGTGTATGTAGTTTATGTACCACACACAGACCCCTATATACACACACACACCACACATTCACACACACATACACACACCACACCTCTCTGTCTCTGTCTCTGTCTCTGTCTCTGTCTCTGTCTCTCTCTCTCTCTCTCTCTCTCTCTCTCTCTCTCTCTCTCTCTCTCATACACACACACACACACATACACACCAAGCAAATTCTCTGATAGCATCTTGACTTAGCTTATATAAATCCACAGAGGGTGGGGGTGGTGGCTTCTTCTCTTGTACTAACAGTGTAACAGGTTCTTAAAACAATCTATACATATTGAATTGAATATGTGAATCCTTATGGCTACCTATCAGGCAGGCCCAACTACTACACTGTACAATAATAAAGACTTAATGAGGTTACCATTTGCCTGAGGTCACACAGCCAGTGTGAGTGTGGCACATGGATCTGAGTTTAGGTACTGACTGCTCTGTAGATAGTCACAAATGTGCTGTCTGCTCAGTACAAACTGTTTGCTGGAGTCAGTTCCCTCCAGCCACCTCCAGGTTTTGTTCTGATTACCAGACTCAAACACACTAGGTATTACATAGGTTGTAATCAAAGGTTCCTCTCATAGCTTTGGGTTTGCAATTAAATGCAGACATGCTATAAGGACAACATCAATGATCTTAGTGATCTTAGGATGTGTGAGTGTCTGGGCTGACAACCTAAAACATCAGGAACTCTCTCTGACAGATAGCCAAGGCAGGGAACTAGAACATTCTCTTGCAAGACACGGTGCCCGGTCTATAAAACTTCCCTGTAGTTATCTAGACTAACCCAAAGAAACAGTAAGAGAAAAACCTGCTAGTCACTCTGACCCAAAATGTCACTGACACTTGTCAAGGAACCACAAATAAACCAAAAACATTGTGAGATTTGTGTCAAGGAACCACAAATAAACCAAAAGCGTTGAGAACATTCAAGATCAAGGCTAGTATTGATCTTGAACACCTCCCAAATGTGTGAGGAGGCACAGTCTGTGATATGGGGCATCCGCTGAAGTTTGCATACTTTTGAAAGGAAGAATTTTCAGGCAACCATTCTTTCAAAGTGCTTGAGTTTGTCAACCTTGAAGTGCATAGTATAACGTTGGGGGGGGGGGTGATTTCTTTAGAAAATCTCCTAAGACCTTCTTTTATGCTGAGAGGAGAATGGTTCCTTCTATTTCTCAAGCTGACACAAAGGCAGGTATCTGCAGTTATTATGTAAAAACAAAATGTGACAGCGAATGTTCGAATGTAAAAGGGCTTTGAGAATCTCTACTGAGTACTTGGTCACCTTCCAGGTCAATTAATGATTTGGTTCTCAGTGAAACCCTCCAGGGTCAGCTTCAGTAGAGAATCCACTGCTCCATGGTCTGTCTGCACAGGTGCACAGGACATAGAAGAATCTAGTTAAAGAGGCCTGTGTAGTACCAAGAGGAGGATGAGGAGGAGGAAGAGGATATGGAGGGAGGTGAGACAGCCCACCCTAAATGTAGTATTAGGCTGTGTGTTCTCTACAGGATGGCCACAACCAACTTAAAGTGGTGGGAATACTACTGTGGAAAGGCCCATTCACACCTAGAATTCCTTGCACTTGATCTCACAGGGTATACTACCAAAGGGGCAGCTTTATAAATCCAATAGGAAATTATTTCATGAGTGGTCCCAGGTGTTGCCAGATGTGACAAAAAATGAATAACTTGTCATTCAGCCATTGCCAAAATACACTAGAAATTCTTTTAAAAGAACTTAAAAAAAAAAAAAAAAGTCTGGGTTGTGTGCATGGGTGAGTTAGTAATGATAGAGATCCCACATCTCAGAGAAATACATCAGGGGCCCAGCAGGAAGAGGACAGGTTCCAAGATGCCTGGGAAGTCTCCAAAGGATACCTTCTAATTTGGAAAACAGAACAGTGTCACTAGCTTGCAGTCTTTGAAAAGTACAGAGACATAAAGGAATACATACAGCACATTGATGAGCACAGTATGTAACTTTGTATCAGACCTACTTTTTGTGACCCTACTGGGGAAGTTTTATTAATGTATTTACTTTAAACACATTACCTCATTTACTCTTAAGTATTTGAAAAATCCATCAAGCATAATCTTCATCCAATTTCTTCTAAACTTCAGTGTGAGCACGGGAGTGGGAGCATGTCTGAACTCCAGGTTCAGAACCTCACAGGAATTGAATCTTAAACACATCATCTCCACCACTGCTTTGGCTGATCACGGATTGCTGTCATTAACGTCTATTTAATATGGCAGCTGATGCCTTGTGGTCCCCTTGCAAAATAGGAAAGAGCAGAGCCTTGGGGAGGAGTGAATTCTAATTGCCTGCTGCAGGACTGTGTGGCGCTGCCCGTGACAGCAGCAAATGAGGAAAATAAGAAGGCATTAGAGAAAGTCTGCTGTCCTGATGGAGTGGAATTCCTAGAATACACTGTGCTATAAAATGAGATTTGGCTCCACAGTGCTGGGAGCAAACAATGGGCTCAGAAGTACCCGGCACTGGTTGCTGGGCATATTCTAGCTCCTTTATTCAGGGCTGCCTTTCATTCATGGGCGTAGGAGCCACACTAGCGAATGGAGGGGAGAGGGGTGGCTTACTCTTGTAGAAATGCTGAGAGTAAGTTGTCAGAAGAAAACCCAACATACTTGTAAGTAGGATGTGTGCCAGGATCAGGACTGACATACAGCTTTTCACACCCAATTGGACACAGCTTCAACAAAGACTATAATCTTTTTCAAACAAACAGCTATGATTAGCGAAGTGTATACAGCATCCTAGCTGAATTACGCAGTACACAGATGGTATTTAGGATGGATCTTTATCTCTGGAAAGAAGGGAGAGAGGGAATGAGTGGGGTTTTGGAGTAGAGCACGAAGAGCCCTATTCCCAGGTAGAGTCCTCTCTTTGTGTATATATGACCTGACTCTGGAAAGAGAAACATTGAACAGTAACATAGATGAAAAGGCTTTACACCACATTTGGAAAACCACACTCTTACTCAGAAGGAATCTGCCCATCATGGAAGACTAAGGGAGCCCCTCAGTACACACAAGGAATGGTTTAGAATCTGTTCCCACCTTTCAAAATTGAAAGTTGAGTAAAAATTAAGTAACTAACTCAAAAAGTGCCCCAGACACTCCAAGGACTGCTAAAGGCTGTACAGGTAGGTGCAGGCCCATATAATTATCGATGTCGAATCAGCTGGCCCCTAAAGCACTGGCTTTAAGTCCGTTTTCACTGAAGTGTATACTCAAACTATTGCAGTTATCACCAGTAATTAGCAAAGGGGAAATGGACTATACTGGTTTAGCTGCAGATGCTCCCATGAAAGCAAAACACAACTTTATAAAACGTGTTCACAAATATTGCACAGAATCCAAAATTGTGGAAAATATTCTGTATTTGGGTTTGGCTTGGAGAGTAGGGAGTGGTCTCTGATTTGCTGACCATTTTTAAAGGGTTAGTCTAATACACACAAAGGCGGACCTACACATAGAGTGAACATTAAACAGCCTTTGGGAAGCTTCATGCAATAAGCCTTGTGATCCAAAGCCTTTGGCTGTGGAGAAGGCTCAGTTTTTCAACAGGGCCTCCACCCTCAGCCTAGGGCCAGGCTTGGGTGGTGATGGTCATTGGTGACCTGCCTTTCTTGTGAAGGTGTCAGGACAGTGTCAGTTAGAGCCTATTTTGATAAAGTTTTTGTTGTGTTGTGAACATCTGTCCACTAGTCAGGGTCCAAATCTGTCTCACAAAAAACACCAAACAGCTGTCAGATTGTCCCGACTTTGGGTGAATACCAAATGAACACAAGTTTTGCTACCACTGGGGGAAGGTCCCAGTCTCTATCATCTGTCTCCAGAGACACCCCATCTCCAAGTCCCTGCTTTTTAGCACATTCCTTAAACCCTGGCCAACAACTTTCTTATTTTTGTAAATTAAGCTGTCTGTCTCATTGGTGGAACAATTCAACAGATAAGGCCAGAATGAACCTGGCTTATTTGAAGGTTAGTGACCAGTTTGGCCCTTGCTTTTCTTCATTTTTCTCTCTTACCATGTTTCAGAGACTTTGCTTCAGATTTGCTCTGTACACCAGGATGATTTTGAATTTCTGATCCTTCTGTCTCCTGAGTGCTGAGATATGAGATTGCAGGTCAGTACCACCAAGCTTGTGTTTATGCTGAGGATGGAAAACAGAGCTCTGGCATGCTGGGCAACCAGCATCCCAACTGAGCTACATCACGAGCTACTACTTTCTTTTTATATAGAGATACTTTAAATATTTATCTTCCTTTTGATTATATGTATATAATATTTATTTTACTTTTGATTATATGTATAGGCATGTGTCTGTGTTTGGGGTTTATGTAAATGAGTGTGGGTGCCAATGGGGACCAGAAGAGGGTATTGGATCTCCTGGAGTTGGGGAGTTAAGTCTTTTACAAGACCAGTGAATGTTCTTAACCACTAAGCCATCTCTCCGGATTCTCCTTTAATCTACCAATTTTTCCATTTTCTCCTGGCACCTTTCTAAAGTAGGGGTGAAGATCTGGTCAAAATAGGAAGTCACTTCCCTACTGGCTCACTTTGTTGTTCAGAAATTAGAGTTTTTTGGAAACCAGTGCTATAAAGCTAGCATTGACAGGCTAGTGTGCTGGTAGAAGTAGCTAATAATAGTGTTTTGTTGTAGAAAATAAACTTATTTGCATTTACATGTTGGTTTTGAGTCTATCATTGGGTTACAAGATACCTCTCTACAGTCTTTCTTGTGACAATCCCTGAGCATTATGATTTCAAACATAACACTGCTTACAATCAAAACATTGCTTTCAGACAATTCATTCAGCAAGAAATCCCTCTATTCACACATGTATCTAGCACACAGAGCTTCACATGCCTGTTCCCCAATACAGGAAAGCTGTAGCCTGGCCAGGCATCAGGAGCCTCACAAACACACTCTTGACTGAGCCCTGGACCCAAGGAAGGCATAATTTACTTTCCTCACCTCTCAAGCCTTACTCAGTATTTTTTGGAACTGGGCATGATGGCTCATGCCTGTAAATCCTAGCACTTAATTAATGGCTGAAGAAGCTTGGTTTATAGAATGAGACCCTGTCTCAAAACAAAAAGCTTTGTAAATGTAAGCTCTAACTTTGCACATAGGAGGCATGTACTAATGAACTTGCATGGCTGTTAAGTCAGTTCTTTGAAATCATGCACTAACACAGTGGAGGGCAGAGGTGGGAGAGCAAGGAATGTCAATAGGAACAATCACACTCTTCATAATTTTTGCCTTTTCCGCTTTAACTTCCATCCCAATAATCCACACTGAGGTAATGACAGAAGACACCGTCTGACTTTTCTTGAACGTTTGCATGTACGTGACATCATCCAGGTCTATGTTATCTCAATTACTCTATGAGATAGGCACAAAGGCAGAAAGTAACTCCCCCCAAGAGTCATAGTCAACCAAATAGCAAACTCCAGAGCTCAAGATTTAAACACTATCAGGACATCCTACGCAAGGATAAGTCCCAAGGATACAGTGGACTTTCTGCATCATACTGTATGTTTGGCATCAATATGCTCTCCCTTGTTCATACTGATCTCTGTTTTAAAACACTGGAACAAACACCACTCACACTGCCATTGTTAGGAAAAATGACAGCCATTCTGCTGCTGGGTGCTGGATCCACTTGGATCATTGTCATGCCACCTCCGTACCTCAGGCAGAATGCTAACGTCGTCCATGCAAAAATAGCTGCTGAGTCTGACATTTTTTCTGCACTTACTGCCGACTCTGGAGTATGCTCACTCCCCAGCCAGGGAAAAGCAGAGCTGGCACCGCGCAGGACTCACACCCAGGGTGTCTGCAGCCAGGCTTCCTCACACCGTCAGAGAGCAAAATGCTAGCTAGACTTCCCTTTAGAGGGTTTGCAACAGGGAAATGCTCTAGTCTGAGAACTCTAAGGACTACACAATTCTCTTGATACTTGCGACATTGACATAATCTTACTGAAAATGCCTCCTAAGCTTGTTTACACTGATCTTATTTTAGCACTTATGGGTGGTTTGTAACATAAAGTAGGAAAAAATAACCACGTACTTGATAGTCGTGAAACTTGTCAGTTGTTAGTTTTTGCTTGGCATTGATTTATAGCCAGCAATGCATTTTTCCATATACTATTGTCCCCTGTGCCATCAAGCGCGTGGGTGATGGGCACGCATTAATTTATCACAACCATTCAGACCTTTTACTGTGAGTTTCTTAACCTTATGGGCCCTGTGTATCTGGGCTGGCAGTGGCTGCTGCTGAAATGGTAACTCCCTGTGTGCTCACCTCTGGAGGAATTGGAACAGAAATGAATGTGCTGAGACCAGGAGACACTAGAGGGCAGCCTACCAGTGAAGTTAGAACAGAGAAGTTAGAAACAAGCTGGCCCAGCACTGGGACATTAGGATCCATAGTTATCTAAATTCAGCTCTCAGCATTACCACACCAACTCAAACTTGGTGCCAACTTATTTTTTTCCCCCAAAGAATCAAAGTATTAATTTTCAATTTGAATGTGCTCTTAAAATACAGTTTTGGTGGTTTCTTTTTTCCTCCCTTCTAGAAATCAAGTCTGTTAAACCTCTGAAAAATACTTGAAGTTTCTCATCTTTCCTTATTTCTATTGGGGTATTACTTCCTCAGATTTTTAGACCTCCTTTGGTAAATATTAGATAAGAGTAAGACTTTGATGTTACAATTTTTATTTAGAAAACCCTGATTTAAAAAATGCAACATGAAAGTAAACAAAATACCCATACTTTTGGAGACTCTACAAAATGATAAATATTTTTTTAATGTTTACACTGCATTGAAAGATTCTTCTGGGCAGCTATACAATATCAATATTTATCTAAAGATGAGAGCCGCAAAATGAAATATGTGTGACCTCAATCACTTATACAGTGAAGATGTTTTTAATAAAACATTAAACATCACAATTCTCCCTTCTACCATATGAGCAATGTTCAATTTTAGTGTAATGCAGCCCAGCCTACACAAGCACTCATTCACACACACACTCACATACACACTAGTTACCTGATTAACACTGTCTTATTAAACAAATAGCATAGTTGAGGTATTGTGGGTGTTTTGTGAGCAATGTCATCTGTGCCATTTCAGTGGCTTAAGAGATAATCACTCGTTTAGATAGGCCCCACAAGAAGGGTCAAGCATATGAATACTTAATTTCAAAACTCAAAAAATTTTAAAAAGTACGATTATTCTGAATGAAAGAAGCGAGAAGCAGGTAGCTCGTACATGGCCTGGTTTTTACACGAGGCACTAGATAATGTTCAGTCTTCCTTACGCTATCTATCTACCTTTGAACATACTGAGAATCCTCTCAAAGCTAGAGAAAGTGTCAGGGCTTCCAGATGAAACTGAAACACTTCATCTGAAGGCCTTTAACATAGCACAGAGGCAGCATGTGCAAGGCAGAGACATGTGGGCAAGCTTTATTGGTCTTTTGCGTATGACAGGCTATAAGGACTGCTGATACTTCATTTGTAAACCTAGCCTCCCGTCTTGGCCAGGGTCACCACTCTCCATTCCGTTACCCAGATGGGACATCTCGGATCTATTTTAAACTCATTCTGTTCTGTATCTCTTACATCCAATGAGTTCCCAAGTCTTGCTGGCTGAACCTTTTCCATACAGCCAGAGCTTGCTCCTCTGTCAACTCACAGTCCTACCATGTGTATATTTACTTCAGAAAATTCTATTTGGTGTTGCTACCTTCTTGTTAAAAACATGGAACATGGGCCTATGGGCCAGCCACCTACCAGTTTGTGATAAATAAGTACATTCTAAACTCAATCATTGTTTTCTGTGCAGCAGATAGGATGATTCTTTGCCTAGAGAAGGTGCTAAATGAAACCCAGCTGTTCTTTTTACTAGACTAACAGTTAGTCTGAGTCATGTTGAAGATGAGGGAAGAGCCACTTCCGTGTGCTATGAGGTCTACTTTATTCCTGCTTTAAAAAAAAAAAAATGCATTTCTTTCCCATAAATGCAAATTGCAATATCCTAGATTATTCCTACCAAAGTATCGGGATCAACTTTTTCTCCCTCTGTCCCACCCAGGGTCACAGAGTTCCCATCTGATGTTACTGTCTTCACTCTGTCCCACCCAGGGTCACAGAGTTGCCGCTTGATAGTACTGTCTTCACTCCAGCCCTAAAGCAGAATCCCAAATAAAAATGCCTTCCATTGCCAATTATCGTCTTTGGGAGACTTTTGTCTTTAATACTTCAGGGGTCTCCAGGGGCAGTGCCCACTTAGGGAACCCCCTCCACTGAGAAGTAAGAATTCGGGACCCAATTGCACTGTAGCCTCTAATGACGTTCACAGCTTCTTCCAAATGTGTTCCATAAAACTGCAGATGGACAGAGGAGAAAATATCTGGCTAGAAAGTGTACTTCTTTTACAAATTAATTAAGTAAGTACTGAGTAAACAATATAGTTACATTGGGGAGTGCTTAAAGGTTGAGGACATTATCCCAGGCTTTTCTTTTATCAGAGGTGTGCTCTCAGGCAAATTATTTGACCTCCATACCCCTCAGTTATCTCATCTTTAAATTGAGCATAGTAACACCTACCCTGCCTTAAGCCATTATCATACCTGCCTTACAACCCAGAATTATAATGAGCTGAAAGGAGGCAATGTTTGTTGACATACTTTAGAAAAATAAAAGCGCTCTATAAATGAGTCTTTACTATTAACACTCTTGACAATGATCAATATATCCAATTAGTTCTGATGCAGGACCTGGCAAGACAGCCAGAAAGGAAGACCTTCCTTTAGTGAAGAGCCCCATAGGAGCAGCTCACTGCTGGCAGCCCATCTTTTCCTTCTAGGATAAGGACAAGCACCACCTGGGAAGGAGTGCTGTACACGGGAAACAAGGGCATTGAACGATGGATGCACTGGATGCACGTCATGAGTACTCTTCATAGAACAAGCCCTCTGGTTAAGGCTAGGAAGGCAAGGTCGGTTGAGAACATGCAAGAAAATATATTGTCCTTGGCCTTTCATTTCTGCTGGGAAGAATTTGCATTTCAATACTAACGTGATAATGCCAAGCTATTCACAACATCCCAAAGTCTTCTCTTTCACACCTGGTGTGTTGGGGCAATCTGCAGAACTGGATGTGGCTGTTATCTAACAGCAAAGGCGATGGCCGTGTTCTCTTTATTCTTGGGAACGGATGTGGTTGATAGTAACAGGGCTTGTGTTCTAGGCCCAGCAAAATGTGACATGAAAGCTCCACCCTCTGAGATATCCCTGGAGAATTAATTAATCAGCATATTCAAGATGTTCAACTTCCCCTCATCACAAACGAGAGGAAACACCTTGTATATAAAATCCAAGTCTATGCAAAAAGCCAGATGTGGTGGTGAGCGTTGACTGGGAGAGCTCATGGCCAGCTAGCTTAGAGTAAGCATCCAGTGGTTAAAAACAAGAGACTGTCCCAAAACAAGGCAGAAAGAGGAAATCAAGCCCCCTAAAATGTGTCTTCTGACCTCCCCACGTCCACACAGCACACGTGTGAAGAACTGCATATGTAATCACCCACACACAAAAAAATAATGAAAAGTTTAAACCATTTAAAAGTTCAAGAGACACGTTACCCTTCTCTTGGCCACGTATAAAAGAAATGCCTCTGCCTTTTCATGTTCAACACCCCTCCTCTGGCCAAACATGAACCCCACCTCAGAACTTCCCTAGTAATTGAAATACTATGCTGCGTGCTGTGGAAGATGGCTCTGAAAATTACCTTGGGTAATCACTATTCTAGAACACAGTATAGTGAATATTACAAATCAATTCAATTTTGGTAATTTCTCATTAAGATGCCTACAGATGGGTAAGTCTAATTGTAAAAGCTCAGCATTTATAATTCATAAGCACAAATTATGCTAAACTAGATGGGGCTATATGTCATTAAGGTTTCATATAAGCTACAGAATGATTGTTCAGACCGAATTTTAATTCGTAAGTTGGCATTTATATATTATATCTAACTTTTATTAGGCTCTCTAGTTAAAAGCTGAGTGTAAATAGCACATTAACATTTACAATTCAGTTTCTTGATATCTGTTGTAAAACGCACAACACAGAAGTTAGACCCCTGTTTCCTCCAGTTTTCAAAGTTTCTTGGTAAGTTTAGCACTCACTAAAGATGCTTTTGGGTTAAAAAAAAAAAAATTTGGTCCACAGCATCCACTATATAGCATGCTTTAATTTGAAAGAACTGGGGCACCACTCTACATCCCTTTTTAGTCTTTGGAAGAAATCATCTTTAATCCAGAATGGAGCCAGTGAATATCAGAAGATGGTACAGATAAATTCTGTAAAAGGTGGTTGCCTACAGATCCAAAGGCTGTATACTTACGGCATCCAAGCTGTACCTATCTGTACTTGGCCATTCTGGTGAGGAGGCAGGATCATTCTCTCCATCACACCAAGAATCCAATGTGGTTTGTTTTTGCCTAGCAATGTGGGCACATACTCTCAGGCCTACCTCGAGAAAAGCAGATGCCTCCCCATAACCACTGGTATCATCACCCTTGCTTCAAGTCCACTTTGTATTTGACTGATACCCACACAGAAAGCATTGAATATTTTTTTTTTCTAAAAATGTACACTGTCATACTATGTTTAACTGGATCCCCAGTGGTAGCCACAATCTTGTTACCATTGACAGGATGATGAAGTAAATCCACTAAGATACTTCTTTTAGAAACAACAAAAAATTTATCTTTCTCTACTGCTCTCTTCCCCGCCATCTCTATGCACATGTGTATGCATGTGTACACATGTGAATGCATGTGTATATGCATGTGTGCCTGTGCTTATGTGTATATGTGTGTGTTCCACATGTGCAAACATGTGCAGAATACTTCAGGTTGAGCAGGAACATTTTCTCACCCCCCCCCCAAAAAAAATTCAAGGGTCTACAGTACTGAATTTACAAAAGCACGCTCTCTTCCTCCTAGGAGATATATGAGGGGATGGTAGAGCAGGACTGGTGGGAAATTGCAACCTATGGGTAAGGCAGGCAGGCCACATGATCAAAAACTGATGTGACACTTATTCTGGTGCCCAGGAGCCTGGTGAAACCAGTAGCAATTATGGCTATGTTACCCTTTTCATTTCCTTCATACTATTGGTCTCCAAAATCAATCATTCAGTGTGGTTGAGGCATCTTTATAAAGGCACGTGTATTCAAAATGCTTGTTGATTTTACACAGATATTTTGACAAACTAGTTCTGGGGAAATTTAAGACAGCTGCTTTGAAGCTCACTTTGAAATAAAAACTAGTCATTTTCCAGTTGTTTTTTTTTTTTTTTCCTTAAAGTGACTAATTTTCTAGATTAGGCTATTTGTAATGATGTCAAGGTTTGCCTCTTCTGATCTCTTGAATTTTCACATGCTGCCTTGCATGTCCACAATTCAGCCCAGTTTGCTGCTTCTTCTTTTTTTGTTTTTGCAAGATTTTTTTATTTATTTATTTTACGTTTTAATCTGCAAAGGAATCAAACTGTTTGGCTTGAACATGTAAGAGCTGCAGAAAGTCCACTAGAGAAATAGGAATTAAGACTTTAAGAAGCACAGAAGCATGTGTTAGTTACACAGGGCCAAACTGCAATATAGAATACCAGCTGTGGCCTCCATCACACAGGAGGCTTAGCCAGCCTCACGGCCTTTGTCTCCCTGCAGCAGCCGGTGTTCGCTCCAAATCATTTCTGGATGTGGCCATACAATATACGCAGGACTAGAGAACTTTTCCTCATTAGCAACCCCAAAACAAAACATTAGAACAACAAAGACCTGAAAAGCATCCATCTGTGAGAGAGCTGACATGGGCTGGAGACTGCTGGTCCAAGGTTATCCTTTTCTTGTAAAAGACAACAGTGGCCTCTATCACCTCAGTAATGAGTGTCAAACTTAAAAACAGTGAAGGTTAAACCTGAAGTGAAGTTCAAACCTTTACATTGCAAAGTCAAACATAAGGCATGATCCTCATGATGTCATGGCACTTCTTAGGAATCTGCAATGCCTGCAAAGTCATGAGTACCTTTGTTTCCCTCCTCATCTGTGACTGGACCATAATGAAGGGGGTGCACCCCTTTGCATCAAGATTATGAACGTAACATGAGCTTTTGGGCTGTAATTTTCTTTTTCCCGCTGAGGAAATTTTAAGGCTGAGGAAGGGGCAAATCCTGGAATAAATATCAGCTGGGTGGGTGCATAACAAGGTCCAGGGAGATGCTCTTAGAAGTTGCCTCTTTTAATCCAGCACTGAATTACACCAGAGGCGGCTTTCGGCTCTTCAGAGTGCCACTGCCAAAAGAACTGCCAGGCTTGCAAGCCCTAGTATGTCTCAAATCTTTCCCAAGACACCCCAATACTAGCTGAGGCACTGAAACTATGGCAACCGAATAAGAAAGCAGCGTCCATGATTAATAGATGAAGATCCCCATGACAGTGTCTAGCTGGGACCATCATTCATGATGTGAGCAGAATTAGAGCAGAATCCATCTCGAAAGCCATTAACAAGGATTCTTTCAAAAACCAACACACCGCCATTCTGCTCCACACACTGGAGTTTTGAAGGCTCTTGATGATTTAGTTTCTATTTCTCATTCACTATGCAGGGCTGAAACTGCCTAGTGACTCAGATACCACTCTTTTGTTTTGAGAATAGTGGAAAAAATGCTGACTAGAAGAATTTCCCACCTGGGTGCGTGCGGCCTAAGAACAAATGCATTCAAACTTCCAAAAATGTGAATGAAGTCACAGGGCTCTTTGAGGTAGACAGGTGGGGGGGTGGGCAGGGACAGTGACTGGGTCATCTGGGGATGTTTGCAGAAGGAGCTATTTCATAAAGCATTCCATCTGGGGGACAGGATCACGGCCTCGTACTATGTCAGTCAGTGTTAGTCAGTTATCTCTCTCAAGGGCTCTGCAGATGGGTAGTGGAGATGAGAAGGTGACTACTTTCCTCAGGAGAAAAATACCCAAACATCAAAAGTTAAGGAGGGCCCATCACAGAATGTTCCTCTATAGAACTCCCATATACCAGTGTCACACAGTAATTAAGATGTCCCTTTTTCCCCCTCTAGTCCATACAATGATTTTTTTTTTTTCTTCAAGGAGTATGTTTTGATAGTATAAAACAACAGATCTTGTTTTGCATTTGATCAACTCAAATCATAGAAGAAGCTTGGTCACTGAGTGGCACCTGGCCCTGTTAAAGGGAGGTTCCAAATCTAAAAGTAGTACCTATGTGGAAGTATCTATTGCCAATAATCTTTTCAATGTAATAGCCATCTCATGGGCTGCATAGAAGGATCCACCCTTAGTCTTCTGGGCATGTCACTTACTGGCTTGTATCACTGTTTCCATCACCGCTCCACTTACAGAGAGAACATGAGAAGCCTCTTTATCCCCAGAGCTGAAAATAACTGATTCTCAGGGTTGGAGGGAGTCCTGGAGGACACAATGGCATCCTCAGGGAATTATGGTGATAATATCAATTTACTTCCCCTTCTGTTGTATTTTTTAGCCATCAAGTATTTCTCACTAATAAGTCTTGTCCCTTGATTGAAAGTTCAGCTTTGGTGGTAGGGTATCAACCAGTATAGGCTTACTTCTCCAGGCAGCTACTGTTTTCCACTTGTAATAGAGAAGAAGACAAACCCTTTGCTTTTGCTTGGAGACCCCACTGTTCCAAACTTATTTCAAGTGTGGTCAGGATAGAGCCACCTCGTCACCAAATGGAGGCCCTGAAGGTAGTCTTGTAGACCCTGCAGGTGGAGCCTCCAGAAATGCAATAGGCAGCCGGGCTTTCCTGCGGCACATTATCTCTTTGGGCAGTCTGCTTGTCCCTGAAGAGATGAATGACCCTCAGATTCTAAATATGGATAAAGGCTGTGCACTTGATTTTTGAATGTTAGTAAGTGGCAGTTATCCATTTAAACCACCAACAACAGCCCTTGGGCTCTGATCTTCTGTAAATCCCTGAGCTACTGCTAACATTGTAGTTTGAGGTGTTTTGTTTGGGTTCCCTTTTCCCTGTGTTGGGTGTGGCATTTTAACTTCCTAAGTTAGAAGAGGATCGTAGCTCCGCCTCCCCTGGAGTGAATGGTTCACACGCTTTAAACCTGTAACCCTGTGACTAGCTCGTGGTGAGGTTGTTCCTTTGGAGTCCAAGGGTTGTTTCCTTTATATCCTTTTTGGACTACAAATCTGCAGCCATTTCCTTCTGTACTCTGCCCCCACAAAGCAGTTTCAGCGCTTCTGAAATCAATTCTCAGGCCATTTTCCATGACTGCAGTTACCCAAACAAAAGCAAGTCTTTGTATTAAATGAGCGCTTGTGGGTGCCAAGCATTGTGGTGGTTGCAGGTGTTACCCCGTTTAGTCTTTTCAGCATCTACAACACTAACATCATTCTCAAAATGTACAAATGGAAGTGGAGACAGAGGGAACAAAGTCATTCTGTTTGTACATGGCAAACACACATACCATATATGTGTATATGTACATACACACACATACGCTCACACACACACAAAGTGTATTGTGTTGCCAAGCCTGGCCTCAGAACTGCTTCTGAACCTGCCCATTGCAGTCCATTCAGCAACGTAAAACTTCCCCAACCACAATACATTTTCCCTCATTACTGCATCCATGGAAGCTTCCTCCAGTACCCCGAGTTCACCCTGACATATCTGTTCTACGTTATTGGCTGCACTGACATTGACGCATATGATTGCAGAATAATTCCCCTCCCTTTGTTGCTTTTATCATATCTGGCAGAGTACCATTCTCATGACCCTGTCTCTGTAATGGTCATATTGAAAGCAATCTTTACTTGATGTAGTTGACATTCTGATTGATACAGCTGTGATCCATACTGGGTATGGTCTGTGTGTTGGATGATTTTCAGGATATTTTTTAATTTTTAGAATGTGATGTATATTTAGACTAGATTAACGGTGTACAATACTCATCTGATGATACAGAAGACAGTGTAGGGTCTCTATTATGCCACACTCTGAGACAGAAAGGAAAGCTGATATCAAACTTTCCAAGCTAGGCAGAGGCAGGCAGATCTCTGTGAGCTTGAGGCCAGTTTGGTCTACAAAAAACTTTTCCAAATTTCCAATAGTTATGTTATGAAATGTATTCACCTTTCACATTATTTCATATTATTCTGTCTGCGGTCCCATGAGGTGGAAAGGGTGGGCTTATGGGCTTACAATTCATAGAATATTTAAAATAATGCAGCCTCAGGGAAGTAAAGCATCTCATCTGAGAAAGTAGAAGCCTGGAACTCAAGCCTTCCAGCTGTTCTGACACAGGCAGGGATTAACAGGTATATTACATCCCTCAGGGAAAAAAAAAAAAAAAAGCAAAATTTGAACATTGAAGGAAAGCGTTTAACGGTTAGAGCAAATGAAACCAGAGTCCAAAGTCCAGTTCCCATAAATGTTGGCTACATCTTAGATCCATTTCTTAGCAAGTCGATTTTCACTCGGTCAGTCTCCTCCCTTCAGCAATAACCAGGTGTCTCACAGATGTGTGCTTTTGGCTCTAGAAGGGGGCTGGGTGAGCTTGTGGGAATGAACAGACTCCAATCCATTATCAAGACTGGAAACGTAGCACCCTGTGTATATGCCACTAGTGGTTGAAGAGAAATCAAGCCTATGCACATGGAAGAGAGCAGACATACATGTAGGAAGGAATATCCCACTTGAGACAGAAGAAAAAAATAATGCAGAAATAAAAGACATAATGCTTAGACTACCTATCTGCAAAAAGATACCTTCTTGGTCCAATAAACACTTGAGATGGAAGGGTCTATGAGGGTGTGGAGGGGGAGCATAATGTAAGGAATAAAACATAAAGATACTCAGCATTTTGGTATTACATTCTAGAGGACGGCAGAAAATAAACAAGGATAATACATAGTTTGCTGGACTATGAGGGAACAGAATGAGGCCTCAGAGGGATAAGAAGAAGTACTTCACGTCCAGAGGTAAAGTAAATCAGGTGCGCGGGAAGACTTTGCTGAGAATGTGATATTTGAGCAAATATGTGTAGAGTATGGAAACATACAGACATCCGGGGAAAGAGATGTCACAACCCCTCCCCCCAAAGCCTGTACAAAAGACCTTGTGGAGGACCTTCAGGTCTGCGTGCCTGCACACGCAGGTGACCTCAGAGAGCAGTGGCAGGGTATAGATAATGCCAGAGGAAGGGCTAAAGCTCTTAGTAGAAAACTATGGGTTAGCAGAGCTAGCTTAGGAATTTATTTATTTTTAATAAATAAGATTTGTTTTAGCTGGCTGTGTTAAGAAAAGCAGATAGAAGCCAAAAGCAGAAGCAGGGGTAACTAATTGGGATGTGGGCACAATACCCAGTAGTGGACTATGTGATGGGAGGGAGGAGAGGTGTCGTCTAGGGTGGAATATACCACTGCATCTGGCACATGATAGGAGGGAGGCGAGAGTTCAAGCCCTGGGGCTTGAGCAATTCATGGAATTACCATGGTAGAGAGGATGAAGAAAACCAGTGTAGGGTAGAATAAGCCAGGATAGGGCTTCATGAATATGTTGGATTTGAAATATCTATTATGTCCAAGAAGAACTACTAGCCAGTATGCCCTGGGTACTTACTATCCTGTTCTGAGAGAAATCTGGGTAAAGAGGCTAATATGAGTAGACATGTATTGGTAGTGGAATATGACTCCATGAGAGTAATTACAATTATTCTAATAAAAAAATGTTTTGCAAGAGCTCATCTGTTTCACAAAGCAAGATGCCCTTGTGTATGTAGCACACTGTAATAGTCCCATGCTGACTAGTCCTACTCTCCTCTCCCTTGAGATTTGTGGGTATGACATCTTATTTGCCCATTTCAAAGGGATTAAATGCCTCCCTCCCTTCCCTACCTTACCATATCCCCAAGAGGCAGCCATGTGGTTGCCAGAGAGGATAGCTAAGTTGCTCTTGCAGTACATTTTAAGGCAAATGAGAAAAGCCTTCACTCTGAAATAGAAATATCTCAGAGCTATTTGGCTCCAGGATACCCTACAAGAAGAGGAATTAGAGAGGGGGAGCATAGCAGGATGTGCCATGTTTCACCTTCCCCTGGCACAAAAAATGGAGGTGCTATATAACACAAAGCTCTTAAGTAAATAAATCAAAGAGCTCTGGGAAGACAAGAAACTGACTTAACCTGAGGGAGGGTGTGGCAGGGAGGGGCAGTGCAGAGATTGGGAAAAGGCAGGTGCCTAATTAAGGCATTTCAATTAGTTCAGCTTGTTCTGTGATTCCCTTTGTGTAAACAAATTAGACGGGAGAATATACTAGCTCTCCAAAACTAGCTCTAAAAAGCCCTTTCATCCCATCAACACCCCTTTATACTCCCTCGAAGAGAACTGAACTACAATGTGTCATACACAAATTTCCTTATGCAAAACAGTACCCTCCCCCCATTTCATATGAAAGTGCAATCACCCCATTCACTTTCGAAGCAAAGGTGCCTACTGTAAATTTGGTACAAGTCCTTAAAACCTGGATGCTTTATTTTTATTCAATAGGAACAGCCTGTGTGACTCTAGCCATCCTTATTTAACCTGCTCAGTTTCACTGGTGCAACGTTACACGCCTCCTCAAAATGCAAATGCTCTCTTTTTAAAAATGATAGCAAAAGCACTACTAGATGTAGCAGAAACTAGAGGGGTGTGTATTTGTGTACAAAGGTAACCCTTATTACCACTTTTGCCATAACCACTCACTTGAAAGCATGGGCTGTTTTCACTACAGGTAAAACAAACCTGCTTGCTATACAAGAAAAAAAAGAGTGAGCCATGTGTGACAAGTTCATTCATCCATTTATTCATTCATCATTTCCTTGAGTGTTCTACACAAGGTCATATGTATTTTTACCCTATTTAAATTTAGGTGTTTTGCCCAAAACATACTCTGCAGGTGATCCCAAAGGTAATGATTTAGGGTGTCGTTCCTATATATAACATTCATATCTGCAGACTGCATGTATTCTTGGGGATTTCTAAATGGTTACAGCTGAAAATCTAACACGAGGGGGACCTTCACTCCCAATCACAGCAAATAAGATGAATTTAAAGACTCCTAACAATATCAAGGTTTCAAATCTGTTGCCTCTTTTCCACTTAGATTGGCCTGCCAAGTCCTTTATTGAAGAATATATATAAAACCAAAATAAAAACAAGAGAGTATAAGTTACCTAAGATTCAAGTGGAAGTTACTATATAAACAAATGGGTAAACCAAATCCAAACAGCTAGTGCAATTATCTTTTAACAGACAGTTTAGGTTAATAGGGGGAGACACAGATCTGCCACTGTGTTTAAGGTTAGGCCAATAATTAACTTTGGAGCCTGGAGTAGTTTAATAAAAGTTTATTGTAGAAGACTTAACGTGGGATTTATAAACCATACAAAATGCTTGCTGTCTTGACTTCTGGTAGCTGTTAAGGTAAAAAGGAAAAAAAAAATGTGTAGACTGTTTTCATTCAAAAAAACTGAGCTCTTTACCTTGGGGGGAATAAGCTAAATAAAGGATTAATGTGTCCGAAAACCACTAACCCCCTGCCTTCACAGTAGCAGATGGTGAATTTGACGCCAAAATATAAGTCCGCCAGGGGAAGGGAAGCCTAAATCACCAGGATTAAGGAAAAACAAGGCAAAGATACTCGACCTTCCTACCCTGGAATAGCATGAACACCAGAGCAGATGGGCATTTAACGATAGCTTTTTCTGAGATCCACTAACAGGAGACTACAACTGAATTAAATGGCAAAGTTATAAATACTGTGTGTGTGTGTGTGTGTGTGTGTGTGTGTGTGTGTGTGTGTATGTGTGTGTGTGTGTGTGTGTATGTGTGTGTGTGTGTACACGCGGACGCGCGCGCGTGCCTGTGTGTGTGTGTGTGTTTTCAGGTTCGACTGTATTTTAAATCTTTCATGGATCCCATTCAATAGGAATTCGATTTTCACCCAGAGTAAATAGGGCGAGATCCCTCTGTGGCTGTGCTTGGACACCACACTCTCAAGGAAGCCACAATCGCTCTGCACAGACTGAGGCGCAACTGCCGGCAGAACTGCCTACTTCCTCACAGGCTGGCGGCCGCCCCTGGAAACCCTTGGAGGCTGGGAGGACAGCGCCTCCAATCGTTCCTCTCCTCCGCTCCACCAACACCTGGCTCTGCTCCTCTCCTCCCTGGACATGTGCGAGCAGCAATGCCTTGCGACTGGCGCAGGAGATTCGGGATGCTGTGCTTAGAGCTGGAGACTCCTGGGCCAGAGAGTCGGGGCCAGTGTCCACACGCGCCACACACCAGCTTCTGTGATCACATTAGCATCCTGAATTCAACACGTCCCAACCCCGACTCCCGAGACCTTCTCCAGCAGCTTAAGACCCCGGTCCAGGAAGTGCTGCGGGCCAGAGGAGGTGCCATTCTCCAGGGGACAGGAAAGCTCCTAGTCACATCCCAGTAGTCTGCTCAATTAGCTCGGGGCCAGATTGAACAAGCTGAGCCCTCGTCTGGTGTTTCCAGCAGTCTCTAGCTATCACAGAAACTTTCTAGAAGCGCCGGATACCGGGGCCTTGCACTGTAAAGGGGAGGAGGCACTGGGAAAGGGGCGGCGAGCGAGCGGGAAAAATGTCGGGGTCCGGTTTCCGTCCTGACACACGCACGATCCGGACAGCAGCCTGACTCTGTACCGCCCCCGGGAGACCTCAGGATCCTGCTTTATACCGTCTCCCTCCGTGGGGAGCTGAGAAAAACGCAGAGATCGGGAAAAGCGACATTGCCCACCCAGTAGGGTCACTTAGAGGGAACTGCTCAGCTTGCTTCGGGCTCCCCACAGTTCCAGAGGCTGAGCTCCAGGACACAACAAGCAGTCAGGACACCCAACAATCAGCAGCCCGGCAGAGCTTTCATCAGAATGGCAAGCCCAGAGCTATTTCTTGCCAGGTCTCCCCACCCTTCCCTCTCCCGGGGTACATCTTTTCTCGAGAGGGACAGCACAGGTCTTGGAGGAGGGCGCAGCAGGGGCCAGCCCTAGCGTGGAGAGCTTAGTGCTAGGGACGCAGCTGCGACAAATGGTGCCCTGTTCGCTTGTGTGGGAGCTGAGACAGGGGACAGGACCTAGGGCGGGGGCGCCGCGCCATACCAAGACACCTCTCCTAGGCACTTATTCCAGCAAACAAAGCCAGAGGTGCCAGCGGCGACTGAAGAGTGGATCCCACCAGGAAAGAGGGCGCGCAGATGCTCAGGGCCATTACAAGTTTCACGCACTCCACGGAGCCCAGCCCAGACCCCGCACTGATAACAAAAGATCCTCATCTCTTCTCCACGGTCCTCGCACAACCATTTCCCCCACAGCAGAGCCTAAACCTGTGGCTGGACACAAACAGCCGTGTACTCCCCAACCCTCTCTGGCCCTCGAGGGCAGAACCTTTTTCCCTTCCCCAGCTTTCGACACCAGGACCCGGCGCTTAGAGAATCCCACCCTCCAGGGCCGCTGTCTTCCCTACTGGCCCAAGAGTGAGCTCTTAGCATCGGGTCCCGCACCCGCACGCACACACGCACGCACACACACACACATACACACACACACACACACACACACACACACACATACACACACACACCGCTGGGCAGGATAGCCATCAGCTCGGTCCTGGGCGGCGCCGGTCGTGTGCGCGACTCGGGTGGGGAAGCTCCTGACATGGAGCCCGGGAGTCTCTGGGGCTCGGAACTGAAAAGAGCTGCTGGCAGGACTCGGGGCTACTCCCCCAGCAAGGGACAACGCTCGGGAGACAGAGACATAGGACCAAACACAACACAGGCACTACAAAGCCCACAACGCGCACCTGGGGTAACCCCGGGACCCTTACCCCAACCTGGATCCAGGAGGTGGGGCGCTCGGGGACGCTAGGGCCATACCTTTTCGGTGCATCGACGGGCAGGCGGCCGCGGCTTGGAGCGGGCTGGCACGGCGTGTATCCCATTTAGTAATCCATTATCGAGAAGATCTCCCTGGGCCTTGAGCTGCGCTCTTTCCTTCGCAAGCCTTTGTCATTCCTACATGTGTGCTTGTCTCTTTGGGGGCAACAGTCACGGCGATTACTTTCTGGGATGCAAGCGAGCTGTGTTCATCTCCAATGACAGAAGAGGACGGGAGGGGAAGGCAAAAAAGAAAAAAATAGAAAAAGGAAAAATAAAAGAAAAAGGGGGGAAGCAGAGGAAGAAAAACCAGCGAGGACCAGGGTAAATGTTCAAGAAACTCTTTTCCAAATCCAAATTCCACTTGGATTCACTTCTGAGTCCCCTCAGCGGAGCCAGCGCCCATTAACTAGTCATTTCAGGGCGGGGGGCGGGGTGGGGGTTGAGGCAGAGGTGCAGGGCTCTGGCCGGCTCTGCAACCCCGAGCTCAGTGTCCCGGGTGTGGCGACGCTGGCCGCGGCCGCACGCTCCTAGGCGGGCATCTCGAGCAGTCGGCACCGCGGAAAAGCGCCTGTGCTGCGTCCCGAGCGCCTAGGCAGCCGAGTGCGTGGGGAGCGGAGTTGGCTGCAGCCTCACCCCGTGCGGCTCACTACTCCAGTGTCACCGGAGAGGCCGACGCTCCGGGCGGAGCCAAGTCCCGGACTGGATTGTGCAGAGCGGACTCTCCTCCAGCAACCCCGCCTCTCTGGGCTGGAGTCTCCGACCCGAAGGAGAGCTGTGGTGTGTGAGCCAGGGAGAAAGCGGGAGGAAGACGGTGCGAGGAAGCCAGAGGAAAGGAAGATCTGATGCCGCGCGGCTGCAGGTTGCGCTTTGGACTGAGTCGCCGTCACCACTTCCTACCATCTCGATTCCCCGCCCGGGGCGCGCAGCCGGAAGGTCCCAGCGGGGGCGACTTCAGGAGAAGCCCAGCCCTTGTCTCCCCACCCCCACATCTGCTCTAGCAAAAGAAAAAAAAAAAAGAAAGAAAGAAAGAAAAAAAGAAAAGAAATCCCAGACAGCATTGCTGCGCCCTGCCAAATCAGAAAAATAAATAAAAATAGACAGTGAAGAGAGAGTTACAAGAAAGAGTTTGTACATCGATTTTCTTAAATGGAAAAGTTCTAAAAGGACGACGAAGCTTTCTATTTCTGATTACTGTATTAGGGGGTGGATTCTGGAAGTGATAGAGACCCTCTTCCTGCCCAGATGAATTGGATACAAGACTGTGTGCTTAAACATAGTTTCTCACACACACTCGTTCATAGCACACATTAAATAAACATATAAACTAAGGTGCTGAGAACGTGGTTTAGCGAGCATGATCTGTGTGAAAACCTCTTAGTTTCTTAGTCTGCAGTGAGGATCGTTCTTAGAAATGAGTAAACTTCAGAAATAAGACTCAAACAATACCAAGGGGGATCCAGCAGCTTCTTGGAAAAGGGAAATCGCAACTATTTCCAAGGCTCTATTGTTATGAGAGTATGAAGAATGGCAGGCACGGCCTCTCTCCGCTGCTTGGACTTAGAATAGAAAAGAAGTCCTGCAGTTTACAGGCTTGTGCCAACTGGTCAGACCACACCACAGTCCCCCTCCCCCAGGCGTGGCGCTCTCGCAGCCGCGCAGGCTGCTCCCTGCAAGCAACTGCGCGCCTGGGCTGCTGCTCCCAGAGTAGGTTTCGCAGATGGTGCCCACTGAGGCGGCAACCTCCAAAGAAAGTAACTCTGGATGGCCAAGCAGTTCCCGAAGCAATCTCTACTGCGCGTTAGGTCAGCGGAGAAAAGCAAGTGGGAAGGAGGATCGGAGTCTTAGACCCAGGTTGACTGAGAAGCTTCATATTGGAAATTGTACCTGTTCCCCAATTTGGAGCTAGTGCCACTAAGTCCACGATCCCTGTATTCCATTCCAGCATGTGCAAAAATCTGCTCGTGAGCGCTCTGGAAAGAAAACGAATACGTGACAATGTCCCCCACATCTCCCCCGCCCTTGGACTCTCCCCCAACCCCCCAACAAAACCACCTGGGGAAAGGTTGGGAAGAATGATTAAAGAGGAAAGGCAGTTCTGCTGTTCTCCAGAACTACCAGCAGGGGCCGCTATGTCCACCCTCCAAGGCCAGCAAAAGTCGATCCAGGTCCCGGGTGGTTGGGGGCGCGGCCCTAGGTGCGCGCGCAGCACCCGCGCCCCTCTGGAGGAAGACTGGGCTTGGGAGGTGGTGACCGGCTTGCACCGGCTCTAAAGGTTTGGGTGGGGGCTGCCTCCCAGTGTGGTCCTTCTAGCCCTGGGGGTTGGTGGGACAGACTTCTCTAACACTCAGATGAAGCCGACTACGGGCAGATCCAGCGGCTGTCGGTCGGTGGTCAGGTTATCTCCACCCCGAGCGGGTCGCTAGGGCTCTCTCTTCGCTCCCCACTGCTTGATTTACATGCTAATTGTGTCTGGGAAAAGTTCTTTAATTGGCAGAATTAGGCAGAGCAAACGAATTGTTTCACAGACCGAACCAAATTAATTCCGGTTTAGCTCCTTCCCTTGGAGAAACAAACAATTAAGCTGTCTTGTTTGCTTTATGGATATATTGGAAGTGCCCCACATCGCGTTTCAAGATATTGTTTAAAGGGTAATTATTTTCAATATTAATACCTGCATGTTTGACTTGTAGTATCACCGAGCCACGAGGAGGAAGATTAAGTTTACCTAATTTAAAATTGTGGGCTGCAAGAGGGAAAGAATTTGAATTTACTTTTGATGGGAAAGAAATACCACCCAGAATCTTACTGGCAATTATTAGATCCTAAAATCTCAGTATCCAATTAGGCGCCCGATGCCCTGAACACGTGGTACTACTTTCTACCTGCTAGAGAAAAGATGCCCCAGGAAGCAGAATAAGTCAACCACTAGAAACCTCATGATGCCGTTACCCCTTCACAGGCTCCGACTCTCACAAAAGCCTCATTTAACTTTTCAGCAAAGCCCGCTAACCCTCCAAAGCTCTTGGAGTCTGCAGTTTACCCTGTTAGTGCAGAGAAAACGCCAGCCAGTGAGAATAAAGGATCACAGAACGTTAAAATTTGAAAACTTGGCTGGTTTTGTAGCTTAGTGGCATAGTTGTGAAGGGTTTCAGGAAGCCACCCAGAGTTTCGCAACATAATTAGCTGGTTATCTTGGGTGAATCCCGTGTCTTTCCAGAGCCACAGTTGACCTACCTGTCCTTGGAGTTTGATTGACCTACCTGGAGTTCCTAACTTACTCACTTCCCAGGAATGTTGTGGATTAACCAGTTTGAGTGGATGGGAAATCTAGGACACTGACTTTCTGGCAAGCATTATCAAACATCTCTGTCATCCTCCACAGCAGTCCTAAGGGTCACATTTTATAGGGGTCAGATGGAGGCCCAGAGGAAATAGGTGGCTTCCCTTGTGTCAAGAATTAGGTCAGGGCTGGAAACTACACTTAAGGACTCCAAACAACAGATACCCACACCCACCTTCCTCAAATCACCTGAAAAGGGAGGAAAGTAAATAAAACTAGAAAAGGTAAGCTCATCCAGCAATTCTTTGAAAAGCATGTCTAGACATTTGATGAGATTCTACTTTAAAATACAAAGCTTTGGAGAAAGGGCTGCTGGCATTCTGACTGTTCCCTGTGGTAATGAAATCCTGAGGGACCCTGGAGAGCCTAGTTTGGGGATCTCACTTAGAACCAGAAACCTGACTGCATCCCGTGCATCTTATTTAAATCCCTTTTCTATTTAAATCTGTGGTTTCAAAATCCATTTGCTATTAGAACTACCAGGGAATGTCTGAAAGGATGCAACTGCCCAGGTGTCAAAAGATTGGACCTGGCCTAAGTAGTTGTTGAACTTCCCCAGGTGATTCTAATGTGTAGCTCCAGGGAACCACCATTACAATGCTTTCTGGGTATGTCCTGAGACATGGCTTTCTCCAGCACAGTCTCTGCCTCTCTCCTTTCTCTAGTTCCTTAGCTGTTCTGTCAACATCTATTTGACACTCATTTTGCCAGCCCTGAATTATATTTAAGTTGACCTTCTCTGTTCTTGCACTGGACAGATGTATTATAATTATAATGGCTCCTCTTGACTGTCAATTTGATGGAAGCTAGAATTAAGAGACAAACCTTCAGACAGGTCTGTGATGGTGCCTTCCTACGGCTGACCCAGATATAATCAGCTCTGAAGAGAACAGTGTCCTTTGCATGCCTGTCTTTGCTTTTTGATGGTGAGTACATCTGTGTTTGGGAGCTACTGCCTCCATCCTTCAATAACATTAGTCTCAGCATCCCCAGCCTTTCCACATGACTTGAGGACCAGAAACTCTCCAGGAATCTTCCAGGCCTCCAGGTGTCAGATTGGGATGGTTGAGACTTCCAGCTGCATGCGGTTGGCTACAGTGGGGCTACTCAGACCTACTGTGTAACATGTTGGGATGTTTGCTTCTGTCCTCATTTCTCAAATATCTCCTTTGTATGTAGTGGATGCATTTCTCTCAATATAAAGTCAGTCCCTTCCCATGTTTTTCATAGTTGTCCCTTGTGTGTGTGTGGGGGGGGGGGGGGAGATGGAGGTGGAGGGTGTGCATACTCCTCTTTTCTGTGAAAGGTCTGTCTACAAAACCTCTATTCATCCTTCAGTTATCAGCATCAAATCCTCTCCTTCAAAAGAGACTTCCCAGATCCTGCCCACGTGTGCACGCACGCACATACACATGCACACATATCCCATTATTCATTCATTTTCAAAGGACTGTAAGTTTACTTCATAGAACACATCCTACATCACGGCCAGAGTAAAGATCCCGTGCAATGGTGTGTTGAAACCTTCTCTTTCCTGCCTGATTAGAAGCCTTGAGTCCCTAGATCCCTCTCTGATTTTTGCTGTTAATTCCAGCACCTTGCAGACAGCAAGGACTCTTCATAAAGGAAGGGATGAACCAGTCAAATCAGGTGAGTTTCTTTTCAAGGTTCTCACACTATAAGGAATCGATCATTGGGTAAAAGAGCTTCACTTTAAAAAAAGAAAAACACTAGAAAGCAATTACGCCCTTCTTATTTTGTGATTTTAGATCAAAAGATGAATAAAGGCCACCGCCAACATAACTCCCACCTTACGGTGTCTGGCATTTTCCATCGAAGAAAAATGGCCCTAGAGTAAGTAAAGCCATGACGAAATTTGACAAGATGCTTGGAATAGGGAGCAGTGAGAAACTTAACTCTGAGAGACCCATGGCAGGAGGTGAGGCTGGGTGTGATGGAGAGAGTGTTTGCTAACAGTGATTTACTGTCTGCCCCTCTGTGAATAGCTGCACCCTGCTGCCTCCCCCCAGTGCGTAACAATCACTCTACTGTGTCACAGCAAAGCCTTCCTCCAGTCCCTTCACATATCAAATTATTGTTTGCAAGATTAAGAGAATACTAGATTAGAAATAAGATAATCAATGAACAATGCCTGTTAAGTAAACCAGAACTCACAACCCTATTTTTTTTCTCTCTCACACAAAAGTCCTTTAGATGCAGTTAGATTCATTTGATACACAGTACAGAGTAAGGGTTGTCTTGGGCTTTTTCTTTTTCCAGCCTAACCTTGTAATCTCTCTTTTTCCCAATATTTAGATTTAACAAAATCTACTTGGATATGAGTTTGCTTAAAAGTGTAATTACCTAAGTGTACTATCCTACTCAAAGTTAGATAAATTGGCTGATGGAATACCACTTTGTAATTTGCTGTTTGGCCAGAGGAACAGTGAGAATTAAAACACACTTGTTTATGAGACTCATAAGACTTCACGGAAGGCCAGATAGCAGAGGGGTTATGCTGGCATGTACGCGCTCAGAGAAAAATGTATGCTTCTGGTTGTTCCAATTTTAACTTTTAGATTACATTGGAAAACAGTAGTGATAGCAACTGAGAGCGGTTTACAGGCTGTTCTTGATGAATGTATGTTTAGGAGTTCATTTCATAACCAGAGAAATGGCAACAACTTGGTGTTACCCTTTCGTTAACGTAAAAGCTACTCCAAACATCTAAACTTATGGTGGATAATTGTGGACAATGAGAGTATACTTAAAAATTTATGTTTAGGACCCATAGGATGGCTCAGCAAGAAAGGACATCCATGGCCAGGCCTCATAACCAGAGTTCTATACCTTGAACCCCAACAGCAGAAAGAAAAAATCAACTCTCAAAAGTTGCACATCCACACATGTGCCCACAGACACTTATTCATACATATAAAAAAAAGAATGTAATTTTTAAAAAGATAGGTTTGGATTTTAACTAAGCTATAAAATAATACTATTGAATATATAATTAGACTCAGAAAAAAAAAATACCCTATATAAGGATAACTGTTATAGAGTGTTTTCATTAACTTTACTTAAGACAAGTCTCTAGTTAATTATTCAATAAAATACTGCTTACATTTAACTAGCTAGATCGGAGAGTTTCAGGGATAACCTGTAGGCTGGAATGAGTGGAATCAGTACTATGTAACTTGGTACAGCCCAGACATCCAAATAATCCAGCCACTAGGCCTCCTCTCTGATTTGTACCCCTGTCCTTAGTCATTAATTGAAATAAGAATATTATATCTTAACATCTGAACTGAAAATCTCCATGCCCGTTTTCATAAAAGTTATTGTACTGTGAGCTGTATTAGACGGATTCACACGCACACACACACAAACCCACAGCAAGAACCTCACCTCAATCTCTTCCTTTCTTTTCCTGCCTCAAAGCAACTGAGTCATTTCCTTTTCTAAATAACTCCTTAAAGGCTTTTCTTCTAGTGAAGCCAACTTTTCAAAGTCCCTAGCCCATGCCTCTTCCTCGCTATTGTGCGCTCTGTTCAAATGTTTGCATTATTATAGCCCATGTGTTGATTTTTCCTATTCTATTATATCCCCTTGCTTTAGGGAATTCCCCATCTTATTCTTTAATTTCTTAGTCAATGCAAACTTTATTTTAGGTCTGTTTTGTTTTGGTTAACTGCTATCTTTCTTCCAAATAAAAGTACTGAGAATGTTTCACCCCAGTACTACTACACTGACTGTGGGCCAAGGATCACCCTGATATCTCAGCTCCTGCTAGAGCCCTGTGGAGTCCACACCCTATCACTGAACAATGCTGTCCTCTGGCTACCCAGCCTAGGAAATTTGAGTCTTTGTCTCACATCCCCCCACAAATTTTTCTCATTTGTTACATACTCTTCAACAGCAAATCCTGTGGCCTATTTTTACACTTGACCCAGAAATTTAGCATGCATCCTGCATGGATCTAAACCACCACCATCTTCATCTGAGTGCCCAGAAGCCTGGTAACCTATGACCTTCTTGCTGACCTCATCTGCCCACAAACTCATTCCCAATAGCAGACAATATAACTCTTTAATTCAGTCACTAAAATAATCCAGAATTTCTTTCTTGCTTCCTTCAGAGTGAAATCTATAGTCCATACTACCTGCCAAATGTTCTCATTACATTCCCCATCCCTCAGCCCTCCCCTCCCCACCCCTTCTCCTCACCTTGATCTTTCTGCATCTTGCACCTGTGTCCTAAGGCTTTTCCTCTTACTCAGATATCCTTATCCTTGGGAGGCCTCCTTATCTCCAGCAGGTCCTTACTGATGGCTCCGTTTCTCAGCGAATGCTCCTGCCTTGATACAAAAGAACAATTCCATAATCTGTTCTACATCTTCAACCCTTTACCCTCTTGTAGTTTCCCTTAATATCTGACTTTATATATATTTGCTTGTTTACTATCTGATCCCTGCCGGTCTGTCATGAGCTTCATAAGGTCAAAAAGAAAAAAAGAAAAATTAAACAAATAAAAGACACTTGAGTTTGAGACCAGCCTGATCTACATTTAGAGTTTCAGGATACCTGTCTCCCCCAAAACAAAACAATAATAATAATAATCAAGCAAACACTGAATCTTTTCATTTGCTGTCACGTTCCTGCCAATTTCAAGAGTGACAAACACATCCAGCACTTGTGATAAACTTTTGCTGAGTAGTGAGTGTACAAACATAACTTATCACACTCAATGCCAGTCATGGAAAGGCACCGGGTACTGTTTAAAGAAAGTACTCACCATGCCACTTTGAGGCCTGGTTTTTTGAGCCTTGACAACATTCATTCCTGCTCTTATGATTAAGAAGTAGCCTGGTGAGTACTTTGGTCTGTTAGACATGGTTGGTTTGTTGGAAGCAAGTTTTTCCTGGCTTTTTCTTGCTTCCTTCCAAGTCAGGTTAGGCCATGGAAAGGAAAATTCATCTTCTCTGATGTGGAAACCAGAAGCCCTCTCTCCCAAAGCCTATCATAAAACCTAGAAAAAAGTACTGTGGCTTCTTCTCCTCTTTGTGTGAACTGGCCATAAAGTAATTCTCTTAGCCACCATGCCTGGTAGTCACTCTAAGATGCTCATTAGCTCAGGAGGAAGGAATGTCACACAGAGATCCCAAAAAGTATCAGAATAATTGGGCCCAGCTGGTTTTCCTTTGGTCCATTATCCTTAGGTTAGAACGGTTTATGCAGTCTCCTCCATCCGTGCATTTCTCTGAATGAAACACAAAAATATAGGTTTCTCTGGGTCTTTCACCCTTTATTTCTGAAGGCTGCCCTACCACATAAAACCACTTAATGTCTTTCCTTTATCTATTTTACAGGTGAGGAAAAACTCCCAAAAGCTCTCAGCCCCATGGGTACCTAAGAGAGATGGTTAAGAAAGGGAGGGGGCTTGCTCTAGATGAGCAGGTAGGTCTTTTCTCTCTAGCTCAGCTGTTCTCAAGCTGTGGATTTCTACCCCTTTCAGGTTGAATGACCCTTTCACAAGGGTAGCATATAAGATATTCTGCTTCCTAGATACTTACAGTATGATTCATGACAGTAGCAAAATTATAGTTATGAAGTAGCAAAGAAAATCATTGTATAGTTGGGGGTCAGCACAACACGAGGAGCTGTATTAAAGGGTAGTAGCATCAGGAAGGTTGAGAAGCCCTGTCCTGGTTGATGGCTCTCTCAGCCTTTCATGCCCACAGACCAACGTAGGAGGTTAGTGTGTTATGTTAGAACCTCCCCTCAGATATCTGTATTAGTTGAGTGTACCACAGCAGAATATGACAGACTTCCTGGGTTGAAGGCCAAAGGCCAAAAATTTATTTTCTCAGTGTTCTAGAGATGGGAAGCCAAGATTCTGCATTTAGTCAACGATGGTGATTCAGCTGAGGCCTTGATTCCTGGCCTCCAGATTGCTATGTTCTTCCTGGGCCCCAACTGTTTTTCCTTTGCTCGCTTTGGGGGAAGAGAGGGAGAAGGAAAAAGGAAAGAAAGAAACAAGAAGGGAAGATGAAGAAGACTAGGAGAAAAGAGGAAGGTGGCCATCTGGTGAGCTGGAGTGTGATTGGTGGGGATTGGTGGGGAAGGTCCCATATTCAAAAGAGTCACAAGATTAAGACCCAGCAATTCCAGATGACCTGGACAACTGTGAGCCCTAGTGTTTGTGAAATGGTTCACCTGAAATCTCCAGCACTACTCACAAACTGGGCTTCAGTCTATAAACCAGGAAGCATGCCACGGAAACCTCACTGGGTACAATGAAACCTCACATGTACAGAATCCCCGTGGAGTGTCCCCAATCTCCCAGATTCCTTTCATATCTCAGGCTTGAGCCGGCCTGGCTTGTGTGTGAGGCTCATCTTTTGGGGGGAATTGTACTGGATGTCAGGACAGGAGTAACAAAGATATCTTTCAGCTTCATTTGACAATGAATTTGACACAAAGGCTGTCTTGAACATACACACACACAGTGATCATAGGAAGATAACATGAAAATGTGCAGACATTTTAATGGACAAACCTAAGAAATTGTCACAGCAAAAACTCACAGAGCTGAAATTCTCTCCCATTTTGGAAACTGTCCTATGGGAGGCATAGGACACTTAGACATTAGGATGACTCTAATATGAAAGTATTTTTATTACCCCTCTTCAACAGGCAAAGCAAATGAGGCAACTGGGTATTAAGGCAGCTTGGACAAAGCCTAATGCCTGGAAGTGACTCAGGCCATCAGTGATCGCCAACACCAACCGCAGTGTGTTAGTGCAGAACTACCAAGTACCTAATATGGTTCCCTATTTCTGCCCTTTGGAAAATTACACAGATGTTCAAAATATATTTGTGGCACATGGTATTTTAATGTTGCTGGTAATTAAATAGAACAGGAGTTGGTTCCTAATACATCTAATGCTACAGCAAATCTTCCCTTAACAGAATGTCAGCAAATTGTATACATTCAAATACAGACTCATTCAACCGAAAACCAAATTATAGGAAAATTTTAATTATAAAACAGATAAAAACAGAGGTTGATAATTAGATTTGTAGAAAAGATGATTGGCTTTTAGAGGGAGATCAGTGTTAAAGTAAGCTTTGATTCAAGTTTAATGCTTGATTTTGCTAAAATTACACTGGAAACCTGTATTTGTTTTATGGAGAGTGAGAACACCCTAGGACAGTGGTTCTCAACCTGTGTGTTGCAACCCCCTTTGAGGGATGGGAAGACCCTTACATGCTATATAGCAACATCACTCAGAAAAAACACTGGTTTAAGCAGTAAGATAATTTTCTTTTTTGTGCTCATCAGATAGGCAAAGAATGCTCATATTTGATAATATCAGTATTGACAAGGATGATCAAGAAGCCTCCTCACCAGGCTCTGAGTCTGTACAGCCCTTTTGGGCAGCAATGGAGCAATCCCTGTTAAAATTGGCAATGTACATATTTTATGATTTCCCCTTGAGAAACAGTCAGATTTTATATTAAGAGGCATAAATGAAGCCTCTCACTGCCTAATTGTTTGCAACTGTAAAAAGAATTTAACATGAATGTTTAGTAATATGATGTCAATTATGTAAAATAGGTAATTCACCTGGCATGGTGACTCTCCTGTCTTTAATTCCAGCACTTGAGAGGTAGAGGCAACCTCTGTGAGGTTGAGACCAGCCTTGTCTACAGAGCAAATTCCAGTACAGTTAGGGCTGTTACATAGAGAAACTCTGTCTCAAAAAACCAAACCAAAACAGAAAAAAAAAAAAAGGACCAGTTATTTCAGTGTGACAATCATATTTTAGTATAGTATTCAATGGTTAAAATTTTAAAAGGCATTTCAAAGATTAAAAACATTATCTTAAAATTTTTAAAGTCAGTATCTATATACTGCTGTGAAAATTCACTAAGGAATTACATATATATATATATATATATATATATATATATATATATATATATATGCGTCTATATAGGATTTTTTTTTTTTTTCAGAGAAATTGGTTAAGATCCAGGTTGTTCTAAAGTCAGGCTTGTTACTGTTAAGGTAGTAAACAACCTGAACCTCACAAGCCCCCGAAACTGGCCAGATATACTAGGCCTTCCCTTCTCAAGTGTATATGCACCCACACACAACCCAAGTTGCCTAGAAGAGGTACCTGCAAAAGGCATTTCTCAAGCTGCTGAGCTGCCTGCAGGCTGTGCTGCATGTTCCAGGACTCTAGCTTCCATGAGCTGTCAACCATGCAGTAGTGAGCTCTTGGGGATACTGTTGTGTTGAGGTATTTCTGTTCCTGTAAGTGGCCCCTCACCCATGCTTCCGCAAGTGACCCTGATGAAACTCATTGGCTCACCAAGCTGGACTTTGGTGGTATCATTCCTGCGGTCTGCCCTCGGTTCCCAATTTGGGGTGAATAGACATTTGTTTTTATCTTTCTAGAATGTCGTCACATCATAAGCCTTAGCCCAAAACTGGTTGCATTCAGAGTAAGGAAGTAATTCAGTCTAGTGATGCCAGCGGGATATGGGTGGAGCCAAGTTCAATGGGATTATTGCCTTTATATTATGGAAATCTTTCTGTCTTTTGATTCTTCTTACCACACTGTGTACCAAGGAATGGACTCATGATGACAAAATAAGAAGGCAGCTGGCTTCCTATGAATGAAAGCAGGAGCCTTCATCAGGAACCACACCCTGTGGGAACCCTGATCTTACACTTACCAATCTACAAAAGAGTGAGAAAATAGATTTCTGTTGAAATTTCACTTGGTCTGAGGGATTTTGTTATGGTGGCTTGAACAGGCTAATATAGGTGTCACAGAGGATTTTAAGCTGGGCTGAAATGATAGCTGTCATGTTTGCAAATTGTAGAAAGGGGATGTATTCATGTATTACTTATATGGTTGACTTTTAAAATTCAATTTTCTTGTCCCTCTTCCTTTATAACCACCCTTCTCCACCTTACCAACACCCGCCTGGGTGATATTAATCGAGGCACTGACAGACATCTGCAGTATTTCCTGATCCTTCCAACAAAACTCTCCAAGAGGATTGCCCTTCAGGTCCGAGGCCGGACAATAAATCTCACCATAAACTCCCTAGAAATACCATGCATCTAACAGGAATCCCTAGAGGTCACACCAGCAGTGTGAATTGATAGGGAGGTTTATGGCGAGAACTCACTTTCTCTTTCCACTAGAAAAGGCTCCAGTGAAAAAGTCATTCTCTCCCATCTTAAAGTACGCGATAGTTCTGTGTGCTATCTCTGTATGGATGGCTGGTATTTACTGCTTCGGTACATATTGGGCACTTCCTAAACATTTTAAAAACACCTCATTTATCCTTAAAAAAAAAAAAAACTCTTTACGAAGAAGTTGAGATAATTTTTCTTTAATCCTAGATATTTCTTGTTAAATGTATTTTTAGAATTCACTAATATGCCAATTTTGTAGAAACTGAAAGTGAAGGGACCTATTATAATCTCCCTCCAACCACATGACTATTATTCTAAGATATTCCTTTTAGAGGTTTAGCTATATTATTACATGTGGGGATCAAAGAAAGTCCTGAGTAGCTTCATTCCTGAATCATCATGTATTGATGATACAGGCATGGCTGTATCAAAGAGCCGAGCCTCAGACCCAAAGAAAAGTGGCAATACGGTGTCTTCTATGTGTGACTGTTAACAGTGTGTGCAGAAAACGTCCTCCACAGCTTCTTCTCTCTCTGGGATGTTTACAGTCTGAAGACTGCTCCCTCATAGAGACTCTTCCTAAACCTGTCTCCTTGACCCAACTCTATACTGTGAACCCCATCTCCATATTTATTGGATGTAATAACCCCACCTGCATGTTCAGCTATATGAAATAACCCTGCCTCCCTGGTTAATTGTATTTAATCATCATGGTGAGCTTTGGGGGCACTGTGGTTTCTCTGTGGGAAATCTCAGACAACTAGATCCCAGTATTTTTGGGCACCCCTCTGTTGTTTCTCTGGCATCTCCACTCAGGTCCATCCCTGGAGCCTGCTGGATGTGGAACTTGTGCATTTTGTGTTATCGAAGGCTGTGTATACTTTTGTAGACAGCAATTCCCACTTATTGTACTTGCTATATACTCTTCATATTTGCCCTTTAATGTGTACTCAATATTTCATTCTATTGTCTGTAATTTACTTATTTATTCCCCTGTGGTTTACATCTAGACCATTTCCAACTTGTTAGCATAGATAATGTTGAATAAACATTTTTACACACATGAATTTTTAAATTTGAGTTAATCCCCTGCAGTAACTCCTCAGGGAGATACCTGAGTCATCAAATATAAGCACATTTTTTTGATTACTGAGCACAATTGATTAATAGCTTTCCAAAGCCTTGTGCCCAACAATGATGCCAACAATCACACGTAAACCAGTTTCATGACAGCATTATCAGCATTGGCTAGCATCATTGCAAGACTTCTGTTGATGTAAAGATTTCAGAAGAATGTTCCTCAGAACTTCGGAGTTTTCTTGGTAAGGAAACCGTGACAACACAGGAAGGGGCTCAGCATCCATCCCCTTTCTGCAGGACCAGCATTTGAGCTATTCTATTTTAATACCAAAGTGACCGTGGTCACATAGTCACTGACAAATCTATCTCTGTACCTGTCCCTCTCTACATCTCGTATGCTGTCTGCTTGTATGTCACCTCCCTCACCCTACCTTCTCTCTGTTACTCATTTCTGCATACTCTCCCATCTTAACATCCCCACCCCTACACATACAGATATTTCCACACATGGCAGAATGGATCTAACAACAGAAAAGCAAAGCTGGTGGCCTGTGACAGTGTTATACAGGAGCTGTACATTCAGCTGGATTTGATTCCTGACTATCTTGGACTCGGGATCACTAGGTAGAGTTGGAGAACTTGGAATTACTAACAAGGGATTGTCCATCAGGGAGCCGAGATCTAATCTGAGTGCAAGGCTCCGTCAATTCAGAAGGTTTGACTTTTGGTTTCAAGTTTGGGGTCTTGGTTTTGTTTTTCCAAATAAAGGTGTCTGCTAATTTGGAAGCTCCTTTTTCTGTTTCTCAGAAGATGCCATCAAGTAGGTTGCCAATAGTTTTCTGTTATTAAACCAATAAGTCTACCCTCTAGCTTAAATCAATTTGAGATATGTTATCATTTGGTATCAAATGAATCAGAGCAAGGGTTTGTAAAATGAAGCCAGATTCTTGAATAAGTAGCAGAATTTACAGATGAGAGGCATGCTTGGTAGCTTCACCCAAGCCTCATCTCCATGTTAATAGTCTCTGTATCACTTGGGTTTTTTCTATTGTTGAATCAAAATACCCTGATAAAAACAACCTATGGGAGAGTTTCTTTAGGTTTATAGTTTATGGGTACAGTCTGTCATGAAGGAAACACCGAGGTAGCAAAACTTGAGGCAGCTGGTCACAGTGTGTCTATAGTCGGGAAGCAGAGAGAAGAATGTTAGTTCTCAGTTCACCTTTACCTGTAGGTTCAGTCCCTAGCCACTAAAAGGTGCTGCCCACAATCCAGGTGGCTCTTCCAACCTCCATTAATCGAATCTAGAAAATTCCTCACAGACAGACCCAGAGGCATATTGCATAGGTGATTGTAGATCCTGTCAAAGATGACATAACTGTCAATTATATTAGCTGTCAATAATATTAACCCTTGAAGTTCCCAAGCCAGTATTGTTTACAACTAGTACACCATGCCTCTTATACAGGTTAATAACATCATTTACGTGGTTTTTTTTTCCCATGTGGTGATACATTGTATATTTAATAAAATCAACCTGGAATATCAGAGAATATTATCACCCATAGTCAAGCCATAAAAGTCAGAGAGTGATGACTCATGCCTTTAATCCCATCACTTAGGATGACCAAGTGGTGACCCATGCCTTTAATCTCATCATTCAGGAGACAGAGATCTTTCTAGATTTCGGTTCTAGGCCTAACAACCAAACAGCAGTAGCTCACACTTTTAATTTTAACTCTAGGATTATGATACAGAGTTGAACCAGGAAATAAAACAGCTGTGCAGGGAAGATATATAAAGCAGGAGAAGACAGAGATTCATTCATTCTGTAGAAGCGACCAGTCAGGCTGAGGACCCTTGAAGACAGCACTTACCCTGTTAGGCTTGAGAAGTTGGCTGAGTAGAAACTGACTGTGGTCTCCTTTCTCTCTCTGATATTCCAGATTTTCCCCAATATCTGTCTCCAGGCTTTCATTATATGCTAACCAGAACTTCTGCAATAATATGTATAGGTGTTTTGCCTACATGTGTGCCTGCACCCATGTGCTTGAGAAGGCCAGAAGATGCTGGATGCCCTGGATCTAGTTACAGCTGGTTGTGAGGTGCCATTTGAATGCTAAAAATTGAACCCAAGTCTTCTGTAAAAGCAACTAGACCAGTGCTTTAAACCACTGGACTATCTCTCCAGCCCCAATACATTATTATATAAGCTTGGGTTTGAAAGCCCAACAACATTGGGAGGGATTATCTCTTCTGAGCTACTCTGCCTACAGTGCTGATACCCCAAATCAGTGTTGGCATTGTGAGTCACCACCTTCAGGATATACATCTCTGAAAACCAAAACAGGATGCAAACAGCAAATGTGTCATGTTACAATAAGGCTTCTGGCCCTGATCCACCAGAGGTCCAGACCCACTGACCTGCAGTCCCAGACCACTTAGCCATCCGCTGCTGCTCAGGCCCCCAAAATGACTCATACACATATATTAAGTTCATGCTGTTTGACCTATGGCTCAGTCACCTTGCTAGTTAGCTCTTTCATCTTAACTCAACCCATTTCCATTAATATGTCTGCCACATGGCCCGTGGCTCACCTGAGTTCCTTACATGTTTCTTCTTTGGGCTTCTGGCTCTATCTGTCTCTGACTCTGCCCTTTTTTTCCTACCTATTCTGATTTCCCACCTACGTCTATAGAGCTCACCAAGGGCCAAAACAGCTCCTTCATTTAAAGATTGATATTCACAGCATACAGAAAGACATTCCCATATCATCTCCCATTTCTGTCTAATCAAAAAGGAAGGTTTCAATTTTAACATAGCAAAATTACATATAACAAAACAGCTATCAAGCAAGAATTACAGTTTCAATATATAGTCTATTTGTATTTAACAAAATTAAAGAAAATACTCTATCATCTACCTTATCCTATGAATCTAAAGTTTCATATCCAATATACCTTTTAAAATAACTAAGAAAAACTATACCTATAGCTATCTAATCTTCAACTACATCAAAGACCACAGAAGGATATATTATTTACCAAAGTAAACAGAATGTGCAAACAATGTCTAAAATGTAGAAATAACAGAGATGACACCTATCTGCCTGGACAGTCACCTAAAGTTCCTTTACAAAGTTGGGGCATCCATTTTCAACCTACAGCCTCAAAGTCTCTTTTCATTTCAGTGAAGCAGGATATCTGAAGGTCTGCTCTGCCCATTCTGGTATAATTCATCAGTTGCTTCTCAGTTGCAAAGCAGGAACCTGAAGGACCATCTTGGCTTGTTCTGCCAAAGTTCAGAGGTCACTTTCCTATAGAATCTGCCTATTAAGTTTAAACAGCGTACTGTCAAGCAGTCAATACAATAACAGGTTCTTTCTTGCCACAAAGAGAGTAGACTCCATATGGAGTTTCTTCAGTGCCCATTTTTCTCTTGAAGTAGACTGGTACTGCCAGGAGCAGACCTGTCTCACTATCTGGAAAAGCCTAAGTTCTTAAAATATTTTTAATGCCATATTCTGTAGGTCTTAGAAGTGTTTGAAGATTACCTAATTGAAATATATCTTTGTATACCTAAAAAATCCTAACTAACATAACTATAAGTTTGATTATCATAGGTAACTATTAATCTGCATTTCTTAATTATACATTACAATTTTAAATCAGTTACATGAACATCATACCTTAAACAAGAGTAGAAAAATACAGCATAACAAAATTGACCTTAAATTTGTATCAATAAACCAAACCAAATTTACATACCAATGTAAAACATTTTGAGATTAACAGCTGATTTTTGGATTAAAGTAAATTCAATAATCTAATGTTTTTAATCACTCATATACCATATCCCCTTTTTCTTCTTAGAAAGAGATTAACTATGACCATTAATCATTTATAATGAAAACAAAAATTTATAAACAATATTTTGGGAATTTGGGTGTAGCTTTCCATTACTACTTCTTGCTGATTAAGGAGCACTGGCAATCTTACAGGTTCTTGAGACTGGATCATCTTAGTCAGCAGCCCTGAAACTGAAAATTCACTTCCCATCAGAAAATTTTCAGGGGGTCTTGGTTGATGAAACCATGTTTGCCTGGAAGCAATCCACAGGTTCTCATCTTCTGTGTAAACAAAAGCAGAACTCTTCCAAAGCAGTAAATCCTTAGACACAAAATTCAAAATCAAGATGCCTTTAAAATATATATTTTTGTTTAACTCATCAGCCTTTGCAATCCATTGTCTTTCTGCAGTTAGCTCATTAACAGTTAAAAAATTAAAAGAAAACACAGTAAGAAGCATAATCTAGTGCCCCAGTCCCCGGGTAAAGTCAACGGAGACCCTGGAGGAGGGGGGTGAGAATGAGGGGGAGGATGAAGAAAGACAGGAAGAATGGGAGCAGGACAAAAGGATCTGATTAAGCCCATTTATTAAGAGAATGAACTGAGTATATACAGGGTGAAGGGGTTGGTTATTGCTCTTGCTGCTAACCTTGAAAGGAAAAGTAAGTTGCAGCTGGAGAAGGCGAAAGGCAGTTGAGATTATGAGAGGAATAGGGTGGAGGAGCAAGGACTCATTCCATTTCCAGCAAGAGTTGTAAACAAGGTGTAAACAAGACCTGCTATCAGCCTGATCCTGTTAATTGCCAGTGAATCATGAGATGTGACCTTGGGTCAGAGTTAGGCAGAGCTTTGCTCTCCACAATCTAGATTCTGTGTCTATTTTCCATCTTTACATGGTTTATTATATATTTATACTCTATTTCTATTTTTTTTTACAGACTTTCTCTACCTTCTTTCTTTTCTCTCTGAAACTTATGTACATTTTACACGCATTGTAACCCATTTACAGGTTTTTTTAAAATCTGAATCTGTTTTATTGTGAATCCTTAATCATTTTCCAACCAGAAGAGCTTTTAAAATACTCACACTCTCTTAAAGAGACACATAGTTTTTGCAGATAAAGCTGAATCAATAAGTTCTCTTAAAGGGACCACGTCTCTGTTCACTGCCACCAAACAGAGCAGACCTAAGAAATGCTGCTACTAAGAAACCGTCTTTGACACTGTTTCCTTTTTGTTCAATATAAACATAAACCTTACATCAATTACATGCTATGGACTCTTCTGTGAGACTCCAGGAAGCCGGCCTGGTTGCAGCTTACACTCCTGCCGTCAGTCTGTCAGTGCCATTTTGAATGGCAGTGCTTTCTCTGTACAGTGACCCACTTCAGATACACAATTTGGAAACTGCTTTGTCTCAGTTTCTGCTCTAGAGCCCTTTTAAAACTCTTTAAGGCTTTATGTGGGTGCTTGACCTAGCCAGGGATGCCATCTGTTACAATTGGGCACCAAAGGTCCAGACCCATAGAGCTGCAGCCCCAGACCCCTTAGCTGACCACTGCTGCTTAGGACCCTAAAATGGTTCAGATACTTATATTAAGTTCATGCCGTTTGGCTTATGGCTCAGGCACATTGCTAGCTAGCTCCTTCATCTTAACTCAACCCATTTCCATTAATATGTCTGCCATATGGCACGTGGCTCACCTGAGTTCCTTACGTGTTTCTTCTTTGGGCGTCTGGCTCGATCTGTGTCTGACTCCGCCCTTTTTTGTCCTACCTATTCTGATGTCCCACCTACTTCTTCTATGGTGCTCACAAAGGGCCAAAACAGCTCCTTCATTTAAATATTGATATTCACAGCATACGGAAAGACATTCCCACATCAGTGTCACATTTAGGACATCATTTCAGAAAGTGTTGAGACATTAATATTATCATGTCAGCACTATAATAAGTAAATTAAACATTTACACACTTTAGTCAAGGTTTTGAGAATAGATATAGTGTATTTAGATGTATTTCCACTCATCCTTTACTTATTAGGATGTTTTACTCACTTTGCAAATGCTTTCTCCCCAAGCCTAACCAGGGACTTCAACACAAGACTTGAACTCAGAGGGAGGTCTCCAGTGACTCACTGGGTTCTAAATGGCTGTATTTCTTTGGTTATGTTCCCTCCATCTTTTGATATTTCTGAATGGTATTTATCATGGAGAATCTGTTTTCTGTTCTATATGCCTTCTTACATTGAACAAAGAGGGGACTTTGAGCTTTTCATTAAATACAAGGAAAAAAACCACACTGTTTGTCAACTTCCTGCCAAAGCCTGTCATGGTCCTTATCACAGACAAAAATGAGTAATTTCCGTTCACCAGACAGCCTTCCCTCCACTCAGATCTGCCCAGAGACAATGTACTCATTGATTCCCTACAAAATTATACAGAGATCTTGCTTTCAGACCTCCTTTTTGTTTGTTTGTTTGTTTGTTTGTTTGTTTGTTTGTTTGTTTTTTCCTTGCTTGTTTGAGACAAGGTTTCTCTGTGTAGCCCTGGCTGTTCTGGAACTGTTCTGTAGACCAGGCTGGTCTTGAACTCACAGAGATCCATCTGACTCTGACTCCCAAGTGCTGGGCTCAAAGCTGTGCACTACCATTGCCCAGTGAGGCCTGACTTTCAAACAAATTGCTTTCCAAGGGGTCAGGTCCCTTTCCTCCATACACACAGAAGCTTTCTGAACAGAGAGATTTTAAAGTTCAACCATGTATGATGGTTCCCGAATCAACCTTCTATTCCTTAGCACTGCTCTGGGAACTGGATCCTGAGGCTTTCTTCCTGACTCCTACATTCTGCTTAGGCAAAATGACTCACACAACTCTGTGTTAGAGACCCAAGGATTCTTCTCTAAGCCTCTTCCCTCTCACAATGAAGCTATAGCAAAGCCTCTATATTCAGTCTCTAAAATCTGTCACCTCATTCTCTCTTCTGTCTGCCTCCACCCCTGTTTTTCATTGTTCTACTGCAACAGCCTCTTGCTCATTTCTTGGAATCTACTGTTCCTCATTTCCAACTCACTATTGATACTGTGTTCAGAATTAAGACACAGATGCATCCTATTATCTCGTTGCATTAAAACCATCCAGGAATTTGCTGACCTTAAATCCATAAATCTTAAAACTTCTATGAGCTACAAGAGAGGTCAATGCTGGCTTTTCCTTCTTCAAACATCTTCCCTATTTTCATCTCAGTGCTCAACATCTGAAACACATGAAAACCATTCAATAAATGCCTTTTGCCTTCTCAACTGAGCGGTGAGAATGTCATGTACTCTATACAATTTGTTATGAATCCATCCTCCAACTAAAATAAAACTGTAAGTTTCTGGGCATTGGTGGCCCATGCCTTTTATCACAGCTCTTGGGAGGCAAAAGTAGGCAAATCTCTGAGTTCAAGGTTAGCCTGATCTACAGAGAAAGTTTCAGGACAGCCTGGGCTATGAAGAAAAATCTGTCTCAAAAACCAAAACCTAAACAAACCAAAAACAAAACCTCTGTAGAAGCAAAGATCTAACCTTTTTTTTTTTTTTTTTTTTTTTTTTTTTTGGTCTTATCTTTCATTCTGTTTTTGTCCTTATAGTGGAGCTTTGTTTTTAATTGCTTGTCTCTAGTGTTCTAGTGTTGGGAATCAAAACCCGGGACCAAGTACATGCTTGGCAAGTGCTGTATGACCACACCATAGCTGCAGCCCTCATCCTTTATTCATAACAGAAAAAAGTCATTAGGAATTACACAAGAGTTAGGAAAAAACTATTAGGTGTGGTGGTATACTCTTTAATACAGCACTGGGGAAGCAGAGGCAAGAGGAGCTTTGTGAGTTCAAGACTATCCTGGTCTACATGTTCCAGGTAGTGCATAGTGAGATCTTTGTCTCTGAAAGAGAAGAAAAAAGAACAAAAGCAAAAATAAATGGGTTGTCAAAACAGGTTGATGATTAATTTATATCAAAAGATAGCTTGTTAAGTATAAAATGCATGAAAGAAAATTAAGTATATAGCACAATATTACAAACATATGCAATCAGAACAGCAATATACATTTTGTAAAAGCATAAACAAAAGCATAAAAACATACACATTAATTGTATTGGGAAGACTGCTCCAGCAAGGAGTGGGTAGACACAGGAAGTAAAGTAGAAAAATGGATAAAACAAGGGGGAAAATGCTTGTTAAATGATGAATGGCTTCTGCAAATATAATGAGACTCTACACTGGGTGAGCATAAAATTTTAAGGAATGGCTATATAAAAAAATGAAATGAACTTATAAACATTCATTTATTAGTGTATGTGCTGACTGGTTTTGTTGTCAGCCTGACACACCTGGGAAAAGGGAATGTCAGCTGAAGAACTGTCCCTGTTAGATGGCCTGTGGGCATGTCTATGGAGCATTTTTTTTTCTTTTTTGATTGTTGATCAATGGAGGAGAGCCAGACCCACTACAGGTGGTACCATCCCTGGGCAAGTGGATCTGGAAGATATGTGAAAGGAAACTAAACATGAGCCTGGATGCAAGCCAGTAAACAGAATTCCCCAATAGTCCTTGCTGGGTTCCTGCCTTGAGTTCCTGCCTGACTTGTTTCCCTCAATAATGGACTGTGACCAGTAAGCCACATAAACTGTTCCTCCTTCAAGTTGATTTCAGCAAACAGGTCAGCTGGGGGAATTCCCTCCAAGGTCTTTGAGAAGAAATATGGGTGGGACTAGGGTTGTAATGCAAAACACTCATAGCAGAGACCAGGAAAAAAAAAATCTCACTCTCACTGAGCATTACAAATAAAAGTTCAAAGTTGTCCCTACCAAGTTGTAATATTCTAAGAAAAGTAGTTCCCAGATCCAGTTTTGCTGTTCTCCAAGAAAGCTCTAGGCATGCCCCAAAATTTTTAAAACAAAGTTTATTTTTAGCTTGCTTTAATTAGGACAAGTAAATATATGTCATGCAGCACTTTAGAGAGAAAAATGGATGATCTCATTTTATTAATGAGACTAGAGTGGGAGTATTAGCTTACCATTCAACTCTGTATGAAATAATTAACACTTTGGGTCATTAAAAAATTTTGAGACTAGGTAGATGGCTCAGTGGATAGCGTCCTTATCAAGCAAATGTGAGGAGTTGAGTTCAGTTTCCAGAACCCAAAAAGTTTGGCCATGGTCGTGTAGGCTTCTAATTTCAGTGTTCATACGGTGGGACGGGAGGTAGAGACAGAAGATCACAACTCAGCCACCCTGGTGTTCACAGTGGTGAAAAACGTGATGCTAACAAGAAGAGACCACGACTCTACCAAAGTTAGGAGGACTGACACCTGGGGCTGTCTTAACATCCCATGAGCACCTTGGCACAAATTTACCCAGATGTGTGCATGTACACCCAAAGTGTAAGTGCACACATACATGCATGTACACACAGTGGGAGATCCTGAGCAGAATTCAAAGAACAAAGAAAAGGAAGGTCGACAAGCTGAAATCAATTGCTTAGGGTTACCTCTCAGTCTTGTGGCAAAGAAAGCCACTCTCGTTATCATGGTCACAAGCGTGTACACGCATATAGTCTCAGGTCGGCAAACAGAATTCTGAAAACAAGTTACTAGAACTTTTCTTCTGAGCTCTACAGTTTGGAAACTGCAGCTGTGTTGCACAATTGATCATGAAATATTTATAAACTTTGGTGACATGATTTCCAAACTTCACCAGTGAAACTCACATATCAATTTAATGGCCATCATAAACCTGACTTTAGCATCTGGAACGTCACAGCCTGTGTTTTGTGATCAGGTTAGCAGACCCAGAATCTTCATGTCCCAATAGCAAAGGTATTAACTGGGGATCAGACTCCATTCGTAAAATATGACCAACACATGATAATCTTGAAGATTATCACCAGGGGTCTGTTTACTCAGATGCAGAGAGTACTTTCTCACAAGTAACTTGATCAAGTAATAAGAACTGTGCTTTTCAGCCTGCATTATGTGACTCATGTTAGAACCAGACCATTGGTTTGAAATCATGAGTTTACATAAGAACCATCTGACAGGGACAAGCTAAAAAAGACAAAAATAAATAAATAAATAAACAAATAAAAACAGTTCTGTGCCCCAATTATAGAATTTCCCAGTTCAGAAATAGCGGCTGAGATGGAAGAATTTGGATTTCTCACCAATCTCTTTGTGATACCTAGACTGCACTTGGGTATCTACTTAGTAGATAAATGCAGCAGGGCTTTGCCTCTTGCTTTCATGAAGTCCCATGTAGATGGGCTGTGCTGCCTTTATTTAGAGCCCTGGTTTCCACCACACAAGAGAAGAACAGAAGAAACCATGAACTTCCTTTGGATCCCCTGGCTCCCCACTCATTTATGAGAACTCACTCGGGAACCCCGGGGTATTCCAAGTACACTCTGTTCGTTTCTTAGAATGCTGTCCTATAGTGTTTCTCACATGTATGCATAAGGAAGAATGGTAAAACTATTTACCACTCACTAGTCATGATAGCAGCATTGTTGTAATAGCAAAGGCAAAACAAGAGTTGAAACAGTTTATGTATCAATGGGAGCAAGAAGAAAGAAACAAAATATGACCAATTGACAGACGAAAGCACCAACCACACAGGCAAACTGTCTTTATATGCATCAACATGCATAGCTCATGCAAGAATATAATACAGTCCTCCATGGTACAAGTGCAGAAAAGACTATGAGTTGAAGGTTGGTTTTGGTGTCTTCCATCTTGCTATTCCTCATGCTTCCCAGCTTCCCTGCCTCCTCCCAGAAGCTCCCAGACTTAAATTACATTGACTATAGATAAATTTTTCTTTGGGCCACCAGCTCATAAAAGGAAAAAAAAAGACTTATTATTCATTATGGAAGCTCACCCTGTAGCTTAGGCTTGTCCCAGTAGCTCTTACAACTTAAATTAACCCATTTATATTCATTTATGTTAATCTACATTTTTGTCTTATACCTCCTGTTAACTCTCTGTCTCCTCTGGCATCTCCTGCACCTCGATTCATCTCCTACTTTCTCTCTCTCTCTCTCTCTCTCTCTCTCTCTCTGCCCTGAAGTTCTACCTATACCTCCTGCCCAGCCATTCTGCTTTTTATTACACCAATCACAGCATACATTTTCACATAGCGTGACTTATCCCACAACAAATGACTTAGATTTCTTACATTTCTTCCAAGAAGTCTTCATCTCATTCTATCCTTCCTGCTCCCATTTCTCAAACCTGGGCAACACCTGTGTTTGGTCTGGTATCTCACTGTACTGTTCTTACAGAGCCTGTCTCTTAAAGTGTGGTCCAGAACAGAAGCCCTACCACTGCACACACTGTTTGCACATGGAGCAATGGGCAAAGGATGTCAACAGATTTAACTGGCTGGCACTAGGATTTATTTGTGGTTAGCATAATAGTCAGATGGTCCATAAGCAGCTGCAGAAAGTTAGAGATTATCCTTTTATTTCTTTGAAGGGTCATTAGTATTTTAAAGAAAATTACTGTTTTTTTAAGTGCAAAGATCTCTGGAGGTGGTTAAATAAATACATCATTAGACTAGAAACACAAGTGCCAACCAAGACCCAATTTGCTAATTGGGTCTGTAAATCCTTTAAGGTCTATTTTTGGCACCAATTAGTTTCTTAGATGTTCCTCTATTATATCATATAGAGATTGTCTTTAGCTTACACACCGTGAATTTAAATATTTCTGGGTATTTATTTATTTCTTTACAGCTTTGATCACACTAGATTGTCTTTTTTAGTCACATAAATTTGGAAAATTGTCAAAAAAATATATAATCATTGAATGGGTCTTGAATTTTGGAAATTGCACTGTGGGTGGGATCTTTCCTTTCAAGCCTTTGGCTGAATGATAGAGACAACTAGTTCAAAATGTTTCTGAGCTTGTAGATGAAGAACATTTTCATGTGGAACACGTTTGTAGCCTTTATAAAATATTTGATAAACTTTGGCTCTTATCAATCAGGGCCATTGCTCTATTATATACAAGGTCAAATTCCACCATTACTGCCACTGTATGGCTAACGCTGCTATTAATAGCTACTCACCCTGTGTTCCACTATCATACACACACCACAGACATAAACATCCACATCCACACATGCCATACACACATATGTATACACCCACATACACACAAATCAGTAACATCTACATTATGCTGTAGCAAGATCTGGTTTTAGGAAGCATTGCTTTCTTGATTTATTCCATCACTTATTGACTCAAACCTGCTGAATTCCTGCATGTTCTATTTTGTGAAATCCAGGAGCCAGCAGTGTCTCTGCTCCCACAAAGCTTACGTCACTTTAGAGGAGGCAGATAAGCAGCTAGGGGAGGAAATAAAAGCAATGTTGTGAAGAAAAATAGAGACAGCCAAGGGTATTGAAAGTAGCTAGAAGCAGGGGTTGTTACTGATTATTGCTGCTGTAACAAATTGCTGCATTGTCAGGATTTCAAAACAACACAAGTATATCTATCCTACTGTTGGGTCCAAAGTTCATCATGAGTCTCCTTGAGCTAAAATCAAAATGTGGGCAGGGCTGTTTTCCTTCTGGAAGCTCTTACAGCGGGAACTGTTTCCCTACATTCTTAGGCCCTTTAACCCTCTTCCTTCAAAGTCAGTGGCATTTTCAATTAACCACCCCAAAATACAGGTTAACTCTTGCATCTCAAGACAATCCCAAATTCAAAGCCTCTTCAGGGATTAGGGTGGTGATCTTCAGCAGAGCCAGTCTTTGTTGCCCCTTTTTGAGGGGTCAGAGAGGGGTTGGTGGAAGTCACCTGGGTGAGCTGTGCGGACCTGGTGGAAGACTTTGTCCAGAAAGAGAATGTGCAAATGCCTTGTGGCAGGGTGACCTTAGGTCTATGGAATTACTGAGCAAAGGTGGGTATGAATGGAAGAAGAAAGACCTGGTGGCACACAGCAGAGCCTGAGGTCCTCAGGAGAGGTGGGTTTGATACCTGGGCTCTGTAGGTCTTTTTAGGAAACACTTGGGCTTCTCTGTGAGTAGGAAACTTAATGGAGGCTTCTGAGGAGATGTGTAGGGCTTCGGGTGTTTCTGGGGGAAGAAATGAACTTGTAGGAATTTCTACTATGGTGGAAACTTCAGAAAGGAACAGAACTGCTTCTGAGACTTCATGGTGGGGCAGCCTAGGAAGGCAGGATGTGTTCTACAGCAGAAAGGGAATCGATGTGATATCCGTCTACTTCCCTCCTGTGAGAGGCTGAAGCTGGTGTCGAACAGAACAGACACTTTGGTACAAAGACTTACCTCAATGACCCTGTCTCCTTTTCTTTATTCTCTCTTTTTCTCCCTCAACACAGATGAAAGACAGAAATGTCGAAGCCCTGAGCTCATGTGTGTAAAGACTGTAAGGTACTTGCTTAGAATTATTCTTTATCTAATTAAAAATCATTTCTAGGCCTTAGAGTACAGATCAGTATTCACAGTGCTCACACACACACACACACACACACACACACACACACACACACACACACACACACACACACCCATGTTTGGATTTGCTCTCAGATTCACATTTAGATTTTTCATCGCTGTGAGAAAAACCCGGGATAAAGAGAGTAAAGAAAGAAATTTTCGTAGGTTTGGTTTCAGATTTTCACGCCCTGTCTGCTGGTCAGCTGGCTCCACTGCTAGTCCACAACAACTCAAAAGAATCATGGACTAGAGTCACAGCAGAATACTGCTTGAGAGATGGCAGCCTAAGAGCAAAGAGACTAACTTGAAGGGCCAGGGGCAAGACACCTTCAAAAGTATGTACACCCCAGTGACATACTTCCTCCCATGAGGCCCTTCTTCCTACCTCCCATCACTTCTCAACAATTCCCTCAAACCACATGGCCATTTAGAGATTAAGGGAAAGCCTCCTTAATCTCATTATCTTCAAATCATGAGGTCTACCAGCTGGTGACAGCCTTCAACTCATGAGCCTTTTAGAGGGATACTTCATATCAACACCATAACACTACCACCAAAAAAGCAGCATTTCCTAAAATATTATAGAAAACTGACAACTCCAAAACCTTTTTGAAGTGTTATTTTGTAATGATAAATTATATGCTCTTGATTTACCCATATGTCCCACTTCCTGAAGTCCTGGCCAATGGCAGTTAGTCTGGCTGGCCCAGAGCTCTGACATTCTAATTTCTGACATCAAGCTCCATTTAAGTAGGCTCTCCACCTTAAGGACAGATGCCTGAGGTCTCTAAGCCTTCTCAGCTACTCCTAGTGACAGATGCCCGAGGTCTAATTAAAGAACTGAATGTCTCTTTACTCACACCTCCTGCCATGTATGACCCAATCCCCCTACGTCACTCCAGATTCGCAGGAAGCAGTCTAGAGAACAGAGAATTCTGCATTCTTAGAGCCCCCACACACACCTTGCCATCAATAACTCGCCTTCTTATAAAATCAAAAAGTGAGGAATGTTAGGATCCTGTCACATTTCCTGAAACCCTGGCCAATGGCCATGAGCCAGGCCGGCCCAGCCTTCTGACAACTTCTGACACCAAGCTCCAGGTAAGAAGTCTCTCCACCTTCAGCTCCTCCCCTCGCTTTCTCTCTTCCCACCTTGCTAGAGGTTGAGTGCATCTCTGACTCTCCTTTCTCACTTCTCCCTCTTTCTCCCTACCCGCTCCTTCCATCCATCCATCCACCTATCCATCCATCCATCCATCCATCCATCCACCTATCCATCTCCCTTTCTTACTCTATAATAAAGTCCTTGCAAGTGGGCCCAGTCTAAGTATCCTTCCATGGCTGCCCATCACCACCTGCATGGGGCCACCATCCGCCACCATCCACAACCAGCCACAGGTGTACGTGATTTCATAACAACAATATTGGTTGCTATCCCTCATTGATGTTTACACTTTCTGAGACTTTCATATTTGCTACTTTTAAGACCTGTCAGGTATTGAATGTAAACTGATTAATCTAGATCCCAAAGCAGTTTTCTCATTAAATACAATGCCTTTCCAAAAACTGATGATTTATAGTCATATAAATAAGTAAGAGGGGAAGAGATGTGTAATATACATAGTTTACTCTTCTCCAGCTATCTCACAGCAATTATTTTAAAACTAGAGAATATCCTTTCTCTTTCAGAAGCTCTTTTTTTTTTTTTTATTTTTTAAATGCACTGAACATCTTAGAACGGAAGACAATAAAATCCACAGTTTCACAGCTGCCATTTCTGTTTATAGGATCTGGGGCTCCTGCTAACCTCACAGCATTGTTTGCAAAGGAAAAGTCACTCCCTGGGAATTTGCAAAAGAGATTTTGACAAGAGCCCCATGCACAAAACGCTGAGTGCTCAGCAAGACTTCATAAAGGCAGAGCATCTATCAAAAATTTAGGGTAGCAGGGAGAGAAGGCCACGTTTGTCTTGGCAAGGCCTGTGTTACTGTGACAGACGCCTGTGGAGGAGTGTGGAGCATAACATAGCTACAGAGGAACCCAAATCACAAAAAGGCTGTAATTGTGAAGAAGTGGTTCAGAGACATCTGTGTTCTATCAGAGGGACTTTGCATGCAATTCCGACACAGAACAGCCTATTAAAACTCAGTTTAAAGCAATAGGAAAAAAATGAATAGATAAGCCAAAAAAACTGTCTCTCTGTGACCTTTGTTTAGAATTCTGCCACCAGGAACTGTCCATGAAACAGCCTCCTAGAATGTAAGCGGCCATTTTGGCGCTGGAGGTAAGAATGCTGGATTTTAATTGAGAGTTTCAGATATTATAAAGCAAACCACTTTCTTCCTGATGGGATAAACAAGATAATGATTCTCTTTGAAAGTTTGGACAGAAAAAAGTATGGAGGAAGAAATAGTAAAGGGCCAAAAAGCAAGCGAAGGAGAAGGAGAGGAGAAAATAGGGTGGGCAAAAAACTCACACGCTGAAAAGAATGGGATAGAAGCAGAAAGTTTATCTAGGAGAGGCTGAAGGAATTTCTTTTTTGTATTAGTAGTTAATAACCAAAACAGCCTGAACACCAAATCCAGATGATAAGCAAGAAACAATTAGCCAGATGTTTCCAAATATCTAGGGTTTTGTCATCAAATAGATAAAGAATCTCAATGATTGACTGAACTTTTTGCTTGGCATTTATGTATCTTGACGTGATGTGACAGCCAAAAATTGCTTGGCACCTGTCCATAGAAAATCCATTTCCCTCCCTCTCTGTTTCAATGCAGTCTCACTCTAGACAGCGTTACAGGCGTGTGTTTGGTTTGGCCCCAGCACAGCACTGGGCTGCCACCAGCTCTGTGTATTAGAAGGAGCATTAATGTTAGGCACATTGTCATCACCCACAAGGAAAGGTGACAGTGTTTTGAAAGCTATTTCCAAATAGTTGGGAAGACTGAGAATTCTTCCCATTCAACAGCTTGAGATGCACCAGTGTGTTCAGGAATTTTAAAAATCATTTTGATTTTTTTTTTTTCTAATCTGTGGAAGTGACGGTGGAGCACGTCATGGTGCTGATGAATGTAATTTATACTAAGGGCCGCATGGTCCTTCCTCAAAAAGCTGTGCAGGAAATATTTGAGGCTTTATGGACTCTGAATTCTATAACTCAGAAACAGCCTCGCATGTATGTGCATGGACGTGTGGGTAAATGAGCAGAACTGTGTACTAGCAGACCTTTATCATGAATAATAAAATTTGCATTTTTTCAAAATGAATCATGTGTCATGCATGAGTCTTTTTTTTTTTTAATTGTGTTCCAACCATTGAAAAATATTAGAGTAATGCTTTGCTCTTAGGTACTTCACAAGTTACCTATGGGGGTAGAGTTAGCCTTTGGGTCACAGTTTGCCAACTTCTGCTGTAAAACATGAGAGATCTAGATTATTAATAACACTGAAGTCACAAGTAAAAACTGTTGCAGCACTGTTTAAAATGAAATAGCCACTATACTAAACACTATATGCTCTATACCGATTAAATCCTTAAAATAGCCCCCATGAGACAATCACTTTCATTTCTTTTAATGTATAAAGGAAATGAAATGCAAGGATGTCAAATACCAGGGCCACTGTAGATAGCAGTGTTGACTGCTACTTAAAATGGGTGGTCAGTCAAGGTGATAAGTGGGGGCCAGAAACTAGTCCTTCAGCCTCTAGGGTGCATCGTCTTCCAAGAGCTTTTCCTGCTCCCAATTTTCACCAGAGTCCTCAGGGCTAACCTGTTTCATACCTTGCCAAAGACCACATCATCATGAATCATTAAAGTTAAGATTTGAACCTCAAACTTTCAATTGAAAACCCGAAGCAACTCTTTGAATGTTGTATTATTATCGTTACCATTGTAGGTGTTATCATTATTATAATAAACTGTAGACTTTTTTTTACCATCCTTCCTTCATCCCTGTGCCTGTGTGTGTGCCCTTGTGCGTGGGAATCTGCCACTGTAGAGAGCACACAGGGGATGTCAGAGGACCAGGCTTTCCTCTCACGTGGGTCCCAGGGATCAAACTCAGGTTGACACCCGCCCCCTTGCATGCCTTTCATATCTACTTCATATTCCAGAGGCAGTTTTTGAAACCTTGGTGGTTGTTAACAGTTCTTTCTTATTTCCCCAGGACTAATAGATTCAGATCCCACAGTTTTGTTCCTATAGTTAAAGGCATTTGTCGCCACTGTGTCCCCGTGTGATTCTGTCACCACATGTCAGTTGTCAGAAGACATTAACCAGCAATGGTGGGAATATTGTAAGAATAAAAAAGTGGTAAAAAATGGAAACATTTGTTTTTACTTCTGAGTCTTTCCCAATGTAGCCAGACTAAGGTGAACAATAGTTAAAAATAGCAAACTGAAATACATTACCTGATATCTGACAAGAGGCAGAAGTTAGAGTGAGTCTGAAGAGATTGACTGATTGTGAGACTCCCTAAACAGAGTGAGAAACTCGTAGCTACAATTGACCACACCAAGTCCACCCTTCAAAGCATTTGGGCCCACTATTTATGTGGAAACTCAAGTCCCTCCACCTTGAGGCCTAGCGCCATTTTGGGAGCTGAGAGGTTTTTAGTCTTCCATCCTGTGAAGTTTCTAAACCCCCAAGGCCAAGCACCCAAGGTCCTGGGTACATTCAGAGGACATTCCGGCCCAGCCATGAAGCATCTTCTCCCCCTAAGAAAACCATCAGCCAGCAGCTGCCCACCTAATAGTGATAGTAAAGTCTGGGCCCCTCACCTCCCAGCCTGATCACGGTGTTTCTATGGTCTTTGTTTGATCTTTGATTTAATAGGCCTTGTTTTTGAGTAGGGAGGGACTCTTCTCCACTGGCACTGCTGTGTGACCGTCATGGAGCTGAGCTCAGCTGTATAGCTGTAATAAACCTTGCTTGCATTTGCTTTCTGAGATTCGGTGTGATTCTGGGGGTGCTTCTGGGGGTTGCCGAGACTGGGAAGTACAATTTGGACTTATTTTCTTTTTCATTCACAGCTAAAACTGTTGTACCTGTGTTGAGGGACCGCTCAAAGACCACCAGGAAGCTGGATTCCAATGCAAACACATGAAGTTCAGTTTATTCCTTTAGGCAGCTTCAAACGAACCTGGGTCAAAACCCTTTCCAGCGTGGCAAAGGGATTTGGCCCTGAGCTCAGGGGTGAGGGGGTTTTTAAAGAAAAGCACACATAAGCAGGGTGTTATACATCTTGGCATTTCAGGATTGGGTAAAGAGGTATGGGGTGCAGTAATTCTGTAAAGGGTAGAGAAACTAGCCGCCTAAAGAAAGAGTCCAAGAGATGTCTTTCATGCAAAAAGCAAAGGGAATTTAATATTTACCAAGTACACTTGGGGCTCAGCTCACTAAACACTCAGGAACAGAGAGAGCCCCAAGCTGAAACTGAACAAATCTTTTATAGGTGCAGGAATGCAAGTGGCAAGTGACCATATCTCAGGAATGCAGGAGGCAGATCCTGGAACTTTAAGCACCTTCTTTGTTTATCAGGAGGGGGTGGAGAACAGCCATAAAGAGTTAAACAAATTTTCTCTCACAATTCTTGGAAACTATTGGCTAACCTTTCAGTGCAAGCCCAAGCTTTGAATCTATTGGCTGAACTTTTGGTACGAAACCAAGTTTGGAATCTATTGGCTGTCAGGCGTAGTCCTGAGATTTTTTCCTAGATTCTTCTTAGACCTGGGCCCTGCCCTCAGGCACTAAATGGTCTTTCCCTGAAATAAAGTTTTGTAAGGATAAAACTATCTATGCCTTCAGAAAAACATCACCCCATATTTCCATAAATCACTAAAATGGCCTCCCATTTATTCCTCATATTCCCAGCCTCCTTGCCAATCATAACATGCCATGCCATCCTCAGGTAACAGTAGACTATCAACAGTGAAAATCATTTCATAGCCTCATGATACTTTCTGTGGGTGCAACTCCTTATGGTATCCAACTTCTGAGTCAGGATCTCAAGACCCTCTAAGTGTGACCTGCCTTTATCTAGTCATTCATTGTCCTCCACCTTGTTATCAAATGACTGTCCCTCCTATCATCACTCTGAATTAGCCTCGTGCTCAGCACTGAGTCTTCCCTTGTACTATTCCACATACACCGTGATGTTCATACTGTTGGACGTCACACAAATACCCCCTTTGCGTAGAGAACCACGGAGCACTACAGCGGATAATCATATGTTTGTAGTACAAGGCTGCATTTGACTTCTTTCTCTTCTGGTTGTTCTTAAATCCACTCCTCCCTGTTCTACATCTAGAAGACCAGAAACTCTTCCAGGGAGATCACCTGTCCCTCCTTGAATTCTATACACCACCGAACTTGGGTCTGTAAGCCACAATTTGCTCTCTTGCTTTCTTTTTCTGAACTTGAGATCTTACTATAATTTGCCTACACCCCTGGGTCCTTGGAAAAACAAGTCAACATATAAAACAATGGAATTTTAGTTTGTCTTCGGATAGTCTGATTTCTTCCCTGGGGCCATGCCCCAGTTCTGGCATTTTTCACAGAGCCAAGTCCTGGGAGACAAGAGACACTGGGGTCTCTGTTTTTGCTGGAGATGGGATAGGCTGAGAGCTTGTCATTTCTGTCCTTGGTCTTCCACTGTTCCCATGTCATGCTGGGAGCCTGGGGATCTTTGTGAAGCTGCTTATATTTCTGTCAATGCACACAATGTGGCCATCCTTCTCCAGGCTGGCAGCCTTCCTAGTGGGATGCTTAATGTGGGGTGCTGCCTCTCTCTGCTCCTGGGACTGGCTCCAGACCTCCGCCTCTTCTGTACTTGGGAAGTTTTGGGGAACTTCTTCATCCTGTTTCTTCAGGGTGTGAATAGAGAATCTCTTCCCCCAAGGGTTAGGCTTTTATAAAACAGAGGCACAAAAGCTGTGGTTTGTCCTGTTTCCCTGCTCTATTGTGTGGCTCTCTGGAGTGAGAGAAACCTGATCTGGGGTTGGAGGGGGCAGCGTGGGAGACACTGGAAAGGAAGGAAAGCATGGGAAATGCAGAGAAGGGAAATGAAGATTTGAAAACAGCATCTTCTCAGGATTTGCGGGTGTTTTCCACAGTACCCTCTAACCATCCCTGGTGATGTCAGGAACCAAATGCTGCCTTACCTCTCAGTGCTTTCTTTAAACTTACAATGGCAGCAACAGGCATCATTTCCTCAAGGACAAGAGTTTTCAATGTGTTAATGTCATCTGTTTGTTCATCTTCCCCCTGGAAAGATGAACATTTATATGGATTATATTTAATTAACATTACTACATTTTTGAATAAAAAGAAATTCTCTTTCAAACAGGTGGCTTTTCATCATACAGTGATATCTTTTTCTAGGGAAAAAAAAACCCTGAGAAGTGTAGCATCTGCTTCTAGAAAAGTTGTGGCTTTCATCAGCATCAGCAGGTGAGTAGGTAGAGTCTGAGCAGGTCACTGGCAGAAAAGCCTCACCTGTTGACTTAATGCGTTAAAATAATTTATTCATAAACCACGTCCATCTATTAGCTAGGCCAGGAATGTCCAAATGATTCCACAATATTGTTGCTGAACTGTAGCAGATGCATACCCAAGGGATGCCTCGTATCAGCTGTGAATACCACTACACAAGCCTTACCCCACAGTAGTAACACTGGAGTATGACACTCACACTGGAGTCAGATCCTGTGGTTTTTCCCCTGTGCTCTTATTACCTCTGGTACCGGGATACAGTCTCTTCTGGCAATTCTATTTTCTTCATCCACCAAGATGGGAATAAATAAAATATTATCACAAGAGACTATGAAGTTCGGGTAGATCAGCCTTCTGGCTAGGGCACTGCTAGGCATAATACAGTCTGCAACATGTAGTGTTTGCTACATTTATTAGTAAATGTTTTTACCCTTTATCTCTGTGGGTGTTACAGTTCTAGAGGGTATCCTGACTTGTCGGGAAGTCAGGCTACACCTGGAGCTGCAATAGAACAGGCAGCTCTGGAGGAAAATGTATCCTGACTTGTATGGGGAGTCAGGTTACACCTGAAGGTGGAGTGTGGTGGGGGATGGTCTCCCCACACAATGTAGGAATCCAGCTGCCCTCCAAGAGATAGCTGATTCCTCTGAGCTTTGCTCTAGTGTCTCCCTCACCCTTAAGGGGGCTTCCCAGCAGAGCTCTGCTTCTTTACTCTGGTCCAAGATATTGCTTCACTCTGCTCAAGGGAAAACCACTGTAGAAATGCAACAATCTCCTCTGATCCTTCTGCTCACACAAAGAGTTGATACTTTAGTCTGCTCAGCCTTGCTCAGCCCTGTTGTAATGAGGTTTCTTTGGTCCTGGGTGGCCTGAGGTTCGGACCCACAGACCTGCAGCCCCAGACCCCTTAGCCACCCGCTGCTGCTCAGGCCCCAGAAATGATTCAGAGGCTTATATTTACTTGATACTGTTTGGCCTATGGCTCAGGCACATTGCTAGCTTGCTCTTTCATCTAAACTCAACCCATTCTCATTAGTCTTTCCTGCCACATGGCCAGGGGCTCACCTGTGTTCCTCACATGTTTTTTCTTGGGTGGCTGGCTCAGTCTGTCCAACTCTGCTCTACTTCTCCTACCTATGCTCCTATTTCTCCTCCTACTTTTTCTATGGTGCCTGTCATGGCCGAAACAGCTCCTTTATTTAAAGATTGATATTCACAACATACAGAAAGACATTCCCACATCACAGCCCCTCTAAGGGAATGTTTTAGAAAGTTTTTTTCTTTCCACCCCATCCCCAAAGGAATATTCTATTGTGTGTCAACCCAAGACTGTTTAAGTAGGAGATTTATTTGGCAGGGGGGGGGGGGGGTCCCAAGTGAGTGACTGCCTCTGCCAGGGCAGGAATATACAGCCCACAACTGAACAGGCAGAGGAGCTTATAGGGGATTCTTAGGAGCAAAGCTTCTCCAAGGAGGACATTTTCTGTTCAGGGATTGGTTAATATTCATGCTCAAGGATTGATTGGTTTCATTGGTCAGGGCAGAGTTGGCTTTGATTTCAGGGCCAAGCTGTGTTTCTTTCACTGTTTTTTTATTTGTTTGTTTGTTTGTTCGGGGGTTTTGTTTTGGTTTGTTTTGGTTCAGGTTTTTTTTTCCTTCTTTGGCTCTAGTTTGAGGACCGGGGCATATTTCTTTCACTTGCTCTGGTTCTAGGGACAAAGTGTATTTCTTTGGTTCTGGTTTCAGGGTCAAGATGTATTTCTTAGGTTCTGGGTTCAGGGCTAAAATGTTTCTTTCACTGGCTACAGTCTCAGGGCCAGGGTGAGTTTCTTTGGCTGGCTCCATTCCCTGTAATCTCTATTACCTTTCCTTCCTTCCTTCCTTCCTTCCTTCCTTCCTTCCTTCCTTCCTTCCTTCCTTCCTTCCTTCCTTCCTTCCTTCCTGCCTGCCTTCCTTTCTTCCTTCCTTCTTTCTTTCTTCATTTTTTTATTCCTTCCTTCCTTCCTTCCTTCCTTCCTTTCTTCCTTCTTTCCTTCCTTCGTTTTCCCCTTCCCTTCAATCTTATTTCATCATCTCTTAACTTCTAAAGTTCTAAGGAGGCTATTCATGATTTACCATCTGTTCATTATGCCATGGCTAGTGCTACAAACAATTCAATGTGATCTGTCATTTTCAGGTATTAGCCTCATGGCCAATGTCCTAGTTAGGGTTGACATTGCTGTTATGAAACACCATGACCAAAGCAACTTGGAGAGGAAAAGAGCTTATTTCACTCACAGTTCCAAATAATAGTTCATCAGTGTGGTAATTTTAAATAAAATGGTCCCAAAGAGTCACCCTAATGGGAGGTGTGGCCTTTTTGGAGGAAGTATGTCACTGTGGGGGTGGGTTTTGAGGTCTCATATATGCTCAAGCCATATCTAGTGTGACAGACCACATTCTCATGCCTGCAAGTCAAAATGCAGTACACTCAGCTACTGCTCAGTACCATGTCTGTCTGCGTGCCACCATATTGTACCATAATAATGGACAAAACCTTTGAAAGGGTAAACCACCCCAATTAAATATTTTCCTTTATAAGAGTTGCCATAGTCACAGTGTCTCTTCACAGCAATAGAAGCCCTAACTAAGACAATCACCGAAAGCAGTGAGGGAAGGGATTCAAACAGAAGAAGAACCTGGAGGCAGAAGCTGAAACAGAGCACAGAGAGATGCTTTTCCTGGCTTGCTCAGCCTGCTTTCTTATAGAACCAGGGCCACCAGCTTAGAGGTGGCCCTACTAGCAATGGGCTAGGCCCTCACTCATCAACACTAACTAAGAAATGGCCTATATCTGCATCTTATAGAGGCATTTTTATCAGTTGAGATTCCCTCTTTTCAGATCGTTCAATAAGAAACTATCTTATGAATTTTAGGCAACTGAGTTTCTAGTCATTGTTTTAATGTGTGTTCTCAATTGGGTCAGGCACAAGAAGTCAAAGTCTAAGAAATATTGCTTTAAGCAAGCATTAAAGGCACGTTTATCAGGCCTCTGAAATGACCCAGTGGGTGAAGACACGAGCTACCAAGACTGACGAGCTGAGTTTGATCCTGGAGCCCACACGGGGAAGGAAAGAACCAACAGACTCACTGGAGTAGTCCTTTTATCTCTTTATGTGCACTGTGGCACATGTGTAAATAAATGTAAAAGAAAATGTTATATCTATATATGCATATATGTTTTTATATATAGTTTATAGAGCTGAAAATCTGAAAGTAGGATTTGACTCTGGGCAAGTTTCATTTATAAACTCAATAATATCTTCATGAGAGCATATGTTTGTGTGTGTGTGTGTGTGTGTGTGTGCGGTGTATGTGTTCATGTATGTAAAAATACACAGGTTGATATGCCCACCAAGGAGAACATCCGGCATCCTGGTTTATCATCATGATTTGCCGTAATTCCTTGAGACTCGATCTGTCACTGAACCTGGAGCTAGACCAAGAGCCAGCAAATCCTAGTAATCCTCCTGTCTCCAACAACCACAGTGCTAGGCTAATAAGTATGCAAGGCCACACTCAATTATAGGAATGCTGGGGATTTGAATTTGGGTCCTCATGTTTACACAACAACTACTTTTACCCCCTGAGCTCTATTTTTATCAAGACATAAATATGTGCAGGCCTTAAACTCACATACAGTTGGGGTTTTTTGTTTGTTTGTTTGTAAGCACTAGTGCACAGATCCTGCACCTTCATCAAGATGCTACCATGCCCAGCACTCAGTGGATTCCTTCTACACCTTCCCAGGAACTGATTCCCCTCTAAGTTGACTATTCCATTATTTTAGAAGGGGATGGTGTATGCTTATCCCCGTGTTTTCTCAATTTTTATGCAGTGGTCTCTGCCCCTTATTGACAAATTCGCTTAGGTTTTATTGTTGATTTTATTGCTTAACAAACTCCTACCAACTTGGCAGCTTAAAGCAAGACAGACTCCAGTTCCCACAGATCAGCAAGCATTGCAGGCGCTAGTTAACTGGGCTCTGCAAAGGATCATTCCAGACTGATGTCAAGGTGTAGGCTAGGTTGTTAGTTCACCTGAGGCAGTACCCTCCCTCACACTCCCTGTGTGTTGGCAGAATTCATTCCTTTGCAGCTGTGCTACTAAGGTCTCTATGTGCCAGCTATATCCTTCAGTTCTTCTCAAGGACATCTGTCTTAGCCAATCACAGCTCCCTACCCCAATGCAGCAGCTGAACTCTTCAAGGCCAGACGAAGGGGGATAATGATTCCTGTTCCTCAGATCTTGCCTAATTAACTCAGGTTTGTACAGAGTGGTTTCCCTTCCGATAAGCTCAAAACCAACTGAGTTTGGACTTTAATCTCATCTATAAAATCTCTTTGCCATATAACACAACGTTTCATGGCGGTCACAGTCCCACCTAACTGAAGAGCAGAGAATTATGCACAGCCCATGGACTTAGGAACAGGATTCTCAGATCATCTAGAATTCTAACCTTTTCAATAGCTTCTCATGCATTCCAGCTGAGCACAATGCAACAAACTCATCATTTTTCTATTCAAGACATTTGCTACAGAAAATTAAACCAGAAGATGGTGGCACACATTTTTAATTTAATTTCACCACTCAGAAAGCAGAAGCGGGCAGATCTCTGGGTTTGAGCACAGCCTGATCTATAGTGCAATTTCCAAGACAGCCAAGGCTACATAGAGAAAGCTTATTTCAAAAAACCAAAAAAAAAAAAAAAAAAAATCAAAATAGAAATTAATGTGTTTGTGTATAACTAGATATAGTTAGCATTGCAGTTCTTCTAAAACATTATAAATATACATATATAGGATGTATTGACTAATAATAGATTGGTAGTTGACTGAGAAGAAACTGAGTCTGTTTCTTCACTGAGTCCTTGGAGACCAATTTTCATTTTTTGGTACTTTTATTCATATAATATCCTAGCACATATATGTATAATATTTCAGCCTGATAAACTGAAATATGCAGATAATATGTGTTTGAGTTTGATTTCTTTTGCTGTGACAAATCTGTGACCAAAGCCACAGAGGAAAGTTCCATGTCACAATACATCATTGAAGAAAGTCAGGGCAGGAACTCAGGCAGGATGTTGAAGCAGAAACTACTGAGAAATGCCATTTGCTGGCTCAGTCACTCATAGGCTTGTACTTAGCTAGCATACATATACTGCCAGGATCACCTGCTTAGGGATGGTGCCGCCCACAGTGGATTGATCCCTCCTACACCAATTCATGTCATGATAATCTCCCACAGATTGTGACCACAGGCATTTCCTCATTTGAGGCTTCGCCTCTCAGATGACTCTAGGCTCTGTCAAGTTGACCAACAAGGCTATCAGAAGAGTAAGCAACAGAATACCCTTCTTTCTGTGTAGCAAACATGGAGACATAATCAGGAAGGCTCTCTTCAGCTTTCAAGCCTACCCAGCTGTATTTCATTGGAAAGCAGGAGGCATAACTGACTAGTAACCAAACAGTGAGGGGCCCAGAACTCAGTTTTCACAAATGATTGCTTTCTCTATTTTTAAATCAGCAGTGGTAATTAAGACTTTCATAAAAATCCCATCTCCCCTTCTCAGAGCCTATGGTGGTATTGCTTTTTCCTGACCTAAAGTAGCATGACCTATGTGCTTTCTATTCATTATAAAATCGGAACCAACTGATATGTGGCATTCTAGGCTCATAGCAATGAATTTTCAATTTGAAATATTACCTCTGCCCAGCTGTGAAACTCTGTGTACTACTTTTCTCTGCCAGCCAGTTTCCCGAGAGGCCTCCTCCACTGTAAGTTCACACTGACAATGAAATTATTGCTCTGTTCAGCCATTGAGTTATTTATTTAATATATATACATATGCACATAGATTAGATAAGTAGATAGATAATAGATTGTGTGTGTGTGTGTGTGTGTGTGTGTGTGTGTGTGTGTGTGTGTGTGGTGTGGATGACATGTCCCAGGATGTACAGAGGTCAGAGGACATCTTTCAGAAATCAGTTTTCTACTTCTACCATGTGGGTTCTGGGAACAGAACTTGGGTCACCAGGCTTGGTACCAGGCATCCCCCCCCAATGAGCCTCCTCACCAGCCTCAGAGTGTTTCTTACTGTAGCCTACTTTGCCTACTGCAAAACAAAAGTTTGGGAGTGTAATGCAAAAAAAAGTGTCTGTTGATTTGATGGGATTTATGATTATTGTGGGAAGAAGCAGATGTCCCCTTACTCTGTAAGAGATTATCTAGACAGCGTTAGCTGAGGTGGGAAGATTTACCCTAAATATGAACACCATCACTCTGTCTGTAAGCGGAAGTCATGGGCTGAATAAAGAGGAGAAAGAGAAATGAGCCCAGGCATTTATCAGCTCTTTGTTTTCCAGCTGTGGCTGCAGAGTGACCGGTCCGTTATCTGCTCCTCTCAGAGCTTCTCTCTGAGTTTCTTATCCTTGTTTCTATGACACAATACAGTAGCAAAGGTGACCCAGTGAAAAGAGAGGTCCAGGGAACAGTCCAGCACTGAAGGGGAGTTACAGCAGAAAGGTCACATTCCACCCGCAGTCAGGAGCAGGAAACACTGAACGCATGCATGTCAACTTGTCCTCTCCATCTATTCTGTCCCGGATCTCCTGCTCAAGGAATGGTTCTGCACACAGATAATTTGGGTCTTCTCCTCACTGGTTCAATTAATCAAGACAACTCCTCACTGACATTTTTAGAAGCCAGGCTAAGTCTATATAATTCCTCATAGGTGTGCCTAGAGGCCTGAAATTGAAACATACTGACCATGATGTCATCTCTGCTTTGGTGATCTTCCCTGAAACTGAACTCAAATCAACTTTGTTCCTTAAGTGGCTGCTGCCAGAAATTCTGTCAGAGGACTAAGACATGTAAGTAATGGAGAGAATAATTTGTTGTAGTGGGATTTGTCCCTACTACTGGTTTAATAAAAAGCTAATTGGCCAGATGGCAGACAGGAAGTGTGGGCAGGGCTACCAAACTAAGAAAACTCTGAGAACAGGAAGAGCAGAGCAAAGACGCCAGGAGAGACACTGGCAGAGACACCAGCAGATGCAGAGGAACAAAGACAACCATGCTGCTCTGAGAAAAGGTACCAAGCCACATGGCTAAACAGATAGATTAATGAAAATAGGTTGAGTTAAGATGAAAGAGCTAACTAGCAATATGTCTGAGGCATAAGTCAATCAGCAAGAAATTAATAGAAGCCTTTGTGTGATTATTTGGGGCAAAGCGGCAGCGGAGCTATGAGCGGGTCTGAACCTCAGGGCTAGGCTGGAAAGTCTGGGCCAGGAACTTCATATTACAATCTGTCATTGGTTTGAATCTTGATATAATTTTTAAATAAGAGAATGGGTAAAGGAAATATGGGAGTACTTAGTGGCCACAGAAGCCTGTCCTCAGAGAGCGTCTCCCTTCTGTGTGACTTAGTGGCAAAGATTGGAAACTGTAAGACACCTATGTCTCAGACTGCCCAAGGACACATGGGAATTTGTCAGTAGGTAACTCAGGACCTACAGATGAGACCAGCCTCATGGTGATTCTTACATCATGGTAAGTAAATCAGGAAGAGCACACACACACACATGCACACATGCACACACGCACACATGCACAAACCAAAAAGAAAAGTTAAACTCAGTTACCAAAATTCCCTAAGGTAAACTATACATTTCAGGCATTCAGGAAATGGTTTATAATATTTTGTAGTACTGAGGGTCAAACCCAGGGCCTTGCACATGCTAGAAAGCACGTTGTGGCTGAACTAGATGCTTGTTTGTTTTGAGACAAAGTCCCCCTATGTAGCCTAGGCCGGTGTACAATTTGATATATAGATTACGCTGACTCTCTTCTTGCTTCTGTCTCTAGAATATTGAAGAAATACATTTTGATTGTGGGAAAATCTGCATAATTGTACTGTATCATTTTAATCATGTCAAATATACAGTTCAATGACATTTAGAGCATTCATATCGTTGTGCAACCACCACTACCCACATCCAGAACTTTCACTATTCCAAAGGGAAAAAAAATACATCTTAATTCAGAGACACCTGGCTCTGTTTTGGTTTTGCTTCATAATAAGACAGAGAACAGTGCCAAGTGATTTTCAAGGTACTTCTGTATTGTCTTGTTTATGTATGAGCCTACCCTGTGGGCTGATGCATTTCTAGGGTTTTGTAAATTGTTCTTGGAAGGTTATTTTCTCTTTCTCGGCGTTAGCAACCAGGGATCAAATGGTTTTGTGTGTTCTTTTTACTTTTAAAAAGTCTTTTCCAGCTCACCTTTCATTACTTTCTTAGTCAAATCACATTTTCCTTCATAATTCTCAAAAAAAAAAAAAACCAAATAATTTGACCTTTGCCCCCAACTTCCTAAAATGCTGTCATTTCCTCCCATGCCCGACACTTTTAAAGTCACATTAACTCTTTTACAAAATGTATTGATCACTTACTCTAGTAGGTTCTAAAATCTTCAGAAGTGGCTGTATTTGCTTTGGTATTAATTTCATTTGACACAATAGGCTGCCTTCCTTTTGTGTTTCTGCTCTCCACTGCTATGGCCTGAGGAATTTTGGGCTACTTATGTATTTTCAGAGTCTCTCTCCACTTTGTCTTCCTTCATTTCCTCACCATATCTATTTAACTAGATGCTACTTGGAAAGCTAGGCTTTTTTCTCTTACAATCTTGCATTTTCTGAACATAGCATACACCCTTCATTCATCCTCTGACAGTTACTTAATATTGACTGAATGGCCCTAAGTTGGGTCATGGGTATAGATTTTAAGGTTATAATTAAATGACATATGCTACCTAAAAATCATGGCATGTTAGTTGGGAATGTAGCTCAGATAGTAGAGTGCTTGCCCGGCATGCATAAAGCCCTGGGTTTGATCTCCACCACTGCATACAGGGCATGGTATTACAGGTGTGTAATATTACATAACTCTAAATGTACTACATACTCAGGAAGTAGAGGAAGGAGAATCCAAATTTCAAGGTCTTCCTTGGTTATAGAACAAATTCAAGGCCTGTATGGGATATATAAGATCCTGTCTATCAATAAATATATACATTAAGATCACAACACCTTAACATTCTGTAGGTACAGCTATACTTAGTTAATAGCTGTAATAGGCAGAGAAAATTAGGTGGTCACTTTTACAGTCTCATGCACATGATGGATTTATAATAGTAATTGAACAGGTATGTAAGAGCTAGTGACATAGTATAGTGCAAATCTCCCAATGCTTATTGCTCTCATTTCACACATACTAATGAGGACATATGCTCTGGTGTGGTGGTAGAAATCATTTATCCAGCTATGGGAAAAATAACATCAGTACTTGGACCTCTGCTGACTTTGCTCACATTTTTATGTTTTTTTTTTTTTTTTTTTTTTTTATTTATATTGACAGACTAATAAAATCACTGAGTGTATTAAACAGAAGGCATGCCATTGCAAAGGCTATGTGCCTCCTCCCCTTGGAATCTGATAGGTGAGTGACAGACAGACTGTCCCCCCTTGGCTCCCTCTTCCACACAGTGGCTGCCATTTTCATTTCTGGTGTCTATTAAAATTTAATCACTGAACACTCAGAGAGACTCCAGTGTTCTCAGCGACGACAGAAAGATGAATTTGACAGAGGATGGCATGGTGATGCTCTTCTCTACACTGTTCGTGTTTAACAGTTAGAAACTTGGGCGGCAGCCTCAACATTCTGAAAATGCAGCCTTGGCTTTCTGTGATGGAGCCTACGTTATTTCCTAAACCCAGGAAACAAAGTGAGAGAAAGGGTAGATCCTCCAGCTTGTCTGCTATCTGAAGGCTATGATTTGAGCTCCTTCTCAGAGTGAAGTATGTATTATCTTTTCCAAATCCAGATGGTGGTTATCTGGTTTGATCATAGTTTAATGATGGCAAAACTCACTCAGGGCATTGTGAAGGTTCATGGTATACTCATCTCCTGTATTCTTTTTAAAATGTCAGTCTAAACGCTTTTAAAAACTCAGTGGGGGGTGGGGAGACAATGAGAGGCCTCAGCAGTATATGCCTTAGGACCTGAGTGATCAATCCCCCAAAACCCAATGTGGAAAAAAGGGAACCAACTCCTAAAAGTTGCCCTCTGACCTCCACAAGCCTACTGTGTGTGTGTGTCCATGCCACAGAGAGCGTGTATAGAGATCAAAGGACATCTTGCATGAGTCCATTCTCCCCTACTCTGTGTGTTTCAGAGATGAAACTCAGGTCATCAGGCTTGGTGACAAGTTCCTTTACCCACTGAGATCTCTCCAGCCCTGCTAGTTATTTGTATTCTGATACCATATCTATTAGCAAAGATGAAAGAACACACTATAGTTTTCACTTTCAATTTCCCTAGATGTATTCATGCATCCAACCCTTTCTCCACTTCTGCCCAGCTAACTCTTCCCACCCTTCTTTCCATACTCTGTTCTTGGGCTTGGTCTGTTTCCTATGGTTTTGTGCTTCAATATAGGCATCAAGAAGGGCTGGAGGACTGCTCTTATCCTGTTACTTATTCTGTTCCAGAAGAAGATGGAGTTTCCATTTCCCTAGTGGTTGGGAAGTATAGAGACATCATCCGATGACTTTCTATTATTATAGCCATCGACACTGCTGTGGAGACTAGACCTGTGTGAAAGGCATGCTTCCAGCCTCCATCACCTAGTGCTGGCCTCTGAGTAAGCCACACCCCACTTTGTAACTTATTATCTCTCATCTCTTAAAAGTAGGAAAAAATATATCCCTCATAGATCCAATGTCAGTCTTACCTAGAAAGCCTGATACAAAGCCTGCTCTGGAACTAACATGTACTGAATGACACCAGCAGGTAGGTTTCACAAGAAGCTATAAGCAATAGTTCCTCCACCTTCCCATAGTTCCTCAGCCCCACATGCAAGTTTGGTTTCTTTAGAAAAGGAGAAGTTGAGACTGTTGCCAGGCTAGAGAGAAAGAAAGGCAAAAGCTAGGTAAGACATCAGGACAGCAGCCAAGTGGTCTGGGACTCACTCATGTGCCGGTCCCTGGCTGCGGTGCTGGGCTCCACACCAAGACACAGCCCAGAAGGTCACCTGAAGGCAGGCTGCCTTCAGCCTTTCTTTGTCAGGCTCATGGGTGGCACTCCCTAATAAATTTCCTCAACCATGTGGCTAGAGAGTGGGGTTGGACCTTGATGCCCCTTCCATGCACTGACAGGCATCTCTTGCCAACTTAGGCCTCTATATGGCTACTGCAGTGTCTATATTACTGATATTGGCAGAGCTCCTGCTCTCTGAAAGTGTCTCTCTCCCCCAGCTTGTAAACACTTGATTTTCTTCTTTGTCTCAACACTGCAGTAGAAAACTAAACTCATCCTTTATTTCTCAAAAACCCCACCTTGGACACAAATAAGCAACTGACTGACTCAACAGGATGTACCTGTAGACTGACAGGGGTTGGGTCCAGACTCTCAGACCCAGGTGAAGCCTTAACTTCTTAGCCACAAAGGGCCTGATCCCATTATGGCACATTGTTAGAGGCACCAGGCTTCACAAAAGTATAGGTTCCTTGTCCCAGTGACATTCAGTGTGGACCGGACCCCATATGTGGAATTAAGTCTGTTCTTACAGGGGCCCTCCCTCTGTGACAGGGCAGAAGGAGGTTCTCTGTAATGCAGCATGAAATGGATGAGAGAAGGCGGGACCCAGGCTAAGGATTCATTTTTCTTATTGCCATATTTCTTTGCTTGTTATAGTTTCTTAAGACCCTAGAGCTCTTGTCGGCGACCTGTTTTCTGAATGAAGACGTCGCTGAGCTTTGAAGTCATAATTTATCCTGCAAGAGCTGCTAAAAGAAGCACTTTTTAGCTTATGTCCCTGTGAAGGCTGGGAATTCTAAGTCACCTCCTAGGGCTTGGGTAAATTGCAAAGTATAGAGTCTACTTACCTCAGGGAGTCAATTTTAACTTACTGCTTTTTCCTCTGAAGATAGTTTTCTGAAACATCCCCCCTCCCTTGCTTTCATTGCACATTCTAACTTAGGTTGTTCAATTGAGCTGTTTCTGATTTATTGACAACAAGTTGTTAACCGTGAGGTAACGTGGGACTTCGCCATCATTAACCATCAAACTAAACTTTGAAACTTGGCCTATGGCAAGTCAGGGACGCATTACATTTTCCCTAACTACTCAAATCATTCAGTATAAAAGTCTTTCTTCATCAGCCTGTGAGATGGACAATTAGGAGGCTTGCCCTGAATCTCTGAGCCTGGATTGAAATCCCACTCTTATTGGGGATTAGAACTGTGACCTTGGTAATCTCCTGTGCTTCTCTGCACTTAGTCTTCTTAGTTGTGAGGTTTGTCAAGCTTATCTCTTCCTCACAGGATTGTGGTATGTAAGAGATGGCTTCAGATGGACAAAGACTGGAAAGATGTATGCCATAGGAAGCTAGTGTAAATATGGATTCTTAGTGAACTGTCTTCTAAGTGTTAAATTTCAGAGAGACACAGACAGACCAGAAGAGTGATATTACTAAAAAACAAACCAGAAATCTTTGACCTTCATGGCTCAGTTATTAAATGACTCTTCTATGAAAATACCTCTAATGTAAAGATGTTTGTAAATCTCACCAAAGGTATTTTGTTAAATATAATCAGGTGTGTTATCTATTTAAGTCTTCTGGGTCTGACAATGTGTGATTTGGAATCCCATGTTTTAACGCTTGAAGTGAAATGTCTTCAGCATGCAAGTTTGGATAATAAAACTCATCTGACTGGGTTGACCTATATTGAGTGTCCAGTACCTCTGGTGTCTCCTCCTCCTCACCTCTTCTGTACCTTCCTACACACTCTCAAGAGACACATATAAGCACACTCTGCAAGTTACGGAGAAGAAAACTAATAAAAACACATTTCCATCTTCATATGGTATTGCTTTTTCTACCCGCTATTTTCAGGGTAACTACTGAAATTTGTCTATTGTAGACAGAGCTATTCAGACAACACCCCATGTCCTCTGATAGGCAGTGCGGTTTCCCTAAGAGCTTCTTTTGGAACCCCCTAAAATGTACCTTTGTCGTAACTCACAAAAAGTCACAAAAGAGCAAAACATTTAGGGCTATGTGTCTGCAGACTGGGTAGAACATTTTATCCCCCGCCCCCCATGATCCAGAAGTTATAAGTATTATATTCTTTAATCTTTAGTGTTGGGCTAACAGGGCTCTTATTAAATCTACTTTATTGCCGGGCAGTCCAAGGACAAGTCTAGGAATTTCATCAGTTCACAATAAGCCAGGTTGATCACCTAGTTTCCACAACTCATCTGTTTGGATTCAAGTCCTTTCATAGTTGGGGCAGGTTTGCAACTTCCATTTCTGTAGCATGAAAATATGTAAGGGGGAGGGGGCTACACAGCATTAAACCTGAGGCCAGAATACTGTCTCAAAGCAATTGTATACTCTTCCTTCAGATCCTACGACCAAGGTTAGGTCCTGTTTGAGTCTTCAAGGTCTGCGATTGTCTATTCATTTTTAATGATCACCAGAAAGGTCTGTGTACTTCTGGGTGGGGTGTGAGGATTTCATGAGATCTTAGAGAGAATGGTTTATGTTAGTCTCTAAGAGCCATGCCCTTTGAACTCTGACATTGAGCCATGCCCTACCCTAGGCTCTGATGTCACAGCAGGCTTCCTTTAAAGTCTCCACGTGTCTGCCTCTCTCAGTCTTGTCTTGGGAGCTCCCTTTACTCTCTCCCTCTTCCTTTCTTCCTTCCTTCCTCCTCTTCTCCTTTCTTCCTGCCTTCTCTGCCACTATAACCACAATCTCTCTGTTAACCATAATCATATACAATAAAACTCTTTCTACATAGAAACAGTCCTTAAGAGTCTCGTGCTTTTCACAGCTGCCTTCTGCTTGCCACCATAGAAACCTGCCACCAGATAACTAGGTATATGTGAATCATGCCATTATATGCTCAAAACCCTAACACTTTACAAGGGGCAGTGTTTTGTCAACTTGGCCAAACTGGAATGATCTGGGAAGAATTTCAGTAGGGAAAATGCCTCTATCACGTTTGCCCATAGTCAAGTCTGTGGAGGCATTTTTTGATTGATGATTGATATGGGAGGGACTAGCACATTGGGGTAGTGCCACCCTTGGGCAGATGGTCCTGGATAATATAAGATAGAGAGAGCTGAGTGAACCATGGAGAACAAGCCAATAAGCAGTGTTCCTCTATGCTCTGCTTCAATTCCTGCATCTAGTTTCCTGCCTTGAGTTCCTACCTGGTTTCCCTTAGTAATGAACTGTCTGTCACCTGGAGTTGTCATCGAAAGTAAACCCCACCAAGTGGTTTTTTTGTCTATTATCACAGTGATAATAGAAATCAAACTTGAGAGTCTGGAGAGATGGTTCAAGTACTGGCTGCTCTTCCAGAGGGCAGGGGTTCAAACCCCAGCCCCCACATAACAGCTCACAACTATCTGCAACTATGGTTCCAACACCCTCACACAGACAAAACATCACTGCATACAAAACAAAATAAAAATCATTTTTAAAAAGAAAAAAAGGAAGTCAAGCTAGAACAACCATATTCTTAGCAACTTACCCAGTGCTAGACACACAGTCAGGGTTTAATAAGCAATCTGTGCATTCTTTTGATGTGATTCCTTCCTTAAACAATTATTTATAAAGTTATGTTTATATGCCGATGCCCATTTGTGTGTACAGTTACATTAGTGTAGGCTCCTATAGAAGCTAAAGGAAGACATTGGTTCCCCTGGAACTGAAGTGTTTGAGGGCCAGCTGTTATGGATGCCGGAAACTACTCCATCTCCCTAGAAGAGCAATGAACACTCTCAAAGCCTTGCTGTGATTTTTATTCCTTTGTTGACCACTGACTCTCAGTTGCTCTGCAGAGGTGCTAAGGATTCAGTGATTTTAAGTGATTATACTCTTACCCTACTTTTGTACTCAGTGCTAAAAACTGAGGGAGAATTTGAAATGTCTGATAGGTCTCCTTGGCAAGAGGACTTAAAAAATGTAGCTGGTAAGATGGGGCTTGTCCAAATTAAATGTGAAGTTTGATCAATGGGTCCCTAGCTCTAAGCAAAATACAGTTTTAGAGAATGGACTAGAAAAGGACTATGTGGGGGTCAGAGCTTCACTAGGAAAGACTGAAGTATGTCCATGAGTAGGGGTGACGCTTACTGTGGGGATGCATGGCCTGGCTGATATGAGGAACAGCCACTGACCAAATTGTAGTGGGGGTGTGAGAAAGGAAATAAAGACAATTTGTGAAATGTATTTAATGATCTTGAAACCACCTCTGGAGCCTGGGACTGTGGTGGTCAAAAGGGGAAGGACAGTTAGTAAGGCTTGGTGGCTGGAGGATGACATGGAAACTCATCCTTGCTCTCCTCCACCTCCATGGTCTCTGGATCACTCAAACCAACACTGAAGATTTGATTTCAAATTCCCCCTTCATTCAGTTTACTGTCTACAAGGCAGAGGCTTTCAAAGGTGTAATTTGAATCCAGAGGGCCTTCTCTTCTTCTTCTTCCTCCTCCTCCTCCTCTTCCCCTTTCTCTTCCTCCCCCCCTCCTCTTCTTCCTCTTGTGTTGGGGGTGAACTGGGATTGCTCGTACTGAGTTGAGCACTCTCCTACTCAGCCACATCCCCAGTATACCAAATACAACCAACTGACCTAGGCAGCAATCGGGATCATATTTTAAATGCCAAATTCTGACATCTTCCTCAATACTGCACCTAAATTCTGCCTTAGCAGATTGGAGTTTAGTGAGCTAAAGGTGGCCCATGGGCCCAAGTCTGTGGCAACACCCTGAAGAGTAAGTGGCCAAAAGACGATTAAACATCTCAGAAGATAGATAGCCAAGGGAAAGCACACTGGAAGTAAAGTATGTAATTAGCCTCTCTCGACTTTTTCACAGTTTAAATGCCACACAAGAACCATTCCTTTCTTTTCTAATAATTTGGGCACTTACCTAAATTTGGTAAGTAGAGTTATCTATGCTAACGGCAGAGAAATTATTCACTCTCCAAAGCCCAGGTAGTAAGAATACTGAAGTTCACCTTAATCCAAGGACATACTGAAAGCTGATAATTGAATTTATGTCTCTCTATCCACCTTGCCCAGAGTAGCTCATTTGAAACTACAATTAGTAGCAAATTATGGTTGAACTGACTTTCCCAAGAGCCAGTTCTTTCTGCTAGGAACCATTTAAAAGATCAAACTGATCCAGCCACTAAATCAAATGGGTCCATCTAGGGGCAGTGGTTTGTCCCTCCTCCCACCCCCTTCACAGGCTTAGTTGGCTTCTCTTGGCAAAAAGCTTAGTTCTGGGTTTTGCTACACTTGTCTTGTTTGTTCTGATAATGCTTAAGGCTAGACACTTAGTGATAGAATGCAAAATGAGGAGCTTTGGCAATAGCTCAGCGGTGGTTGAAAGGACTTTCTGTGTTCTGCTTGGCGCTCTTGTAGATGACCCAGGTTCAGTTCCTAGCACTTGTATAATGGCTCATGATTACCTGTAACTCCAGTTCCAGGGGAATTCCATGCCTTCTTTTGACCTTCTCTATGTGCATATACTCAGGCACATAATGATAATAACAATTTTAAAATACATTTTTTTAAAAAAAAACACAGAATGAGTGGAGCATAGTGGCTCATACTTTTAATTCCAGCACTAGGAGGTAGAGGCACATGGATCTCTGTGAGTTGAAGGTCAGTCTGGTCTACGTAGAGACTCCTGACTGGAAATAAAAACAAACAAAAACAGATGAATGATGAAATATTCATCCTCACTGTACCTCCAGGTGAAGAAGGAAAGAAAACCCCATTTAGTAGAACCCTGTCCAGTTTCTTTAACAGTACGTAGAGGCTTTGTGCACAGTCAGGGGGCCTCAAGGTTGACACCTTCATTTATACCTAGAAAAGAAAGACTGGACAGCCTGAGTTACCCTGAACTCTGCCCAATCAGAGTTCTGACTGTGAGAACGGGTGGCTGACTGGAACAGAGTTGGAATGTGAGGTGCACAGCGTGGGCCCTGAGTGCGCGATGAATGAGCTTCGGTAGAGTTAAAATCTGAGGGAAGTGCAGAAAACATTTTGTTTCCTATAGAACGGCACCTGGGGGAAAAGCTTCAATAATACTTTATGTTCTTTTCACTTTCCAATCTAGCGCAGCCATTGCACGCGAGATAAAGTCAGAGAGTTCTAATAGCAAGAAAATGTATTTGGGGGCTAATCTTGCTCCTTCCCTCCCTCCCTCCCTCCCTCCCTCCATCCCTCCCTCCCTCCTTCCCTCCCTCCCTCCCTTTCTCTCTTTCTCTCTTTCTTTTTTCTTTATCTGGAAGCAAAAGATAATTGGGCTTTATTTCATATGATCCCTGCCGGATTTAAAGCCAAGTATTTGTTAGAGAACGTAGGCTGTTTTTTCAGGCTAAATGAATGACCTTTGTTCTTCCATCTCAAGGCATTAAACCTATGGTCCCTGGACTAGAGGAAAGAGCTTTTGAGTCACCAACCAAAGGCCTCAAAAGCAACACTCTGCTTCCTCATGAACAGGCAACCTTCCACTGTCTCAAGGAGAAATTCAGCTGAATTTGATTTGAAAGCCAACACCTTTTTCAGAAATGTTAAGAATTTTGTTGCTTAGATTTTGTGCTGGGCACTGAATGGGTGGGCCTCTGGCGGTTCTCCAGGACCACCCTGCTTCTGACTGCCAGCCAGGTATCTTTCAGACTCTAGATGAAGAAAATACTTACTAGAAAAGACATTTTATCCATTCTGATTGATACCCTCTTCAAGGTCCGGATGATGATCTATGTTCCGAAATTTGACTGACTTCAGCAGCTTTAGCTCTGTAAGGAGGATCAGTTTCTCAGGAAAGGGAACCAGGTAAGGGATAGACATCCATCTGTCACTCTTTGTGGGCCTTTGTGTCTATGGAAAAGATATAATTTGAAACTGATATCCCTTAAGGTATTCACAAGCTACACTTCGATGCATTTTGAAGAATCCACACGGTATGGCATCATCATAGGAACTGGATGTGGATGCAAGCCCACAGGAAGAAGGTGCTTGTGTGGTATGACTTGCCTCAGGCTCTCTCTCCTGCCTCCTTATTCCATTGTGGTTCTACTGAGCAAGCCAGAACTTCAGGGGCAGCATCCTCTGCAGCCTCCTCTCAGCATTTTTATATTGCTGATGGTGTCACCAACCAACCAACAAACAAAAAACCGGGATTTCTCTGTATAGCCCCAACTGCCCTCGTTCTCACAGAGATCTGCCTGCCTCTGGGATGAAAGGCATGCACCTTCTTGCTCTTGTAAGCGTTTTGTAGACTCCGGCTGCTTTGAGGGCGGACTTCTTCTTCTCACTTTCCTTCTTTTCCTCAATTATAGCTCAGTTCATTGTTCATCTAATTTTCACAATTCTGTATCTTATTTTGTATTTGAGGGCAGTGGGGTTCAAGAAATGTGAGTGCCTCCTGTGCAGTACAGGACTTATGACAGGGATTCTTCTGTTTCTCCTATCTTGTCATTTCTCATACATGTGAGAGAAAAAAAGTGTGTGCAATTTATTTATGGAGAAATTCATTAAAAGTTTTATTGAAGAGAATAAAAACAAGATAAAGCGCCAGGATTTGTGAAGGCCTCTGTCTCCTGAGGTTAGGAGCTATGGTTACTGCTTATTGTTGACACAGGGTCTCAAGTGGCCCAGGCTGGTTTTGAACTCACCATATAGATGAGGCTGGCCTTGAGCTCTTCACCCTCTTTTGTCCATTCTCCTCTCAGTACTGGGAATACAGACATGAGCCACTATGTTGCCATGCCCCCCCCCCCCCGAAGCTTTTCATATATCATTTTATTTGAACTTCTTAAAAAAAAATCAATTCTGTGAACTAGGTATTGTTATCTAAATGAAGTGTGTGAGAGGTGATCGTTCAAAGAGGTGAGGCTTCCTGCTTTTTAAGGATTGCCCTTCTGGGAAGAACTGTGCTGGGACCTATGCCTGACTTAGCCAGAGGCTGTCCTGTTATGGCATCCCTCCAGAGTTCTGTGGGAAGCATCATCCTGGACTCTAGAGAGGAAGTCCCCCAAAGTGGGGGGCAGGGCTTCCGACATGATAGGAAGGCACTGAGGGGTGACCTGTCGTTCCTGGGAACCCGCCCTGATGCTCTGCGTTCATCTTGGAGGATATTTTTCAGCCGTATGTGACAATAGCAGACAAACCAGGCTCTTGGCGTGGTGTTGAGAATGGGGACACTTAGTGTGCAAGTGGGGCACGGAGAAAGCAGTAGTGAGGCCTTTCTGTAGAAGGTGAAACTCTTAGCCCAGCCTGCCCGAGGGACAAATAATAAACAGAAGACAGACAGTAAGCTCCTAGGGAACACTCTGGGCATCCCTTTAGGATGATTTGCCCCCCAGGTGGCCTTCTGAATAGAGGTGAGAAAAGAGACAATGAGAAGGAATTTACAGCTGCTGACCAAGGCAGCCTGGTTAGGACACAGTATTGCCTTTTCGGCTTGTCCCAAGCCTTCATTCATGGTATTTGTCTTTGAAGAAATCCTGACTCTGATCATTGCTACTTTTCCCTCTCTCCGGGGAACTGTCTTGGATTCACTTTAAGAAGGTAAATTGTCAGAACTTTGTTTTTTTCTGTTTCTCAAAACTTGCAAACTGGTAAAGTGATTTAAGTATGAAGAAAGGCCATTGAACTTCATGTTCTGTTTTTCCTTCAAAGAGTAGAAGTGGCTTTAAAGAGATCAGAAGACTAACTGGTGCTATTTTCATAATTCTCATAAGAAAATAAAATCCCAAGATATAAGAATAACATCATACCGGGTCCACAAGTTTCCCAGAACTTAGTTTTCACACACACACACACACACACACACACACACACACACACACACACACACACACACACACTCCATTCTCCACAAAAGATGGCTTGGGAATGCTATATTTTTCGTGATGCTTTGACAAGGTTGAAAGAATCAGTCCACTCATAGGAGTTGCATTTCCAGAATTATCAACAAAATGAAAAGCTCTAACAGCATCTCCTCAGAGTGGACTCATCATCAGGCTGTGGGATTTCCTTCATAGCACCTCTGCTGAGTTCTATTCTGGCACAGCTCAGGGTGACCTATTTTGCTCTTTCATTACAAGATTTTGCATAGGAACTAATAAGCCAGATGAGAGAATCTGATGTTAAAACCCGTCCCTGAAACTCAGCAAGGCTTCTCTCCTTCAAATCCCTAGGCCAGGTTCATGAATTTTGTTTATGTATTTCATTATTGATATGATGTGTGGTGGTGAGACATGGATAAAAAATTAAAACATAAATTCATCAGAAGGACCCATCGTGAAGCTAGATTAGAATTTGAACCTCTGAACTTGCCCACACCTCCTGCCACACAAATAACAAGGTCATTACTAATCACAAACAAATGCAGCTCTCTCTTCTTCACAGTAACAGGCTAGAAAGCAGACCTGAGAATGCTTGCATCGCTCATAACATAACATCCCAAACCAAAACAAAAGCAACTTGCTAAAAACAACAGAGAAGTCAGCTCCCGGCATACCCTGGTAAACTGCCAAACCTGGTTTCTGACCGCTTGTCTTGTGGGAATGACAATCCCAGACAAGGGCTCTCCACTGACAACTTCACCCTCCCCTTAGACATTTACTCCTGGGAACTGACAGCAAAAATCAGGTGAGAATCTCACTTCTACCGTTGTAACAAGGCTGCTGATTTTTATTAGGTAATTTCGTCAGTGGGGCAGTTAAGAGACTGTGTGGAAGGAAATGCCATATTTATGAGGTTATAGGATAAACTCCATTTTTCACGCCCTAAAAAGTAATTAGAGAAGCTTCCATGTTGATACTCAGTCATCCATGCTTTCACTCAAACGCCAATAAATGTGAATATCCAATCCAGGTGGTGATGGTAACTTTCTTTATCTTTCAGGTGTGTGGGGGAGGGAAGGGGGGGACAGGGCAGCAAGCTTACACCAAAGCTCTGGGTGGGGTTGGGGGGTTGCTCTTCTGGGGATTAGTTTTGGAAATGTAGAAGGTGAAAGGTGAACTTAGTAAATTGAATTTTGTGCTGCAGATCAGAGGCCATGTTAATGTGTGACCACAGTAGCCACAATCGACAGGATGCCTCCTAGATGTTCTGTTGATAATACCTACAATGATACTATAAACTATTGTTCTAAACTAAATCTTGGGTGTTTTCACCTTTTACCTGCTAGTATCATTAACTCTTGAGGCCTGCCTCCATAGGTATTCATGCAGAGGATCAAAGTCTACACTTTCCTTGGCCTCTGAGTTGCTTAGGCACTACAAGCCACCTGCAGCCATTTAAATGTAAATTCATTAAGATGCATTAATCCGACAACTCTCTGCCTCATCAGCCACTACAACTCAGAATACTTTGGAACCACATGTAGCCAGTGGAAACTGTGACCATTCTTGTCTTCATAGGAAGCTTTGTTGGACAGCACGGAAGCTGGACAGCCTTGGGACATTGGTGGCCTTAATATGTCCCCTTCCCTGTTGTTTGCTCTTACTTCTGGCCCTAGAGACTCTTGCTGAGCAGAGCAAAGATGCTTTGGTTCCCTACTGGCTTTCCAGTGGAAAAATATAAAATTTTCCTTAAGCACATTGCTGACCTCTGTCTGCCTAGTTACTTACTCTACTCTTGGGAAGAAGACTTTTCCTAACTAGTTAATCAGGGGAGAATAATTGGGAAGCTGTCTACACCAGTTCTGCTTGCTGTCCCTCCAGAGCTCTGCCCCTATGCTGGATATGGTTTAGGGGCATCCTGAACATCTTCTGTTTGCCTTTTAATCCACTCCTTACCATCCCACTTCTTACGGTGAGAGCCAGAACATCATAAAATCAGGTTAATAGTGGGATGAAAGAACAACATCTGGGGCTGGGTGCAGGCAGCGTCAAAGACACAGGGAACAGCAAGAGCAAGTGACATAAGACATTGATCTGCTATTTTTGCAGCCAGCTCCTATCCCTCAGGTCATACCTATAACTGCATGTGGGTAGGAGACTTCTTTGATCAGCTGATAAAGGAGTTAGAGGCCACATTTGATTTGCAGATGAGTTGACTCTTATATGGCTGTAAGTTGAAAATGGCCTGCTTTAGTGCACTCCACCCAGCGGTAATCCTGAAAAAATAAAAAAGAATGAACATATTTAGTGAGTATACATGGCCATACAGTTTATGTAGAAAAAGAAGAAGTATACAGTAAAAGAGCCTGGAAGTCCATGTTCAGTCATAAGTGACATGTTTGGCAGATGATGACCCTGAAGGGAATTGAGTGTGAGATTAGGAGTAAGGAAGTCTGGGGAAGAAGCATATGGAAAAAGAGCGTGGTGTGTGACAAGCTTGTGTTAAACAGAATGCACACAGTGAGCATTGGCCACAAAAGAAGCAACTAACCACCAACTAAGCATGGTGGCTTGGTCAGCTAACACCAGTTACAAGCTTCATGTTATAGTGACAGTGGAAATTATGCATGAGCCAATACCATGGAATCCTCCTCACTGAGCCTAACTTGCTACTGATAAATATCCAGACATTTAGGAACAGCAGTCAGCACTGAGCCACTGGCTTGGCTCCATCCTCAGTGGACATCAACCATCCAGTTGGTGGCAAATGATTACATTGGACACCTTCCATCTTGGAAGAGTCAGTGATGTGTATTGACTGAGTCAACATGTAAACTGGGCACAAAGACTGTGCCTAGAGGCATCTGTCAGCATAACTATCAAAGGGCTACAGAGTGCCTGGTTCACTGACACAAGAGCCTATTTAGCATTACACTGGACAGAGGGACCAGGGTAAAGCCCAGGAGGTGTAGCAGTAGGCCATGATCATAGTCCCCACTGGCCTTATCACAAACTGCAACACCCAGATGATGAAGTCTATAAAGTGGTGAAACAATTTTTAATAAGCAGTGAGGACACAGCTTAGAGATAGACATCATCCTCCAGGACACAGTGTCTGTCCATCCCTAGTCAGTAACAATTTTATAGACAGTTTCTGCATAGGTAGCATTATGAATACGGGAATCAAGGAATAAAAACAGATATTACTTGCTTATGTCAGACTGTATCACCCTTTCAAGAATCTATGCATCATTTTTTACTGTACATTTAGGTTTCTGGGGCAGGAAGGTCTCAGTTTTCAGAAGGAACATTTCCTTCAGAAAATTCAGCAGGAGCCTTACTAATTCTAATTACACTATTGCCAGATATTCATGCCACAGTCTATCATTCAGGGGAAGCAGCTTCCATCCTTCCTAGAAAGAGTAAGGAATTCTGTTGACCACTAAGAGGTAGGGCTGCTGTCACACATCAAGGTGGTCTAGAAATTTCTTCATTTATCTTTAATAGCAATTGGACCGATGTAACAGCCATAATTTAAGAATGGCTCAGAGTAACCTACCGGTAAGCCACTGGCATTATGTATGTGAATTTGTATATGCATCTGCCTTGCTATGTTGGGAAAACACAACTGTATTCTTGAAGTCATCCACTTATAATTTTCCTGACCCCCTTCTGCATACATTCCCAAGCCTTTGGGGAGGGGTGTAATACAGACATCCCATTTAGGACTAAGAACTCTCATACCTTATTATTAGCACATTGACCATTGTAGGTCTCTGTGTTAATTGCCACCTGATGAGGGCTAATTTACCGATCTATGTGCACAGTATTAGGAGTCTGTCATTCAGCAATTGCTATGTCAATTAGGAGTCTGTGTCATTCAGCATTGCTATGTCCATTCAGCAATATTTAAAATTTTTTTGTGTATTTGTGTCCACACTTATGTTCATGTGCACAGGCTTGTACACCTTGTTGTATGTATATAAACCATATGCATGCAGGTGTCTACAGAAGGCATGGGATCCTCTGGAAGCATGGGTTCTGGGCCCTCTGCAAGAACAGCAAAAGCCCTTAGCCACTAAGCCATCTATCTCTCTGGCTCTCCATCCTTGTTTCCTGAGGTAGGGTCACTGATGGTCAAGTCCATGCTGTGATGGCTATTCTTGGTTGTCAACTTGACTATATCTGGAATGAACTACAATCCAGAAATGGAGGGCACACTTATGATTTGAATCTTGAGACTGAAAGACATGGGCTTCTGATCCAGATCTTGAGGCAGAAAGACGCATTTAATCTGGACCTCACATTTCGCTAGAAGCCTCTATAAGGACATGGAAGAAGGGAGGTTTTTGTTGTTGTTTCTTTACTTGCTTGCCTTCATCTTGTCAGCGCATCCATTCCTTCACTGATACTGGATTCTTCTTCAGGATCCCAGCATTTACAGAGGAGCAGCTGAGACATCCAGCCTTGTGGAATGTCTAGCAGCTACTGCTAGATTCTTGGACTTTTCATTCACAGCTACCCAATGTTGGACTGCAGCTCGTAATTCCAATAAATATACATGTGGGGGTGAGAGAAAGAGAGAGAAGAGGGGGAGAGGGAGAGAGAGGAGAGAACACTGACTAAGCTAGACTGGGTCACCAATGAGTTATAGGAGTTGGCCTCTCCTCATTATCCACCCCAAAGTTCTGGGGATACAAGAGTACTCTTCCACACCTGGCTTTTTATGTGTGGGTTCTGGAGATCTAGATTTCCATTTTTATGCTTGCATACTAGGCATTTCCCCAACTAAAATACCTCCCTAAATCTCCATATGTTTATTTTTAATTAAATAAATTTTATATTTGAGTGTTTTTTTCTGTATTTATGTATTTTCATCACGTGCACATGCTTGATAACTGTGGTGGCCAGAAAAGGATGTTGGAGCCCCTGGAACTGGAGTTACAGATAATTGCTAGTCACCATATGGGTTCTGGAAAATGAACCTGGGACCTCTGTGAGAGTATCAAGTGCTCTTAATTGTATCCAGTCTTATTTATTTACTTACTTATTTACTTATTTACTTATTTACTTATTTACTTATTTACTTATTTACTTACTTACTTACTTATTTATTTATTTATTTATTTATTTATTTATTTATTTATTTATTTATTTATTTATTTATTGCTTTCAGAGCTTCTGAAAGCGTTCTGAAGCAGATTTCAGATTAGAGATCATACACTTCCACAAATAAATAAAACTTATGGTTCCAGTTTCCCAGAGTTCAGCCACTTAGGATCCACAGTCCATTCATTTTGGTGATTTTTTATTATGGATGTATTCTAGTGCCAAGGATGATTCACAATAAAGTCATTTCATGCAGTCACACTGGAATTAAAAGTTGTTTTTACATGTCCTGTGAGCACAGTGAGGCAACCCATGATTTTCAATGAAGTCACCCAAAATTTAATAGGAAAGACTTTTGGGGTGCTGCTGTGTTGCCTGATCTAAGTATTTGATCATTTAAGGTCAGGCCCTTTATGTTTTTAACAAATGAATACTGTTATCCCTCAACTATACTTTACAAACTTTTGATATGCATACAAATAAATAAAAATATTAAGTGAAGAATTGTTTGTAATTGTAATAAAGAAGGCAAAAACTTAATAGGGACTAAATAAACTATTTTTACAATGACATGAAATACAGTTGTCAAGCCAATGAGGCATAGATTCAAATGCTAACATAGAAAATCTTCAGGATGTATTGTTAAGTGAGAGAGGTGATTACAGAGAGAGAAATGCATTATGACTATCTACTTAGGGTTACTTACACGAAAATGATAGCCCATAGAGTGCACTGAGTTTGGTGAGAGGAACCAGAATACACAGAGTGTCTGAGGCCCATCATTGTTCCTTCCTTCTGGTTTTGCTATGTTATTTCCGCCTCCTCGCCACTCCACTTTCCTCCCTTAATCACGGCGTTATAGGAGTTAAAGATAGAAACCAAGTCTCTGTCCCGTGACTGTTTGTGTTTCCTCTCATTAACAGCCAGTTGAACTCAGTTGATTAGCAACATCTCCAATCCAGACTGCTAGTTAAAGTGTCAAAATAAACGGATCTATTACCTGCACCCTGGCGCACAGGATCCAGTTGATGAATAATTAATTGAGCAGCAATATGATGTGTTAGATGAAAATCTGCCTGCTGTGGCTACCTCAATAGCTTGAAGATAAACCACAATTTGGCAGAGCTAAAATAAATAAATATTTGAATAGCAAATATCTTACAGTGTAGATTAAATGACAAAAATATAGTGTTTTTACTGAGGGAAGCATTATTAGAGCATGCAAAGTGCTTAAGTTGAAACATTCCAGTCTCCGGGAACTGATTGCGTTTGTGTCAAGGATCCAGAGGTTGCAGAGGTGTCTGTTTTTTCTTTCATTTGGGAACTGTCCTATCTTTCTCTGGTATAGTAGGATTTAAATGTGTAGGTTCTCTGTTATTCATAGTTCTGTGATGGGCAAACCGTCATGGGTGGGGTAGAAGAGGCTGGCAGTGCTGATGAAGGAGCAGTGTTTGTAGCTCTGGTCTGCAGAACTCTGTGCCATAGTTTAAGGATGAGCCCAGTCCTGCAGTGCACACATACGGTAGAGACAGCAAGTGAGAAATGGCCGTCCAAAGGGAGCATCTTTGACGATGAAGAAACAAGATGGAGGCTACCAGATGATACAGGAGATCTAGTTAAATTCAAATTCCTTATCAACAATGAGTACTTGAAAATGTAATTATATAGTAGATATTTCACAGTCAACTAGATTAGAAGTTATTCACTGCTTGTCCAAAATTCAATCTGAGATTTAATTGGGTGTCTCAACTCTCCCTCCCTGCTTTTCTTCTAACATTGAGTAGCAAACTGAGAACCTTTTCTGTGTGAAGCAAATACTTTATTACCAAACTATATACTCAATTTGGATTTTTGCTTTTTTTGGTTTCTTGAGATAGGGTTTCTTTGTGTAACAGCTCTGGCTTTCCTGGAATTAACTTTGTAGATCAGGCTGTTCTCAAACTCATAGAGATCCTCCTGCCTCTGCCTCCTAAGTGCTGAGATTAAAGACATGCACCACTATGATTGGTACACCTTTGCATTTTTGTTTGCTAAAAAATCTACCAATTAATCTGGGTGTATTGTTACACACCTTTAATCCTAGCGCTCTGGGAGGTAATGGGAGGCAGATCTCTATGAGTTCAAGGACAGCCTGGTCTACAAAGTGAATTGCAGAACAGCCAGAGCTCTATAGAGAAACCCTGTCTCAAAATGACAACAACAATAACAACAACAAAAAACCCCAAAGAACCCCAAATGTATTGGTTAAATAAGAACGTATGTAGAATATTTAGATTGAATAAATGAATTTGGAAGTAGATTGTTCTGTTTGCTCCTTGTCTTTACTGAGTCCAAAATAATAAATTATGACTGACATTTTGAAATTAAAATGTTGATGTTGAATTAATTTATGGATTAATTTTCTAAAAATTGGAGCACCCTGTAATAAAACAGATTGTCCCCACTGTGTCTCTGCATCAGCAGAATTGCTTTCTCAACACTTGGAATCAGTAAGAGCAGGAGAGACTATTTTAAAATGTAGGGACACATCCACGGACAGGATTCTCCACAGACAGACTTTTCTCTCCTCTTCTTAGCTACTTTCAGGGACTATCACTATACTCATAATGTCATCACCTAATTTGTGGTATGGCAGACCAGTGGAACTTCCTGTCTCTTCCTGGGCACTCCTAAAACACTTCCGGACTTCCTGTCCTTGCACTATGGGATGGTTTGTTTCTCTGTCAGTCATCCACTAGAGAAAGCAAAAGAACAGCATGCATGTTAAGATTCACTCATGTACACTATCAAACCATAAATGCATATACTTTATTAAACGCTATCATTTGTGTTGGCTTAGGGCTTAGGAGCCCTCCTGAGTATTTACTTTGGGGAAAGGGACCAGCAAATGAGGACAGGAGAGGAAAAGTCATTATGTCTTCTATCTTCATGAATGGACATAGAAAGAAATTGCATCAAGACAGTGGCCATTTACCTGTGTGGAGCACTGTGGAAGCCCGCCCTGGAGTAGGAAAGTCACTTTCTGTTTCTTTCAATTGAATGGTAATATTAATTTAAAGGTGAATGCTGAGAAAACCTCTAACATTTCTTTTGGGGGAGCATTACTTGTACCTGAGGGCATTGTACTCAATTCAAAGTTCACATTTTTTTTTTTAATTCTTTGCATGAACCTATAGCTGTGGGAGTGTCTATGGCCTCAGTGAAGGGGAAAATTACCCAAGGAATGACACCCACAAATCCTGATGCAATCATGGCCCTTGGCAAGCCCTGACTATTAAACAATTAGAAGAAAACCAACCTTGTACTTCTCCTTTTGATAACTTGAACTATACAAAGTTAACAATTCATGGGCAAACAACGCTAAGGAGCAGTGTGGTTATTTGAATGAGAACGGCCCCCATAGGCTCAGATATTTGAATACTAGTCCCCAGTTCTAGAACTGTTTGGGAAGAATTAAGAAGTGTGACCCTGCTGGAGGAGGTGTAAAGTGGAGGTGGACTTTGAGGTTTCAAAAGCCCACACCATTCCCAGCTTGCTCTTCTCTCTCTCTCTCTCTCTCTCTCTCTCTCTCTCTCTCTCTCTCTCTCTCTCTCTCTCTCTCTCTCTCTCTCTCTCTCCCCCTCCTCTAGCTCTCTGCCTCACACTTAAAGATACAGATGTAAGCTCTCACACTGCTCCAGGGCCATGCCTGCCTGCTACCCTGTTCTCTGCCTCACTGTCTGAAGCCATAAGCCCCAATAACATGTTTTTTCTATACGTTGTCGCGGTCATGGTGCCTCTTCACAGCGATAGACAAGTAAATAAGACAGACTGTAATTTCATATAGTTCAACTAGGGCTTCTTAATATTCCTTTCCTTGTTATTTAAACATTTTTATGAAATGTTCTTTTATCAATAATTGAAGAATACCAATAATTAAAGATACCTTTTGGGTGGGCATGATGGTATATGCCTGTAATCTCAGTACTTCAAAGGTGAAGGCTGGAGTGTCAGGATCATTTTCAAATACGTAGCTAAGTTCAAGGCCAGCCTAGGCCACATGAAATACTATCTCAAAAAACCAAAAGACTCTTTAATTTATTAATTATAGCCTGGTATTTATAAGCTTAGCCCACATTCCTGGTGATTTCTTCCCAGAGAATTCAAGTACAAAATTCAGACATTCTGACCTTTGTTCATCTCCTAGGAGAAAAATAAAAGGTATATGAAATTTCCTATTGGTGAGCTTTCCTTTTGTCTTAGATGGGCTCATCACCTGCAGTGGTTTCTCTGTTCCCCCCAGAGGCAATCCTATAACTCACTGCTCAGAATCTATGCAGAAAGACAAGCTCTATATTATAATTTGTTGACAGATGGGCTTTTGTTCTGAGCAATGTCTGAGAAGCTCTGTTAGCATGCAGTTTCCCCTCTGCTCTCACACCATGCTCAGCATTGTCAAATTTCAAATGCTAATCACACTCAAAAGTTGCATACATTGGATCTTTTAGTAGAGGAGGGCTACCATCGTAAAATGAACAGTTCAGATTTCACACTTAGACTATTTTGATCATTTGATAGTCAAATAGAAGCACTTTGCCAACTTTTCAACATGCAGATGTGGTAGGTCTATTTGTTCCTCTGACTCTTTTGCTTTAGGCTATATACTTGATATTGGGATAGAAATAACAATGTTGTTGTGTGCTTGAACTTCCTGCTTGCTAACAGGAAGTGTGTTTCCCCAAAAGCACTTCAGAGTTCGCCTTTTAAACAATGTAGGACAAATGTACAGAAAACTCATTAAAGGTATCCGTGCCTGACCAAGAGTGAGCATTAGCAGTGCTTCAGAGCTTGGACCTGCTCTCCAGTTCTGCTCTGTTGCATTACCTGCTTCCATGACCTTGCATCAGACTTGAGTTTGTAGCTACATGTAAGTGCTATCATCTAGTGTTTCCTTCTGGTGTCTGGCTGCCTACTAGTGAGCACTACTGTTGTCTTAATCCTGTAAATAAATAGTGCTTGCGATGCACTCTAAAACAATACTTGGGAAGGAAATGAGGCAGGCAAAATGGGAGGAAGGAAGGGTGGGTAAGGCAAGGGGGAGAGTGGGTTGTAGGTGCTCATTGTTTCTATTTTCAAGGTGATGTAGCCCATAAAAGTTTGGGGAGGGTACAAACAAGCAGCCAGTGGCTATCTTGAGGACTTTAGAGAGGAAGAAAAGTAGATCTGAACTGAAATCTTTTAGATCTGCCAGTGGAAGCTATTGACACGTGGTTCTTCTTCCTGTGGACCTTAAGTGTGCTCCAGGGGATTGGCTCCGCCAGATTTTATATGGTCCCGCCTTGAACACCTTTGTCTTGATGTTGTGGTTTTATACTATAGTTATCTCTTCTGGGACTGTTATTTTCCCAGTGATCTTAGATAATGGATGGAACCATAACATCTTAATTGTTTATTCCTTAAGTGCTCTTTTTATTTTTATTTTTAAATAACTGAGACCATGTTTGTCAAAGTCATATCCATATGATGGGGAGAGGTTTAATCTCAGCCCCTCTAGTTTCTCCCTAAGGCCCCTCACTTGTCATATGGACACACTGTCCATTCTCCTCCAGGGTCCCGCCATTTTTATCACCTCCACCATTCAGAAAGCAGGAGGAGGAAGTGAGGTACAGGTTTGTTCAAACTATAGAATAAGGAAGGTAGAGTTAGAATCTAGCTATTGAATTCCTAACCTAAAGATGTTTGTTCTGTTTCATTTTATGGGTGAAGCACAGTGATCATAGCTCACCCTTTACATTTTCTGATGATGAAATGCCCATTTCACAACTCTTCCTGGGCCTTCTCTTTTTTCTTTCTGGAAAGGGAGATAGTATCAATCTTCCTCATGGAATTTGTTGTATTTCTCACTCTTCAGTATATGCTGTATACTTTTAACTAAGTATTAATATTATAAAGCCTAATTAAAACCATTTGAAAGTGCCATAAGTATGTGTACAGGGAGTTTTGCTTGTGGAACCCTTTTAATCCTTGCTGTTTACATCAGATGAACATTAGATTGCATTAGATTCGTGCATATTCGTCTAATATACAAAAGCAGGTACAAACATATATACCATGAGCTCCCCTTTAGCATAAAGGCAGCCTAAAATCTATGCTGATCAAACTTTCATTTTTTTTCTTCTATCAGTGTAGCCTGGAGCCCTGGAACTCATCCAATATGAGCCCTGAGATTTCTCTGTCTTTTATACAGCCACATAGTATTCTTTTACAATGGATCCTCTACTATTGTTCTTTGTATCAATTCTCCTTGGATATATTTCTGCATTGCTTTCTCCTCTGCAAACAAATAACCTTGTACTAGGGTTGCTCTGTGGGTGAGCAAATGCTACCATAAGATATACAGCTGAGAATCGGGTTTCTGTGATTTGGACTGATCTTGATTATTCTGCCATGCTGTCCCTAATGTGCCCCGTCGAATATAGCAAACACCATGGACAGGCCTGTCTTTCTCTAAGTGTTGACCAAATTCTCTGAGAGGTGATGGCACCCAGAAAGAAGGTCCAACTGTCTCCAGGCATCGCTCTGTCCTTTCACTAACCCCGGCTCAGCTCTTCTCTGAGCTTTCTTTCACTGACATCTTCGAGTGTGGGTTTTAACTTCTTTGCTCTTCTGTACTTATAATCAAGGACTTCAAAGGTTGAACTTGTAGGCTAGAGAGGAATCTAAACAAATAGTTTGATGTTGTGCTGAGGAAGTGACTTGGAGGTTTCAAAATGCTGCTAGTTACATCTCTAACAAGTCTGTATACGTTGATCTGTGTGTCCTTCACGCATGGCTGTTGTCTTCACAATATTTATTCATTCAGAAATTACTCATTCAGTTGCATCTACCATGTGTGAGGCAGTGTCCTAGGGGCTTATGGCAGCTCTATGAATGGAACAGATAAATATTCTTGTTCGTGTGAGGCAAGAGAATAAGTAGTAACCTCTACAAGTAATAAATTGGCATATTAGGGTTCTTACCAAAGCAGAGCCAATAGATAAGGTATGTGTAAATCAATAGAATTGTATACTGAGGACTAGGAATGCTGGAGGGCCAGTGCCCCTGCATGATTCATATTTGAAGCCAGACTCTCGGACAAGATCCCAAGGCTTGTCTTAAAGACTTGCAAGCCATAAGCTATCCAAATGCTTGGAGCATGTCACAAAAGGGATTAGTCAGGGCAAAGTTCTTATAGCGGGTCATGCCTAGAATGCTGGCAGCCAAGCAGTAGGCCAGTGAAGGAGAACAAAAAAGGTGTGGTCAGAGAAGTACCCAGGAGTCAAATCATGTAGTGACTTGTTGGCCATCCTTAAAACACCAGCTTGGCCTCTGGGTGTGGTGAGGAGGCATTATGGGACTTTAAGTAGAAGGGAGACATGATATGTCTGATACTTTGATTTATAATTTCGGTTGCACTGTTAAAAACAGGCAGTAGGGAAGGGAGGAGGGTGAAAAGGAGGGTAGGGAAGAAGCAATTTTATTATGGCAAAGGATGGAGGGGCTCTGTGATACTGAAGACGCTAAAGCAAGTTGGCTGTGTTTCGGATGTCTAAACATAACGGACACGGGATGCGATTGAAGAGCCTAAGGCCAATGTTAACGTTTGGTGTGAGAAACTTGGACGGTGTTTCCAGCATCTGAGGTGGAAAAGACTACAGAAAGAACAAAATAAAGTTTTTCAGAGATTTCAATATTGAGCATGCAAGGGACAAGGTGTCTAACCAGACAAATGGAGGAGAGAAATGGAGTAAGGCTTGAAGAGCAGTGGAGTTGTGGTATTTGAGGCTAAGAGAGTAGAAACCATACAAAAGTGGTAGTAAGTGGGGGAAAGCTTCAAGCATGGTCTCTGGAGCAAACAAAGGGCGAGGAACCAGGGAAAGACACGGAGGGAGTGTCAGGAAGGCTTCTGTTGGTGCTCTGGAAAGAAAGTACACAGAGAAGAGAATGATAACCAAATCAAATGTTACTAATGGGTTGTGGAGTGTGGGAACAGAGTTAGAAACTGGATTCAGTACTGAGATGGCAACTCAGATTCAAAATAGTTTGAGGGGCTGAAAAATTGGCTCAGTGATTAAAAGTGCTCGCTGCTTTTATCTTACAGAGGACTCATGCTGAAGTCCCAGAACCCAGGCTAGGCAGCTTACAACCACGTGACTCCAGTTCCAAGGGTTTGGATGCTCTCTAGCCTCCATGGACACTTGAGCACACATGCATAAGACACAAGTAAAATCAAATTTTGAGAAAATTATTGGTGGAGCAATGAGGGGAAAGCTTTTCTAGATGAGGTTAAGAAACAGTACGAAAACCCCAACAATAAGATGAGCATTAAAAACTCAGTCTTGTCATTTTTTCTTACGTGTGTTCTGTCTTTACTAAGAGAGGATAACATTGCCTTTAGGAAAAGCAAATCCTCTAGCTGCAATGCGCTCAGTGAGATACAAGGAAGGCTGGCTGCCTTTCATACATTGGTCTCTCCTTTCAAGTCTGGCTCCTCCTCCCTCTTCCTGAAATGGACACTGGTTTTCCTTACTCAGGAGTTATACTCTGGCTTGGAGTGTAGTTCAGTGGCAAAGTACATGCTTAGCCTGCACGAGGTCCTGGGTTTAATTCTCAGCACTGAAATAAAGCCAGCACCTGCCTGTTACTCTTACCTTCCTATGCCTAGGCATTGGAAGCATTATTTGGCAGAGGTAAGTAGCCATTTGAAAAGACATGCCAACCAATTTTTCTATTGTAGATCTTAAACACAAAATAGTTGATGACATTTAGTAAAACTGTGCTATACACACACACACACACACACACACACACACACACACACACTTGTCTGTATATGTATATATATAATATTTTTACTTAATTCAGTGGTCACAGAAGTCCTCAAGGAAGATGAAATGATTTACTTCATTATGAAATATCCAACAATTTAGAACATTAATTTGATTGGCTATGGAAAAAGAAACAGAACATTATACATTTTCCTTCTTGAAGACTTTTACTTTCTTTCTGTTTTACAGAGAAAGAGTTCTAAGGCCAAAGGACAGACTGTCTCTCCCATCCTATCTTATTGCATTGTAATCATACAGGCTTAATGGAGAGGCTTGTGCCCATTCCTAAGGAGTTAAAACCTGTGCGTCCAAATAGACTCAAAATAGGAAAAGGAACCCTCCAGGAGAGCATTAGCTCATTCCCACTCCTGTGCCAAGCAGAGCTGTTGGCATGTCTATCTAGAAAGTCACTGATTTTATTTTCTTGGATTTATTCTTTTAGGCACCTGCAATGACTGGTCACATTGTGAACACTGGAGAGAACATTTCTGGGATGGCCATAAAGCTACTAGATTGTCTGTCTTGCTGAGGACCCCGGGACATCAGTCATGGTTCTGTTGAGAGAGACTTATTTATAATAATACACCTCACAAGACTATTCTCATTCTGAAATGACATAATGGATATAAAACTCATTTTAAAAATGTAAAAACATGAGTCAAAATACTGAAAGAACAAAGGGCATTGTGATCATGATGATGTCAGAAGACTCCACCCCAGAGCAATCAGAGCTGTCAATGACAGCACAGAAATTCTTTGCAAGACTCCAGGGTTTTCACCAAGATCTCACAGAGCTTAAAACGACCTCCTTTTTGCAGTCAGGGAAACAGCAGAATAAAAAGATCAAGAGTGCCTATATAGAGTGGATATTTTCTCCTTTATTCTCTCTCATAGTGTTTACACACACACACACACACACACACACACACACACACACACACACACAAGATAAGAACATGATTAGTGTGTGAATGTCGATAGAAGTAAAGTACAGTTGAGGTATAGCTGGAATCCTGACACCTAGATTTGGGTTCAGAGATCTCAGCTCCCAGCTTCACACCTAAAGTCTTAAGACTTCTACAAATTTCCCAAGTTTCCAAAGGCTACATAAGTTCTTACCATTTTTATTCTTGGGTTTCTATATTTCATTTTATTTCTCTTCTCTCTCTGTCTCTGTCTCTGTCTGTCTGCCTCTCTCTCTCGTCTATGTTGTTTTATTTATTTTTGTGTGTATACTCAAATCAGTTTCTGTTCACTGCATTGCACAGGAGCCCACCGAGGTCAGATGAAGGCAACAGATTACCTGGAACTGGAGTTACAGATGGCTATGGAATCTGGGGACAGAACTCAAGTCATTTGCAGGAACAGTAAGTACTCCTAACTCCTGAGCCTTCTCTTCATTTCAACATTTCTGTTTCTTACAGTGCAGAGAGACTTGGTCTTCCTGGTCCTCAACATGCTACATTGTGTGTCTCAAAAGTGTCAAATAGGTGAAGATTCACTGTGACAGACTCCATGTTGTAGCCACTAGGCCAGCTCTAAGTAGTTAAGATAGGATAGATAGTCCCAGCTTAGAGTGGCTGTTTATCACCCTATTCACAGGTGATTCAGAGCTTTGCTCCAAAAACATTCTTTCCTTGCTTCTTATTTCTATCTGCCTTCACATATTCCGTATCCCAAAGTCTTGTTTGAAGCCAAACAACAGATATCTTCCCTATCACAAACCCCAAGTGCTTACTGGGGGTTCCTCTTTGAACACATGTTCTTTCAGTGAAGAAATCTTCTTAAGTTATTCTGGAAAATGATAAGAGGCTGAGTGTGGCCCAAGACTTTCATCTCTGCGTGTGAAAGGCAGAGGCAGGTAGATCTCTGAGTTTGAGGTCAGCCAAGTCTACAGAGTGATTTCTAGGACAGCCAGGACTATACAGAGAAACTCTTGTCTTGAAAAAACCAAGACCATCCCAATTTTCACAGATAACAGACTTCAGACTTTAAAGTATCACTCTGTATAAGTTACTTGCCTGAATCTGTAAGTTGGGAACGTCTCATCACAAAATTCAAGGCAAGTTTTGCCATCCTGTGATGACATCCTATGCTGCTTTGCTATTCTACTGAAAGAATGAGGGGAGGCAAGTATTGTTATCAACTTAAAGTGATGAGCTGTCTAAAAAGAGTACAAGGGGGACACCCCCTGTCCCTTCTCAAATGTCACATCACATTGGTCTTGGTGAGCCAGGAAGTCACTTAGTGCATTCTCTAAAATAGATCAGAGTGTCCAGGGAATGAAGGACACTTTCTTTCATTTCCAATCAGCTAGCTCATCACTCCTTCTCCCCATTTGTAGGCTTGACGAGTAACTTAAAAGGCATGAGTCATGTTCTGAAAGTCAAACATGCACATGCAGAGCATATAAAATGAACCGCACGGAGCAAGAATTAGAGACACGATGTGGCCTTTGTAGAAGATGACAGCATCCCTGGGGACCATGGTTTCTGAGTGTTGTTGAGCTAAGGAGAGTAATGACAGGGTTCACGGTTTGCCAGGGAGTGTGTCATAACATGGAGATTTCAGGAAAAGTATAGAGAGCCTTTAATCAGGCCTAAGGGAAGCTTGCAAACAGCGCCCTTTGTCAGTTGTTTATATGGTAACTGGGTGAAATTTGAACTTGACTATATTTTGTCATTGCTATGAAAATGTATGGGGTGTGTGTTATTTTCCAAGAAAGCACTTGAGAAATGTTATTGAGAAAATGCAGCTTTACCTTTCCTGGAAAATAAAACCTGAAACAAGACTTTCCCTTGGAATTAGCTCTCTCCCATGAAGCTGCCTGTCACCCTGAGTGGATGCCTGTGCTTTATGGAAACCTGGAGACCTACCTTTGTTGACAGGGAGGTTTTATTTTGAGTTTCAGGCTCTGCAGACTACACCTTGGGAGGATCCCAACCGCACACAGATGTAGGAATTACTACTTGTTGAAACCTTTGAGGTTGCCAAGGAGTTATTACCTTATTTCTGATAGAGTTTCATTCCATCACATTCCAAATGTGAGGGCTGGGTCTTTCTTTGATCTTGACTTCCACAGTTAATTGTAAGATTTTTGAGTGAGCACCCGTATTCCTGGATGACAAAATGATACTGACAGACAAGTCTTACTGTCATGGGCAATTGGCAAGAAAGAGAAAACAGAATGGAGGGAATAATAAAGAACAAAAGTAAACACTCATGGGAACATTATGGCTTAGGAAAAAAAATGCACTGCAATGTCACAGCATAATGATTTCAACCCCTGGCTCACAGTGACTTAATGAAATAAGCAGCATCTGAAGCTCAGAACATATGTTTACAGAGGCACATTGAGTATCACATGTTTCTATTGCAAAGTAGTGATTTTTGTGTCCAAAATGTCATTATCTTCAAAGGATAGATATAGTCCTTTGAGCTCTGCGGATCCAGAGAGTTTGCTTTTAATACTCCTTGTGGGTAGCATTCCTTATTTTTATCTTGGAAGGCACTTACTATTTCTATGGACAGACAGCTGATAGGATTTGCATTTCAGCAGACAGCAGTCCTCAAGACTGATAGTTAGGCTGGCAAAGACTGGGGACACTTCCCAGGAGGGCTGTCATAGCAATGACTGGGTTTATAAAGGACCTCAGGTTTAATGACAGGGAGGATTCATAAGCCATAGCTTTCAAGTCAATTGCATGTTCTCTTCCTAATTAGAATGAGCCCTTTCTCTTTGTCCCCCATTTGCCAAATAACATACCTTTCATTAATTTGTGGGGGAGTGCCTGGAAGAGATTGCGACAAAACTGGAGTGAAATATGTGCATTTGAAATCATGTCATAAAACAAAAGAAAAGGTGAAACTCATCTCTTTTTGCCTGAAACAGGACTGTCCAGCATCGCTCCCAATGGTACAGAAAACCCAAATCGAAAATATTCCCTAAAGCTGGGGTGGAGGATTTCAGTTAACACACTTAATATCTCATCCCATGTAGGTTATCTAAAATGCACGGTCCTTTCCTGTACAAGGTTAAGAAGCTCCTGCCTTGGTTGTCAATGTATTGATCTCACACACCCACAGACCACACACACACACACACACACACACACACACACACACACACACACACACCGCTGTCTCTCTGTCTATTGCTGACTTCCAGTCTTCATGCTCAGCCCCAGCTTGGATTTGTGTACCGTGAGCTACTTAAGTTTATGTCATGCTTGAGTGTTGCAGCTCTTTTTGAGTATAGACCTGGGGAACTGTTGCTGAAGGAGGAGAGTTGGCATCTGAAGGAGGAGAGTTGGCATCTCTTGTTGGGCTCATCCTGTGCATAGTCTTAAGATCCTTGGCTTCCCCGGTGTTCATTTACCCCATTCTTGGATAAAGGCTTTCTTTCAGCTCCTGTGTTTCCCAATCAAAAACTCTTATTTTTTCATCAAGAAGCCATCAACATTTCAAGTAAATTTATTATCCCAATATTTTTTAAGAACCAGTTGGGCTAATGATGCAGCTCAGTTGGGAGAGTGGTTGCTTAGCATTCCCAGAACCCTGAGAGTGATCCCCAACAACAGGTAAACTGTGTGAGGTGGTGTGCACTTAATATTGTCCAACTTTAGAAGGGAAGACAAGAGGAATGAGGTGTTCAAAATCGTTCTAAGGCCAGCCTGAACTATGTGAAACCCTACCTCCATATTTAAAAACCAAAATTTAAGAAATGAAATATAAACCTGAATAAGAAATAAAATGCTTCATGTTTAAATAAAGAAAGTTTTGCTACATTTTTTTTCTTGCCTTTCAAAGTTCTGGTGATTTTGAATGCCTTTGCATAATAGACTTTGATCTCTCTATCCTGATAAGTATATTGTGCTAAATTATATAACACATACATATGGTGAGGTATTATATAGCACATATACTGTTATATAGCACACACACATACACACACACACACACACACACACACACACACACACACAACAGTAGCAGCTGATTAAAAGTTTTCTCATTTCTTACTATCTGTGCAAAGACACCATTCCAGATGGGTCCGTTATGGGATGTTGTATTTCAAAGGGAAACATTTCTTAAAGTTGCTGGGGGAAAAGACTGTTCAGGAAGTAAGAGGTGCCAAAGGAAAGATGAGTGTTATCTATTTCTTCAATTAGTGGCAAAATCCTGGTGGTGTGCCTATAGAACCATGGGGGTTCTAATCAAAATATTCCAATCCTGTCTTCTTCCTATCTCCTCAGTGTGCTACAAAAGGGGGAAAGAACCATAGAATTAAATTCTGGGTAGAAACCATTTCTGCCTTTGTAGCTGTGAAAACAGTTGCACTATTTTGCTTAATGCATCATTTAATAAAAGTTTTTCTCAGTAGGATGGCAAGCAATTATTTGAAGCAGCTGGATTCGAGAAGCCCGGATCACGTGTTATCACACACAAAGGAATCATGGATTCTGGAGAGCGATACAATTATGTTTATGGAGAGCTACTTCCTAATTCTGAAGGTGAGAATTGTAACGATTCCATAATAGCCACCAAATATCTGTGTCAGTGTCTGAATAAGTAAGGCTCTCCAAGGTTTAAAAAGGGAATGTGGACTGAATCTTGTTAAAGTGTATTTTGCTGGCTAGTTCTCAGTGTTAGGGAAGAAAGAAATCTGCAGATGGAAGAGTAAGCTCACGTCTCCATCTAAAGGTCTTGTTTCCTAAAGTTTTCTTAACTGCAGCCCCAGTCCTGAGTCAGTGGGCTTCTAGGACCACTGACTTGAGTTTACTTTGAGTAACTATACAAAAATCAAAAGACAAACTGGACAAGTAACACTTTGCCTGGATCTACTGGGACAGTTATTGGAGAAATGTCACCTTTGAGAAGTTCCACAATCACTCAGAAATCAGGACCAGCTTGGCTGTCCCCACACCTTTGCCCAACATGTTTGGAGGAATTTCTTTTCCTTCCATCTTCCACAGTCTCTTCCAGTGGGCGGAAAGCTAAGTTTGTTTACCTGGATGAGCAAGGTCACTTTGGCAGGTGATTTCCAAAAGGCACTTTATCAACCTTTTTTTTTTAATGGCTAATAATAACAGTAAGAAAACAACAACAAAATGTAAGAATGAAAATCAGAAGAGACTTAGAAATTAATCCAAATTGGTAAACTGCAAGTCACCTAAAATAGGAAACCATACAGATAATGTAGTTGTTTATTTCTATAGCCTGGCATTAAAAAACAAGAATATGGAATCATTCCTCCAAGTTGGATTAAGTTTTAAATTTCCTAGTGGCCACATAGTTATAGAAATGACTATACTTATTTATTTACACATGTATTTATTTTCCTGCCAATGCAATGAATGCCGATATAAGAAATTTAAACAAGGGGCTGGTGTGTTGGCTCAGTGGTCAAGAGTATTGGCTGCTCTTTTATTGTACTACAGGGACTGACAAGGCCCTCTGAAGAGAAACGAAGGGAGGCTGCCTAAGGGAAAAGGCAAAGATGGCGGCACAAACAAGAACAGAAGACGGAGCTGAATAAAAGCAGTGTGGAGGTGGGCTGGACGTGTGGTGTGAGTGGGAGAGAAGCGTGTAGAAATCCAGTCTTTATAACTTGTCACGTGGCTGCCTTTAAGCTTTTTGCTAAATTTTGCTGCAATTCTTATTGACTATTTAGGATGTTTGTATATTGTGGCTATTACATAAGTATTTCTGCTACCTTTTCCAGGTCTTATTATTTTCTTCATTATAGTGTGTGACAGTTGTTTGTTGTTCCCAGGCAGATTTATCAGTCTCTTCCTTGTTTTCTTCTAGATTTTCTCTTTGACTCCCTCTCTTGTTCTCTTGCTGGCCTCTTGTTATATAGTCCAAGCTGGCTTGAAAGTTGCTATGCAGCCTAGGTTATATTTCTTATTCTACTGCTTGTATGATAATTTTTAGTTAACTTTTAAAAGTTGATTTGTAATCTATCTTTATAATTTGTTGCAAGGTAAGAGCTAGCATTTAATATATATATATGCTTTTAAGAAAAAAAAAAATCACTTTCCAGGCCTAGGTCTTGGTGACCTGGCTAAACACACCAAGAAGTTAGCATCGTAATGTGGAAAGAATTGACAGTTTTCACAGAACTGTCTTCCCATCTTGCGATGCCCCACATCTATGTTCACATTTCTCCAGCAATATGATCTTACTCATGAGACTTAAGGCAAAGGCATTTATTTGCTGTGAATTCTCTTGTAGTTTGTACCTCCTTGACTTTCATCAGCTATTTATAACAAATACATCTTCTCTGTTGAAAGTATTTGGGCTGAGAAGTTTGTATACATCAGATAACAAAAACAAATCCTTTCCCTCCAAAAGCTTTGACAATTTGTTCCAGGCAGAAGAAGGTGGGGAAGAGAAAATTTTCTTTTTCTTGGAATAAATGCCTTTCTAAAGAATTTCAAATCAATCTCTCTTTGCGAGTGATAGCTTATCTTATCAGGTACAAGGTTGAACATGGGCAGGGGCTATGAATCTGTGGCTGTATATCTTCATCTTTAGAAACACACTCTATAATGAGTTGGACATATTCCAGAATATTTCTGCTGCTGGTGCATTCTCAAGGCCTGACTTAGGAATCACTCACTCATCTTTGTCCTTCTGTATTTATCTGCCTTCTGATTTTTCTCCTGCCTGCTATCCACTGAAGCATACAATCTGGCCATAAGCCCCTAAGGGCTGACCCTGGAGTCCAATCTTCTGTATATTCTTTTCTTGTCTGCTCCTTCCTAGGCCAAGAAAGACATTATCATTAGACATTGTGGTTGATAATGCTCACAGAAGCAGGCTCAAGGAAATATCAAAGGTGTCAATGATACATAGCTGTTCCATAGATCTACTATTCTGTGTGAAACAGCTTTGTTCAAAACTGCCCTTTCAGTGGTCAAACTGAGCTTGTCTGTGGTTGCTCTGTCTTGATTCACAGAGATTTCTTCAGTTTCGTTGTGCTCCACCTCTCCTCAACCTCTACTATCTGACTTGTGAAGTATCACTGAGACTACGTCCTCATTTTCTAGCCTTGGCAGTCGTGATGGCTTGTACTTGCTATTTCTGTGAGAATTTATACTTTGTTATTACACGTATTGTGTGACTCCCCTCTCCTGCCTGGTACTATAATACACTGCCTTCAGTATTCTAACGGGACTGTGTGGGTCTGCCATCACTAGCCTGATATTTTTTTTTTTTTAAAACAGGAAGCTCAGGACAATAAGAGCCTTGAGAAATGTGTGTGGATGATTAGGGACATTGGTGTAAAATTAAAAAGGCACTGTCTTCTGTTGCTTGCTTACACCACTCTCTTTTCATCAGGGAACAAGTAGGACTCTTCCCTGCATCTGGGTATGAATCACAAAAGAAAGGCTCCAGCCACCAAGAGCTGTGTTTTGAGATGTACTTGAACAACGTCACTTTTTTTTTTTTAAAGTAATCCTCACTCACTCTCCATTCTTTTTTTCCCCCATGAAATACTCAACTCTAAGGAAATATTTGGTTCATAGAGTACATCTTCAGTGATGATAATGATGATGATGATGATGATGATGATGGTGATGATGATGATGATGAAAACATGTCAAAAGAAAAGCTCAGGTAAACCCAGTGACTGGTAACTATTAGCAACTTTTTCATAGGTTCACTTAACCCAAGAAAACAGTGCAATTTGGCTTTGGGGAGATCAGTTCCGGGTAGAGCTGGCCCTTGAGGAAGGAACTTCTGATACTTTCCAGACCCACTTAATGATTCTCTGGGTAATAGTGACAAGTTAGTGGGACTTTAAACAGGATTTGTGGGCTCCAAGATCCAAGTAAGGATCCCAAGTTTGAACTGTTCTAAAGGCAGGCAGACTGGATGGTCAGGCTTGAGATGGAACAGAATGTCAGGCAGTTCGTCTCCAGGTATCTTCCCTGGAGCCGGCCTAAGGTGCTGCTGGTGCTTCTTGAGCATACTTTTTTTTTTATTTTTTAATTTCTCTGGTCTTTGATGACACTGATTCCTGCCTTCAAATGGCTTCTCCAATCTGATATTAGTCATTATATTTCACATCTATATGTGCATCTCTGTTTGGTGACTTTATGTGTACCATATATGTACAGGAGCCCCAAGAAGATTGAAAGGGGACATTTAAGATCCTGGAACTAGAGTTACAAGCAGTTTTAAACTGTTATATGGATGCTGGGAACAGAACCCAAGCCCTCTTTGAGAGCTGTAAGCTTGTTGAACTGCTGATTCATCTTTCTGCCCCCTCCGATCTGATCCTAAAAGGGATAGACATTTTGTTGTTCATAGATTTCTGTTCTCTTTTGTTGCAATAATAGAGTTTGTGCCTGGCACACAGCTATTGACCAAATAAATAAATGAATAAATCAATAAATTAAATACAATAAAACCCACATTCTCTAGGCTTTCTCACAGACGTTTCAGAAACCAGACTTGAGCTTCTACATTTCACTTGTCTTCATGGGCCATCAAGAGTGTGGTTTTCCTGGTTGGGCTGCCATTCTTCTGTCATTGCCTGGGGACATGGCCATATCTTGTTTGGTTCTCTGTTCCAGGAGCTTGTTCCAAAGGCACACCTCACTTTTGAAGCACTTTGCTAGCCCCTTAATGCCTGCAATCAGCCCAGTTTGTTCCAGATATCTGTAAGGGGCCCTGCTTCCTACACTGAGCATACAGCAAATGGTATGCATGGTGTGAGGTCCCATAGACTGAGGGGAAGGACAACCTTATTTAAGGTCCTTCCCAGGAGGGAGCGACTTCCATGCACCCAGCCTGATGATGGCACTTGACAAACATGTTCACTGAATTGTTCCCATCACTCTAGGAGATGAGCATCTTCATCATTTGACTGAGGTCCCCTCTGTGACATGAAGGCCACAGACCTTGGAAATAAAACCCACTCTCTACTTAATCTTCTTCTGTCTTAGCAGAGCAAAGCTAGTTCCCTTGGGAGAATCTCTTATAAGAACTTCCAAGGATTTCCATTTTTTATTAGTATTATTATTTGTTCTTTGAGATTAATATAATTATATCATTTCTTTCTTTTCTCCTTCCCATCTTTCCCATGCATCACACCCTGTCTCCCTTCTCTCTTTCAAATTCACGGCCTCTTTTTTCTTTAATTATTCTTACACTCTCTCTCTTACACACACACACTCCTAAATTACATATATAAAATCAATTTAGTTGTCTGTATACTGTTATGTTGTGGTATAAATCCCCCAGGGATGGTCAGTTGGAATTGGAAACCACTTCATGTCAGGGGAAGGCTATTTCTCTGGCTCTTAGCATTCATTAGTTGCCTGTAGTTCATGGAGTTGTGCCTCCTAAGTTTTCCCCCTTCCACACTAGCATGTGCTTGGTCAGGCCACATTTAGGCAGCCATGTTGGTGAGAGTTTTTAGAGGACACAATCTCACAGCAAACTTCCTGTTCCTCTGGCTTTTATAATCACACACACACACACACACGCACACGCACACGCACACACATACACACTCCCTTGTCTGCAATGACCCCAGATCCTTAGGTGCTGGAGTTGTGTTGTAGATAGTTGGGACTGGGCTCCACAACTCTGCATTTTGATGGGTTATGGTTTTCTGTGATTCTTTCTGACAGTTACAAACAGATGCTTCCTTGATGAGGGGTGAGAACTCTAGAAATCTGTTCCTCAGACACAAACAGGAGTCAGAGGCAGGTGGTTATCTGTGAGTCCAAGGCCAGGCTGCGTTAATAGGGAGCTCCAGGCCAACTGGCAACACATTGTAAGATCCTGTTTCATAATAAGCAAGCAAAGGCCTCAGTGCACATATTTTGAACACTTCCAGAGATTCTATAGGCAGTGGTAGAAATGAGGTCCACAAAATTATCTCTCTGACTCCTTCCCATGATCCTCCTCCACACATGGGTTGAAGACTGCAAAGTTTGTGCCTGAGGTAGAACCCAGAATTCTGTCTGGAAGCCTGGACCACTGTCACACCTATCCTCCCCAAGCCCCAGGTCTGACTTTCCAGCTGCTTCTTTTCACTCTGCTGTTCTGCTTGAGTTTAGCTTGGCTTCAGTCAGGACAGAGAGGCACACACATTAGTTTGGGGTATAGGGAGAGCTAGAGGAATCTTTCTACACTTTGAAGATTTTGAAAGATTTCAACCTACTATACTTGAATAAAGATGGTCTCCTAGATGGGTATAACCCAGCCTGTCAGAGTATATGCTACTGGGTAGTGTTGGGAGTCTGAGAAGAAAATCTTAACTTGCTTGCTTTGCCTATTTTGGGCAAAGCACCCATCCGTGCAGAATTCAGGTACTGTTGTTGTACAAGTTTATTGTCAACACATAGTGCTTCATGTCTGACCATCCCCTGAAAAGATCCTCCTGCCCATTCAGAGCCCACCTTTCTGGAGTAAAGCCCATCTGCTGTCAAGACTTGGCTCCATCTTCAGCACCTCTGGCAAAGCCTCTTTAAACCTTTGTCTTTTGCAGCCCACGAGCTTTGTTGACACAATGGAAGCAGTACTGAGGCACTCACCACAGCAGACTGTAATGAGCTGTTTACTTGTCTCCTGTTCACACTATGCACTGGCTTCCTTAAGGAAAGTGACTAGATCTTATTCATCTCTTAATCCTCCAAGACTAAATAAATATTTGCTAAATCAAATTGAGTTCTCACTCCTAATTCAATATACTGTATCAAATCTAAAATTCCTGGACTATTAAGGCTCCTGGATACAATGTAATTTTTATTTACTATATTTTTTTGGGTGGAGGTAGATACATTCTCTATCATCTGTCTATCTATCTATCTATCTATCTATCTATCTATCTATCTATCTATCTATTATTTCTCATTATCTATGAGCATCCACAATGAATATGTGTGTCACACACACACATAGACAGACGATAGATAGATAGATAGATAGACATTACACACGCACACACACATACACACACATACACACATACACACACATACACACACACATATACACATACACACACATACACACACACACATACACACACACACACACACACACACACACACACACACACACACACACACACACACAGAGAGAGAAAGGGAGAGACTTAAATTCAGCACAGTGCTCATGGATTCTGGAATCCAGGACCTATTTTGAACACTGGTAAGTTCTGCTTCCCTGGACAAATGACTTTCCTTCTCGGTGTCTCTGTTCCTCTATGGAATGACGCGGATGGCTGTATCTACGTCCTAGTGCTGATGTAAAGATGAAGCAGGTGCATCTTTAGAGTACCCAGGGCACATCTGGACACATGGAAAGCACTGCTGAAATATGCCAGAAATAGTAAAATGCAAAGTGTCTGCCGTCTACTTGGAGTTTAGCACTCTAAGTTTGAGTTAGGAACCATTTCTACTGTTCGGGGAGCTTGCAGGATCGGCTGTTTACTGTGGCTCTCACAGGGTGACTGTCCCGTCCCCTGGGGTCTTGAGTGTATCTCTTTCCCAGTCTCTTTTGTCTTTTTCATCAGTCCTATTTCTATCTGAAGAGCTGGCCCAGTGTCCTGCATGCTTGAACTCGTGAGGAATCTAATAGAGAATAACCTAGTAAAACAGCCAACGTACAAATGAATCACCAATGGAACCCACACACAACACCTGGGATCGATGACTAGCTACTGTCTACTCAGAAACTTGGACTTGCAGTCAACAACTAAGCTTATAAACCCCCCTCTTCCCACTCCAACTCTGACAGGCATGTGTTTATATTTTGAGGAACACACGTACCTAGACACCTGGTTGCCCATACATTTGAGCCTATTTCCTCTATGACTGGCCTCTACCTGTCTTGACCAAGCTGGCATGGAAGAGTTTATGTAGGAAGATATCACTAATGCCGAATGCTTCTTGCTCTGCCTGCCATCTCTCTGCCCTAAAATACATTCACTATATAATAAACATTTGACCTTCACAGAACGACTGCCTTAGTTTTTACTGACTCAGAAATTTCAATGACCATTTATAGTTCAGAAATCACCCTTCTTCTCATGTGCTGTCCTCTTTTTGTGGAGGGAGAAGTTTGCCTATAGTGTCATCATGGCAAGTCACCCACACATCACACTTAGAAACTACTTAATATACACTTTTGGATAATGTATTGACACTGGCTTGAGTACATTGTTATATGGGAGATAAAGACAATAGCCAGTACATGATTCATTCTTTCATTTGTTAAAAATGTATCAAACCTGTTTTACAGGTTTTATGCCAGGTGCTAACCAGGGAGACAGAATTGAAATATATCAAAATGCATTATTATTTACAGTATCATTTGATCCATTGTATTATTTAGCTTTCTGTGACAAATATCCAAATGGCTAACTTATAAAAAGAAAGAGGTGACGTAGGGTCACAGCTTAAGGGTTTTAGTACATATAATGTGTCTGTCCTGGGAGCCTGTTGTCATCAGATAAAAGTATGTGGTAGAATAAGATCTGATAACCTCATGGTCCAGAGGTGAAAGAAAGTCTGAGTCCCCACAACCTACTTAAAAGGATGCCCTCAATGACCTGAAGATCTCCCATTAGGTATCAAAGTTCTACCCCCACACATCGGTGTCTTGCTTGGGGACCAAACCATCAACACATGGGCCTTTGGGGACACTTCAGATACAAACTATAACACCCAGATTAGAGACATTAATCAGAATGTCTATTGACTGAGGAGACAAATTGGTTGGTCACAGTGAGTTTTCAAAAAGAGACTGATATGTCACTGACCTTGAAGGACTGAGTGATTCAAGCTGATGATGCCAAGCTTTCAAGCAGAGGAGTATGGCAGAGAGACAGGATGAACACACCACAGGTGGGAGTGTGACCAGTTTGGCAGGAACAGAAAACAGGAAGCTTTGAACACTAGCCTATGCATTTGATGTAGATGAAAACAGGTTTCTGAGAAGAGACTGATGTAATGAAATTGAGCAGAAGATACTCTAAGAATGTTTTGAAAGTGGAGTTGAAAAGCAGGGAGCAAAACCTTGGTCTTCTGGGAATCCAGCCCTGAATGACTCAAACTGGCAATGTAGAAATGGAGGGAAAACAAAGGCTTGGCATGTTCAGAAGGAAAAGCAGAGCCCACAGATCATCCTTCTTTAAATGGTTAGAGTTCAGGTGTATTTTCTTGCCTGTGGGAATCCTAAAGTTGCTTTTATGCCTCCTTTTACTATTAACGGTGGACCAGTTTCACCTTCGCCTTCTTTATGAGCTGTTCATACCTCGAGCCAGGCCACAGCATTACAACAAGGAAGGACCAAGTCAGACTTGGAAGACACAGGTTTCTTCTGCTGCTTCTTTGTGTGGTGATGATGTTTGTGATGGACGTTGTTAAAATGACAAACCAGTCCTGCAAATCTCTGCCAGCTGGTCTGGGATTTCAGTGAATCATCTTTGTTGCAGATACGGTTTCACTTAATGAATGACAGATACCTGACTCCTGTCCTTCTTTGCCATATCCCTTCCAACTTATTTTTTAAAGGACTTTTTACGAATTTTGAATAGGTTTATTTATATGTGCGTACATGCATGTGTATGTGTCTGTCTGTCTGTTTGTCTGAGTGGATTTGTGCATGTGATCACAATTTAAGAGGCCAGAAGAAGTTATAGGATGCCCTGGAGCTGGAGTTAGATCGTAGGAAGCTACTCACAAAGGTTCTGGGAATGGAGCTTGAGTCCTCTGTAAGAACAGAATGTATTCTTAACCTCTGAGCCATCTTTCCAACCCGTTTCCTACTTCTAATACAAAAATATGAATTATAGCTTAATGGGTGACAAGGGCCAATGAATCCATCCTTACCAAACTCTGAATTTCTGTTGTACATATCTTAACTCTGCAGCATTGATTCTCTGTACAGCTTAATGAAGCTTTCATGGCAAGAACTCAGCTTTCTCAGCCATGCAGAAGAGCTTCACCAACAGCGTCACTCATATCCCGCCCCCTTCTCTGAAATTTAAATGTGCTGTCTGCCCACTCTAGTATCCATGGGAGCTCCTGGTTTTTATAATAATCAATTTCCCTCCCCCAGGTGGGCTAAGGTTTCTTTGAGAGCCTGCTCGGCCTTGTCCTTTCCTTCATGGATGTTATAATCGAAAGAAAGAATGAACAAATGAATGACTGCCTCCAACAGGACTGAGGGTCAAGGGCTCATACACAACCCCAACTCTGCCTTCTGCACAGTCCCCCCATTCCACCCAGTTCCCCCTCTCCTCCCCTCCCCTCCCTTCCCCTCCCCTCCTGTCCCTTTGTGTCTCTTCTTAAAATAGAACAGACTTCTAAGAGATGACAACCATACATGACAGAATAAAATATAAAGATGAAACAAAAGCCAGCATACCCAGGCTGGACAAGGCAACCTAACAGATGACAGAGAGCCCCAAGAGCAGGCACAAGAATCAGAGATGCGCTCATTCGTGCATTCAGGAGCTCCATAAAAATATACTAATCTGAAAGCTGTAATAACCTCAGGGCACCTGATGCAGACCCGTGTCAGCCCTGTGCTTGTTGCTTCTGTCCCTATGAGCTCTTATGAGCTTTGCTCAGTTGATTCAGAGGGCCTTGTTGTCCTGGGTCCTCTGTCCCTTCTGCCTGTGATGTCTAGCTGTGGATCTTTGCATCCGCTCCTTTCTGCTGCAGGAAGAAGTTCTCTAATGACAACTGAATAATTAAGCAGTAATCCATTAATACAGCATAGCCCCAAACACATCCAGATATATGTTTTGGAATGTATTTGAGCTGAGACATAGCACAAAGTAAGGAATTTTTTTTTTTTTTTTTTTTTTTTTTTTTACCTTAAATACAGAGAGTCAGAGAAAATTATCTCCAGAGAGAGAAGAAAGAAGTAACTTAGAGAACAGAAATTAAAGGCAGGATATAAATCCTGAGCTGGAGGGGAAAATATTCGCCATTCTTGTTCAGGGTTTGCATCTCTGTATTCGTCCTTTTTTTTTTTTTTTTCCTTCAACTAGTTTAAGTTTTTTGGTCGTTGTAGCCAGAACTCTTACCAAGGATCTGGAGTTATAAAGTAGAATTTTTTGTTGTTGTTCTTTCTCCTTATTCTCCCCCAAATTTAGGAAAAATGAAGAAAAACCAAAATAGCCAATAACTATGCAACAGCAGTCAACCATTATGATGAAATTCTGTTTCCATTATTTGTTTGCAAACTGATCTGCAAGACTACCATTTATAATATTGTTTCTGTATCAAAATTGTGAGCTGCTAACATCTAGGTTAATGATTTTTTTGAACTTGTTTAAAATGTAGTGTGTGTGTGTGAGTGAGTGTGTGTGTGTGTGAGTGAGTGTGTGTGTGTGTCTATTGACTGAATAAGTGAAATATCCTTACCAGTTTGTTGGTTAACTGTAGAGGGTAAAATACAAGACAGGTTTTAGATTGATGGCTGATCTCCAAATGATTATTAGACTGTACAAGTCTGTTAAGACTTTTTAGACATAAGTTCCTTTATTAATCCTAAACTAAGGACAGCAAGGCTGTCACCACTGGATTAAATGACAGCTATTGTAAATCACTCCCGTCCGACACACACAGGCCTCTATCAAGAACAACCCCTTCCTCCTTTTTAACCATAATCAGATGAGTTCTACTCATGAATGTAAATCCTTCCTCCGTGTAAGGACTACAAACATATCAACTATTTGCCTCCCTTCAATAAGCCATTACTGACAATCCCCCGTCTTCAGAATGTGCTTTTCTCAATTGTCCTCTGACGTCAGGAAGAAAGGAGAAATTTTGTCTGAGAGAGGTAGATACAAATACCAGCTCGAAGAGTTGATTATTAAAAATGTGTTTATTCTCTTGAGAGGAAGCTCTATATGAAAGCCACAATGGTGGTCTCTACTTAGATCCTCTCAATCAGCTGGAGAGATCTTGATTTGATTTGGGTGGGATTCAGTTTGTAACTGAATTAGCTTTGCACACCATTAAAAATCTATCTGCTGACTTGTCCTGCAGAAATTTTGCTTTTATGAACAAGACTTCATTATTAGCCCCCCCCTCAGCCCCCTGCACCTTTTTTCTTTTTCCTTTGAAAGTTATTTATTCTGAAGCTTTCTGGGATTTCCTCGATGATGTCTCTATATCTTAATTTTTAAAGGGATATGAGTAGATTATCGCATCTCTACTAGCTATAGTTTTTGTTCTTTGGAGTAGAGATAGATTTGTCAAAAATTCTGTCATGGGGGAAGCTGAGACTTCCTATGGAGAGTAGAAGAGTCTGGGCTTATAAGGAGATTGAAAAATGTTCTAACAGCAGATGTGAGCCAGGGGAGAAGGTGTACACCTCTATTCTCAGCACCCACGAGGCAGAACTAGACAGATCTCTTAGTCTAAGGCAGTCTGATTGATCTACGTGGCAAGTTTCAGGGCAGCCAGAGGTAGACAGTGAGGCCCTGTCTTAAAACTAACAAACAAACAAAAAGTAAGTATAAAATGGATTATCATGTAGAATACAGGGAAGAAGACTTGAGAGTCTAGGTTTAAAACTCATCATAGATCCAAACCTATGGATTGACTTAATAAACATACTTTATACTATTGTCTCCTTTGCAATGTGTAAACAATAATATTTTTCATGTAACTGTGCCAGTGCACAGTCTGATTTTGGAAATCAGGATTCAGTGTTTCAGAACACTGATTATGTCACCAATGTGAAGCAGCAGGGGATGTGAGTAGAACAATGGAGGCAGCGCTTCCAGAGGTCCCTTCAGAATCTTCAGCTCTCAGTCCTCTGAGCCACCTTACAAGACAGATTTTATTGTTATCATTCTTTTTTTTTTTTTTAAACCATCATTGAAATTACATTATGTTGTTTGCCCTGGGATGCAAGCTGAAACAGGCTACAAGGTGATTCAACCGCAGGCGCTCCATTCTGTACTTGATGTTTGCTTCTTAGAAGAGTCTTGTTTTAGTAAAGTCAGCCTGGACTTATTAGTGACATGGGAACAATTTGGCCAATACGAACTTCAGAGCGGTTGGAAATGTCCCAGTTGGTGACAGATGTTGAACAGCGAAGATCTTCTAGACTGCTTGCTTCATTGGCCAGACTCAATTTTGGAAAGGTGCTGATTCACTGACAGAGTTGTTTTGTGTTCTGGCTGGATGTGTATTCAGTCCTTGAGAATACTTCCTTTCAGTTCAGTGTTGTGGGAAATTGACAAGTTGAGTTCATAAAAGAGCAAAAATAAATAATAAACAAATAAATAAAAGTGAAAGGGTACCAAGGACTGCCCTCCCCCCCTTCACAGAAAGCGTCTCAGAGATGGTCAGTTGCTTTATCTTGGCTGACAGAAAACTCAGTTGCTTGTCCAACTCCTGCCAAATCACACTTTGAAGTTTGCATAGCCAGGAAGTGCTTGAAAAAGAAAGTCCCACATTTCCCTGTATTATTTTTTGTAGTAATTATGAGTAAGATTTATTTTTAGCTATCTGGCCGTAATTATTTATCACTGCTCCCATTTTAACTTTGCAAATAAAGCTTTATTTCCTGGTTGCCTGGAATGGAAATGCATTCCATATACTCAGACGAAGTAGGTTTCCGGATGTTTTGATGAGACAAATTCCAGGATTCTTGGGTAACAATGAATTCTTCATGGAAAAGCATTTCAGTGGGAATATAATGCAGGAATGGTTGCTCATTATTACCCAACATTGCATACAAAGCTTTCCTTGTCTTGTTTAAAATGTACAAAGATTGGAAATATGTATGGAATCATAAAAAGAGAAAAATCTACTTTGTTCTCGCAGATTAGCAAAATAAATACATGTGCACATTGTTTTGAATCTGAATCTTGCTAGGCTACCTACCAGCTCTTGTTCTGTTGCAACAGTGGGCACATCTCCTCTTTGAGTCAAGCAAGATTTCATTAGGAAGATATTACAATGTGCCCATGTGCCTGCGTATGACTTCCCTCGTGTTCTTAAATGTTAGGGGCGTTATTTTACTGGCGGTGTTTTCTCTCCCAGAATCTCATTAGGGTTTGCCTGAGAAGAGAGGGCTTGGATAAAATGGAACCATTTGTGGCGTCTGCTGTGCACCTGCATTGTGAAAAGCTCTCAGAGGGTGATTCGGAAATAAACCAGCTCTGGTCTCTACCCACCAGAATACCATACCAGAAAAGACATAAATAAAAGGCCTGTTTGGCAAAGCAAGAGAAGTAAAAGAAAAGGGCATCTTAAAATATTCATAACCATAGTTTCTGCTTTCTCCAGAGTTTTGTGCTTGAAAGATCGATTGAAATATCAGTGGATTAACTGCTATTGACCTCTACCTTGGGGACTTTCAAAATTGAATATTTCATATTCTGTTCCCTTAGTAAGTTAAAAAAAATGCTTTCCTGACTTGACATATTGCATTAGTTAACAATTTCTGAGAAAGCACTAATTGACCTAACAGCAATGGTCTATCTATGTATAGCAAATGTAAAGTCAAATGTAAAGATTTGGCTACAGGAATTCAATGTCACTCGAATATACCTCAGAAATGTGGGGCTCAGACTTGTGGTTCTTTTGTGGATTAAGACGAAATATGTTTAAGGCTGAAACAGGGCAAAGTCATTGATAATTTTGTTTGCACTCTGCCCTCTCACGCTTTCAAGTGCAGTGGTTTGTGTATTTCTTCAGTGGGGAGAATGTCATTTCTTCAGCATGGGATCTCGAAGTTTCAAGCATATATAGTCGTTTCTCAAGTCTGTAATGTCATAGAGACTTGCTCTCAGGACAGTGGGTGACTAAAGCTTCGATGTGGGATGCTGAATGTGCCACTCATGCCTCCTTGTCTACTTGTAAGTAGGGATGCTGGCAGGCCTCAGTTCCAAGCTTGCTATTGGCCAGAGGCTTCAATTTTTTTTATCATATAGACTACTTCAAATGTTGCTCACATATCACAGCAACTACCTCTGAGAGTGACAGAGAGAGAGAGCCCAATGTAGTAGAAGCTGCAATCTTTTACAACTTAATCCTAAGAGTGACATATTCTTTCTGTGTCATAGTCTTTTGGTAATAGAGTTCAAATCTGTTATAATGCAGCAGAAAACTACAGAGGGTGTGACTCCATCAGAAGGGACTGCCGGTGGTGATCATGACTGCGTGCCAGCAGGTGTACTTTTACTTTAGACAGATTTCTGTAAATCTTTCCAATTTGTGTTATGTTGACAAAAGTCAAAATGGTAACAAAAGTTGGATGCTCAACAGTTTTCACTCCTAGAGGCCTTATGGGCATTTGAAATGATAAATTATGGTTTATTAGACTTGAAGTTTGATGCTTTTAGAAAGAAGATTAAGCTTTACTAAACTAGAAGCTGGCATTGTGTCACCAAATTGTAATTTAAAATTGGTTGCTGACACTGGGTAACGTCAGTAGGGTGGTGCTTTTATAGTGTGTATGTACATTTAAAAGTTCTTCCCATGTCTCAAAACTTGCCATCAATTATAATATACGAGATTTAGACTTATCTAGTATTTATATTTTCAGTTATTTATGACCTTTTTTCTAAAATTGTCTCGAGTATGCTATTATTACATTTGAATAGAAATACAAATTTCCATTTGTACTGGAAATGTATTTAACTCATTTGATGACTGAAATTGTTTGGGATTCTAGCGTCCCAATTATGCTTTGAACAGCAAAAGAAAAAATGTGATAATGGATCCTGACACCTCACTACATTCCATTAGCTACTTTATTAATTAACGTCTTTTGGAATATAGTTTATAGATGGGCCGTGAAAGAAGCAGAGGGGCTGATAAATGAGAAAATCAAGTTAGGACACTAAATAAAACCTTCTGTCCATAAGAAGAATACTTTAGAGCTTTAGGGAATAAAAGAGCAACTGTGTTCTTAGAAATAGGTACATCATACTGAGCTTGGTTTCTGGGTTTTTTGTTTTCTCTTTGAAGGTTCTCAGGAGCTTGATACTGGGCGAAGCTTAGCCAGGGACTTGAGATGGCAGGGCTGCCTGACTGATGCCTCATAGATGAGGTTAAGAAATAAGGGGAGTACCAAATGCTTTGGACAGATGATCCCAGTTTCTCCAGCGGCACACTCTGCTCGGCCTCGGAGGATGGAAGCCTTCCGAGGACACACTTTCTAACCTTAACAGGCACCCCTCTTTCAGGGAACTCAGTCCTTCTGTGGAGAGGGTGTTCAGATTTCGGTATCGCTGGACGGACTGGTCAGGCAGGCTTGGTCTGTATAGGGTTCTTGGAGGCTTAAGGCTGATTGTTGCGATGGCTGTCCGGCTCTCACCTTCTAGACTCTCAGTTGCTCGAAAAGCTTGCTGTGTGGGCCTCTAGTCTCGGGTAATATTAGTCTCCTTCACTTACTGGCAGGGTCAGATCCAGGGTTTTTGAACTTCTTAGGAAAAACAGCATACAAACCCAAATACACAATAGCTCCAAAACCAGATATTTATTTAGAATGTAAAAGACATGCAAATTCTCAGTCCAATTCCACAAACAGTGCAAAATTAAAGAAAAAAAAAAAAAAACAAAAACAAAACCAAAAAAATGAGCAAATAAATAAGCAAACAAACAAAAAACAGACTAGCTCCTGGCCCCACACGTTTAAAGGATTTTTCATTTTCTTTTTGCTATCCCAAAATTGTGTACCTGAGCACTGTGGGACAAATTCAAGTTACAATATTACTTTATGTCTTGGATCTGTGTCTCAGGACTGTAAAAAGTATACACAGAAACCCTTGTAACCACATGAGCATAATCACTCTAAAGCCCAACTAAGGATTCCCAATGCAACTTCACCCTGTCAGATATTCAGAATGGGCACAGCTATTTTAGAACCTCCTACACAAGTGGAAATGGAAGACCAATCAGAGAGGGAAAGAAACATTTTAATCTATGGCAGTTAAAATACCTCCATTATTCCAAGGTCTGAAAAAACGGGACCCCAGGCATTGGGCTTTCCTAGGGTCTCTAAAGAGTAAAGAGCTTTGAAGTTACATTGAACTTTGATGAAAACCCATCTCTGATCCTTTCCTTGAAAACATTCCTCTGAAATGTGTTGATCAGCACAAGCAAACAGGATAATCATCTTTTGTCTGGTTTTCAACCTTTGTAGTCTGGACTATGCACCTTGAAACTCTGTGTGTCTTTGTGTCTCTGGTCAGCTGACTTAGATGCAGTGTTCTTTCCTCCACTGAATCCAGCATTTAGGTCCTGTGTTTTAGAAAACAAAAGAGAAGAAAATGTTAGAGGCAATTTGGGCCTGCTGTACCAATCCATCCTGCTCCTTCTCTAGGACAAACTGAACCCTGAAAGGAAGGATAATCCTATGCTGACTTGCTATCCAGTCATACCCATGGAGCTATCCTCAAGGTACTTTTGTCCTCTACAGATAAGATAACTGATAACTTACTGCTGCCCCACACTGTGGACAAGGACTGGAAATAATCAGGAAAGGAAATCATTAGCTTTTTTGATTGTCATCCACATAAACATTAACCTTCTGAGTTTTAAGAGGCCGACCTGACGCCTCTCTGCCTCTGTCCTCAATGTTTCCTTCAGGTCCATGTGAATTGACCATGCACCTTGCGGGGGAATGAATATCCCCAGTTAGATTTTAGTTTAATCCATCAAACGTGTCCATTAGCATAAGGAATCTGTGTGGCCCCCACCCTGGGGAAAGTTGTGCAAATATCAGGCAGTCGTGACAGGACAAGTCCAGAGCTCTAGAGACTCTGGTTTTTCAGGCTATCACATTCCAGTCTTACTTTCCATTTTCCTAGCTTCAACTAATTATCGCCCTCACTAATCTAACACATAGCACAAAAGCTTAGCCGTTCATGAGTCGCAGCTCTGATCGCTCCTGACTTCTCTCTCAGAGTCCTCCACCCTTTTATTAATCAATTCATCGGTGAAACAAAGTCTAACTATGCTTGTTTAATTCTGAATTTCAGTATATGTTGGCAAGGTTTTGGGAGATTTGGGCAAAAGTCAGACCTCCTCCTACTCAGAACACCTCCCTGAACTTGGAAGGAAAAATAGGTAATGTGACCAATTTAACTAGTTGGCTGGGGACATTTTTTGTTTTGTTTTGTTTTTCTGTGCTTATACCTTCTTTCAAGCTTTACTGTGCGTTATAATCCCGAGTAAAATCATGCACAACTTAGGTATATGTTTAATTCAAAAGCATTCTGTGGAGATATCAAACTGAAATTTCATCTTAAATAGACCTATTCATTCAATGCTTTGGAGGCTAGCCAAGAATGAACTCCAAATGTGAGACTCTCCCTCAGCAACTGGAAGCCAACACTCCACGTGACTACAACCTGTATTTTCAAATGACCAATAGAGCAAGCTTCAAATGCTCTCACGCTACGATTAGGCTCATATGGAGAGATAAACAGAGACCCCAAACTGTGCACTGAATATATAAGTCATCAAAGCAATTTTAAAATCAATTCAACCTTTGACAAACAGCCAATACAAGTCCCCTGTGATTTGAGTGACATGCTCAGGCTTCTTCTCTGAGTGAAATTCTGACAGCCCCATTTTTATGCATGTGAGAACCCATGAAGCACCCCTCCTCACTCCCCACTCCAAGAAAAACCATCATGAAGCATTACAATGGTGTCTCTGTGAGATCACTAACACATGGACAGCACGCAACTGTGAAGGCATTGATGAAAATTCTAGTGACTGGGCTAAAGAGCCTAAGACCGAAGAATTCATAGTGCAACCTCATCTACATTCTATCAAGGAAAAGGGATAGTCAGCTTGGAATCTAGAGATAACTGAAAACAGGCTTCCCCTAAGGATGGAGATGTGTTGTTTAGGGAGAAGAGGATCGGGACGGGGAGATTGTCAATGACTAACATAGCAGGCCCTCATATTTAAGACATGACTCTTTGGAAAGCTCATTATCCCATAGACAGTTTTCTTCTCTATCTAAATATCAGCCCCACTACCAGAACACTTTTGATATTTTAAGGAGTGTTCCTGCTCTTCAAGACGCAGAGAAAACCTGATGGAGGAATGTAACGGAACAGAAGGTTGGCTCTAAAGCCTCTCTTCTTGTCTGACTTCTAGCCGTGGTTACTCCATGTTTGAGCACTGGAATTGTAGAACTAATTACCACTGCTTCTTCTTGGTGACTCAGGAGTCTAATGAATCCCAGCTGTGGTTCTGATGCTAGCCACAGTCTCACTGGAAGGGGCTCCAAGCCACATTATCTTCCTGACCTTCGCTCCTGCTTTCTTTCAGCCTGAATTTATCACCTGCTTGAGCTCTCTTGCCACTGTCTGCCATTGGCTTTGGACCAACCTCCTTCTCTTCTTTCCAGCTAGAGTTCCAGTCATAACAGGCACAGCTGGTTCTCCCCTGGTCCCTCATCATATCTCCAGTTCTCATGCTCTAAGGCAACCAGAGTATCAGAGGTACCACACACAACATAACAGAGACTTTGTTCTGTCTTTTGAGCAGCTCTCCTCATTGGACATACATTCCTGTGCCTGAAAAGATAATAGTATTACTAAGGATGCTGGAACAAAGCCCAGCTAAATTTTTACAGAATGAGCATCATAAACATGGTTTAGCTGCTTTCTTCTGAAACACTCTTAGGGAAGGCAAAGTTGTGGAGCACTGTTCTGCTTTTCTCCATAGATGTGAGGCATAGGTATACAACTACCTCTGAGGAGATGGAGAATACATCCAAGGTCAGATCGTGTGAATCTTCTGATGAATATATAACTCCTTTTTCTATGACTTGTAGGCCTCATGTGAGCTGCCCATCTTTCTAATCTCCTTCCAGGGCACTTTCTTCTGTTATTTTGGCTCCATAAATAAGATGTTGGTAAGGAACTATCCCTTCTGTCTAGCACACTCTTCTCATGCATCCTAGCCTGTTAATCAAAATCTAGTTTTTAACTTAACCATTTTTACTCCTTGGCTAATCGTCTTTACTGTTTCCTCTATTTCTTCTGTACAATTATATCTATGTGGACTTATATTTTTATCATATCGTTCTGTGTACTGTAGAGCAAGTGCTCTTAGGGCAGGGAGCTATTAGCTCACCCACCATTCTATATCCAACATCTAAAGCATTGGGTAGAAATATCCAGTAAATAGCTGTTGGATAGAAAATTGGTAGGACATCACAGATGAGCCAACTGTAGTCTTTTTGCAAAGTGGCCAACCCACAGAACTATTCTTGGAAAACAGCGTGCCCTGTCTGCGATCATAAATGAAATTTGCCTACAAAATTAGGAGTTTTCAGAAACTGTGCAAGCATTTGTCAAGACTGTGCAAGAATGAGATATTATAAAGGAGCTGATGCTAATGGAGAAATTATGCCCAACACATCTGGGACTTTTGATTTTGTGGAAGCTCAGACTACCTCTTTCGAGGCAGTTATACGACATAAGAAAACACGGAGGAAAAGTTACCTAGAGATCTGGGAACCTAGCATATCCTTTCTCCTAACTATTTACATCTAAGTTTACCGTATTTGAGGTTTCTATTTCCCATTTTTTGACTACCCCCCCCCTTTTGCACCTACTGCTAAATTTCCCAAAGTATCCTAAGTCTAATGTTCTTACTTCAAACTGGGTCCCAGTTTTTTCTTTCCTTCACTGTTAGTCAGAATGGTGACTGTGAATTTGAAATCTTAGCAGGTCTGGTCATGAGAGTCCATTTTCCTGAAAAAGCTCCAAGGGCTCTGGCTGTCTTTCCCACAAGGTTCAACTTCTGAAGCATAGCTTGCAAGGCACTGCCTGGCATGGCTTGGCCAACCTCTCTGCATTCATTTCCACCACAGCCTGCTTTTCATGCTTCAAAGCAGCCACAAAGTTACCAATCCACATCTCTAAACCTCGGTGATGTCATTTGTCAAAGGGACACTTTATAGATAACTCCCTCTGGAACTCAGCTTTCTGTCTTCAACTGAGTGTTCCTTACAGTCTCTGGTTGGACACTGTTGTTAGTAATTTTCTTTTGTCTCCCGGAATAATTTATTTTGATTAACAATTTCAGAACTTGCACTCCACGGCTGGCTGCCTTAATTGTTGTTAGGTCTGGGGCCTGCCAGAAGTGTTTGGTGGAAGAAAGCTGTTGACCTGCGGGCATCCAGGAAGCAGAAAGAGACAGAGGAAGGGGGTGAGGTCCCAGAATACACCTCAAGGATCATGTTTCCCGATCTCAGCTCCACCTCCTAACAGCCCTGTGTGAACTGAAAGAGTAAATCCGCCCAGGCTCTCACTAAGTAAATCTTAGTAGCACCTCCTCTCCTCCCCTCCCCCTCCCCACCGGGGCCTGGGGATCAGCCCTACTGCACAGATGCCTTTTGAGGGACCCTTCTTGAAAAACACCCACCCTTCATAGCTCACTCAGGCTTTCCCAGCCATTCCACTTCAGAGTACTGGTCACTCATTACTCATTGCTCCTGTTTCCAGTACATGAGAGTCTTCTCAAGTTAAGGGATTGTACCCAGTTAAAAATAAGGTGAAGGCTGGGAAGGGATAAATGAAATTATACACAAATGATTTGATAAACAAACACTAAAAATAGATTTTATAAAGACTTGTTTATATTTTTAAAAATTTAAGGTTTCTAAAGCTGAGATCATTTATGGCTTTATGGAAAGGTTTTGAAGCATGAACTTTACAGCCAGGGAGAGCATATGAGATATGTGAGTCTGAGAAGAATGGTAAGGATTTTGGCTTGGCTGACAGGGTGCTGAGGACAAAGGAGCCCAGAAAGCAACTTAGAGTTAGGTCACCAAGGTCTTCAAATGCTGCGCCAAGGGGTTAAGACTTACTCTGAAGGCTACTGGGATAGAAACGGTGTTTTGCTTGTTTGTGGGGGGTTTTTTGTTTTGTTTTGTTTTGTTTTTGTTTGCTGCAAATGAACTTTTGGATAAGAAGGAACTTTCAGGTAACCAGGTAAAAGAAAAATTGTGAAGTATGGAGATAATAAGTCCAGTCTGCTGTAGGCCATTCCAACCTTGGGCTGAGGCAGGGGTGGGATAGGATGAGATAAGAGAACAGCATTCACTGTTAGAGAAGAGAGAAGGAGTGGTTGGCTGAGAGGATGGCCCAGCAGAGGTGCAGTGTGGCCATGACAGTCAGGAACTGGCTCCATCCATTGTCAGGTGCTGAAATCTTCCGTTGGAATTTTCAAACATGGGGAAAGATGGAGGTCGCCTCCCCTCACCCCCATGCTGAGGCTCTGTGTTTCTACCCCGACCCTCTTCCACTTAGCTCATTCTCTAACCCTAGGACCTTATCAATCAGTGAATTAGAACCTTCTTTCTTATGGGCATGGAGATGGGAAAATAGAACACATTCTTTATCTCCATATCAGCAATAATATATATTTTTAATACAATTAGAATGCTTTTCTGAACAGTATATGTTGGTGTGCACCTTTAACCCCAACATATGAGAGGCAGAGGCCGGTGGATCTCTGTGTTTAAGGCCAGCCTGGTCTACAGAGTAAGTTCCAGGATAGCTAGAATTACACAGAGAAACCCTGTATTGAAAAACAAATAAATAAGCATAAATAAATAAATACAATGTTTTTCTAATTATTATTATTCTGTTACTTGGCTATACATTTTTTAATTTTTTCTTTTTTTGTACAAAAATTATTGGAAATATTGTGGGGCATCTACCAGCAGAGTCTGCTCAGACATAGGCTTAAGCCAATGGAAAGTCTTTATTAACCAGCCAGCAACTACTCTGGGTGTTTGGGATCCCAGTATAGCCCTGAGCCTTTCTCAGAGTAAGCTTTTAAGCATAAAATCCATGTCTTGGGTTGACATATTTCAGTTAACAAGAACAGTTAACCAAAAGCTGACCTCTAGAAGCAAAAAAGCAACATTAGTACATGTAGAGACTTTCTCAGAACCATGGACTTGGATGGATTCAGTTTTTGCTCGTATTTTGGCAAGTGCTACTGTCCACAGGCTGAGTTTTGTGGCATGACTCCATCATGGAGTCAGTTGTGCTAAGGTCTGGAAGCCTGGTGTAGTATGACTATAGCCATCTTGTCCATGGTTGTCTTCTAGGAAACAAAATCAGTTTTTCCTGTGTGGTTTTCCAATGCAATATAAAAGCCATTTTCATACTATGTCAACTCTGCAGGTAGATCCTATTGTTAGGAATTAGTCTGCAGAATTACTCTACTGTACTACATGTGCAGGTTCCAGGAAAGTTAGGAAAGGCCCACATTCTTTCTGGGAAAGCTGGAGTTTGCAGTCTCATTAGCAAAAGAATTTAGAAACAGAATTAGAAGCTCTAGGACAGTTTCATTGAAGGTTAAAAGAAAAACAACAGGATAGGTGAGCTGCAAATCTTGTCAGATCCTCAGAGGAGGGAGGCATGAGCAGTCCCCAAGGTGGGTGGGTGGGGTTGAGGATGGAGTCAAAGAAAGTGTGAAAAAACCCAAGACATAGCCCGGACTTATGGAAGAAGAGATACAAAGCAAAATAAGTTACATATTTCTGAAGAGAAGCAGGTAGGATGAACAGAGATAGACAAGACATAGTCTGTCAGCAACTGCACAGGGCCAGGGTTTCTGGAAAGGGTGGGTATGTTACCTCAAGAGGCTAATTATTCTTCCTCCTTCCTTAGCATGTGTTCAGAAGCCACATTTCCTAGGGGTAGCTTCCTGGATCGGTGATTGACAGGCCTAGCAGAATTAACAGTTAATCAGGAAGATAATAGAACGAAATGTTCTAGTCTTTGGAGCAGATCAGACTCTCATGTGTTTACCCAGAGTCAGAGGAAGATTCCATCCATTTGACTGTAAGGAAATAACATTCTTTAATGGGCCTCAACAGAGTCCTGGGACCCATCCTCAGTGTCCTGCAAGGCTACTGTAACAAAAACAGGTTCCTTCTGGCCTGGATGAAGTCACTTTTGTCCTAACCCTATAAACTTTCTTCTGGTGAAACTGAGAATTCATTTGGCCTTGTGGTCGTACAGGTCTGGGCCCTGTTCCCCCAACAAATTGCAGTTGTATATACATTGGTGCCTTCCTTCTTTACACCTTGGGATCAGGGGTCAGTTCTGTTACAGTAGAATCAGGTTCTGGACCACTTTTTTTTTTTTTTCCTTTGCATGGGCCTTCAGACAACTTTAATTGGCAGGTTGTCTTCAAAAGTCCAGTCCTTTTGACAATTTTAGAAGAAAACTCCCCCATGAAGGAAGGTAACTGCTTCAATGGCTGTGTTGTCAACATATATAATGAAAATTAATTTTTAAAATGTCTATATATTTTAAAGATAAAACCTTATAAAAAATTAGAAGACACCACATTTAGTTTTACTTGCTCTTTCTACTCTTTAAAGAATGTGCCTTCTAGGACATAAATATCACAGTAGGAAGCACTCATTAGCATCTGGTAGGCAGATCTGCTTAGAAGACACAGGCCAGGACTATCTCTGAGCCCATCTTACAAATTCTATTAGAGAGTCTAAAAAAGAAAAAGCAGAGAGAAAACTGGAAGTGAAATCTCTAAAAGATACTCCCCAACAGGGATCCCCATGGCTGTGCCCAACAGCGATCCCCATGGCTGTGCCCAACAGCGATCCCCATAGCTGTACCCAACAGGGATCCCCATGGCTGTGCCCAACAGCGGTCCCCATGGCCGTGCCCAACAGGGATTCCTATGGCCGTGCCCAACAGCGGTCCCCATGCCCGTGCCCAACAGGGATCCCCATGGTTGTGCCCAACAGGGATCCCCATGGCCGTGCCCAACAGCGGTTCCCATGGCTGTGCCCAACAGGGATCCCCATGGCCGTGCCCAACAGCGGTCCCCATGCCCGTGCCCAAAAGGGATCCCCATGGCTGTGCCCAACAGGGATCCCCATGGCTGTGCCCAACAAGGATCCCCATGCCTGTGCCCAACAGGGATCCACATGGCCATGCCCAACAGGGATCCACATGGCTGTGCCCAACAGGGATCCCCATGGCTGTGCCCAACAGCGATCCCCATGCCCGTGCTGCATCTCCATGCAACCTCTCATTCATTGTCCTTCTCATCTCCTCTATGGAGGTTTGCTACTGCCCTTTGCTTCTGAGAAAAAGATCCCAGCTCATGGGCAGGTCCTCTGGTTCTCTGGTCTATACTGAGAAAAACCTGTCCTGAGGCAGAGAACACAGTCACCCCATCCCTACCTCTTTATTTCCGTATTTTTCTACTCTGTACTACTGGAGGTTTGGTGGTGGCTGGAGAACTAGCTAGGGCTATGATGCACCAGATAAAACAGAAGCATTCCTGGAAATACTGTGAGATGGAGACTTTTTGTTGACCAGTGTGCTCTCCTTGGTGAGATTTTTTTTTTCTTTTCTGAAAGTCAGGAAGAATGTGATACAGAGTTTTACCAACCTAAGAACCCTAAGGGGCTACAGTCTGTCCTAATGGCTACTAAATTGCCTTCTAAACAGCACAAATGTGGTAACTGCAGAATGTTTGCATTGAAGAGCTGAGCTCTCAAGCTTGAGCCAGGAGGTAAAGACAGCTCAGGAAGGTGAAAATCTCTTCAATGGATTCTGGTCCCGAATTCTTGGAGCATGTAGACTTATGTTAGTGGCTATTGATTAGATGAAACAACACACGATTGCTCTCTGAGACTCCCCAGTCTCTAAGCCTGGGCTTGGTATGATCTGCTGATGGACAGTTCCCTCATAGCTTCAGGTGCCATCGTTCGTGGTCTTGTTAAGATTGTGTTTGTGCATGAGCTGTTCAGAGATGACAGATCAGTGTGTATACGTTTTCATGTTTTTAAGTGGAAACTAAGACAGAGACCACTCTTTAATCCAGACTATTGAGTTCTAAGATTTACTAAGTAGACCTGTAGCATTAATGAGAAATGCAAACACACCTTCTCAAAGAAGGCTGTGAAGCTAATCTATCAATGGGTGTGCTGGGGGAAGGCCAAGGAAATATTTGCTCAGACTCTAATCCATCCACTAAGTATGAAAGGAAGTTTTTAATAGATGTTTTCAAGACTTTGCTCTCTCTAATCCACTTGACCCCAGAGCCACAAACAGCTCTCATTCTTCTGTACAATCTAAGAGTGTGTAAGACCATGTTCTCACCAAATGGATTCTGAATGAGGTATATGGGCTGAAAGGAGACTCTTGGGCCAGGGCGGCCAAGGACATGCGTTTACAGTGTTTCTTATTAAACAACAACACCCTCCTGGTAGTCTGTCCAGAAACAGAGCATCCATTTTCAGAACCTAAAGCTGAATATGTGATAGAGTCTAGGAGGCAGATGCTACACTCCTAGGGCTCTTGTTCTGACTGTCTGTGATACACCTGGAAAAAGGTGAAAACAGGCCTCTGAATGCAGTTCCCAACACACATGTGGATGGATGGGTTTTGCTCAGCTTCAGGGAGTTACAGGACTTTCCTAAAGCATTTAGTTCAAAGATACAGTCATCCTTCTGAAACCAGTCAGCACCAGTCTTGGGGTTTTGTGGTGAATTACTATCTCCCCACATGTACCCTGCCCTAAACAGAGTCACTGATTAGTTCTGTTCTACTTAAGGTAATAGTAGCAGCCAACAGTAATGTCAGAGTCTTCCTGACAAACACATTCATGGATCTTACAGTGTGCCAGGCATTGCTCTAGGCATACTGCACACATCAAATCATTCCATCTTCATGGCTGTCCTTGAATGTAGGCACTGATGATAAAGGGAAAATTGGGGTCCTTTTCTGGAGTTCTTGCTCTCATTAATAAGAGAATTTCAGAATGGACTTAAATGGAAGTTCAAGGACAATTTTATTCGAGTTTAAAAGAAACACCCTCAGAACAAACCTCCAAGGCAAGCTGTAAATCTCCGCAGCTTCCTGAAGGACATTGGAGAGAAGGGGAAAAGCCAGTTGTTTAAGCTGGCCTGGAGGCTAACACATGTGACACATGATGATGACAAGCAGCCACAGGATGTGTGTGTGTGTGTGTATGTGTGTGTTGGGATGGGGGGGAGTCAGGAAGCCCAAACACCAGGAAAAGCTCAAGTAGATTCCAGACAACATCTGAAAGACAGGGACAGAAAAAAGAAAAGGGGAAAGATGTACTTTTTCTAACTTAAGTATTCAGACCCAGTAGAATTTTGTGGTCACTCATGGGCACTCTACATGTGTGTGTGGTGGGGGATTCTGTGATGAAAATGTACAGAATCTCATTAAAGAACTAATCATTCTTCCTACCTCTTTAGAATGGCTTAAGTTGAGCCTGACCTACTAGGGTGATTGACCTGGCCCAGTTGGAATGCCGGATATCCAACCAGGCCAGCGAGGAGTCTGTTTTGTTGATCAGGTATTTTCTCCTGACGAGCCTTTACTGGTATGTGACACTACTATCACTGTGATTTCATAGATGTGAAAATGAAGGCATGCAGAAAACCTGTACATGATTAGACATTTGACACATAGAAAACATTAAATTGGCTTAGCATCTTTCAGGCACTAGACTGTCTTTCATGGAGTATTTGCTAGCTAACACAATTGTGAGGTTCCTTATAATATAATTAGAGAAACAGATGGTAGAATTTAGCAGGCTTGTGTAACTTTATCTTTGAGATAAAAAAACAAAACAACAACAACAACAAAAAAAAAAAAAACAACCAAAAAAAGTTGAGCAGGTATCTCTAGCCTGAATTTCGCTGCCTGACAATCCTCCTTAGATGTTTACTCCTCACAGTCCATTTGCCTGGGCTGTGGCTCACGTGACAGACAATTAGAGCATAGTTAGCTTGACCCTGGGTGTGTAGTTGTAGCCTCTGACAAAGGCTTTGTTTAGATTCAAATTTTAAACTTTGGATCTTGAGAAAAGAAAGGAGACTTAAAACATACTGAATACAAAAATCCTACAATAGTTCTTCTGGGAAGAACTTGATAGGCTCGTGGAGGAGGGGAGTGAAGGAGGCCAGAAGGGAACTGGATGATGGAGTGTAGAGATGAAACAAAGGCCCCAGACCTAGCAGCAGCGATACCTCACAGTGTAATCAAAATTTTCTCACAGAAATAAAAGTAAATCCAGGAAAGTACTTTCTGTGTGAAAAGATTCTAAATGAAGTTGACAAAATCTCTCCAAGTCATTGAAATGGTTGTGGCTTACACTTTGTGGCTTTTAAGCAATGCAAATTGAATTATCTTATTTAGATCAAGTATTAAGATTTGGATGTCTTTATGGAAGTGTCACTTCAAAGAGCAATGTTAGCGAGGCTGAGGTTTAGGCAATAAGAAGGACTAAGCAGGATGTCTCCCTCTGTGTCCCCAAATCTTAAGAACTGAGTGACAGCTGTTATATATGGGAAGGATAGGGTAGATTTAGTGAGCTAGTGATCAAGAGACACTTCTGAAGCTGGAGTTACGGCGTTGTAATGAGCGGGCGCCCCCTAGAGCACCTCAAGACACCCCAAGACCACGGCTAATGACCACTGATAACTTTAAAGAAAAAGAGAGTTTAATGAAAATGAATGATATACCGGTACACATATAATGTGTGGGCTCGAGGCACTGTAGAAGCCAAGAGCACCAAATGCTTTCAGGGTAGAGTTCTTATACCACACTCTGGGTAGGGGAGGGGGTATGGGCAGGCTAGTCCAAAGGCCAGCTTAGGTTGGAGTTTAGGAATGCAGGCAGGCGGCAGGCAGGCAGGCAGGCAAGCTATTTCCTGTGAAACAATAGGACCACCTGAAGACATTCATTTCCTGGAGCAATGGTCATGATGGGCACATTGTGCAAGCTTCAGAAAGTTCTTGCCTCGGCAAACAGTTGACAGTTAACAGTTCTCATGGTAGGGCTTTCCTGGATGACCCCACCCAGGTTGCTACATTGGGAATGTGGAATGCAGTCCCAGCCAAGTTTCTAGGAATGCAGTCTCAACCAGGCAATGGGCTCAGGAGGGGGTTAGTGAACAAGTATCTTCTTAGCAAACAGAAAGTTAGGGTGATAGCACAAGAGGTCAAATCTTAAGTTAGGTCAGGAAAATTCATCCTTACAGGCTTCAGGTTGAAGGAGGAATGAATCCATGCCCCAAACAGAAGCAGACGGGGCTGAGGGAGCCATCAACAGAAGCCCAGGAGAACCCTGAACTAAAGGCAGGGGATGGGAAGGAAAGGAAAGCATCCTGGCATGCTGTATGCAAACTCCTCCTCCCTCTGTCTTCTAGGCAACAGCTGTAAAAGCAGAAGGTAGGGTGAGTAGTGTTTGGTCTGGTCAGTGCCAGTGTCCACATGGGGTGATGGGTCCTGTGGTCAGGACTCTAACTGGGTCATTGGAAGCAAGCTGTAATCAGAGACATGCTAAAATACACTGACTCCTCAGTCAAGATTCATGGTATTTCAGAGGAGCAAGTATAATCAAGAGTATGGATACACTGCATAACCCAGTAGAGTGGGATTATGTTGTTACATTGTAAATAATTGTCTCGCCTACTTATTTAATAAAAATGCTGATTGGCCAAAGGCAGACAAAAAGTGTGGGGGGCTACCAGACTAAGAAAATGCTGGGAACAGGAAGAACAGAGCAGAAATGCCACAAAGGTGCCAGAAAAGCCATCAGATTCAGAGGACAACTATGATGCTCTGAGAAAAGGTACTGAGCCAGCATGGCTGAACAGGATAAGAATCATGGGTTAGTTTAGGAGTAAAGAGTTAGCAACTTGTATGCCTGGGCCCTAGGCCAAACAGTATAAAACTAGTGTGTCTGTGTGTCTCTGCAAAACTGCTGGACTGCGTGTCTGGGCCATGAGGCTAGGCTGAAAATCTTATATAACAACCCAGTAAAGAATGAATGTGTGTAGAGATTTCATTAACTGAATGATCAAGATGATACTTTAGAATATATACTGTATTAATTACTTTTCTATTGATATAATGAAAACAGCATGATCGAGGTAACTTATATGAAGAAGGAATTATTTGGAGTTATGCTTACAGGAAGATGACTCCACCATCCTCACTGGAGGGAAGTGTGATAGCAGTTAGACATGGTGGCCTCAGAGTTCTCATCTTAAAACATCAGGAAGCAGAGAAAGTAAACTGGGAGTGACATGTGGTTTTTGAAATCTCAAAGCAATCCCCAGTGATAGCCTACATCTAGCAAGGTCACATTGCCTTCTGAACTTATCCAAACAATGCTACCAGCTGGGGACCAACTATTCAAATGCTCAGTACAATGGGGGACATCTTGTTCAAAGCATTGTCTATGTAATAGTAGTTTTCAAGGAGTTGTGAGAACAGCAATCTGTTATACTACATCTACTCACTATTCAAGTGTGAGTGTGAACCGGGACATAATTAAAACAATAAAACAGTTAGCATATCACTTGTAAGCCTCAGGTAAAACAGCTAATAGAGAATATCCTTGAGCAATAAAAGTACACTCAGGGAGATTACAAAACAAAGAAGCATTGGGCACAGCAACATCATTTATAATTGAGAAGTAATTATTGTAAATATCAAAAAATCAGATGTAAAATCCCCTAAAAATTAATCTCAACATTATGAAAACCCAAGAGAAAGAAAGATGGTCATAAATTAACTATGGATTAAAGCTGCATTTCAGTTGACAAATATGCATTTCATGTAAATTTCACATCTTTAAATATGTGTGCAAAAGTTTTCATATCGTTATTAACGTAGTATAAACAGAAGGCATAACTTAGAACCAGTTAAAAGAACAGTGGAATTAAACTTATAAAAAAGAGGCCAGTGAGATGGCTCAGCAGGGAAAGGCACTTGTGGCTAAGCCTGGGGACCTCAATTTGATCCCTGAAACATCAATTTCCAGAACCAACTCCTGAAAATCGTCTTCTGACCACACATCGACACACATTTTAAACTAATTTAATAGGAAATGCCATGTTAAAAAAAATCATCAATCCAGCAGTGTAATGATGCGTGTCTTTAATCTCACTCAGCACTTGGAAGGCAGAAGAATCTGTGAGTTCAAGGCCAATCTGGTCTACAAAACGAGTTGCAGGACAGCCAGAGCTACAGTAACAATCCAATAATAAAATACAATTGATAAACCACAGTAAAGATAATACATACAAAGGTGATAAATTGTAAGGTAAAGAAAATAAGCGTAAGCAGTTTAAATGACCCTGTTCAAAAACATGCAGCATTATTTGCATTATTTTATTTTATCTTATTCTGACCTCAGAAACAGTGGATGCCATTAGTATTACTGACTTATTATAAAAGGGGGGATGGAAAGTTTCTATATAATGAATTAGTTCAGAAGGTCAGTGGAATGGGCAGCTTCATGTGTCATTGATTCAAGGGTGCTTTCCGTGTACACACTTTCCCAGAATGTTACCACCTCTATAAAAATGCAACTCTAGTCATCTGTAACTATGTTGATGCCTTCATATTCTTAGAGAACTTTGTCTCCAATTTTCAAACTACTGGTTGAATCTGCCCTTTCCTTAGAGCCTGGTCCCATAGCTACTGCTGTTGCTTGTAGTGATTTTCTTGAGATAGCGTAATGCTGCATTCAATTACAGCTTCGGCTGCACCCGTATCAACTCATAGTCTTGGGAACAGCAAAAGGAATATCCTAAGTGCTGCAGCTGGGCTCCTGTCTTTGCACTGCAGCTTCAAGGAGACCTGAATACATTGTATGTTTACATTTTTAATTATAGAAATATAAAAATAAAAGAAAATTTTATAGATGAATAAAGCAAGAGATAATAATTACAATGATTGCAAAATCTACTGTGATATACTAATAGTGAACAAAATTTCAGGATAAAATTAAATGGGAAAATTTCATTTTTATGGCAAAAGCATCAATCTAAAAAGAAGTATACCTATTACACCTATTACATACCTTGACTAATACCATATATTTGTTCTAGTTATCTGAAGCAGAAATTGCCAAAATAAAGCTATAAAGTATGTGAAAAAGTTATCAGTGTTGGGAACATTGATATAGTTTTTAAGATAGTGTTTCTCTGTGTCGCCCTGGCTGTCTTAGAAATTTTCCTGTAGCCCAGGCTGGTCTGGAACTCACAGAGATCTGCCTGCCTCTGCCTCCCAACTGCTAGGAAAGAAGGTGTGCACCACCATTGCCCAGTGAGTTGGGTTCTTTTTTTTTTTAAAAAAATGTGCATATGAGTATTTTGCCTGAATATGTGTGTGAGCACCCTGTGTGTGCCTGGTGCCCATGGAGGCTAGAAGAGAATGTTGGATCCCCTAGAGCTGGCTAAACTTGAGGCAGAAGGCCAAGGGAAATAAGGACTTCTGGGCTCTTGAAGTTTAGCCTTATATCTATTCTATGTCTCTCTAATGGGAGATGGAGAGATACTTTCAAGGTTTTGTTTTGGAGATTCATACATTTTGATTCATTCATCTTAAATGTTGTTCTCTTTCAAACATAATTTAGTTGTTTTTGAGAATTCCGTATGTCAGCACCCTGTATTCGCATCATTTCTTCACTTCTCCCTCTCTTGTCCTGCCACACAGCCTCTACCCCCCTTCTCCTATAATTCTTACTGTTATATAGACACACACACATGCATGCATGCACGTACGTACACACACATACACCCACATTCACACACACATAACACATGCACACACACATAAACACATATACACACACATACATACACATAGCACATGCAGACACACACATAAACACACATACACACACATACATACACATAGCACATGCAGACACACACATAAACCCACATATACACATACATACATACACATGCACACACACATACACACACAAGCATATACACACATACACAAACATGCACACATATACATCCAAACACACACATACACACACACAAAGTCTAGTTAGTGTCATGTGGAGGCTTACAGCTGTGTTGTACAATGTGTCAGGACAATGGGCTCTAGAGAAAATGAATTCTCCCTCACTCAGCACCCAATAACTACAAAAGTTGAAATTTGGAGTTTCTGAACTTTAAGAGCACTGACTGTTCTTTCAAAGGCCCCTGGTTCAATTCTCAGCACCCACATGACAACTAACAACTGTTTGCAACTCCAAGATCTGACACCCATGCATGCAGGCAAAGTACCAATACAAATAAAATAAAAATAAAGCATTAAAAATGTTTTTCTTAATTTTATTCAGCATTTAAAAAATTTATTTAGCCATTGAGCTATACTTTCTTTAAAAACATGAGGCATATTAAATCCTTTCAAAATTATCATTTTGGAGAACATATATCTAGCAATTCTAGTCTACAAGATAGGGAGTTTCATAAGAGAATGACTAGTTTGTTGATATAATTTCCAAGTAGCTCTATTAACGCTATTGAATGACAAGACTGGTATTTTGGGACCTGTCATTCAACTGAGACATAAAAATGAATCACATTGAATGAGATGACTTGAACTTTTCATGTCTATATTAACATCTTAATACTATATTATTGTCAGCTTGCCCCTCTAATTACAAAAGATGCTAAAGAAGTCCACGATATTCTCCAGACATTTGTGGACAGAGAAAGGACATATGAAGTATTTGGGAGTATATTTGCCAATTCTACATCCATTCTGACCAAAGCCGTCTATTTTTTTTCTTTTTTGAAAAAGTCAACAAAAGCAGGCAACAATTACTAATAGAAAGCTATCCCAAAAGAAAGTAAAAGTTACTCCCGCTCCCCCAGTTCCTGCACAAATCGTCAGTTAATATGACATCAGTAGTAGTGTATTTAGTCAAAAATGGCTGATGAAGATCCCCTAATTCTGCCTAACAGTAATTAAGAGGAAATTACTTTATTATAACTCACTGCTTTTTAAACTATGAATGGCATAGATCAATCTTTTACCACCTGTGTCTTACTTAAGTTTTTATTATGGTACAAATGATTCTGTTGAAAACATCTAATGTAACGTTTGCATCTTATTTTTTACTTTGATTAAAAATTGGCACACAGGGGTTCTAAAGAGTCCAGTTAGAAACATCTAAAGAAAAAAGTGAATAGCTGTGTATCATCTAGTCTTCTCACTTTCCAATGTTAGACCAGAGAATATTTGCATTTTAATATTTTGATATGTACATAATACATTTTTGTTTTCATAAAAGATTTATCATATGTTTCTGTAACATTCTTTCTTCCTTCTTAGCAATAGTCTATTTCATTCCAGTACACGCAGATTTACATTGTTCATTTCATGGTTGTTTTACACTCCAGTATGTGAACACTATATATCAAGATGTCTCCAATATATGCACACATAATTGTAGTATTATAACTTTTGTTTTTCTTTTTTTTAAATAAAAAAAATGCACAGAGACTTCTTTGAGGCTCCGTTTCTGGTATTTGAGACAGGTCCTCACTATGCAGACTGGCACTCAATATAAAAATCATCCTTTTCTGAGCCTCCCAAATACTAGAATTATGTCCCTACACTACCACACCTGGCTCGCTGTGTGTGGTGACAGTTTACATCTTAATTCCAGTCAGTGTACAAAGCAGTAGTTCCTAGCTGCAATTTTAACTTATGAATTCATAAAATGGCAATACTTGATTTTTTAACATATATCGATCAAACTTGAGCTGTCATATGTGTGCATAAATATCTAGTGTATATAAGAATGTGTACAATATAATAAATTCATGTACAATATATAATATTCATTGCTGTAACTACTTTTGTCTCTTTAAAACGGGATCTCTTGTAGCCCTGGATGGCTTCAAAATTCCTCTGCTGTGGAGGATGGATGACCTTGAATTTCTGATCCTCTTGCTTCTGACCTCCTGGGTTCTGGATTACAGATATAGTTGGCTAATGTGGTACTGGGGATCATACCCAAATTCTGATGCATGTTAAGGAAGCACACCGCCAACTAAGGCAAAATCCAAAGAGGTACTTACCAATCTCCAACATATGCATGAATAGTTATAGTATTATAATTTTTGTCTTCTTTTTAAAAAGTAAACAGTGCGCAGAGACCTTTTGTGGCTTTGTTTCAGATCCTCACTCTGCAGACTGGTAAAGTGTGTAATGTCCAATGAAAGAGAATGTATATTTGAGTTTTATAAGCGTGGACATGTTAGTTGTTTATAGGTTTCTTTTTTTCTTGTAAGAATTCAGCATTCTCCTCCAGTGATGATGATGCGTACCTTTAATCCCAGCACTTGGGAGGCAGAAGTAGGTGGATATCTTTGAGTTCGAGGCCAGCCTGGTCTACAAAACAAGTTCCAAAACAGCCAGGAATGTTACACAGAGAAATCCTGTCTCAATCAAACATACAAATAAACAAGCAAACAAAAAACTAAATAACTAAATAAATAAAAATAAAAGGTTCCATTCCATTTAGCACAGCATATTGTTAGTTGTTAACTGTAGTGTGTACTGAGAAAATATGAGACTTATTTTCTCCCTTTGAGGAACATGTAATTCAGTTGTGCAAACTGGCCTCACACTTAAAACTCAGAGGCACACAGTGTAAAATAATTACAATCTAACCTGCATGGCTCAGGCTACAAATGACATGTTATCAACAGGTGCTTTGAGTGTCCTGTGCACTGCTCTAAGGTAGGCCGTGAGGGAAACTGAGAAAGGAAAAACAAAATGTCTATAATCAAGCAGGCACCAGGCAGGCAAGTCAATTGTCAGGTGCAGAGGAGACAGAGCTGAGCAATGGGTAGAGCTGAAGTACACTGGGGTGTGGTTCTTCCAGCAAGAGCCAGAAGACAAGTGAAGGGGCAACTCTTAAGGGTGAAGGCAACTTATTCTGGAGACTGACATTTTCTTTCATTATGGAAAATGATCTCCCACATAAAATCACCTTGCTCTACTAGAAAATTTAATTGATAGCTGCAAGTAATTAATAAAACATCATGTAATCACTGTGTGGCGTGGCAATCAGGAGGCTTATAGCAGTCTTCACTAATAAGGTAATTTAAACTCCTTCTGAAGGAAAAGAAGAACTGAGCTCTGAAGGACTTCTTGATAGGATTCCACTTGACCTCAGACAACACCCAGAAGGTTTGACTCCGAGGCGCATGGTGCATATTCATCAGGGTCAACAGGAAGGCTTACAGAGAGCAGGCCCAAACCTTTGCCTTAACAGGGTAAAACAAGCAAATTGCTTTGAGACCTAGAAGGTCTCTATACCCAACTCTGTGTGCTTGCTTAGTTGCCTATTACAAACTCTGAAAGATAAACCCTACCAAAAGAAAAGATGCTAGACACTCCAGCTAGCTAGCTGGGTTTTAACTTTTATTTTACTTTCCAAGACTAAGGGAACACAGAATGCAGTTTAGAACCAGAGATCTTCAGGCCCAAGTGATGGAATCTTTGCATGATCTCTATCAGCCAGCCTGGATGATGAGGCAATCTCCCTTTTAAACTGTATTGTCTCCATCATGAACAGTTTTCTCAAATGCTCTTGCATAAGGTTCAACAATGTCTTCTTAGAATTATACAAAGAGAGCATTTAGCATATATTGTTTTCTGCAATGATCACGTGAACCAGGCTTTAGCTGGACAAGAATTCCCATCACTTGCTTTTATTTTTGTTTTTCTGGGCTGGATTAAAGGCCTTTGAAAGGTTGAAGTGACCCCCTAGAGAAAGGAGGAAATGCCTAAGTGTCACAGGACCCAGTGACTTAATTGTTTTGTAGATACTTCTCACTCTCTAGCTGAAAATCAAAGCTTTATAGAAAGAATGAGCTTCCTCACATTTCTTATGTGAACGGAAAGATCTTTAGGAAAACAAGGGGACATGTTGTTAATGCAAAAATGTAGATGTCAGTTTCTGTTACCATTACAAGCCTGGTTTGAAATAACAGGTTCTGACCTCTTGTTACAAGGTTGAGAGTCATTGAAAACTCCAACTCTTTTGAAATCGTCTAGGCTGGTGGCAAATCTCAAGTTTGTCATTAATGACCTTTGCTTGTGTAAATATAGGCAAGTTATTTTGGATGGCTCTAAAATGGAATTATAAAAATGAATTTTCAGGCTTTTGTCCTCGAGGGAAAGGGTTGTTTTTTGCTTGTGTTAGGAATTGCTATTTTCTGATGGTTTTTCTGTGATTAGCACGCATTGGACACTTAAAGTATTTCTTATCGGGTAGATATAATTAGACCTCCTATATTTTATGTCTTCAAATGTATCCCTGAGTGGCTGCCTTGAAAAAGCATTTAGGCGAAACACTTGTTAATGGATTTCTTTCTTATCCTAGGTTTACTTCGGATGCAACAATAATCGCAGACATTTCCAAAGTGCTTTGTGGGCTCAAACACAGCAACGTTCTTTACCATGCCCCGTAGTTCTGAAATCACTTTCTTCATCTTGCTATGCAGTAGACTTGGCTACAGCAGCCAGGAAAAAAATGCAGAGGGCTGCCTGAGCTTCTCTCCTTCCAACTTTACTTAGCTTCTGGGGAAGGAACTCAGTTCCTCACACCCCAAGCCAGACGTTGGTTACCCATGGGGCCTCCACAGCAGCCCACTCTGTCTTTTGGTGTGCATATAGCATGGAAAGGATTATTTATGACTGAGGCTCCAGTAGACATTGCTAAATGCTTTACTCTTCCCCCAGAAACAGACCCAGACAACTATTTGTTATAAATTGCATGGAGGTGTGTGTGTGGTAATTTTAACCATTTTATGGAAATATGGTATCTCAGTATCATTTGTGGTTTCCCCCCCTAGTTACTAATGAGTTTGCATCTTTTTTTGTGTGTCTGTGGTTGAAACTGATACTGAAAATTATTTGTTTTAATTTTAAATTGATTTTTTTGTGGTTAAATTATGAATTATTTATTTTTATGTTTTAATTACACACTATTTGGCTTTTGACAAGTCGGTTTCACCGTATGCACTCCTCAGTTCTGCATTTTAATTTTTAGGGTGCAGGAAGATATACAAAAAATTTGCTAATTGCTATTCATCCGTAACCATCACATGGTGTTTGATGAAAAGATGTCAAGGGAAAAAAAGCGGTCAATGGAGACTGTACTACAGTCTTTATTCTCTTAAAAATATGTGTATGCTTTATGCTTATCTATGTGAATGCATGCCATGTGTGTGCTGATGCCCATGGATTCCAGGGATTTCCTGGACCTGAAGTTACAGGTGGTGGTGACCACCCATTGGGGTGCCAACTATTTCTGTAGGAGCCCCAAGTGCCCTAGCACTGAGCTGGCTCCCTTGAACCGCAGTTCCCATTCTTAAATGACTGTTTCCCAAGCCTGATCCATCCTTCCTGGTAATTGCTATTGTTACTGAAAATTTGGGAGGATCCCTTTGTGGTTGCCTCACGTTTCAGGGGGAAGTCAGGGGTCCCCACTTAGCATCCTTAGTTTTGTTAATAAAAGAATTTAAGAACGGACCCAAGTGGAAGCTCAAGGATGATTTTATTAGAGAGTAAAAGGGAACTCCCAGAGCAAGACAGCTGTAAACCTCTGCAGCCAGCGGCTGCAAAACTGCACAAAGAAGGCAAAGAAGCCATCCTTTTGAGTTACGCCTGCCTTTGACAGACAGATACATGACAGGGAGGTGGGTTTACAGAAAGTGGAAGGAAGCTTAAGATTATGAGGGGAATAAAAGCCCAAAGTGTTAGGGAAAGCAGGACTCAGAGAGACAGAAACAGAAGAGAAAGGCTATGCTTTTCTGAGTGGATCAGAAAAGTGAGCTGCTTTATAAGGCCTGCGGCTGTAAGCGACTGTGTTAGGGTGGAAGATGGGAAGAAGGTCCATCACGTGTTGAAGAGGAGATGACTCCTCCATCCTCTTAGCTTTGCCTGAGAAGAAGTCACCTTCCTGAGGTCTGTCAGGTCATCCACCTGCCCTCTAGAAATGTTCTCACTTAGGCCAGAGATTTTATTCTCTTGACCAGCAAGGAAAACTTTCCCCCCATGAGTCTTCACTGTTATTGGGACGTGGCAAAGGAGCGGAAATCAATTCTTTAGAAAGGCAGCCGGTGAGGAGTAGACGAGCACTATTTTAGGTCAGTTTGCTAGGAAAGCTACTTTGAAGATGTATTGATTTGTACGCAGATTGCAATGTAATAAGGGAATTAACAAGTGAGAAATGGGTGAGTTTAGATCGCCTCACGTACCCGAATGCTAGAAAACGAAGAATTGTGTAGTGAGACAACATGCAGAAAATGGGGAAATTGGTGTTCTAGAGGGACGGGGTGATGAGGGCTTTCCTTCGAGGATGCTAGATTTGAAATGCTTAATGGAGGTCAGAAAGGAAATGTTGAAAGACAGTTATATCCATATGGTTCTGGAGTACAGAAAGGAAGTCAGGGAAATACATAGATGGAAGAATCATTGGAAACGTGAATATCATGAAACTGAATAAAAAGATGTGGTGACTGGTGGAAGACAGAGACTAAGAGTACCTTGTGAAAATTGGCATTTCAGACATATAAAGAAGGAGGAAGCACAGCAAGGGCAAATGAAATCGAGCCGCCCAACAGAAAGTTTCCAGCCAGAGTTTCCTAGAAGGCAACTGAGAAACTATTGATAAAGATAGCAGTGATGTTGTACCTGTGTCGAGGGACCCCCAAAGACCATCGGGGAGCTGGACCAAATGGGGTCAGTTTGGACGGGTTCAGTCAAACCCGGGCTGAAACCCTTTGGGAGGATTTCCACCCAAGCCCAGAGGTTTAGAAAAGCGTAAGTAAAGAAAAGCTTAAAGAAAAGTGTAAGTAAGGAGGGGGTGCTACACTTCTTGGCATTTCAGGATCGGGTATAGGGGCATAGGGTACAACAATCATTGCCTATACTTTGTGTGTCAGGCTCATTCCGAGATTTTTCCCAGACTCCAGACCTGGACCCTCAGGCATCAAATGATCTTTCCTTGAAATAAAGTTTTGTAATGATAAATTCGTGCCTTTACAGTGGGTAACTGTATTGCGTGTTGATAGAAGTTCCAACAGATCTAGGCTGAAATCTGAGCAAGTTGTTTGGTCAGATGGAGACCTCTGGCAGCTTTCACAGGAGTGTGTCAGTATGGCAGTGAAGGGCAGATTAGCTGGACTGGCCTAGAAGGGTAGCGGTCTCTCTTTCAAAGTGTCAACACACAGAGAAGTGAGGTCGTCATTGGCAGGGGTGATGAAGTCTCTGTAAACTTTTTTTTTTTTCTAATGGGAAGAAATAGAAAAACATAGAATAGAAACAGCAACATGAGGCACTAGCCAAAACCTAATGATAATCATGCTTTTGCTACTTGAAATTATGAAAAAAATATTTTCCCTGTGGGTAGTCTATAAATCAGTTATCTTGTGTTTTCTTTACGGCTGTATTGGTACATGTATATAAAAATACTAATCATTAACAAGTTCCTGTCAGACACGTTCTATGCCTGGTCTAAACAGGCACCCACATTACTGATGGATTGTTTGTGTAAAAGTCACTCATCAAACAAAGAACTGTTTTTAAGTAACAAGATCACTGACATATTTTATCAAACAGACTTGAGCATTTTTAGCCAGCAGGTCAGCCTTCATCCCACTCTTGGTAAAGCAATTATGTCATGGCTCAGCAGTTTAGGAAACCCTGCACGTTTACTACAAGTCTTTCCTGCTTGCTTTCTCCGAGCTGTCTCTGAAAGTATTTCTGTATCTGTGGGCATGTGTATACTCCTCTTTTTTTTTTTTTTTTTTAATCTTCTGCAGTCTTTTATTTGCTTCAAGGGTGACTTTAAAAATTCTTGTTAGCATTCATAATTCCTTTGTTAAGCACTGTTGACAAGGTAGGAAAGAAAGGGTGGAAGCAGGGAGCTATTTCTTGCTTCATAAGTCAGTAAATTCTATTTATATAAAGACAAAGATGTAAAAATATCCAATACAAAAGACTTCTCTCAGTAGTGAGACAGTGTACATAGCTCGATATTCTTTTTTAAAAAAATCACACAACGACCACTAGCCACTAGAGTTTTCAGATTTCATCATTTAAAAACTCAAGATGTTTACAGATAATCTTAATTCTCTTTACATCATGTTTATTTCATGTGTCTGCACATACATGCATGTGCATGGGTGTGTGGGCCACAGTGTATATGTGCACATGTGCATGTGCATGGGTGTGTGGGCCACAGTGTGTATGAGCACACGTGCATGTGCATGGGGGTGTGAGCCACAGCGTGTATGCACATACTTGTATGTGGGTGGATGTGTGGGCCACATCATGATAGAAGCCAAGGTTAGCTTGAGGGAGCTGTTTTTCTCCTTCTACCGTGTGGATTCTGGGATCTAACTCAGCTTCTCAAGCTAGGAGACATTTCCCTGCTGAGCCATCTGCCCACTGTCAATCTTGTTCTTTACACAGTTGGCGTTATACGTGTAGTTCTTAAATTATATTTTAAGAGGTTATTTGTATTATATGACACTTTCTGAGTTTTAAAGCCTGTTAAATCCTTATTCTCATTTGAACTGTTTTGTGACCTAGGTACCTGCTTCTTCACAATCCATACTAAGCTTTGGGACAGTCAGTAACTTACCTAGCTGCTACCCTGCATCTGAAGTTCAGATGATCTGACTGCCAACATCACAGGCCTTCCATCAAGTAGTGTGCCTCCCTAGTGAGGCCTCTTTGCTTTCCTTTTTGCCCATGTCAGTTTCTGAAAATCAGACCTGATGTTCCCCTTGATAAGGGTCTGCTAGGCTGGCTTTAGGAAGATCCTCTTATTTTTTTTTTTTTTCATTTTGAGGAAGATATATATGTGTGTGTGTGTGTTGTTCAGACTGGATTTTAACTCATGATCCTCCTGCCTTCACCTCTCCCTGGTCCTGAGATTATAAATGCCTAACACCATACCTAAGGAAACTGCATTTCATTGAATAATTTAAACAACAGGGCAGGGGAGCCAGTTTTGTGGGTGAGAGTATCTACTGTGCATTCAGGGGCACCTCAGATCAGATACCCATCATCTACATAAGAGCCCAGTAGAGCGTGACTGCACTGTGAGCTGTAGCTTCCCTGAGAAACCCTGTCTCAAAAGAGTAAGACAGAATCATAGTAGATCAGGATACTATCTGGCCATCTCTGACCTCTGCATGTGTGCCCTTGAGTTTAGAGGTTAGCCTGTACACATCGCATACCACACACACACACACACACACACACACACACACACACACACACACACACCACATACTCCACACATACCACATACTCCACACATACCACAAGCACACACACACACACACACACACACACACACACACACACACACACTCATATTCCACACAGGACAAGTACACACACACATTTTTAAAAATCATATTTCCTTTAGTTTTTTCAATATCTTTTTTCCCCAATGCTAGGGATCAAGCACATGATAATTAAGTTGTCTACCACTATGACATTCTTTTCAATTGTTCGTTTAAGGATATTTATTTATATATATACCATAAGCCAGGTACTCCTGCTTCTGGATACAGTATGATTCAAAGATGTGATTTAAAGATAGTATTTTGGTTCCCAAGGGGCTTACAGTTTAATTGTAAAACTTCTTCAGGGTATGTTGAGTTACACTGGCAGCCTACTAGAGTAGGAGAGACTTTTGGAGAGAAGCCCAACTAGGGCTTTGTGGCATAAATCAAAGTGCTGAGTAGTCTTGGTCATGAGTTTTTCTAAAATGAAAAATAATTACAGTAATTAGAACATGGCACAGCTAATCCTCCTGGTCATGCATTCAGATTACTCATTATGGAAGGTGTGAATTGCACTGTTCTGGAAAATCTTGAAGACTGCATCATGAAAGAAATTCCATGAAAAGTTATCGCTGTTTATAGACTCTGCCAAACCAAGATGCAAAGCTCCAAATATAACTCTGCCAAACCAAAATGCAAAGCTCCAAATATCATCTAGCCATTGGCAATAGCTACTAAATGTCAAGTTTGAAAAATTTTGGTATGAACCAAAGTATGTCATTCTTAGAGGAAAGCACCCACATTATCCCCAGTTCGTTCATTCGTTCATTCATTCATTCATTCATTCATTCATTCATTCATTCATGTGTGTGTATGTGTGTGTGTGGTGGTAGACTATGAACCTGCCATGCTGCATGTGTGGAGGTCAGAATTGGTTTTTTCTTACCATGTAAGTCCCAAGGATCAAACTCAAACTTGGTAGCATGTGCCTTTACCCCCTGAGTCGTCTTGTTGGCTCAAGAATTCCCATCTAAAGCTCTGAAGCTAAGCCTCCTGGAGAAAAGCTCTGCCACCGTGTTTTTACAGTTGTAAAACCACTGCACAGTCTAGACACTCCAAGAAGTATTTCAAAAGTGGAGTGATTCATAACAAACACCAAAGCCTGAAAACCTGGTCCTTTATTGGCTTCCTGTCTGCTTAGGGACTACACTTGAATCTACAGATATTTTAACTACCATCTGTGTCCAGAGGTCCAGCAGTCAGCACCTCACCACTCAGACATGGCTTGGCATGATTTTTGGTCCCATTAGCAGTGGGTTGGCATCAGCCTATGAATGTAGTTTTCAACTAAGTCTCTATCATTGTATATATCAACAAAAAGGCAGAAGTCAGATGTTGGCGTGAAAACATGCCAGCTCAGAGGAGTTGAGAAGTAATCAGATGATCTTCCTTGTGGGGGGATTCAGATGTTTATGTAACTGATTTAAAATTATAACATATAATTAAGAAATGCATGTTAGTTAGATTTTTAGGTAAACCAAGATATAATTCAATTAGATAGATAATCTTCAAACACTTCTAAGACCTACAGAATATGACATTTAAAATATTTTAAGAACTTAGACTTTTCTAGACAGTGAGACAGATGTGTTCCTGGCAGCACCAATCTACTTTAAGAGAAAAATGGGCATCGAAGAAACTCCATATAGAGATTGGTTTCTTTGTGGCATCTGTTAGCCACTGGACAAGAACCTGTTCTTGTATTGACTGCTTGATGGTATGCTGTTAAAACTGGACATACAGTTTCCATAAGAAAGTGACCTCTAAACTTTGGCAGAACAAGCTGAGATAGTCATTCAGGTTCCTGCTTTGCAGAAAAAACTCTCAGACATTCTTCAGGACTCAAGGAGAAGCAACTGATAAATGGGCAGAACAGATTTCCTGCTTCACTAAAATAAAAAGAGATTCTAGGCCTGTAGGCTAATGATAGATGTTCCAATGGCACACAAAACCAGAAGTGATTGTCCAGATAGCTGTGTTCCTGTCCTCTCCCAAATTTTAGAAGCCACTACTTCCATGTACTTCTGACTTTCAGGTGATACATTTTCCTTCTCAGGTCTTAAAGAGGTTAAAAAATAGATATTTAAGGTTACTACCCTATTATCCCTTAACAAGGAACATTCAAGTGTTGAATTTTCACTTTCCCAGATGAACCTTTTAAAGTAATTTATACACCCTACTGATGTGGGAATGTCTTTCTGTATGCTGTGAATCTCAGTCTTAATAAAGGAGCTGTTTTGGGCCATGACAGGTACCATAGAAGAAGTAGGAGGAGGAATCAGAATAGGTAGGAAAGGAAGGGCGGAGTCAGAAGCAGATCGAGCAAGCCGCCAAAGGAACAACATGTAAGGAACACAGGTGAGCCACGGGCCACGTGGCAGACAGATGAATAGAAATGGGTGATTTAAGATGTAAGAGCTAGCTAGCAATGTGCCTGAGCTATAAGCCAAACAGCATAAAGTTAATATAAGCGTCTGAGTCATTTCTGGGGGTCTGAGAGGCAGCAGCGGCAGCGGGTGGCTAAGCAGTCTGGCACAGCAGGTCTGTGGGTCTCGGACCTCTAGCCGCCCAGGACCAAAGAAACCTCACTACTACACCCTACCATCTACCAATATTCTAAAAATATACGATATACTTTATATGTGTTCATTTTGGTTGTAGTTTGTGCCTTATCCTCTCCTAGATACTACCTCATAATAATTCCTATTATATATAGTCTTAGTTTAGAACCTTCTTAGTTAGACAAAAGGCGGAGATGTGGTGGGTTTCAGATGTCAGCTGATAAGATCTGAGGATGCTTATCCAGGGTCCTGGGCTCCTGAAGGGGGAGTGCCAACCCCATTGATAAGGGGCTGCTGGGACCCTGGGAAGTCCATTTCCTGGTTCCTGACTGCTGGAGAGACCGGTTTGGCATCCATTGTCCTTCGCTCAGATACTCCAGTCCCTGTTCAGACGCCACTATAAGCTGTTACCTGTATCGTGAGTGTTGGTTTATATTTTAATAAATATTAATCTTGGATTGGTGCATTTTAAGAGAAACTCCACCTACACTTCCTTCCTGGCCCAACACCCAAACCAAAAAGACAGAGAATCTCTAAGTTCTTCCCTCCTCTTTCCTATGTGTCTTTCTATCCTTATTTCTGGCTCCTCTGTCCTCTTTATGGCTTATTTCTGTTACTGCTCTGCACTCCCCCATCCAAGGTTAATTTTATTAACACAGCCTCAGAGTTTCACAATGCCATCAAATATTGAGAAACAAATGTTTTGAAATTGTAATCTAGGCAGGAGATAACAATGTTGTGGAAAGGAAGCCCATTGTAGCCCCTGTGAGGAAATTTTCAGCAGGCCAAGAGTGGAAGTTTCTGGCTATGATGACCAGGTGCTCTAGATCTGAGTTTGTTTTCATCTTTTGAATAGTGAGGTCCACACTACAGAGGGCTGGGAAGATAGCTGCTCCGCAGGTGAGAACACTTTTTGTTCTTCAGAGAACCCAAGTTTAGCCCCTAGCAAGCATACAAGGAACCAGCTGTTGACTATAGTTACAGCAAATCTGTCACTCTCTGCTGCATACTGCATGCATGTGCAAATACATACATTTTGGACACATACATTTCAGACACATATGCAAACATAACACAATAAACAAATATACATCTCTCTCTTCTTAAAGTTCTAAACAGAATCCCAAACTACTTTAAAAGATAAGGTTGTTTCAATTTAATCATTCAACAGATTGGGAAAACGTTTTGTATGAGGTGTAATATGAGAAAGAGGTCAAGGCTTATCTAAGTATATGAAGTGCACATGTGCTGGATGTGCTTGTGAACAAACTGAAGACACGAAGGAGACAAGACGAAAACTGCATCTTGCTTATGGCAGAGAAATTTCTGAGTGACAGACCTCAAAAGTGGAGATAATTCTGTCTGTAAGTTCCTAGATTCGGCAGGGATGCAGCCCAAGCTCTGCCTGTCACATGAGTGACTAGTTCTTAGTGGTTAAATACCTACCTCCTGGTTGTCCTCCTGCGTTATGTTAGAGGAGGGTACATTTCTGGTCTATGCTTCTCAAAAAAGCACTCCAGGAAGAAAGTGAAAATCCTTCACAGTTACTGGTTACTCTGTGCTTTCCCAGGGTACTTAGGGGACCATCCAGGAAGACAGCAAATCCATGCTTCTTCTGTGGAGGAATGGGTGAGTGGGGAAGACTGTGGCCCTGGGATTTGTATGTGGTACTTTATATAATCTCATTCGTGTTTTGGCCTGTACTATCTTCTGAACAAGGGGCTAATTGGCCTTCAGTAATGCATTATCTAATAAATCCCTGTAAAAGGACACCTTTTTATAGCAATTTGGCCCCGTTTAAGACCCCTTCATAAATCATGGAGCATAAAACTTGCATTCACAGCTGGAGTGGCAGGGTGTGGGGTGAGTGAATTCAGCAGTCTCCCTTTGCCAAGATCTTATTCAGGATAAGCTGGGCCCAAACCAAGCCTGAAGAGCTGAATAATATCATTAAACAATGTTTTTGTTGTTGTTTATCTTTATTGTATTTCTCTTTTCAATAACAATATACAGGGATTCCCTGTATATATTATATATTAATATTATATATATATATATATACATTCCCTTTTGTTCATAGTACATAAACAAAATGTAATTATACATTTGACCTGCAAAAAGCATTAGAATCCTCCCCACCAATTTAAGCTTTTGGAGAACACGTGCTCTGATCAAAAGCTCAAAATAATATATTTTAAACAGTAAAACAAAATAATGGGAACCACTTTAAATTTGAAAAACAAAACAAACAAACCCTACAAGGCTCTTGAATGAAGAGGAAATAACCTAGATTAGAAACGCTCCAGCAATTAATGCAAATGAGCTCTTTTCATTGAGAAATACCCAGGATGGGACCAGAGGCCAGGGCGGGGCAGAAGCCAAGGCTCTCAACTTTTTAATGATTTTAATGCAAACAAATAAAACAATCAGCTTAGGAAACTAGAGAGTGAATAACAAATCACTCATTTGTAAGAATGTGATAATTTAATAAATACATGACAAAATTTTTAATGTTTTTAAGGAACCTACCTACAAATTCTGCAAAAAAATAAAATAAAATAAAATAAAAACAAACCAACCAACAAAACACAAACAAAAAAACCCAATACATTTAACCAACAAAATGGAAACTGCTGATTTTCATTTTCTATAATGGACCTTAATAGATAGGTTTGCCAAGTAAAGTAACACATTCTCAAATTAAATTTAGATATCAGATGAGTATTTGCATACTTGGGACATACACTAACGTTATTATTTCTTTTCTGAAATTCAAGTTGCACTGTATATCCTTTGCTGTCTTCTGCTAAATCCGACAGAGGTAATAATGGAAAAGAATATCTTGAAAGGTTAAAAGTCTAGACAACCCTGCTCTACGGGTAAAGGCCCATGTCCCAAAGTCTGACAACCTGAGCTTCATCATTGAAACCCACAAGGTGGGAGGAGAGAATCATCTCTTGAAATTTGTCCTCTGGCCTTCATGTGTGTGTCATGGCACATACATGTTTAGGTCATGGTTTTTGCTCTGAAGCCTGATGACTTGAGTTCAATCCCCAGGACACCATGGCGGAAGAAGATAACCAACTTCTTCGTGCTATTCCCTGATTGCCTTATGCAGGTGGTGACACATGGAAACATGGAAACACACACACATAAACAAATGTTTAAGGGGGGGGGGGCAGTGGAGAAATGGCTCATAAGAGCATTTACTGATCTTTCAGAGGACCGGGTTCAATCCTCACCACCCAAATGGCTCTCACAATCACCTGTGACTCTAGTTTCAGAAAAATCTAATGCTCTCCGAAGACACAAACCTATATGCAGGCAAACACAAAAAATAAAATAATAGTATTTTTAATAAAAAAAATCTAAGTGACAATATAGATTTTTAAGAAAATAAAAATTATACGCATTGCTTCAAGAAATGACAACAAAATAAAATCTATGCAAATCTTTAATTATGTAAAATTGTTGTCATAAAAAAGGAACCAAGATTTTTGCTTCCATCTTGGAGGAGTAACAAGGAGAAGATTTAACCTTCTGCAGTAAAACTGGACAGGACATATGGAACAGCTATTTTTAGATTTGGACAACAGCTCTGCAAGAGGCATGCCTAGGTGAGGTGAAGTATGCCCTCAGATCTTCTGGGCTTATTGCTTAAGTCAATCTTCAGACATAAGAACCGGGAAAAGAAACCCACACAAAGCCTTGCTGAGGTGTGAGGCAAGCTGGAGGCAGACACACCCAGAAGCTGCAGCTCACAGCTCTAGAGATGAAGGACCCACATGGAAACAAAAGCTCCAGAATTCATCTGGGAAAGCTCATGAGGCCTAGCTGAGCCTGAGCAGAGTGAAGCACCACATAACTGGACTAAGATGCCCAGCTGTGAACTTAGTTAATTTCCAAAGTACAAACAGGACTAGGGCTTAAACACAGTAAGAGCAGAGGAAATATGAGGAGCCGTACTTGTGAGTATAGGTTCCGACATCTTAAATGATGTTCTTAAAATTATACCAAGTAGGATTTACCAGGGGAGTGCAGGGTCATTCAGTTATTTGTATAAATACAATGTAACCAAGTGGGATTATTCAAGGAACGCAAAGATAATATATTAATGAGCTTCTCTATTTAGCAGCTACTCTTGGTAGAAGTTCAAAGTAAATGAAAAGAGATGGACAATGCCTAAATGTGTAAAACAATATTATTAAGTATAAGCAATAACCATCACATTAGATACTAAATATGCCTGTGAAGTTCAGGAAAAGTAGATGTTATTGACACTCTCACTTTGTCTTTAAAACAATGTTATTATCACTTGTACATACTTGTATGCACATTTGTGTCTCTGTGTGTATGTGCAGATGAGAGGAATACTTTTGGAAGGTGAATCTCTCCTTCCAGTTTGCTGAGGCAGGGTCTCTCTGCTCATGAGTTTCCAGAATGTTCTCCTGTCTCTGCCTCCCTTTTCCCTGTAGGAATGCTGGGATTAGAGATGTGAGCCACCCCAGCAAGTAAGTGCTTTTACCACAGAGCCATTTGTTAACTCTACCGTTTGAAGTTTTTTCCTACTTAATGTAGAAAGACAATAGGTAAATGGCTTCAACACTAGGGATTATACAGTCAGCATTACATGCCCTGAGTGACCAAGTGCTTAGCAAATTAAACAAATAGAAATAATAGATTTTAAACCAGAGCCTATAAACATACTTGGAAGCAAGATAAATACCTGGAATGAGTTTATTTATATCATCCATTGGTGGCTAGCATTAATTTTTAAAATCTGAATGGTAACCATCTCAGGCCATATGTAATGACACATGTACAAGTGTCACAAAGTAAGTGGTGATTTTTTGCCTAAAGAGAGAGAGGCCTAAATCAGTCCTGTGAAAGTCTCATTGAAACAGGCCCTTCGAAGCTGCTTTTGGTAAAAAAGCATCTACGTTCAGGTCCACAAGATGAGTAGAAGTAGGAAGAAAGCCCATGTCTCTGCTTTCATTTTGTGTGTGTACTTTGGCTCAAGACCTTTCTGTTAGAGTTAGCCTGGAAAATAGAAAACCCCTCAGGATACATAATAACACCCACTCCATCATGAGAAAAACTCACTTTAGGGGAAAGGCTGTCTTCTTCTCCTTGGGACACACACCTTTAATCTCAGCACTGTGGGAGGCAGAGGCAGGCAGATCTCTGAGTTCAAGGACAGTCTGATCTACAAAGCAAGTTGGGCTACACAGAGAAACCCCATCTCAAAAAACCCAAACCAACCAACCAACTAAATAAACACACACACACACACACACACACACACACACACACACACACACACACACACACACATTAAACTTCTGTTGAACAACAACAACAAAAATTGGGAATTTCTTGCTTCAATTTGCAACTGAAAATGAACAATAAGAACAAAACATTAATACTACATTGCAACAGACACAATGCACATCTTATTAAAGAACTAAATGTGAAAAGTAGAATAATCAAGATACTAGTGCTAATTGCTGTTATCATACTCAAGAACAGGTCACAAAACAATACCAAATAACCCACTCTAGAGTTTATTGAACAGGTAAAAAGGAAGTGAACTGGGCGTGGGAGAGAAGGTGCAGAGGCTGTGGAATGCTGGGATTTGCCTTATAAGAACAAATGCATGCAGAGTTCACATGGTCACGCCCACTCATACATATGGATGCTGCTGCTCATGTATATATAAGGATGTCATGCATGCTGTGTGTGGGTAAAGGGGTGTGCTAAGGTACTACGTGCAATGTCTGGTTGCCTGGGTGTATTCCAGTTTCAGGGCTCCAGCTGCACCATAAATCCCAACACTAATACTTTATTATTTTGAGGTAGTTCTTAAAGCATAACAGAATTCAGAAGTCATAATAAAAAACTTAGCATTTATTATTTTTTAAAAATTTAAAACAGTTTAGGAAAAATGATATGATTAACTTTGAGGAGCAAAATAGTCAAATCAAGGACAAACCCTGGATAGCAATCCCTATCGGCCTACTTACCTAATCCATACCATCACTGATATGTAAAGAGTTATTTCAAATCAATGAAGTAAAGCAGTAATTCCACAAACTGCCAAGTGCATAAATGGGCAACTTGGAGAAATAAATTCAGATGATCAAATAAAAGTACTCTAATCTATGTTAATGTTGTGAATATTTGAATTAAAATGAGATATGACTGCTTAGGTTTAATTTATATTTGCAATAACTTAGTGGCTGATAATACCCCAGAGTCCATTGATTTCTTGGGTAATAAAAATTTCTCAGCCAAATGTAGTAATGCATGCTTTTAATTCCAGCACTCGGGAGGCAGAGGCAGATGGATCTCTTTGAGTTCGAGACCAGCCTTGTCCACACAGAGAGTTCCAGGACAGCCAAAGTTACATAGAGAGGCCCTGTTTCAAAAACAAAACAAAACTTTTTTCTGCACTTCAGTGATTACAGGGCACTATAGCATTTTTAGCAGGGAATTTGACATGATTCACCACATTTAAAAATACTACTACAGTTTGATCAGTAAAGCCTACATGTAGGACTCGGTGCATTGAGCGTCTCCATAAGGCTAGCTTTTAGTCCAAAGGCACTCGACCGCTGTGGTCACTTGCTTCTCCTTGGCCTGACCTCCTGTACAACCCGGAAGTCATTGGCTTACTTATTGCCTTCTAACAGCAATTCACTATCCTCACGCCATTTTAGATCAACTCAGCCCCATACTCCACGGTTCCCAGAATATCTTACATCAGTAAAGTTTCTTTTCTCCTCATTAGTATGATCTTGTAGATGACTTTCTCTGCTTTTACCTTGTTGGACCCAAGAATGCTGTTCCTGTGTAGAGTTAAATCCCAGGGTTGTACCTCCATTTCCACACAGAAAGCCCTATGCTCTTATGCAGTCCGGCTTAGAGGAAGTCATAGAGACCCAGGGCTCCCAGATTCTAATATTTATTTATTACGTATTTTTATTTTTATGTGCATAGTTTGTATGTGTGTCTGTGTGAGGGTTTCAGGTCCCCTGGAACTGGAGTTGCAGACAATTGTGAGTTGCCATGTGGGTGTTAGGAATTGAATCTTTGTCTTCTGGAAGAGCAGCCCATGCTCTTAACCTCTGAGCCACCTCTCCATCCCTGATTCTATTATTTTCATTATAATAATTTTTAGTGTTTGGGATCCAGTCCAGAGCTGCAGGTAGGCTCAGCTACCCATCCCAGTACCGAGCTACACCCAAGCTTTCCAGTTAATGCCACCCCCTGTACTTCATCTAAAAGGTAGAATTCTTTTCTCTGTGCCTCATTGGTAGAATTGTGACCTCTTAAAAATCAAAGGTGCATTGCAGCCTAATTGGTAGTGATTTTTTTTTTCTTTCTTAGTAGGTCCTAAGGTAAGAGTGTATCATTTAAGGTCAGGGAGTGGTATTTTAGTCTTAAAAATTATGTTATATGTAGTTCAATGAAAATATTAGGCCAGTGTCATATTGCCTGTCACTCAAAGTTTACTTAATTGTGTTTGCGTTTTTTTTTTTTAACCTCTCTTAATGTGTTGTCAGCATTTCAGAGTGCCTTTTTCTTAGTTTGAAGGCTATTTACCAGAACAAGCATTTGCAAACTGGCAATTGACTTTAGAGACGTTCTTGACCCTGACCATACCATAAGCTTTCATTTTGGGGGCTTGTTTTATATAGGATCATTTTGCTTCGCTTATGGGTTTCTTTCCTGTCTTTCCCAGAGCCCTTCAAATGCTTGCTTCTCTCCTTTGGAGAGTATATGTGAACTATTCAGAGGAAGCATTTCTAGGAGAGGGTAAGTTGAGACCGTGCAACCTCACAGTCATATAGATGGGAGCAGGTAATTGCAGCTCCCAGCCCAGCATTCTAATTTGTGAAAACTTCAGTGTTTTAGGGACAAGGAGCCAAGGAAATACACATGAATGTACTTTCTAAACTCTAAAGCTTTGGCATTTCTGGGTGTTATTAAAAGCCTCAGAGGGCACCTTTAGTAATAGCTAGCTTTAACTAATTTCCTGAGCAATGACGCAAAGCACCCCACATACTGAGTTAATATAGGATGAGCCCCTCGCTTTCTACTATAGATCATTATTGTATCTGCCCAGCCCTGATAGTACCTGCTCTTGTGTGTTCAGATAACCCTATAAAAAAAAAATAGAATTATATCAAGGTCACCTCCCAGGCTTATGCCACAGTAAAAGGAAAATGTACCTATTTTTAAAGCCAGGTTGCTCCATCATGGGCAGATTGCTTCCCATCCATACAGCATTCATTCTGCAACATAATTCTACAGTGAACATCCTGCTTCTGTAATCTTGTAATCAATCTGCAACCATAGGATCAAGTACAAATTGCTAAGCAATGTGCAGCTCTGTGCACCATGATAGTCTGTGAACAATGGAACTGTAATTCCAGAAGAGACTCAGAGGCAATTCCTTTGCCCTAACGGATAATCACATCTGAGGCTTCTAAGACAAATTATAATTTGGTCTATTCTTAAAGACCTCCTGAGGTGACTTGCCAACCTCTCTCAGAAGCCCTTTCCAATATTTAGCTAATGTTGATGTCAGTAAATACTTCTTTGTACCTCAAGGAGATTTCTTATGGCACAGAATAACCAATTTTTCTGTTTGCTTTGTTTCTGCCTCTGAGAAAAGAGATAATAGTGATGGCGCATGATATGTCTGAGTTCATCTCTGACTTGTTTAAGACTCTTTGGAAGGGAACATTCAAATTCTTTAGTATGCCAGAGAGGCCAGCCAGACTCAGCCACCGGCTTCATTCAGAGCACTGACTCCCTTATGCCCCTGTGAGTAGCTTGTGATTAGTAGCCCCACTAAGTGCTCTGTGTACCTTAGCAACATGATGCTCTTGAAAACATTTAGCCAGAATATTTCCTCTCTTTCTTGTCCCAGTTTGATAAATTTATTTTGTTTTTATTTGTTATAAAAACCTGAAAAAATACATTGTTAATACTATTATTTGAGGTTGGGTTTCTTGTATTTCATGCTTGCCTTGAACTCACTGAGTTGCCAATGGATGACCTTGAACTACTGGTCCTTTTACCTCTATGCCCAGAGTGCTGAGATGACAAATCTAACCTCTGTGTCTGGTTTCTACAGTGTTGATGATCAAACCCTGGGCTCTGTGCTGGGAAAGTCCTCTACAAACTGAGTGGTATTCCAAGCCATCTTTTAATTTTTTCAGGTCACATCTTACCTCTTCCTCCCATCCCCTAGACTCTTGGTCATGTTGCAATGTCCCAAGCCTCCAGTATAGACTGTGCTATTATTAACATAACATTTCAATTGTCATATGCTGTTCTTCATTTTTTGCTAGACAATGGGAAGTAATAGGTGAATTGTCCAGCACTGTGTGTACACAGGAAGTGACCTCTAATAGGGGCTCATGGAATGAATAGAAAAAGTGGATAAGTAAATGGCTGTCTGTATTCTATTCTGTTATTCGGAGAATCTAACAGCTTTCTGTTCCCATAAATTAGGGTGAGAATGAACACAATACAGGAACACTGCCAAGAATACCAACATGCTATGTGTGTGCAAGATATGCTGACTTAGAAATCACCATTAGGAGTTAATGAAAGACAAGTATGTGTGTGTGTGTATGACTCTGGGACACATCTTGGCAGACCTCATCCCTAACATAAATAAATAAATAAATAGATAGATAGATAGATAGATAGATAGATAGATAGATAGATAAATTGGCCAAGCCAGAAAATAAAGCATCACTGCTTCATTATTAGAGACTGATTTTTATTTCCATTTGCTTTCTAGTACCTGTCAACAGGAGTTTTTGGATGCTGGCAGGCAGGGCTGTATCAGACACATGCCATGAGAATGCTCCAGAAGGCTATCAGTGTCTTAAGAGACTTAAGATGGCGGGAGTTTAGAGACTGAAGACTTATGCAGAATTCACCTGGCACAAAATTGTGTTATCCAGAATATTAGGGGAGTTTCAAGGCTCGCCTGATTTGATGACCACTGTGTACATGAGCATACCCCAGAGTCAATAAAGCAAACCGGAACTAGGAAGAAACAAGGATGAAAGAGTCATTTTGGTTTCTGGTGGGAAGGGAAATCCCCAAAGCTGCCCTCTACAAATACTCACACAACAGCTTTTTTTTCCCCCTTAATGCCATCTTTCCTTCCAAATACCCTAGTATCCACTAATGTAGATCATTGTTGATCTCTAGCCTACCAGCTTCTGAAAACTGTTTTGAATTTTCCTTGAGTTCTACCTCCCTCTGGTAGAGGGGTTGTTGAATGTTGAATTCATTAGGGCATGTTTTGGGTGCTGTTTCTGTGGGATTAGTGGAAATGAGGGGGCGAAACAAAGGCTTGTATAATTTACAGACTAGAAACCCCCTTTTGCTGAGTTTTCCTGGGGCAGCTGATGACATGATACTAATAGGAAGCCCTTTTCTGGACCTATTTATCAGCACTTAGGACAATAATAGTAGTTAAATTATTGGAGGAAATGGATAACTTTAAGCACCATTAAATTTGTACTCCAAAGAAATATTATGTAGCCTCTTTGGGATACCTCTATTTTGTTTCTAATGAGGAAAGCAATTATGATTTTGATGCATATGTTATGACTTGAACCAACTATTAAAACAGGTGCCTTGGTTATCATGTTAATAACAGAAGCTACAGTCTCTCATATGTAAACTTTTCAAGAAATAGACAACAGCTTTTTCCTTTCTCCCTGTATCCCTCCCTCCATCCCTTCTTTTGTCTTTCCTCCCTCTCTCCCTCCCTCCTTACCTTATTTTTTTCCTTTCTTTTTTCCTAAATTAGATTCTGAGTGTCAAATAGAGATGTCTTACACTGTATACACTGTACATTTTTATTTGGGCACACAATTTCTCTTTGAAAGTACCATTATCCTCCCCTGGGGGATAAGCTCAGTTACTGATACTGTACATTATCTATAATGCTGCAACACCAGCAGACATATCTGTTTTGGCAAATGTGTTGAAGATAAAGAACCTTGGGATTACCAAGGGCAACGGAAATAGCCTGTATTATCTGGGGTGGAGGCTTGAAGAGTTCTGTGACCAACAATTTGAAGGGGAATGTCTCATACCTGGCACTGAGCTTATTAATTTCCAACCTGTGGCTTCTGTGTGAACACCATGCCCTTTGTAGAGTATCTCCAATTAAACTCTATATGAATACACACACACATACACACAGAGCTATGAAATAATAAGTCCTTGCATGGATTTGCAGCCATTTTTAGTGTTATCTCTTGTTCTCAACCCCTCCTCTACCTTTACTCTCCCAAACCTTTCCCTTCTAAACCTCCCTGCCTTTATTCCCCCTTCCCCCCACCAACACACACACACTGCAGAAGTTCTACTATCTATGGCAGGATTTCTTCATGGTATTATTAATAAAAACTCAGAACCAGGTATTGGGGAAAAGCTGAAATATCCGGGAGACAGAGAAATAAGCCACAGCCAGTTCTCACCCAGCTGCTCCTCAAGCCAAAAAGGGTAGCTCCTGTCTCCAGGATCCTCGGACTCAGTGCCTCCGAGTCCTCAGTGGAAAGGGGGTGCAGGTGACCAGAAGAACGCCTGTATCTTCTCGCCTCATTTCCCTTTCTCCGTCCAGATATCTCAATTCCTGCTTCAACTTTCCCAGTGTGTGCCACCAATGCCTGGCCCTGTCTGGCCTTTAACTCACAGAGATCCAGAGGATTAAAGGCTTGGGTCACCACCCCCTGACCTTCACATTTTGGCTCTGTGGATTGCTATTTCTTCTGATATTGCTGGTTATGTTTATTAAATATACAATATATCATCATAGCTCTCTCTGTTCCCTAAAGATTTTTCTTCACCCACTAACAGTCCCTTTCTCATTTCCTTGAATCCATAGGTAGACCAAGTTGAACACACAGATCTAAGTCAATGCTGAGATGTATGAGTGGGAACTTGCGATCTTTGTCTTTATGGGTTTGGATTACCTCACACAGTATGATTTCCACCTCCATCCATTTCTTTATAATTGGATCAAATTCCGTTATGTGCATGTGCCACATCTTCATCATTCATCCATCAGATCATGGACATCTAGCTGTTTCCATGTCTTAGGTAAAATAAAAAGCTATAGAAATACAGAAATATACAAATAAAAGAGCTATAGAAGCATCAATGAACATATACCTCTGTAGCAGTAATAGATTCCTTTTCTGAGTCTAATCTCAGCTGGGACAGGTGTCAGGTAAATCTCTCAATTTTGGGGAACTGAAACACTGGTTTCAATAATGGCTGAACCAATATTGAAGGGAGGGAGGGAGGGAGGGAGGGAGGGAGGGAGGGAGGGAGGGAGGGAGGCAAGGCATGGCACTGACAGGGCTCCTACCAACTTCCCACATCCACTCCATCATTGGTTCTCTGCTTTGCTTTTTTACTTCCTTTCTCCCCTCCCTCCCTCTCTCCCTCCCTCCCTCCCTCCCTCCCTCCCTCCCTCCCTCCCTCCCTCCCTCCCTCCCTCCCTCCCTCCCTCCCTCCCTCCCTTTTCTTCTTTCTTTCCATAAATTAGCCCATCTATTACAGTTCAGTGATGTCTCAAACAGTAGTGTTTCTGCTGGTCTTTTGATTCCTTTAGTCTTCTGAAGCTGACTGGATTGTGACCCTGAACATGGCTGTGGTCCAGGCCCCCACCAGCCACTGCCTTCATGCAGGAACCACAGTGACATATACCCAGGACCCATCTCTTCATCTTGTTCTTGCCACAGAAGGAACAAGTGTGCTTGGTGTAATGCTTGATTTCAATTTTTGTCGCTGCCTTCCAGAGGGAGTCAAAATCGTGGACCCTGTATTTTCCAAAGATCCTAACTTTCATGATGCATTTAGTCATGTTGCTGTGACCTAGGCCCAAGGCTCAAAATCTTTTCTTTTTTTCTTAATTTTAGCCATTATGACTAGGCTAAAATAAAATCTCAATTTCCCTAGTGGCTAAGGATGGCAAATACTTTTTTTTAAAAAAATATTACATTAAATTCATTAGTTAGTGTGTGTACGCACTTCCTTGTGTGTGTGTGTGTGTGTGTGTGTGTGTGTGCGCGCACATACCTATGCCAGGGCATAGGTGTGGTAATCAGAGGACAGCTTCCTGAAATCAGTTTTCTTCTTCCATTATGTGGAACCCAAGTATCAAATTCAGATTGCCCGGGTAGGTAGATAATTGCCTTTATCCATTGAGCCATCTTCCCAACAAGCTGGTGAACACTTCTACTTTTCTGTTTTAAGATTTATTTATTATGTGTTTCTGTCTCCACATATGCCTGAAGGCCGGAAGAGATCACCAGATCTCATTATAGATGGTGATAAGCCACCATGTGGGTGTTGGAAATTGAATGCAGGGTCTCCGGAAAAATAGCCAGTGCTTTTAATCACTGAGCCCCCTCTCCAGCCCCATAGTGAACACTTCTAAAAAACACCTTTTATCCATTTATATTTCTTCTTTTAAGAATGCTCACTTCATTCATACCTTACTTTTTAAGTGGGTTGTTTGCTTTCCTGGTGGGTTTTTCTTGTTGTTGATGCTATTTGTGTATTTTTAGACACTAATCTTCTGTCAGATATATAACTGGAGCATATTTTTTTCAAATCTGTAGGTGTCCTCTTCAGTAGATTAATAGTTTCTCTTGGAGTACAAAAGCCTTTTGATTTCATTAAGTCCCACATGTTGATTTGTTTTGGAGTATTATTTTAAGATGTGTTACATTTGTTCATGCTGTGGAATATGTGTTTAATGATGCAAAGATGTGTCACTTTTCTATGTCACTTTTTTTATGTGTCACTTTTTTATTTATTTAACTCTGTGAAGCTGTGTTACTTTGCCTCTCTAAAACACCCGTTTGGTCTAAGAAAGAGCTAAACAGCCAATAGCGAGGCCAGAGAGGGATAGGCAGGGCTGGCAGGCAGAGAGAATAAACCTGTGTGTGTGTGGGGGGGGGATAAGAGGAGAAAGAGAAAAAAGGAGGAGAGAGGACACTGGAGCCAGCCACACAGCCACACAACGAGCCACAGAGTAAGAAGGAAAGACAGGGAATAGAGAAAGGTAAAAGCCCAGAGGCAAAAGGCAAGTGGGATAATTTAAGTTAGGAAAAACTGACTAGAAATAAGCCAAGCTAAGGCTGGGTATTCGTAAGTAAGAATAAGTCTTTGTGTAGTGTATTTATTTGGAAGCTGTATTGTGAGCCCCCAAAGAGAAAAAAAAACAAACAACAAAACACACACACACACACACACACCCACTGACACACACACTCCTACACTGATCGTTGGTTAAGTTTCCTGGGAGATCAGGGTCCTAACTGAGCCTATCACTCAAAGTATACTTACCAGTCTTTCTTCTAGATGTTTCACATGTCAGATCCACCACTGAGATCTTCGATCCATTTACAATTATTTGAATGCAGAACAAGAGAGAAGAATCACGGTTCATTCTTATACATGTAGATGTCCAGTTTCCTATGCTGTCTTTTCTTCAATGCATATTTTTGGTATCTTTCCTAAAATTCATGTGGCTGTGGGTGAAAGAACTTATGATAGTAAGAACCCAGTGCTGAAGACACCACCCTCCTGGGTCACAGAACATGGAATGAAGAAATAAAGCTGGTTCTGACCAGGAAGCCAATGACCAGAATGACAAGGTTCTCTTTTGGATATGCAATAATGGCATGACTTTTATTTTTTTTGTTTTTTTTGAGACAGGGTTTCTCTGTGTAGCTTGTAGCTTTTGGAGCCTGTCCTGGAACTCACTCTGTAGACTGGGCTGGCCTCAAACTTCCAAAGATCTGCCTACGTCTGCCTCCTGAGTGCTGGGATTAAAGGTGTGTGCCACCACCCCGGGGCAGTGGCAAAAATGTTATGTGGATAACCAAGTACATTCTACTTGGACTTCTGATTGGTCACTCCACAAGAGATAACACATTCTCGGTTCTGTAAATCAGGCCAAGAGCCTATGACTGGGGAGTTCATAGGCTCCTCATTGAACTACTATTATTTTGCCAAATGGACATTTTATCATCCTGCCCTTAAAGTCATATTTTTGTATGTGATACTCTCAGACCATCGCAGAGATGTTTCTTTGTGCAGTAGATGGAGGCTAACATGGAAAATCGCACGTAGTCAGTGCAGAGAGTAGGTGGGAGGTCTGTATGACAGCTCTTTCCCAGGTCTCAGGGCAGTCACTGATAATGTCAGGAAAAGTATAAGAGCCAGAGGTCAGGGAGGACTGGAGAGAAACTGTGTCTTCTAGACAAGACAGAACTATTGTGTTCATGGACTCACAGCAGCTGTGAGTGTATGCACATGATCTAGTCAGTCATCATTCTAGCTTGGAGGGAGGAAGGGCCCCAAAGCGCCTGCCTAGAACTGAGGAACTATTGATAGCTGGTGGGGGTGGGGGAGCATGGATTTTCTTTAGGGGTGTGGTCACTGTCAATAATGCTCCAGTCCATGGCTCCACAGCAAGGAATGCAAGAGCAGCACAAGATGGACTCGGGTTATAAGAGCGGTTCTCAGCCTCTGGGTCATGACCCCTTTGGCAAACCTCTATCTCCAAAAATATTTACATTACAATTCATAACAGTAGCAAAAGTATAGTTATGAAGTAGCAACAAAAATGATTTTATGATCTGCTTGCTTCTGCCTCCTGAGTGCTGGGATTAAAGGCATCACCGCCACACCTAAAACATTATATTTCCAGTCTATAAAATACGTATAAAGTTATATCTATTCCATAGCCTAGACATATCTTCATCATAGGGTTATTGTAAAAATTTAATAAAATAATGATACAAATAAAGTGCAGTTATGTGTATAGTATTTTAAAATATGCACATGCGCGCGTGCACGCGCGCGCGCACACACACACACACACACACAGACACACAGACACACACAGACATATAGACACACACACAGAGTTAGATAGACCCATGGCTTTTAACCCTGCAGCTGGAAAGAAGAATAGATGGAAAGATCTGGAAATAGTGTATATATCATCTCTCCAGATGAATCTGATAAACATATTTGATAATCATTGATACTAAACATTTGTTATTGTTGATATTTTAAAAACAGTGCTGTTTTTTTAACAATCAAGGATTCCCTTATTACTTCTCAAAGAAGTTGAGTCCAGAACCTTTTCTAGGAATCTCTTCCAAGGGATTCTCATTGTCCCTAAATTCTTTCTTATGTTGTCTTTTTAAATGACCCAATGAGCTTGAGGCCTTCAGTGCTGCCTACTCTGCAAAGACAAAGACATGTGACATGGAATTCCACTGCAACTGGATATTTTATCTTTGTACGTAAGTCTTAGCTGAAAATTTCAATTTAACTCTTGGAAAATGCCTTATTTATGTGTATTTTCTGCATCCTAGTGAAGGAAATCTCAAGACACCTCCATTGGAATTTCCAGGAAAGGAAAGCTGGAAAGAGAGTCAAGTGGGAGATTCTAAACAGAAATCAATGGCTGTTTATTCATTGTTGCTAAAATAGGTAGTGGGAAACATGGCCGATTCTCTGATTTGTCATTGAATTGATTGATTTGGAACATGGCGGGAGATCTTCCAGTGACTTCTTCCCATCTTTACTTCACATGATGCAAATCTATAGTTGGACGTGACAATAAGCCAACTCCTGTTAGCAAACAAGAGGCCCAGTTGAGATTTTATTTCAGTTTGTACAGTGGTTCAGGGATTAATGTGTCCACCTGTTTTCTGCCAGGCTAGATCCAGGGATTTACAACACATCTTTAGCGCACACTTAATTGAAGTGTGTCACACAGATTACATTCCCCCCACAACTGATTTCTTTCTTAGTCTGTCTTTAACTGCCTCTTTCAGCTTTACTATTCCAGCTAGAAGAGGCTACTCTTTCCTCACAATTCAAGCAACAGTTCCAGGATGGGATTTCATTGGGGATGATCTGGATCGCACGTGCAATCATGACTGCACCTCATCTGCACAGCCAAATACTGTCAAACAGTGATTGGCTAGGCCTGGGAGAGCATGCCAGTCCCTCAAGGGATGGAATTGACCGCATCCTAAGAACATCCTAAGACAGAGATTTGTGATTTCTATATTCCACTTGCCAATTCCAGAAAGATTTACATAATGCTTCCCCAGCTCCCTCTTCAATCAATTTATTCTTTTTTGACTTGAATGACTTGACTGTCCAGACAGGCCTGTGGACAGCAGGCCACAGTGGAGACATTTAGTTTGTGAGAGGTCTGTGCTGACAGGTTCACATTTAATAATAATCCATATAGTAGCCACCCAAGGCTTCTTCTCCAGAGCAGACACTTCACACAGTTGTTGAAAGCATTTCTTTGTGGAAAAGCTTTTCACTTTGACTCCCCTGCTTCCTCCAGCAATCTGAACTTCAGGAATTAATGCATTTCCCCAGGCTTCCTAATTCACAACATCCTTGACTTTCTGAAGCATGTCCTAGAAATCGCCACAGTAAAGGAGATTTGTTAAATTCAGTTTCAAAAAAAAATATGTTTTGCTGTTGTGCTTTGAAGATATTCATGTTTTCAAACCCATGAATAACATGATTTCCAATTTTGCTTCAAACATTTGTTCTCAGATACCCAGAAACCCACCTCTTAGGACCACTTTCTGTGAAGCAGTGGTGAGCATGGAGGTGACATGGCCATGCCTTTCTGGTTGTAGGTGGTTCTATGTAAAAGGGAAATGTCTACTGGTTGTCCTTCCATATGCAGCCCTGCCCTCAGTACCAAGACTGGACATGCACCCAATAGGACTCAGCTCTGTGCTGATGGATACTGGGACTTAGGGACATCCATCTTAGTGTGGTGGTCTGAATAAGAATGGATAGGCTCGCATATCTAAGGATTTGGTTCCCAGCTGGTAGACTATTTAGGAAGGATTAGGAGGTGTGGCCTTGTTGGAGAAGGTACGTCACTGAGGGTAGGCTTTGAGGTTCCAAAAGCCTTCACTGGTCTCAATCTTCCTCTTCCTGCTATATGCTTGTGAATCAGATATAAACTCTTAGCTACTTCTTCAGGACCAGCCTCCTGCCTGTTACTAGGCTTCCTGCCATGATGGTATTGGACTCACTCTCAAAAGTTGTAAGCAAGCCCCCACTCAATCAGATGCCTTCTTTAATAAGTTGCCTAGGTGCTGGCATCGCTTCACAGCGCTAGAGCATTGACTAAGGAAGTAAAGAGACTTTGAATAGTAAACATACCATGTGCTTGAAAGTGGAGCTTCACAGAATCTCCTTACAGGACAACTGGTCAAAAATTATGACGTTTAAAATACAATACCTATAAAGGATCGTAATATGCTGTCAAACCTGGTGACCTGTGTTTGATCCTTGAGACCTACATGGTAGTAGAAGAAAAATGGCTTCTTAAAGTTGCCATTTGTACTGTGGCAAAGAATACATACATAGAAATAAATACATAAATGATAGCTCTAATTTATAAAGATTCAATACAATACCATAAAGACCTAATATATAATAATCTGCAATTGGATTCAGAAATTAAAAGTATGATATAAAACCTATAATTGCAAAAACTGTCAAACTTTTTTTTAAACCTTTTTCTGTATAATGAAACAAATAACGGGCCAAAGACAAATGGCAAATCATAATTTATAATTCACTTAAAACCTCCCACAAATCAATGAGAATGAGAACAGAAAACAAATAAAGACAGAATCTAGTCAGATCATAAAGAATTATAAATTGATTTTAAACATATTAAATCTAATGACTATGCATCAGTAGATATGCTTAGATTAAAATTCCATTTGACCCGCCAGACTAATAAAGATAAGAAAAAATTTTAATATATCATATGTGTCTGATAAGGGGACACATTGGGAAAGAGTCACATACTAGTCCTGGTAGGGATGTAAAGAGACAAAATCTCTTCAGAGGGCAGTTTGGCTATAGTTATATTTGAAGATTGAGTTCCCTTTTGTGCAAATAGTTTTATTTCTACACATTTGTCTTCCTTTGGACCTGACTGTGGTTTTGCTGTATGATATGTACACATTGTTTACATTGTTTGACCTTGAAAAAGACTCCAATGATTCAAAAATCTGTGCACGGGGAATCCCTCAAGTATGGTATGAACCTTGGCAAATGCTGTCCAGCTGTAAGAGAGAAGCATCTGCCCATGTGCTGACTGTAGCCATGGCCTTGATGGGTAGGATAGATAAGAAAAAAAAGAGTATTGACTGAGCATCATGTTTCTAGGTGTGCATTAGGCCATCTGATGCCTCAAGCACAGGCAGAAATGGGAACTGAATGGGTCTCAGAGAATTATATTCCAGAGGGCTATTTTTTCCTCTAAATTCTCATGTTACTTTTACATCTGTAACTTGAGAGTGCACTCATTTTTCAGAGTGCGATAGTATTTTAAATATAATAAAAATGCCTATGGATTATTCTAGCACTTCCATTACTAGTGTTCCACCCAGTTTATAAAAGGGAAACACTATCTGTTGGTAGCACAAACAAACAGAGACCCTCCTGTGCTTATATGGAATATGGGATATTTTCTAAGACAAACTTAATAAAATAAGAAATGAGGTTGAGCATGGTGGCACTTACCTTTAATTCCAACACTTGGGAGGCAAAGGTTGGTGGAGTTCTGTGAGTTTGAAGCCAACTTGGGCTACAAAGTAAGACCCTGCCTCAAAAATAAATTGAATTAATTAGTTAACTAAAATAAAACACAAAATAAAAGCCAAGACCAGCAAGATAGCTCAGTGAGTAAAATCACATAATACTATGCAAGCCGGACCACTTGGTTTGATCCCAGAAGCCACAAGTGGAAAGGAAAATTCACTCTCAAAAGTTTTGCTCTGATGTCCACATATGTTAAAGCATGTGTGTGCCCATATGCACACATATTATACACCAAACACAATCATTTTTAAAGATAAAAAACAGAAGAAGCAAATTCTAGAAAAGATATATGTTCTGTGCAATTTATGACAAAAAATAAATAAAATCTTATTGCAATTAGCATTCCCCATGTATAATATTTGTATATACATGGAACATTTATGTATGTAGAAAGACAGGGAAATTATATAGGACAGGAAGTTTGTAATTAATGAATATAATAAAACTTATTTTGCATTGTAACCTTTTATATACCTTATTGTGGTGGAATAATGCTCTGTATACTGTAAAGATTGGTCACTTGTATTAATAAACATTGATTGGTCAGTAGCCAAGCAGGAAATATAGACAGGACAACCAGACTAGGAGAATTCTGGGTAGAGGAAAAGCAGAGAGCAGACACCAGCCAGATGCAGAGGAAGCAAGATGAGAATGCTGGACTGAATAGAGGCACCAAGCCATGTGGCTAAACACAGATAAGAATTATGGGTTAAGTTAAGTAAGAGTCAGCAAGTAATAAGCCTGAACCATAGGACAAATAGCTTGTAATAAATATTAAGCCTCTGACTAATTATTTCATAAGCAGCTAGGGGAATGGCTGGGCAGTAAGAAAAATTCATTCAACTACAACTTATTGTTATGGTTTAAAATGTAAATAGTCTCCACAAGCTGATGTGATTGAACACTTGGTCCTTACCTGATGGCATTGTCTTTGGGATTCAGGGAGCCTTTGAGAAGTGGGATCCTAGTGAGAAAACTTGTGGGTAAACCTTGAGATTTGTATGTCTGCCCACTTCCTGTCTCTGCTTCCTGATATTTCCAGCTGTTACAGCCTTATATTCCTGCTTCCACAACTGGAGCTGCTTCTTCCACCATGCTATCCTGGTCCCTACCCTGATATTCTGTACCCCCAAACTGGGCTAAAATAAACCTCTTCATTAAGTAGCTTCTGGTCAGGTATTTGGTCATAGCAAGAAGGAAAGAAATTAATATGCTCATGTATTTTAAATTCTGGTGTCCAGATAATAATAATATTCCAGCAGAAGAGATGATAAAGACAAGGATAAACAGGTAGCTTGTCCAGGCTGTGAACAGCTGAGCTGATCTTCTGGATGAGGAGAACAATGTTAAAACTGCATTAAAGGAAGAGCCAAGCTCTTGGTGTGTGGAGCTGGAGTCCCAGAGCCACATTTGGATCTTCTGTAATCCCAGATGATCCAACAGACAGAAGGCAATTACAGAAGATGGATGGCTTTGTATTTTGAGCAATAATAGTTTTATTTCAAAAGAAAAAACTGTTCAGTTTTAACATTTTGTTTTCATAGAAAATGTTGGGTTTTTATAGGCTTCCAAGGAATTTGGCAGGCACAAAATGGGAAATGTTGACTTTTACATGTTGCCCATTATGCAAAATTCTAAACTATTCAGAACACAAGGGAAGCATGCTACAAACACAGTGACCTTAAAACATTCACAGAAAGATGCATCAGGGTCCATTTCATATTGCTGATGTCCTTGGTCAGTGCATGGGCACGAATTGTCTTGCAGCAGCCAATGTAAGGATGCATGTTAGCTTCAGATTTAAACAGAAGGGAATGAGGGGCAGGTGGACTCTGCTGAGTTGGTAAACTGTTTGTCTCCTAAGTATGAGGCTCTGAGTTCAGATCTGCAGCATCCATGGAAAAAGAAAAACCAGGCATGGTGGTGGTCATTTGTAACTTCAGCTGTGTGGGATCAGATACACGCAGATCTATTGCATGAATAAAGAAAACTCAGGGATAGATCTCTAAGAAAGTCGGAGATACTAGAGAGAGTAAACACCACAGTCAGATCTTACCCAGCTGTCTTCCAGCTTCCTTAGCCTGGCTTCTCTTGGCTTCCTCTCATTTCTGTCTTTCTATGCCTACCTTAAATACTCTCTTGGTAAATTAAGGCATGGCCCCACCACTGCCTGCCTGGGAGCCTGGAACTCTTTCAGTAAACTAAGAAGACCTCAACTCAATTTGGATTAAGGGCATAGGTCACCACTCCCAGGATACTCCCTGTGCTTGTATTAAAGGTGTGAATCACCATTCTCTGATCCTCTTAGACTGACTGTGGTTAGATTCCCTCTTAAATCTCTGAAACTTTTGGAGCTTTTATTAAATCCCTACACAGATTCCTGGAGATCACTAGCCAGCCAGTTCTTCAGGTCAGTGAGTTTCAGCTCTACTGAGAGGCTACACCTAGAAAAAGGTGAAAGGATGTCAACCTCTGGCCTCTACATACATGTGTCTATATAATAAATGTATGTGTTAACGCAGGCACAATACAGGTGAGGAGGGAGCCTATGGTGGAAGGTAAGACAGAAGACATCTTATTTGGGGTCAGTAGGCCAATAGGGAGGCCTGGAAAACAGGTATAGTGAAGCCAGTCACCCATCCCAGTGAGCACTTATGCCTCTCAGCCACAGTGACTGCCATGTGGGCCACATGACACAGTGGCTTACAATAGAACAAGGTTTGGGATCAGAGTGAGGCGCTCTGAGACATACTTTCCCAATGGATTGGACTGAGCCTGGGAGTGAGCCCATACACTTAGCAACAGCAGGTGCCCAAGCAACAGGGAAATTGAAACTAAGAACATGATATGATCATTGAATCTGCCAGGCCCAACGCTACAGCCAACCCAACATTTTGACCATTGGCGTCTCTGAAACCCAATTCCCCCTTCCATCCATCTCTATGCACAAGCCAGCTTGTGTTTCTGCTATGGTCAATGAGAACCCTGACTGACATATCTCTGGTGGCGATAGTAGTAGTGATGAACTAGACATATCTTTACTCTTTCCAAATATTTCCTCCCTTAGTGGCTAATTAGTTCTCTTGACAACCCTATGTGGAGTCAGGAGGGTGACTCAGACTAAGGGAACTGAGGATCGTAGAGGTTTTATGACTGACCTAGGAGCTATAGCTGAGTGGAGAAAGCGCGTACTCTGAAACAGTGAAGTTCTTGTTCTTCAGAGCATCTTTCCAAAGTGCCTGGCATGCTTTTGGGGTCTTTGGCTTCCTTTCTATCACTTATGACTGGTCTGTCTGCTCAGAGCATCTATTGCCTCCTCTGAAGACATGCAGTGGAGGATCCTTCAGACGAAGTAGCTGTGTGAGTGGCTGGCCCCGAGGAACAGCAGATAAAGTAAGCTTGAATGACCTCAAGTTAATGAAAAGCAGGAAGCTCCTCTGTCTCCAAATCCTGTCAGAGCATAACTTATTCACAGCTAGAAATAGGCCAGTTTGAGTGAGGGAGACACCAAGACATGGGGCCTATGTGTGACTTCTGGGCAGGGCTCAGGGAAAGGATACTGGAGGCAAAGACAGACAGTGACATTCCCATTTCTGGTGGCCCCATTGCTGTGTGCCAGTGACAGGCTCAGCCCAAAGTCCTCTGCCTACCCTCCCCACTCCCGCTTGCCTCATGTTTGAAAACTGCAGTTTATACTCACGTAGGGTAGACATAGAAATATGCTTGTTGATGATAAAGGGGAGAGGTGTTGCAAGCACCGAAACATTGGAACCAAAAGATAGATGCCACTTGGTGTATTATGGGACAATGCAATCTCCAGTTAACATTCACAGTTAACATGCAGACTGAAGTCCTTTGATGCCAACATAATTTCAACAGTGAGCTTAGAAATGTCCCAGGAGCAACTGTAGCAGTTAACCTACGTGTACCATAATTAAGACATTTCTTTTCTTAACGAATAACTCTCATTCTCCAATGACTGTTCTCTTAAAATATATTCAATAAATTGTTGTTGTTGGTTTTTTTTTTTTTAAATAAAGGATCACCACCTATGACCCACAAGGGGTATTTCAATGGTTCAGGCTGTCTTGCCTCCTGGAGAGTGGCAGGTACTTGGTGAGTTCCCCTCCTCTGGGCCTAACCTCTCTCCCTGTCCCAGAAGGCTGTTCTCCTTCCTCGGGGCCTGGCAGATAGTTTCTCTTTCTGAACTTAATCAGATCACTATGTAATTACAGAGGGACTGTCAGGATATTTTTGGTTGTCATCTTCTAACAAAATGCAGATTGCATGGCATGTATACATAGAATTACTCTATAATTTAAAGTAAATTGACATTTAATTTCGGTCTAATTACACAGGAATTACAGGCATGACAGATAGAGTCTAATTAGGAGAAAAGTATGAGAATCTGTTTATGGAGTAAAAAAAAACCATCTCATGTCACACTTTTAACAGAATCAAAATAATTCCTTGAATTTTTGTAGAGTATGTATAATAACAACAGTAATAATGAATACTGCATCTGGGCTGTTCATCATTTGTACCTGTATTAGCTCAGTAAAACTTGCTGTGACTCTGTCAAGTGTCCGTGAACATTCCCATGTTGCAGATGGGAAAATTATCTGTGGACGACAGGAGTGATGTGTATAGTGTCACACAAATAGAGTGGGGTCAAGGTAAGGTTTAAAATCAGACCTTAAGCTCACCTTCATCCTTTTCCCCCTCATATGAAGCAAAGGAGCATGGGATGAAATTCCAGACCTCAGTGACCTGAGTGTTTCTGTTCTTTTCTCCATCTCTTTCTCTCGTTGGCTCCTATCTTTTCTTTCTTTATCTTCATTTACCAGATGTTTCTACTGATGGATCCATTTGGTGGTATCAGTCTGAGTGCAGGGAGTTAAGGGCTGGGGAAAGCCTTGTCTCCTTCCTCATGGGAAACCTGTATGAAGGGCGAATTTGGGCACAGACATATATTGGTTAGTGGACAGCTTTCTGGTGTGGTCAAGGCAAGGTCTCTCATTTCTGAAACCACTCTGTATCTCTAGGGAGCTTCTCCACAAACTTCTGGCCATTCTCCAGTTTCTATTACCCCCCCCCCCCCCCCCCCCCCCCGTAGAAATACTGGGAACATAGATTCCGGCCATTGCAGCTGGCTTTTTTGTAGGTTCATGGGATCCAAACTCAGGTTATCAGCCTTGTTCAGCAAGTGTTTTATCTCCCACTCAGACACTTGGATGTGTAACGGGCCCCTGGATCAGGTTGTGTACATACTGAGCTACCAGGATCTAACCTCACAGGAAGGGCTTTTGTAGGGTCTTTACCCTCTGGAGTTCCTCTCCCTGACACACAGAGCTATCCTTTGATTGTTCAATTAAAGGGAAAGCAAACAAGAGTTCTTCTCCCCCCCCCACCACATTTTTTTTTTCTTTTTCTTATCTCTACTGTAGTACAAAACAGATACCACCTGGGTGATTTCCTGGTATTCCATATACCAAGCCTGCCCACCTCGAATAAGAAAAGAATATGTGTGTGTGTGAGTGTGTGTGTGTGTGTGTGTGTGTGTGAGAGAGAGAGAGAGAGAGAGAGAGAGAGAGAGAGAGAGAGAGAGAGAGAGAGAGAGAGAGAGAGAGAGAGAGAGAGAAGGAGCACGTGAAAGTCAGAGGACAACTTCTTTTGGAGTCAGTTCTGTCCTTCTGGTTTTGACTGTGTGTGTATGTGTTAGTGTGTGTATGTGTGCATTCGTGTGTGCTTGTGTGTGTGTGTGTGTGTGAGAGAGAGAGAGAGAGAGAGAGAGAGAGAGAGAGAGAGAGAGAGAAAGAGAGAAAGAGAGAAAGAGAGAAGGAGAGAGAAAGAAAGAGAAAGAGAAAGAGAGAAAGAGCATGTGAAAGTCAGAGGACAACTTTCTGGAGTCAGTTCTGTCCTTCCACTGTGGGTCCCTGGGATTGAACTCAGGCTGTGAGGCTTGCACAGCATCTCTTTTACACACTGAGCCAGCCTGTGGCCCAACATATTTGTTTTAAAATTAACTTGAGAGCATCATCTCAGCTGCACACACTGCGTGACCTTGTAGGAAGACATGGTAAATGTAAATCCAAACATCCCTGAATGGGCATGTCCTCATGAGATTAGAGATGGCTACTGCGGCTTGCAGAAGGTTCCTATCCTGATGGCAGCTCTCTGTAGGAAGAGCCGGAGGGCTGCTAAATGTCTGTCAACACCAAGTCGATCTGCTCCTTATTGTGATTGGCAGCGCTGAGAGGGAATCGAAGGCAGGTCGCAGTTTTCTCTGCATTCAGTGGGTTTGGATGCTGCTCATACCATAGTCAAACCATGTGAAATTGCATCATGGGAAAGAGTGCTCAGACATGAACTTGATGTTGCCTGTACCTACAAAGAATGACCATAGGTCACACTGTGACCTTGAGGTTTCATGACCTTGACGTTCATTACAAGGACCCTGGCCCGATAGCACCTCAGGCCAGAAGTGGGGACCTAGTCTTCCTTGGTCTCTTCTCAGCCAGTGGCAGGCAAATGGCCAACATGCTGAGGTTCACACATACTTTCACTCTGGAGACTTTTTATAGAGTCTTGTCCTGTATGCTAAAGAAACATAAGCTCCATACAAAAGCAAACATTAACCCAAACACAGCCCTCCTGGGTTTGAGAAGCCTAGGCCAGATAGCTTAACCTCCTCAAACTCACTTTGCTACTTCCCATCAGATCCAAGGGTCTGGTACTGTTTGTTTATGAAAAATCAAGTTCCCTAGGCTAAAAATGAGACACTTTGAGAAGGACATCAATGTCTCCTTGAAAATGCATCTTGATGAAATGTAAATGATGATGTAAATGAATCCAAACCAATGGATTAATCAAATCATTAACATATCAATCATTAACAAGCGGATGTGATATCCAAAAACATTGAATGAAATTGCTCCTGCAGGTCACATATTACCCCGCCTTAAATCCTTTCTGTTTTTTTCTGAAACAAAACAGGATATAAATAAACATAAACATAATAAAACAACAGCAATCCTGACTGTCATTGCAATTTCCTATTTTAAAGTAGAGGAGAGATGTACACAGGAAAAGATAATTCTGTTTATTCATTCAACTTGAACACAACCTGAGAGTTCCACATATCTAATACACGGCCACAATTGCAGTTCCTGGGACCCTTACACCTTGTTCAATTGCTTTCTCAGACTTAAGAAAATGAAATCTAGGAGGAAGCCAGCCACTTCTAAAACCACACTTAGAATTCATCTTCGGTCGGCAGTGGATAAAAATCAAAGAAGCGTCATTTTTCCTTTGCCTTTTCGTGGGTTTATAAAGACGACACATACAACAAATCTGAACATTGAGGGCTGAGTTAATAAAAGAGAGATCAAAAGAATAAGCGACTCTCCACACAGAACACGGTGGCTTCAGGGCGGGGGCTCTATAAAGGGACACTTTGTCATGAGGAGGGAAACAGTAGTCATTGAGAGAGCGTTTCCCCAGTGGGAAGCTACTCGGGTCAAGCACCTTCTGCATCTGGATTAGAGAGATATTTACCATCACGCCCTACTCTAGAAGGAGTGGGAAACTGGCTGCCTTTCTTTGTGCAGGACTTGGTGCAGAGAGCATCCTTTTTCTGGTGGTGTAGAAGGCTTAGACTCTCAAGCATGTAGTAGCATTGAAAAACCAGAAAGCTCATTGGAAGATGCATGGAACAAAACTGCCAAGTTTGTTGACATATTTATGGCTGAGGACTGAGCCTAATGCCTTGTGCATGCTAAGCATGCGCCCTGTACCAGTAAACCTAGACTTCTTGATAGCCTCCCACCACCCCTCCTGTCCCCCATCAAAACTCTCTCCACAAAGTACCCTTAGCGTGCTCAGGGCTAGGAAACTTTGGAAACCTCGGATGGGGCACTCAGGCACACTGTGTGGATAAGCCGGTGAGTGGTGGGTGTTGTAGGCTGCAGCTGCAGGGCTTCTAGTATATGTGACAGCACGCTGTGTCTGGAGAGGTTCAGTTGAAGAAGTTAGCCACAGAGTTGGCCCGATAAAAGACTTTTGTGGAGAGGATTCCATCAGAGGGAACAGCTACTCGTTTGAATTCTAGCCAGTCTGATAAAAAAAAAGCTAATGAAGGCCCTGGTGTCAGGGAGGGCTTGGGTTTTTGCTTTGATTTTCGTTTTTGTTGTTGTTTTGAGATAATGTTTTCCGTGTAGCTCTGGCTGTCCTGGGACTTGCTTTGTAGATCAGGCTGGCCTTAAACTCACCAAGATTCAAATGCCTCTGTTTCCTGAATGTACTACCATGCCCAGTTTAGTGTTAAGGTTTTTAAGTATGATTAATAATGTTTGTTTCTCTCTCTCTTAAACTAAACCACCTCCTCTCACGCCCCCTGTCCCAACCCTCAAAAAGAGTTTGCACTCTGAAGATTGCTCTAATTCCTGAGGACAGGACAATGGGTGACACAAATGTTTAGAACTGGATATAGGCAGGGGAGAAAATGTGTAGCATCAGGTCAAAGGTAAGCCATGTCACACAATGCCACAGATGACACTCAGCTCATACACCCATTTCCTGTAGTATACACTGATCATACACCCATTTCCTGTAGTATGCACTGATCTTCATGGTTCTTTTACCCCCTGACCTGACAGGGGTCCTCTAAGGATTCTTCCTGGCAGCCAGCGTCATCCTCTGGAGGGAAATGGGAGATCTCTAATAAAAAATTTCCTTAAAACTTTTGTGTGTGTGTGCGTGCGTGTGTGTGTGTGTGTGTGTGTGTGTGTGTGTGTGTGTGTGTGTCTACCTGCCTGCAGAGGCCCCTAGAGCTGCAGTTATGAGCAGTTGTGAGTCACTCAACGTGTGTGTTGGGAACCGAACTCTGGTCTGTTGAGCATCCCTCCTGTTGACTCGTGAATAGTGCCATTCGGGCCCTTATGGCACTTCCTCCTCCCCAAAGGACTAAAATCTTATGTTAATAGGGGGAAAAAGGAAAAACATGTTTTCCTGCTCTACAAGTCTTATAGACCCTGCCACCTGCTGAGTGCTAGTCTTTTGGGATCTTCCAAGACCTTGGGTGTGCCCGGATGAGGGGGCAGGGTGTGAGAGAGTTAAGAAGGAAGCAGAGAGTGGGGGGAGACACTGGGACACAAGGGCAGAAGCGGGAGACAAGCATGGAGTAGAGAGTAGAGTCAGTGTGAGTGGAATGGGCAGAAGGAAACCAACATGGTGTGAAGCTAGAGGGAAAAAGGCTAGGCGAGATGCATGGCAGGAGAGAAGCATGGCGGAGGGAGAAACAGGTCTAAGATATAAGATGTACTGAATAAAGCTCGGGTCTCTCATTGTGATCCTGAATGATGGAACCTAAATGACTCCTGAGTACAGATTATTTAACCTCTATGCCCCTCGCCTGGACAAGACTCGAACACCCCAAGAAACCGGACGCAGTACCCTCCAGCCCTGGCATCTCCTTGATATTTAAAGCCAGTGTGTTTGAGGCTATCCAGGATGAGGGTTAGGCAGGTATCTTGACTCTGCAGCACCACCATGAAATCAAATGTTAGTAAACCTTTTAATTATAAGAAGACTGTGCTGCCAGTGGCCACAAGATCCCTGAAGGAAAGCAGGTGGATCCAGATGGCAATGTTTTCAAAAGGGACTGCCCTGAGAATCTGAAAACCTGGTCTCTAGGTTTTTTTACCTCTATGTATCAGGGAAGGAACAGTTTTTAAAATTACTTAAGTTTTCGGGAGGTAGATGTCCCTCTTGCTGTATGATCTAAGTCCACAGTTGTGCTAAGGTTGGAAAAGGGAGTAATTAAGCCAGGCAGTGATGGCACACACCATTAATCCCAGCACTCTGGAGGCAGAGCCAGGCGGGTGTCTGAGTTCGAGGCCAGCCTGGTCTACATAATGAGTTCTAGGACAGGCTCTAAAGCTACACAGAGAAACCGTGTCTCAAAACGAAGAAATAAATAGACAAAAACAACCAACCAACCAACCAACAAACCAAACAAGCCATATCAAATCGTGTACTGCTTACCATGAGAGGCTGTGCCTGCTCCATGAAGACTCAGCTTCACCTGAGTCTTCCTCTGCCTGTGTCCAAGCCATAGAAAATTGAAAAAGTTTATTCTTAGAATCTTCCTTAATCGAGCGTGAGGAAAATTAGTTGTGAAGCTCTTTCACTTAAATGGAATAAAACAAACAAACAGAAACCAGAAATGTTGCTTTCTACAGAACTTGATAGGAATAAAACAAAGAGAGAAGAACAGTAAATGTTTGACTGATTTTTATTGTTGCTATTGTCTGCTCTTGGGGAAGATGCATTGCGTTCTATTGTCCCATGTCTGGCTATGCAAAATTAAAGATCTCCTTTCATCATCCAAGATGATTTCAAGTTCAGCAGGAGTCACTGAACTTGGCAACACATTCGCCACTTTGCTACACCCATGTTTTAATAAATAGAATTTACATTGCCAGGTTCTTGTAAAACTAGGAATGATAAACATATGCTTTGCAAGAGAACTAGTTATTTGCCTCACTCTCATCTAGACTAAAATGCGATGATTTCCCTAGCAAAGAGAGACAAAAAAGGCTGCCCTGGGTTTAGCAGTGCTTGACAAGCCTGGGGACAGCTGGTAACAATGAATGAAAAGGAGCAGCAGACTCCAGACTGAACACCGAGGAAAGAACTCGGAGGCTGTCACACTTGTAGGGGTATAAACAGTACTATGTGTGTGTGGTGTGTGTGGTTTGTGTGTGGTGTGTGTGTGTGTGTGTGTGTGTGTGTGTGTGTGTGTGTGTGTGTGTGTGCATATGTTTTTTCAAAACAGTGTCTCTCTATGTGGCCCTGGATGTCCTAGGACTCAGAGATCCATCTGCCTCTGCCTTCCGAGTGTTGGGATTAAAGGCATGTGGCACCATGCCCATCACAGGTACTTTAGACAAATAAGCAAACAATTTCTTATTACACTTATTTATCTCAGTGTGTGTCTGCCAATGCCACTGCAATAGTGTGGAAGTCAGAGGTTTGATGTGGAAATGCCTTTTTGTATGCTGTGAATCTTAATCTTTAAATAAAGGAGCTGTTTTGGCCCATGACAGGCACCATAGAAAAAGTAGGCAGAGGAATCAGAATAGGTAAGAAAGGAAGGGCGGAGTCAGGGGCAGATGAAGCAAGCCGCCCAAGGAGCAACATATAAGGAACACAGGTGAGCCACAGGCTACGTGGCAGACAGATTAATAAAAATGGGTTGATTTAAGATGTAAGAGCTAGCTAGCAATGTGCCTGAGCCATAGGCCAAACAGCATGAACGTAATATAAGTGTCTGAGTCATTTCTGGGGCCTGAGCAGCAGTGGCAGGCAGCTAAGGGGTCTGGTGCGGCAGGTCTGGGCCTCCTGCTGCCTGAGACCAAGAAACCCCATTGTAACAGAGGTCTACTTTAGGGAGTCAGTTTTTTCCTTTTGTGAGGTGGGTTCCAGGAATCGAACTTAGGTCGTCAGGCTTGCTGGCAAGCATCTTTACTCCTGAGTCAACTCACTACTTCATTTTCCATTCTTGAATTTGCCTAAGATTTTTGGAGATCTTTTAATGTAAATTTTTTTTAAAGCCTCTAATGCCATTAAATTGTATTTTAACTTTTTGATTTCAATCCAAGATTTGCTCTCATCATAATTTTCATTTATTCAGAAAACCTTTTATTTCAATTACCTGTGGGTCCAGTATTAATTATCCACCAGAATAAGGGTGCTCATAAGTTAAGCTTATAGTTAAATCTTATCAATGAAGTAATGTTTCAAATATACAAAGAGGCTTCCTTCAAGGCATGATGAATCCTTTAGAATTTGTCACTTCTAAGTAGCAATTATTCTTGACTTCCATAATTACATATCTAAAGCAAAGTTAGAAACATACCAGAAAAAAAGTTGTCAATGGATACAAAAGTGTTGCTCAACAAATAAAAATTCTGTTTACAATGTGGAGTCACATCACTGTCATCACTGGAAAGTGACTACAGCCTTTGTTTTAAAGAAAGGAGACAGGTAAGTCCTTAAGGAGGATCTGAAGAAAGGAGACAGAGTCAGATTCCCAGACATCTGCTTCTTAGAACTACTCTACCTAGGCTATGGCCCCAAGAAGTGTGTGTGTGTGTGTGTGTGTGTGTGTGTGTGTGTGTGTGTGTGTGTGTGTGTACAAATTTGTGTGAGCATGCACAGAGTATTGCATGCACATATTGACACAAACACCTGTGTGTGCATGTGTGTGTGTGTGTATGTGAATTTGTGTGAGCATTCAAGTGCATTGTATGCATGTATTGGCACAAACACCTGTGTGTGTGTGTGTGTGTGTGTGTGTGTGTGTGTGTGTGTGTGTGTGTGTATGTATGTGTAGCTTGAGGCTTTTCCAAGTATTCTTGCAGGTGTACTCAGGCATAGGCACTTTCCCCTATGATGAAAAGTGGAACAGAAGGAAGAAGGCAGTTCTTTCTGTGCTTTCTTCTGCTCAGGGCAAGCTCTGAAGCTGCAAAGATCTGCATCTGGTATGGTGCTTTTTGAAGTTAACAGTCCCCACATGTGCAGAACTAGAGGCAAGGCAAATGATGGGGGTGGTTAGGTTTGGTAAAAGGTAGTTTTCTATTGCTACCTTGTATAAACAAGTTGTTAGGTTGGTTCTGAACCACAGGGACAATCTTCTGGCAGAAGGCTTAAAAAAAATCTCTGGGAAGAGAAAATATCATGAATAGCTGGCATTGATTATGAGGCCGTGGCCTAGAGGGTTATGGCTATGCATCACTCTGGAAACCTAAGTTCTTAATGAGATAAAATGGTAGACACTTTTCTGGAAGACAGTAGAACAGTGCTGAGTGCCCCAGTCTAGCTTTACAATGACATTGTCCCTTCATGCTATAGAACCTCAGCTGTGTTCATCTGTGATGGAATCTGTAACTCCATTGCTTACTTGTGGTAGGACAAGTTTCTCAACTTCCATGGAACTCATCCTCCCAGGGTGAAGATCAAACCTCCTTCTCAGAGTGAGAAATGAAACAATCACACTGAGGCTCAAAAAAAAAAAAAAAAAGTCTTCTGTATTTACTCATGGGTTCTGTCTTTGGTGAGCAGTTCCATGGGAAATGCCTATTAAGAAGTAGTCTCCCTTAGATAACCTTAGATTGGTGCCTTGAGTTATGGGCTTTTCCAGCTAATCACAACCAAGGAAAACCCACTTGGTTCCAGGTCTTAGTTATACTGTTCCCAGGAACCCATATTTGGTTCATGAGGAGAAAGGGTTGTGGTGGTTTGAATGACCCCCATAGATCATCATGTCTTTGAAGGGTTGGTCCAAAGGGAGTGGCACTATTAGGAGGTGTGGTCTTTTTGGAGTAGGTGTGGCCTTGTTGGAGGAAATGTGTCACTGAGGAGACAGGCTTTGAGGTTTCATTCCCTCAGAATTGTGGTACACAGACTTCTTCTGCTGCCTGTGGATCGAGATATAGACTCTCAGCTCCATCTCCAGCACCATGTCTGCTTGCAGGTTACCATGTTTCCTGCCATGACAATAATGGATTAAACCTCGGAACTGTGAGCCAGCCCCAGTTAGTTTTCCTTTATAAAAGATGAAATGGGGGTCTGGAGAGATCAGTGGGTAAGAGTAATGGCAGCTCTTCTAGAGTTCAATTCCCAGCAACAACATGGAGGCTCACAACCAGCTGTAATGGGATCCAGTGCCCTCTTCTTGTGTGCAGATGTACATGCAGACAAAGCATCTAAATATATAAATAGGTAAAAAATGAAAGAGCGTAATAGTTAAAATGGCTGTGGTGTCTCTTCACAGCAATAGAAACCCTAAGACAGGGATGGACCATGAATGAGGAATACCAAGAAAAATGGCATGTTGTAGCTCTAGTACCAAGAGGTCCCAGTGGCCTATCCACTCTCGAATGTTAACTTATCTAGTCTTCTGCATACAGAACATCCTCATTGACAGAAGACGTGGATTTCATAGCATGGGGATGGGGACTCTAACTCTTCCTTTGGCCTCACTTGATTTTGAGATACCAGCTAAGAGAATTTATCAAATTGTTTAGTCTCTCTGGCCTTCAGTTTCCCTATCTGTAAGCTGCACTCATGTCCAAAGATTGCTGGAGGATTAAGTAAGTTTATACATAGAAACTGGCTCGCTCACAGCAATTAATAAACATTGGCTTTGACTGTTAGATGATGATGGTTATTGTAAATAAATAATTCCCTAAGCTGGATTTAGAGCATGTCCTTGGTCTGCTGAACTCATTTAAGAAGCTATGGGTATAGGAGGTCTGGAACATTTTGGGTAATGGACCCTATAGTTCTACAGCCAAAATTGCTCGTGGCTTCCTAGGCCAAGAGCCTTACAAATAATACTTGGACAAACTGAAAGAAAAAAAAAACAAAAAAGTAGGCGATTCCCACTTCCTTATGATACATAGGCAGTTTCAAATTTTATCCTCCTATGTATGTAGTGGGGGAAAGGGGGTATTTTACACCTACTCTCTTACTTCCAAACACTGTTCATCTCTACACTCAAACCCAGTCAACATATCAGTGAAGAACCCTAGTGTCAATGACACTGAGCACATGTGTTCCTTTTATAATCAAGCCACATTGTCCACAGTTTGGCATTAACCGTGTCTGAGCCTGATTTGAAGCCAATGACTTGAGCTCTGAGAGTCCATTTGTCGTCTGTCAAATGGTGGGAGGGCAGTGCCTATCTCATATTCTGTGGTGAAGATGATGTGGTAAAACCCAGAAAGCCTTCGGTACCGGATCTGGGATTTACTTTGCATTCAAGAAGTAGTCAATTCTACGATATTTCAGAAATTCTTGCCAGGGGAGGCTTGGGAACTGGAAGCCCACAGTGGAAAAAAAAAAAAAAAAAAAGGTGTTAGTTTGGAAAGTCCACTACTCCTGCCTCAGAAAACAAGCCCCACCACATGTCTCAGCAGAAGCTATTGCTCTCAACCTATCTTTTCCTCTAAGGAAGAGTAGAACCCTACCATCTGCCCCCCCCCCCCATCATCGTTTGCACACTGCTGTTGCTACAGCCAGCCCCAGAAGGTCCTACAGGAATTGAGGAGGCCGTGGAGGAGGGGAGAAAGAAATATTAGGCCCACCTCACAAAAGTAGTTGTTTTGCTTCAAGTACACCCTAAGTGGTACCCTGAGAGTGACACCAGTTTTATAAACCTGTTATTGAGAGCTTGTGTCCCTCACTATGTAGAAGGGAAGCAAGCAAACAGCTGTTCATTTGTTTAGCTCTGTGGTAGCTAGAAATCAGGCTATCATTTAAGGGCCACAGTACAAGATAAAATTTACAGGCTGTGTTCAGTGACATGTGCTTTACTGCTTTATTATAATACTGGCTTATTAGAGGGATAGCAAGGTCATGTAAAAGACACCTTGGAAGGGTTTCACATTGCTGCCTTGACTCCTAATAAAACAGGCTGTCCCCACTAGTCCCTGGCACAACTTCCCTCAATACATCAGTCCAAGGAGGCAGCAGTAGGCTCCTTGCCAGGCTCTCCACACTCACTTCATCTGCTGTGGCTTAAGCACCAACACCGGTTCCCCTCAGGGCCTCCAGACCTTGCAATGAATTCCTGGCCTCAGACTGAAGGGAGCAAGGGTTTTGTGGGAAAACACGCTGGGAGGGGTGGGAAGGCTTCTGGGTTTGGGAAGCTGCAGAAGGAGGGGCTGGATGATGATAGAGTGAGATTGGGCAGTGCAAGTTATTAATCAACACACAGCCTAGTCTTCTTGCCAAGAACACACTCTAGCCCCTAAGCTGCCAAAAAGCCCAATGGAGGGGCTGCTATCGGAACTCCAAGCAGCATTCAGTCATGCAGCTAGTTAGAGCAATTAAAAACAAAGTGCAGGTTATAGTAGAATAATGTATCACACGGTCCAAAAGCCTCTCAAATACCAGTGATTGATGATGTACTAGTTTATTTGTGTAAGATGAGGGATGGTTTTCCAGTTCTGCGACACACAGCGCTCCCTCCTCCATCTTATCCCAAGAGTTACCAATAAAGAAATATCCCCATACCTCCTTATGTCATCTAGACACCTGAAATGAATTGACAAGGCTGCACACAATTTATCTCTTCTTTAATCCTTGGTTGTAACATCCAGGGGATTCGGCGGTGCAGCTGTGTCTGCAAATGGCGCGCGTTGATCTCGGTTTACTGTGATATGAAATCCAGGTGTGCGTGGTTCTGACTTTATGTGTCTTGCATTTTTCTTTCTTTTACAGAATTATATGACATCTGTGTAAGGCAGAGTTGGAAAATCTTGATTGTCAACAACACCTTCTTTGATGGACAGTCAGGCTTCTCTGTGGAAAGGGCAGCAGATATTAGTGGATGGGTACTGAGCACAGGACTGCTACTAGGCTTTTCTACTCATTTACTATGTTATAAGTTTTTCTCTGAAGATTGTTCAAGAACTTTTTAAGAAGTTTTTCTCCTGGTGAGTAAAAGCAGATGAGTGTTTCTGAGACTTGCATTTGCAAACCTTGGTTCATTAAGATTTCCAGGACTGCCAATTTTTTAAAGAAAGTCATATCTTGAAAACAATTTAAGAGTCATTGCTCCATAGGTCCTTGGTCTCTGCATGCAGATGTTCCTGGTGGATATATATTTAGTAAGAGTCTTAAGATGCTTCAAATGCAGTGAACCTATGCAAGATTAGCTTTTTAAATTATTCTGTGTGTCAAAGTCTATACGGAATGATTACTGAAAAAAATTCCTTGCATTGGTTTGAATATGCAAAAATTAGACATCATCACCTAAACTTATGTAATAATGATGATGATATCAGAATTATAAAACATCATAAACATTTTTCAAGACAGGGTTTTTCTGTGTTGCCGTGGCTGTCCTGTTCTGTAAAACATGGTTCCTGGATCTCAGAGATCCACCTTTCTCTGCCTCCTGAGTGCTGGGATTAAAGTTGTGTGCCACCACTGCTTAGCAACACTTCTTTTTTCTTAAACTTCATAATCGGTTACATATAAATGGTGATAGAATATATGTCTTTTAAAACTAAAGCATTTTATAAGCCAGGTGGTAGTGCATACCTTTAATCCTAGCTAGCACTAGGGAGGCAAAGGTAGGTAGATCTTTATGAGTTTGAGGGAAGCCTGATCTACATAGTGAGTACCAGGACAGCCAGGACTGTTTTACACAGATACTCTCAAAAACCAAAAAGAAGAAGGAAGAGGAGGAAGGAAGAAGAAGAAAGAAAGAAAGAGAGAAAGAAAGAGAGAAGAGGAGAAGGAGAAGAATTGAAAACAAACAGTATGTTATGTGTATGGGTGTCTTGTGTACATGTGTGTCTGTGTACCAAGTGCACATGGAGACCAGAAGAGAGGGTCCAGTTCCCTGAAGCAGGTGGTACAGATGGCTGTGAGCTGCCATTTGGGTGCTAGAAAATGAATCCAGGTCCTTTGGAAGAGCAGTCAGTGCTCTTAACTGTAGTGGGATTGTGTTCTGTTCCATTGTAAATAATTGTCACACCTACTGGTTTAATAAAAACACTGATTGGCCAAAGGCAGACAGGAAATATGGGCGGGGCTACCAGACTAAGAAAACTCTGGGAACAGGAAGCACAGAGCAGAAATGCTGCAGAGAGCCATAGAGACACCACGATGAGGTGCCAGCAGATGCAGAGGAAAGAAGTTGAAATGCTGCTCTGAGAAAAGGTACCGAGCCACGTGACTGAACAGGATAAGAACAATGGGTTAGTTTAAGAGCAAGAGCTAGCAACTTATATGCCTGGGCCCCAGGTCAATCAGTGTACAATTAATACAAGCGCCTGTGTGTTTGTTTCAGTGGGTCTTTGGGACTGTGGGTCTGAAAGTCCAGGCCACCAGGCTAGGCTGAAAAGTCCAGGCCACAAGACTAGACCAGAATGTCCCGGCCAGGAGGCTGGGCTGCAAAGTCTGGGCCAGAAACCTTATACAACACTTCTGAGCCATCTCCCCAGCACCCTAGTGCGTTTTAAAAGCATGAACACAGGACTTACAAAGCTTATTCCATCCAATGCTACTCTCTAGAGTGGAAGAGTTGATTGAAACTAGGAAAGCAGTCGGGGAAGGGACACAGTGGGGCAAGCTCTGGTTGCTCCAGAGCCTTCATTCCAGTTCTTCTGACCTCAGGGTCATTTGGACCTGGGAGCTGGCTCTTCAAAGGATGATGGACTTATAATCTTACTCACTCATACAGAAATATTTTTGATGACTTCTGGCCTTTGGTTATTTTAAACAATGTGTAAATGAGTAACTCCATGTATATGCCTTCGCAAAAAGTTTGGAGCATAAACCTTTAATAGAGCCAATTCCTTGTTGAGCCAATGTGTAAAATGTGCATGTGCATTCAAAACTGCCAACTTTGCCTTCCGATGAAACTGTGCCAATTTATACACCTGCCAGAATTTCATGAGATGATCGATTCTTACACATATGCCAACATAGGCAAAGGCAACTCTTTGGTCTTTATTCATCTGTTAAGGGACAATGACATCTCAAGCTAGTACTCATTTACCTTTATTTTTCCAGGAGAAAAACAAAACAAAACAAAAAACCCCACACAAAACAAAAACCCTATTTTATAACGAAAAGACAATTTTGTAATTTAACTGCAGATAATTACATTCTTTGTTCTCTTATGTTTTGGCTTCCCATTTTTTGTTATTGGTTTTTATTGTTCTTTACCATTAATAAGCATATCTATTTGCGTATCATGTGTGTCACAAATACCTTCCCCAATTTCCTTTTGTCATATGGTGCAGTCCCTTGCTCTGTAAACAGACACTGAAAACTTCTGGGCAGTAACATTTTGAGTCATACAGGTGGCAGAATATGGGTCTTATTATACCTGCTCTGAGGACAGTATAATAACAGACAATTGCCAGGTAGGCACATAATGCCTTCCCACACGGTCTTGGTGTATTTCTCATGCCCTTAGCATGTTTTTCTCAATTCATGACAACTGAGATTTCATATGCCACCAATAGTTCTTGTGTGCTGGGTTCTTTAAAAAAAGATACTGAAGTAGCATCCTAGATGAAGGAGGTCCTTGGAGAAATCCTTCTGGGACAGGCCTGAGGGACAGCGAGGAAAGCAGGAAGGAGGGACAGAGATGGCCGCTGCAGATAGCATAGGACATTCTAGGGTAGGGGTGGCTTGGATCAGAGCAGTTCCTTCCAACTGGGATAACACTTTAGGAAGGACAAGGCTAGGAGTTGTCTGTGGCTGGGAGCCATGAGTCTCTTCCTACTCGGCCAGCTATTTGGCTTTTCTCCTCTCAACTTAAATCTAGCCCTGATCCCTTAGGCCTCAATGCTCTGCCAGTTTATGCCCCTTCTGGTTTAAGCTCTTTGAGCACCTTTCCAGAGGCATCGAATAAGGAGCTAGTAGCAAGCCACTGGCTCAAGAGCCTTATACCCTCCCTTCTCCCCACTGGCTCTTTCAGATTCCTTGACACCTTTCACAGAGACGTGAAAATGCTATAAAAAGTTCCCATGCTTGCAAATAAAGTGAAGCAGGCACCGTCATTAAAGAGATGAATATGGCTGCACATTTACATGTTTTTGGAAGATTTCAGCTTCTCTGTTTCTGCAGCGAAGGAACGAGACAGAGGATTGCATTTAATTAGTCCCAGTCCCAGGCGACTCTCGATTTTCCATGCCTGTTAGCCACTACACACCAGCATGCCGCTGAGTTGGAAGCGCCTTTCTGGATGGTTTGCTAGGCATTGCGAGTCCTCTCAAAGGACCCCTTTTCACAACCCACAATAGTCCACCTAGCAAAACATCACCACATGTTCACAGCACCACTTTCTTTTTTAAGGCTGCTGTCTTACAGGAGTGGTGTTTTCCCCAGTGTTGGCTTTGGCTTCCAGCCACCAGCTGCTTCTGTGCCTGGAACGGGGCAAATGATGGAGAGTGGATGGTTACAGCAGATGCTGCTGGTACCCTGCCCACGTCTCCTCAGCAGGTCCCATTCTGTAGACTCTCCGAGACTTTGATCTGTGTTCAGAGCTAATGACCAGGAGGCAGCCCTCTCCCAATTTCCTGTTCCTGGAGCCGAGCAACGCTGAGGCTTGCTGAATGCAGTTGCCCAGAGGCCCTGGTAGGACTGGGTCCCAGTGGCTCACAGTGGAGACCTGCTTATTAACGCACTGCGTTCTGGCTTCCTTCCTTTTCCCATCTTACTCACCTGCTTTCTCACCGCCATTTCCTGGGATCCCTTTCCAACTCCACACTGTAGCTCAAAGCCTTTCCTGCCAGAATCAGATAAGCACCAAGGTGTTGGAAATTGCCAGGCAAAGGACACCACCTGGGAAATCAGGATGAAATTTTTATCCTGTCTTCTCCCTCTATGCAAAGTGAAAAGAAACAACAGAAGCAAAGCAAGCAAATATCAACAACAATAAACTCCAGCAACATCTGTTACATTGTCTGCAGAGGACAGGTCCTAATTATCGGAACTGGTCTGTGCAGATGAATTAGTTTTTACATGGCTGGCTTTAGGACTGCTTCCAAGGAAGGATTCCTGCCATTTTTCCTCCTGATTCTTAACCTGAAGTTTGTATAGACTTTCTGATTCTTGACATCGTACCAGACACATTGACTGGAAATTGTGGGAAAGGGGTCTTTGATGTCCAGGATGACTTCTAGTTACCCAGAGGCTGGTCGGATGAACCACATCTAATTTTGATTGTGCAATTATTTTCGCCATGTCGGTATCAATATTCTGAGATGATGAAGATTAAAAGGGAAAAACCAGGGCTTGAGAGCTTTACAACTCCTGCAGGAGTTGGGATGTGGCTTCCTATCTGTCGTTTTGATTGGAAATTTAAATCATCTCACATAGCAGACAATTGGTAGCCTCATAGGGTACAGAATCTGACAGTTTATAGCTCAATCTGTGACTTGCTGATTTTAAAGGAAAAGTAATAAAAATTAAAACGAAGGGAAACAGATAAGTGCCAAAGTCCCAGGCCTGAAGACAGTGCATTTTGTAATGATCAGATCTGCTGCAAAGTGCCTGAAAAGCATCCCTGGAAGGTTGCTGGCCCCACAGTTCTGCTCACTGTGCAGATGAGGTAGGCAGGGTAGGATGAGTGATACAGGATGTTGTGTAATGTTTAACATTGTACACAGGAGGATGGCAGGCCCTCACTCCAGTGTTTCTCTACAGTTATCCTGCATCTTCCAGGGCATGTGAGTCCACAGCTGCACCACGGGTTGGTTGCCAAGTCAATCATGAAGGAAGAAGGAAACGAGAGACAACAGGCGAGGCTGGGGTCTAGGGGTAGGCATGGGGATGTCTCTGGATTTTAGATTTCCATATTCATTCTTTGGGGTGACCCTGCATGCTTGTCATGTCAAAGTTTCAAGGTTTCATGAAATTATTTAAAGTTATAGAAGGCATCAAGAAGGCAGCATTAATAGTAAGATATTAGCTGAATTATGTGGCAGGTATGAAGCCTATGCTTCATGTGGAATCTTGCTAACAAACATTGTAGGTAGACACCATTTTATTTTTACTTTTAAACATTTTGTGTGTGTATGTGTGTAGAGCAGCAGCAGTTCTTAACCTGTGGGTCCAGGCCCCTGTGTGTGTGGGGGGGGAGTCAAATGGCTTTTGTGCAGCTGTCACCTAAGATCATAGAAAACACAGATATTTACATTATGATTCATAACAATAGCAAAATTACAGTTATAAAATAATTTTTTGGTTGGGGCATCACCACAACATGAAAAACTAAATTCAAGGGTGGCAGCATTAGGACAGTTGAGAACTACTGGTGTATAGACACATGTCTCAGAGTGCATGTGGAGGTCAAAGGGCAACTGTGGGAGGTCATTCTCTCCTTCCACTATGTGTGTCTGGAGCTAGAACCCCGTATCCTGGCTTGGCAGCAGGTGTCTTCACCTACTCAGCTGTTTCTCTTGCCCACTTTTCCATTTTGAGGATGAGGAACTAAAGGTTGCAGAGACTGTAGAACGTACACCCAAAGGAAATCGAGGCGATCAGAGTTTATCTGCATTGTTCTGATTTGAGTTAGTGTCCGGGCTTTCAAAACACTTTCCCAGCCGAGGTTTAGAACAGAGGATGGAGCCTTCTTTTACTTTTTAGACCCTGGGTAGTTCTTTTGCTCTATTGTTGGTAGTGGCTTCCAAGAGTTACTAGGCGTTAAATACCAGGAGTACCTGGTAGAAACCTCTCAGACACATTGACTTTTAATGGGACCATATTCTATAGGCAATGAGCATCGAGGACTATGTCAGGAGAGTTGTAAGGCTGGAGTCTTGCACTTGATTGTCAATATGTCAATTCCAGATCAAGAATATACTGAGGGGGGAGAGATATACTAGGGAGGGGGTGTGGTGGTGTATGGCTTTAGTCCCAGCACTTGTGAAGCAGAAGCAGGAAGATCTCTGTGAGTTTCAGTCCAGCCTGGTCTACAGAGTGAGTTCGAGGCCAGCCAGGGAGAGCCTGAAGTAGAAGAGACAAGAAAAAGAAGAAGGGGTGGGGGTGAAGGGGACACAGAAGAAGATTAAGGGACTAGACTTGGGAAAGGAAGGCAGCTTTTAAAACTCATCTAACCAGTGCCTCTGTGGGTGGCCCCAGCTAAATCACCATGAGGATATCTTGTGTGCCTCAGGGGCTAGGAAAGCCAGGAAGAAATTCATTGCTCCTTTGGTCACAGTTGAAAGATGTGGAATGTAGAAAGATGTATCCCCTCCTGTTCTGGGCCACCAGTCAGGCGGTGAGGTAGGCTTCCACAGTTAGAGATCTATGGTTGAGAAAGGTAGGTTCCGGTGCCTGGGTATCACTGTAACTTAAGGGTGGAACCAGCTATGGAATACGTGGCTTTGGCCTTTGTCTAAGCTGCTACAAGCATCTTTGGAGGCCTGGAAACCACAGGCCCTGAAGCTAGGTTTTCCATTGTAAATGGACATCTGTATCTGTCCTTGCTTCGAAAGACACGAATCTGTTTCTCTTTTTGAGGTCCAGATAGTTAGAACAAGGAAAAGTAATACTGGGTTAGTGGATCCCCATGGAAGTCTGTGCTTTTTATGTGTGTGCTTACTAGTGCAAACACATGCGTGCGAGTGTTGGTGATGCTGTTGATAGAAATAATAAAAAAAGATACCGGTTTTCTACAGTTTCGCTTTTCTCCCTAAAAAGCTTTGATTTAAAGGCCACAAGTTCCTGTTGCTGCCTCTACATCTTTGTTTGATAGAATTGAAACTGCTTCTTGCTCTGCATGGCTGTTACCAATCCTAGGCACTCTGCTTTGAATGGCTGGACGTATTTAAGTGTCAGTACCAAGGCTCTTTGTGTTATTCTATATGACTACTTTAAATGATAGTTACAGCACTGTTTTTTATCCATTCATTTCAATGGGCCCTTTGTGAGCTAGCTCGGGTAGTAAGCACCCTCTACACAAAGAACTTTGCAGCCTCTATAGACAATTGGAATGATTTTTGTTTTAAAAAGGTAAAATAACTAATCTATCCTCTAAACTCTTGTTTTAAGAAAGGACAGCTATTGGCTGAATTTGAATATTACTCCTCTCTGCACATTGTGTATGCTTGGTGGAGAAATATTACCCTAGTTTCTGGCAATTAACAATGGGGCTCTTGGGGTGATTTGTAAGTAGCAGAGTTGTCCCTCACATTTATGTGGATTTGGAAGAAACCCGTCTTTCTGGTGTCCATCTGCTTATTTAGTGAGACTGTAGTGTGTGGCTATCTGCCTTCCCTTCCTTTACTCTTGTGACTCAGTATATGTGCCATAGGCCAGGACAGCCAGAGCCTCCAGTTAGGACCTTACACACTTAACCAGAAATGCAGAGAGCACTTTGTCATATGCTCTATAGGAACTATGGCCTGGGATGATAGTGACTATACCATGGTGAGAGTTACATGCGTCTGGTAGTGGCGACATTTTGAATTATTTATTTTTCTTAGCCCTCTGGAGTTGCTTCTACAAGCTCATTTAAATTGCTTATTGAAAGGCTGCTCCAAGATGCCCACTGTCATAGATGCTGGGGACACAGAAGTAGATGAAACTGACAAAGTCTCTGAGGTCACATGCAAAATAAATACATATTCCTCTAGGGTCTTGCAAAGTAATGCTACAGGTCCTACTAGCAAGAGGTAGTATTTAATTTTTTACCCTTTGAATCTGGGTTGGCTAATTTAACTGTCTATTGAAGACTCATACTTATGTACTGGATCCCTGGTGTACTTAAAACCCTGTGAACTATATTATTAAGCCTAAGCTAACCCCTGGAGAGGAAGGCATCACATAGGAAGGGAGATAGCAGCCCCAGGAACAGTGAGGCTATATTCTGATGCTATATTGACAAATGCAGATGCATGAATCAGTGAGCACCAGTCAGGACCACCCAAGCATGTTTCAGGCCAGAATGCTCTGCTACACCAGCCCAGATTGCCACACTAGGATATTGTGAGCTAGCAAGTAATAATTTTAGCTGCCAGGTTTTAGAGTGGTTTCATGTTCGAGAATTATCTAGTGGTGGGGAGCACGGTAGGGTAATTTTACATTTTCTCTTTTATGGATGCACATAGATGTATGAACTTTTATGAAAACCTCTGAAAATAAAAAAAAAGAGAGTATTTAGTATGCACAGGGCACAAGTTTGATTCTTAGCACAGAAAAGAGCTTTCTGAGACTATGTGGATGAGGTAAGGGGTGGAAACGCAGGCAAACCTTGAGAACACCTATTTCAGAGAGGGGGCCCAACAAGGATGAATACACTGAGGAGGGTACATGCTTCATAAGTTCATGGGGAGATGATAAAGCCAGTTGTGAGCTGAGAGAGAAATGAGAGAGCAGAGAGCAGGTAGGGAACCAGTGCTCAATGTAAACATGGAACAATGGATCCATGATTTCAGAATGAAATCTTGGGTGCCAGAGAACCACCTGGGCTCTCTCAGAGAGGAAATGAGCCAGGAAAGCGGGATGATCAGGGCCCGCCATCTGGAGTTGTGTGAGGTGTGTGATGTGTGATGTGTGTGTATGTGTGTGTCTGTGTATCTGTGTGTGGGGGGGTGTGGGTGTAGGGGGGGCAGAGAAAAATTGAGAATAAACATGCACAAAATAATGGGAAGAGAAGTTTCTTTTTTTCCCGTTAACTTTTGTCCCCACACACAAATCATCAAGTTGGTAGATGTTCTTCCAGGAAACTAAAATCCCTTCCCAGCTGTTCTTTGACGTGCTTCTACCTTCTTCCCTCTCAGAACTTCTGTACTGAGTGGAATGTAACTAGGGCCACTGCTTTTAATTTCAGCCCAGGAATAATTAGGAAGGTAAGTCTGTTGTTATATGAGAAAAATCAACCATTTTACTCATTTCAGTATCAAGTTGAGATAAATCAGAGTCATCAAACTCTGTAAGGAACAACGTTCAGTTTTCTGTGTTGTTCTCAAGCTGGAAAGTATAAACAAGAGCAATGAGCATAATATACATAACCGGGAGTTCGTGTGTGGCGGGAGTTCAGTTCTGCATGGCTAGCTTCATTTCTCAAAACTTATTATGAGCCTGAATCCAGACACAATATAGTTTAGTGATGAATTTACTCATCGAAATCTTGATGGTGCCATTTTAGAAGTGTCTGTCTAACTTGGCCATTTTCTGGGGCTATGGGTCAATCAGCTCCAAGAAGCAGATGTAAGTCAAGTGAGTGTGCAAAGTGGATTATGGGAGCGTGTGTCAGGGGTGAGATTGGACAAAGTATTTTCAAGTAGAGGGGCAAGGCAGGAAAGACTCGGATTGGCTGGTGGAAATTAAATGTAAGATTCATAATGAAAACGGAGGCAGGAGACAGTGGGCTGAAGGATATAGTTTGAGGGAGAAGTGGGTGGGTGGCCGTCAACAGAGCATTTCATATTCTTCATTTAGTACCCAATGGATAAGATTTATATAAAGAGCTGAAGGAACTAGAACAAAACAGGTGGTTTCCCAGGAAAGAAAGCATAAACAAACTCGGATGTCTATTAATGTCTGAGAAGTTTTCACTGAACAGGGTTAATATAGAAAAGAGCAGAGATTATCAGCCTCAGGTCTCAGGCCTCGGTGGAGAGGAGATTTAAGACAGCTTCTGAGAGGGTGGGGTAGCTGTGGTCATACTGACACTATGTTCCACATATTGCAAGCTTGCCATGCTGCTCGTGGTTCCAGTTTGCAAAGGCTGTGGAGAACATGCTTTCCACAGAATTTCTGTGATGATGAGAGTATCCATCCATGCTACCCATCAAATGCTTAAAATGTGACTAATGTAAATTTTTGTTTTCTCTTGGAGTGGGTTGTAAGGATTGATTCCTGGGCCTTATGCATGCTAGGTAAATGTTTTAACACTGAACTCCTTTGTTAAAATAAAATTTTAATTCAAGATGATGGAGAGATGAATATTTGTTGATTAGAGAGGACCCGTATTGTGTTCCAAGAGCACCCACACTGGGTGGCTCATAACTACCTGTAACTTCAGTTCCAGACCCTCTTATGGCCTCCAACGATACCGGTACACATGATGTATAAATATTCATGTAAGCACACAAACATACACATCAAATAAATCTTAACTTTTTAAAAATTTGAGTCATCAGCAGGTGTAGTATACACACTTAATCCTAGTACTTGTGAGGCAGAGGCAGGTGGATTTCTGTGAGTTCAAGGCCAGCCTCTTCTACCTAATGAATTCTGGGAGATCCAGGACTATGTAGAGAGATCTGGTCTCAAAATAAGCCAAAAACAAAACAAAATAAACACTGTGAGTAGTTGTCCTCATTAGGGTCTCTATTGCTGTGACGAAACACCATGTCCAAAAGCAGTTGGAGAAGAAAGGGTCTATTTGGCTTGTATTTCCACATCATAAATGAAGGAAGTTGAAGAAAGTTAGGACATGAACCCAAGAGGGGCTGGAACCTAGAGGTAGGAGCTGATGCAGAGGCTATGGAGGGATACTGCTTATTGGCTTGCTGTTCATGGCTTGCCTAGCCTGCGGTCTTACAGACCCCATGACCACCACCACAGGGATGGCTCCACCCACAATGGGCTCCACCTTCTCCCATCAATCACTAATTAAGAAAATGCCCTACAACTGGATCTTATGGAGGCATTTTCTCTACCGAGGTTCCCTCCTTCAGATGACTTTAGCTTATATCAAGTTGGCATAAAACTGTTCAACACCATAGTCATATGTACTCAATAAACCCTACGGGCTAGGAAAATTCCAAATTATTTGCATTAATAGGGATGTTATGGGAAGTCAGGGACTTCATGAAAACAAAGAATCCATCTGTTTTATTATGGGTTCTGAAACAATGGATGGTACAGGGTTATTACTCAGTGAACCTTTCTTAAGTGTTGATTTTTCCATAATGAGTGAGAAAATCAATTACACTTGAAACTCTTAGGGAGTTCTGTTCTCACAATTTTCCTAAATTGCTTCCATCTTGGTTCCCATTCTGGGGACAGTGTTTTTGGCCCAAGATGACCTATACCAAATCAGCTTTTCTTTGAAAGACATTTGTTGAGGGAAATGACAATGTGTCTCCATTGTCACCATCTTTTAAATGATTCTCTCACCTCAGGTCTTAACGGCAATGTTTATAACAAATTAATCTTGAAAAACTAAATTAATACATTATGAATTATGTCATTCTTTAGTGTACCACAAGACAGTTTTTTTTTTAAAGATTTGTATATTTTTTATTTTGTGTGTCTGAGTGGTTTTGCCTTCCTGTATGTATGCACACCATATGCATGCAGTATTTGTGGAGGTCAGAAGAGGGTGTTGGCCTCCTAGAACTGGAGTTATGGTAAGTCTTCATGTGTGTGCTGGGAACGTGGCTCCTCTTCAAAAATAGCCAGTACTTTCTCCTGCGGACTATGTCCTCCACCGGCACACCAGGCCTATGATCCAGATGTTTTAGTATTTTAGCATGTGAATACAGCCACAAAAATTAAATACCTATTGTATGCTGGACACAAAAGGAAGCACTTTTAACTATCACCTCAAGTTCTTCTCAAAAATCTCAGAAGTAGCAATTTTTAACTTCATATTATCAGTGAGGGAACTGATGGTCAGGGATTTCACTTTATTTATCCTAAACCCACCTTACAAATAGGTGGGCTGCCTGTCCTGCTAAAGGTGGTGTTCTTTATGCTACACTATCCTCACTCAAACACTGAAACTGCTTTTTAAGGGACCCAAGAGGATAAGAATATAGAAAAGCATGAGGTTCACTGCAAATTGCTCATTTCATAAATATATAACTAAGGGGAAAATAACCCATGACTACAGCAGTCCCTATGTTCCAGGAGCCCCAGTTTCACCAAAGCACAGAGATGCCCGATGGAAGAAGTTGGTATTTCCAGATGATGAATTGGCGCACACAGGTAATCAATCTGTGAGAAATGACAACAGAGAAGAAAGAGTTACCACTGGGAGGCAGAGAACAGGGTGGATAATTACAATGGGAAGTTTATTTATGTTGCCACTTTGGGCTTTTATGGGAAATCCTAAAAGTCACATCTCTGGAGTTGGAAAGTTGGCAGGAAGACAAGAGGAAATGTCCTATTTCCCTCTGAGGGGTTTAGTAACATGGTGATCATGGGAGTCGTTTACTTTCAAGGAACCATTGAACCCGGTGTGTTGTGATCACAAGAGAGGAACAAACCTTGCCTTCCTCACTTTGGCTGACCTGCAACACCTGCCAGGAAGGGCAATGGCTGGCTTCGTTTCCACCAGGATTTAGCTAATATGCCAGTAAGCCATGCGAAGCCAGACCCCGAGCAGCATTATTGAAGAACTAGGGCATGAAAGGAGAGACCTTAAGGTCTCGGGCTCAATTCTTTCTTTTGTATGAGTTAAAAAGGAGTTTCAGGAACTGGAGTGATTTGCCCAAAGACTCCAAGTCCATGTGGAGAGTTCAGAGTCAATCTCTTATGAACAATGCTACTCTGTCCTTTGCAAGCAACCTGCTTGTAATCCTTGTCCCTCATTTGCTTTACTCCTTTCCACTTGGCTGATACTGTGTTGTACCTTTAATTTTCACAGTCCTTCTTTGCTGGAGTCACAGTTCTCCATGGGTTCAAGTACAGGTGAAAACTTGTCTGTCACCATTAGTTTCCTGATCACTAGTGACCCCTAACACCTAGCAGATTCTGGTTGCTTAGAGACTTAGATAGTGTGGGAGCCTGCAGGGGAATATTGGTAGCAATTATAGGGCATGCTCTTGCCACAGAGCTCTAGAAACTACTGTAGGAAATTCCTAGACATTTTAGTAAGGACAGAATTGTTAGGTAACAAATCTGGGTGTGGTAACTGTCATCTTTGAAATGACATTTGACAGTTATTGAATACTTACCAGGGACTGGGTATAATGTCAAAATATTTTGTAGCCATTCTCTTGTCGTGATCCAAGGGTCCGAATCAACCCAAGAAGATACAAGAGGTCACCTCAAGGCTAGATTTTAATACAAGGCAGCATAAAAGAAGGGGGGAGGGTGGCAGATCAATCAGGGCGCAGAACAGACTTGGGAGCAACCCTGAATACCTCGCATGTCAGGTGAAGCCAGTATTTAAGCATAAAAATTGTAAACATTTGTTGCTAAGTTATAGTCACAATTTGAATCCAAAGATCAGGGGCTTTCTGTAAGTGTTCCACTATTGTCAATGGACATACAATGCAGGTTTCTCAGTCCAACCAACCAGATCGTATGCTTTTTCTGTTGTTAGTAATAGTCATAGTGTTTCTAGAGAACTGAGGATGCATAACCCGATCATTTCTATGGTTTAAGGAGGAGGTGGATCAGCTACTGGAAAGTTTCCAGCTCCCCTGGGCTTGGGAACCTGAACTTCCTTTCTCCCTACAGGTAAAACAGTCTGAAGTCAAAATGGCAGCAGTAGGACAAAGAGGTTTTGCCTGTACCAACCGTCTCTTGATCTTGAGTTATACTCACAAGGTGGCTGAGAATATTGTTAGCCTTTACTGAATAGGGAAACAAGGATGTTAAATAGAGCATAAAGGCTTGACCAAAGCCTCACTCTGCTGAGTCTTACCCACAGCTTTGTGTGTTCCATCCCTGCAGTCAAAGCCTCCGGCACCAAACAAGCATTGGAATTCCTTTGCACTTGGGGCTTCAGAGTAACGTGAAGTTCCCCTTCCTTCTCCTGAGATCTTAATGGCTAGACTGAGGAAGTCCAGAATCCCTGGTGCTGCCTGGCTCTTTTGGTAGCCCCCTTGATTCATTGTTCCCTGACCTCAGGGAGCATATGAGTGCCTAACTATAGATGCAGAATGCTTGTGTAGGGAATAGCCAGTAGTCATCACCTATTGAGAATGGCTTTAGGGAAGACTCTGGGGTCAACATTAACCTCCCCTCAGTCTGTAACTGTGTTTCAAAGTCTACCATTTATTCCACAAACTGCTGCTTCTCACACGATCTTTAAAAACAGTTCTAATTCTGAAGCCAGCAGGGTCTTTAAAGATTGCTTAGTGCTTGTCATCAAAGTAAACTTTCCCACCAAAGCCACGCTATAAACGATGGTTAGGTTTCTATTCTGGCCCACAAATCCATAGCTTCTCAGCCCTAATGTACCTGTCATTTGGTACCAGTGTTATTGTGGGTGCTGTTTCAGCTCCATTGAACTCCTGACGGAAACTGTTTCAGTGGAAAATGGAAAGAGTTTCACTAGAATGCCAAACACTTCTTAGCAGTGGACTATAGACTAATTTCCTGCTCCCCCACGAGAGTGACAACAGCCATCTTTTGATAATGGGCCCTGAGTACCCATGGGAACGCTGCTGCTATGTGAAGCTTTGAAAATATTCAGAGAGACAATGTTTATCAGACGATAAACCAAAATCTGGGTACATTGTCTAGTTATATAGCCCAGAAAACCCATACATATGTGCTTTTTAATCCAAAACTTTTAAACCCAAATGCCTACAGAATTTGACCCTGAGAAATAAAAGAATCTGCACACACACACACTCACAGAGAGAGAGAGAGAAAGAGAGAGAGAGAGAGAAAGCAAGTGCATGTCATTGTTGTTTAGTAGGAAAATCTAGAAAACAACCTGTGTCCTCTAAGAGATAAATTATGGCTCACATTTAATATATAATAAAATGCTTATATGAGAATTAATTAATTAATTAATTAATTAATTAATTGTCACCATGACTGCAAGATAGAAGCCTCATAGATACCTGATAAAAAAGCAACATTGAAGAGAAAGGGTTTATCTTGCCTCCTGTTTTGGAGGTTGCAATCCACTGTGGCAGCTAAGATGTTGCACATCTGGGCAGACCAACCTTCAGAAGAGGAGACTAAATCAGGTTGGGATGTAATTCCTAAGACTTACTCCTCCATAAATGAGGATTCTCACCTCCTCCAGCTAGGCCTCACCTCCTCAAGACTGCACAGCTTCCTAAACAGCACCACTAGCTGAGGACTAATGGTTCAGTGGTAAATGTCTTCATGGACCTACTTAAGACTCCATTTACAAATGTGTTCAGAGACTTGAAATGTCTGTGAAGGATGGCGTAACAGCATTGTAGGAGAACACTTGTGTTGAAGTTAAATTGTATTCAATAGCTTCAGCAACAGCTAAAAGCAGATAAACAATTGACAGGAGGGATGCCAGTCTCTGAGACTGTGATGTGGAGTTAATATGAGCACAGACAACCAGACACAATAACTCACGTTGGGGAAAGCAATGGGGGTCTCAAGAAAATAAGAACAGAGCTTTAATCTGTAGGTATTACATATTTCATTTTCTTTGGACCTTTATTGAATTTCTTTTACTTGTTTTTGAAGTACAGGCTGCTTGCTCTTCAAACAGATAATACAAAGTGGAAGCCAGTCCTGAAAACATTCCAAGTAAACCTACTTCAAAGTCTTAGGAAAAGATGTTCACTACAGAAGTGGTTAGAAGGACACAGGGGAGGTCCCACACCAGGTGTGGCTGACAACAGTGGTCCTGGGACAGATGTAATGGAGATAATTGTAGTTCTTAGAATATTAGGGATTCTAAACATATGTCAAGCAGCATCAGAAGTAAGAATGGGATGAAGAAAATAGAATATTTCTAAGGATCAATTTTCCTCCACATGTATATTCCTGTAACTTAAAATGAATTATCACCTGTACCATAGCTCCCAGCATCATAGCTGTGTCAGTTATGGCCAGAATGTACCTAATGTGGAGATAAAAATGTTCCCTCTCATTCCGCCCAACACACACACACACATAGACCCCAAATCAGATCACAGTGGTGGGACAGGCAGGCACTTAAGGCTCTAGAGAACCTTACTTCTGTAGGTAAGGCACTGCTAAAACAGACAACTTGGAGGAAGGAGCCCACCAAGCCATTTCCACCATACATGAAGACAAACTATCTGCATATTCATTGTCCAAACTTTGGCAGAACAGCCCAAGAGACTTGCCAAACAGACACTGAAGAATAATTCTGTTAGATGACTTAGGTCTTGTTGAACAAACATTTCCCAGATCTTTCTGGGCATCAGCGTCATCTGCCCTTTTCTACACGTTGGTACAAAAGGAACATCATCAACATTGTGAGCATTAATACATCATCAGCATCGTGAGCTCTTGGGCACTCTGTTCCAGGCACTCTGCTAAAAGCTTTCTGGCCATTATGTCATCTCATCTGAGCAACAGCCTTATGAGGTAGGTTCTATTATTACCTTCTTATAACAGACAGGGGAATTGAGCCAAGACTATAACACTTTGACTCTATACACCTCACATTTAATCAGCTTTGGATGATAATTATTACAATATGTATTTTAAGGCTCAAACTTACTACCTGAAATCTAATAGCAATAAATGCAAAGTGACACATTTTGTTTTCCCCAAATCAGTTTATCAGTCTATGCTGATGGGTTCGAAAAGCCTATTTGCAAAGCTAAGGTAAGTTTTAAGTGATCATGAGCTTCACCTGAGTCAGTGGAGTGATGTAGCTGGGAAAACAAGTTTCCCACTGTTTGAATAGATGACCTGCATGATAATGCTATTAAGTACCAGGTCCTTCATCCCCCGTTGTTCAAAAACCAAAAGCATCAGGAATATTTTTGCCTCAGACATTCTGTTAAGCAATTTGCATGCATCATTTAATTTAATCCTGACAGCAGCTCTAAGGGGTGAGTGCACGAGAAAGTGAGAGCGTAGGTGCCCAGACTCTTACCCTACATTGAAAAGTTGATGAAAGCAGAGCAATAATTTCATAACAGGCTTGCCAAAACTAGAGCTCAGCATGCTGCCTCTAGCCAGGACCCATGTAACCCTGATCTACAGGCAAGTGCAAAGCAAGTTTAGAATGATTCTAAAGAAAATGAGACTTCAGAGGAAAAAAAAAACCAGCGTAGCTTCTTCTAGTATTTGAGTAACTGTCATACAGATACGTGATATTTAATCTGTGTGGGTGCTGCTTTCCTATTTGTTTTCTGTATAATAGGAACTTGCACAGATCTTTATTTCCTATTTGATTTTTTAGACAGAAGTGCTGGTTTGGGTGGTACATGCCTTTAATCCCAGCATTTGAAAAGAAGAGGCAGGTGACTCTCTTGAGTTCTAAGGTAGCCTGGTCTGTATACAATTTTAAGTCAGCCTAAATAATGAGACTCTGTCCCAGAGAAGTCAAACAAAATTGCTAGGAAGGGAGGTTGGAAAGCAGAGGTGTGTGGACCTGTGACTCTGTGAATGTAGGTCTGGTCTACATAGCAGATTCGAGAGCAGCCAGGGCTACATAGTGAGAGCTTGTTTCAAAAATAAAATAAAACGTAAAGCAAAGAAAAGCTATAAAGCAGTATTAAAATGTATAGCTAGCTGCCAGGTGGCGGTGGTAAGTACCTCAATCTCAGTAGCTGGGAGGCAGAGGCACGTAGATCTCTGTGGAATTCAAGGTCAGCCTGGTTTACAGAACAAGTTCCAAAACAGCCAGAGCTATACAAATAAACCTCCTCTTAAAAAACAAACAAATTCGTTCCTTGCTCCAGAATCTTCAGAGCATTTATCTAATTCAAAGGCCAGAGCCTGCTGGGTCATGATGGTTTTCACATGCCAGCTAATCATCCATCGACTTTATTCACATAAGTTACCTAGTTATCTTCATAGAACAACAAGGAATATTGTCTTCTGTCTGTGCCCAGCAAGCAGTAAGTAGAGCACGCTGAACATTTAACCTGAGGTCCTCAGAAAGCAGTGAGATTCTCAGCTGTAGAAGTAACCGAAGCTTGAATCTGTCAGAGAAGCCTTATCAGATAAAGACTGGGACTCTCCTTAGAGTAAAGAGACTGCCTCTCACTCTCTTACTTCACAAGTCCTTAATATATATATGCCTTCAGGTTTCAAGTTCTAGTTGGATTACTTGGCAGGAATATTTTCATTCAGAAAAGTCCCTACCTGCCAAATGGGAAACAGAACCGGAGGAGCTATGTTTTTATGCTCCCGCCAAACACGTATCATTGTTCACTATTTTATTTTATTTTATTATTATTAATTTTTTTTGCTTTGTTTTGGTTTCTGTGATGGTGTCTCTTTACATTGCCCTGCCCTGACTGTCTAGAAATTCTTTGTGTCGACTAGGCTGGCTTTGAGCTCACAGATTGTCACATGCCTCCATCTCCCCCAAGTGCTGGGATCAAAAGCGTGTGCTATCATAGCTAGCCACACATCATTGTGTTTGTGGTAAAACTTAGGTTAGAAAGCAATTGAGAGTAGCCAGATATTTTACTCACCTAGATGTTTCTTTGACTACAAGTAGTTAGATGTTATTTTCTGCCAGTTTATTTTCCTGTGAGCCATTGGAATGTTGTATGTGGACCTTTACAAATAATGTTTGAGTTCCTAGAGAAAGAGGCTTCTTTAACAGAGTTACTAAGAGTTACTAATGCTGGCACTTTTGAAGGCTTTGGAGACATGCTTAGGAAGTTAATGTATCAAATAGGAACGAGAAATGTCAGGCCACTAAATGGATTCTTGTTTATGAAATTTCAGTGAACAAATTCTATGATGTTATTTCCAAAGGAATGACATATAGTAGTTTTTATTTATACATAAAATTTAAATTTTTACTCACATTTATAAGTAAATATGACAAAATGTTTATGATAAACACAATGCTTTGCATTTTTATTGTACTTCTCTAGGCTCCGAGCCACCACTGGATGACAATTTTAAGTGATATTTGCTCAGTTAATACACATGCAATTGCAATGTTCTATTTTGTGCTACAGAAATTTGTATCATCACTTGGCACTGAATAAGGAGCCCCATCTTTCACACAAAAGGTGGCTCTTTCATTATTGTCCATTCATACACTTTAATGAAATATTTTGCTTAGTAAATTTTGTTCAATGGGATATATAAGGTTGCCAACTCAAATTTTCATTGCCTGAAAACTCCCAAGAGTGTGTGTGTGTTCATATATATATATATATAAAACTTTATAATTTGTGTCATGACCCTTATGTTTTTGGAGGATTGGTAAACACCAGACCTGCTAGGCAAGGCAGGGAATGTAATTGAACAAATGTAAGCACAGCAGTAAATGACAGCTCACATTTGGCCTTAGCATTTGGGAGAGCAAGTGCTATATATTGACCTGTGCATAATGGAATGCAGCTTTTCTCCACCCCACCCCACCCCCGTGTGTTTGGTGTGTACAGCAGCCTGGGTGCCAGTTAGATGCACTGCTGTGGTATTTGGAAGTTGTGACTGGGGGCTTTTTTCTCTTGCTGTTTTATATGTGAAATAACATTTCAGAGCATAGAAAGTTGATGAAGAGCTTTGTAAAGTATATCAAAGTATGTTGACCTTTGATGTCCATGAAATATTGGGGTCAGGATCCTGTAAGGATACCAAAATTTGTGTATGCCTAACATTCTCATATAAAATGCAATAATATTTGCATTAAACATAGCCAATTTTTCTTTCCTATATACCGAAGATCATTTCAGGATTATATAGATTATATAATGTATAGACCTACTTATCATGTTATACCAGGTAAATATTATATAGACAGCTATTATGCTTTACTGTTAAGAGAATTATAGTAAGTATGAGTGCATTCAATACAGCTGAATTCTTCTTGAAAATTTTGAAAATTTTTCAGTCTGAATCTATAGAATACAAAATTAGAGAGGTCAAGCTGTGCACAGGGAGATGTGCATAGGCCATGTGCAGACAGTGTGTACACCATTATATATGTTATATACCATTATATATTATTTTGTAAGTTAAGCTTGTGGATCTGATGTCCATTGAAGGCCCTAACACCAAAGAAGACTGTATATTTCTTAGAATACTCTGAGAGGCTGGGCACATAGATCAGTAGCTAGAGCACTTGCCTACGTTACTCTAGATTAATATAAAAGTCATGAAGTATTGGAGAGAGTTCCCATTGCTCCCACATCTGCTCTTACATTACTGTGATACCTTTATTCACAACACTGAGCACACGTCAATACATTATTGTTATTATTAACTAACATCATTACTCAGATTTCTTTGGATTTTATAATAAAGCCTCTTTCTTATCCTGGGTCCCATTGAAGTGATACCATTAAATTTTCTTGTTATATCTCCTTAGGCTCTTCTTAGTTATTGGAGATTTTTGGTCTTTCTTTCTTTCTCTCTCTCTCTCTCCTTCCTTCCTTCCTTCCTTCCTTCCTTCCTTCCTTCCTTCCTTCCTTCCTTCCTTCCTTCCTTTCTTTCTTTCTTTCTTTCTTTCTTTCTTTCTTTCTTTCTTTCTTTCTTTCTTTCTCTCTCTCTCTCTCTCTCTCTCTCTCTCTCTCTCTCTCTTTTCTTTCTTTCTTTATTTCTTTATTGATAGCTCTGACAGCATTACAACAAAAATTTGTTTGATGGATTTTGCAGAAGAAAAACCATAGAGGGATGGTTCTCAACCTGTGGGTCTCGACCCCACAAGGGATGGCATATCAAATATTTTGCCTACCAGATATTTACATTATGATTCATTAGAGCAGCAAAATTACAATGAGAAAATATAAATAACATAATTTTATGGTTGGGGATGACTACAACATAAGGAATTGTATTAAGAGTTTCAGCACTGGGGAGGTTGAGAACCACTGCCATAGAGGTAAAGCGCCATGCCCATCACCTCAGGTCCAGTTACATATCACCATGTGAATGGTGATGCTGAGCTCGTCACCTGTATGTGTTGGTGTTTGTGTGCTTATTCTTTTTCTATAAAAATGTACTCTTCACTCGTTTGTGTTCAGAATGTATCATCATACACAGTTCAGTCACGAATTGTGAGTCCTTTTCTCAAGGATGATGCAAAAGGGCCAGGCAATGGTGGCATAATCTCAGTACTCAAGAGGCAGAGGCAAGTAGGTCCCTGGGTCCAAGGCCAGGCTGGTTTACAGAGTGAGTTCCAGGATAGCCAGAGCTATCCAGAGAAAGCTTTTCTTGAACCTCCCGCTCCCCTGCAATAAAAAGAATGAAGCAAATGGGTCATGTATGGGGAATTCTTCATCATGGCTGGCTGCTGCTTCTCTACATGTTACTACTTCAGCCATTTATTTACAGTGGTATGAACTTATGAGTTTGAAAATGTATTATTGTTCATTATTATGTTATTCATTTTGTTACTGAAACTGAGGCAGAATACAAAAACAGGAAAATTATGAAGACAGGAGGGAAAGAGCCCCTCAGCTAAAAGTCTTATTGAATCTGTTATGAGAGGCAAAAATTTTAGCACAATTAACAACCTTTCCTATAAAGGCTGCAGACAGATTTAATATTTCTTTTATATATAGATATTATATATTAAAGTAGCAATTAACTAGGCTTAAGTCCAGAACGTATATAACTTTGAGCATGGCCTTGTTTCTTTCCCTAGACAACCACCGAGATGTGCAATACCCTCCTCTAGCCCCATTAGCCATACTTGAGTCTTATCAATTGTAATCCTGTCAAGATCTCTTCAGACCACCCTGTGCTCTCTCTTAGATTTCTTAGCAATCCTTTAAAGCTGTAACTTTAAACTCCACTGAGCGTCTAGACACACAGCCATAGTTCAAAAGAGACAAACCCAAACACTGAGCTTTGTCTGTTGAGAAGCCTGAACTCACACTTGGATAAATCATACCTTTTATGACTTTCTCTCAGAGAAGCCAACATCATGCTTTTTCGTGTCTACCTTTCTTCTGAGCCCTTCTTTTTTCTCTTGACATGTTTACTGATGCCTATATTCAAATGTCTTTATTGAGCTCCAACTCTCTTCTTAGACTGCCTACTGCTGAAAGTCTTTCCTGCACCAAAGACACAAATTCTAGTTTGTCCTGAGTCATGTCCCTAACAGTCTAGGTCAGTGACTAGTGCTGTGACCCTTTAATACATATCTTCATGTTGTATTGACCCCCAACCATAAAATTATTTCATTGCTGCCTCATAACTGTAATTTTTGCTACTGCTATGAATTATAATAAATCATAATGTAAAATTTCTGATACCCAACCCCCATAGGAGTCGAGACCCACAGATTGAGAACCACTGGTCTAGGTGTGCTGCTATGGGTGACAGCAACATGAGAGCTGAGCTTCTTGCTTTTACCACAGAGTGCCAAGAGAATCCTTCTGGACCTGGCTTCTGTGAGCTCTTTTCTTTCTTTCTTTTTTTAGATTTATTTATTTACACAGTCGTCTGTCTGCATGTATTCCCGTATTCTAGAAGAGGGTTCTATATCTTGTAAATGGTTGTGAGTCACCATGTCGTTTTGGGGAATTGAACTCAGGACCTCTGGAAGAGTGGCTAGTGCTTCTAACCTCTGAGCCATCTCTCCAGCCCTTCTGGAGCTCTCGGACATCCTCTTTCTGTTACTGTGTGAGGTTTCTTTGGCCTGTGCTCTCGGGCATCTTCTCTCATTCTTTACTGCAATACACTTCAGGCTTAACTCAGATATTCCCTGCATGGGTCTCGAATCAGCCGTTGACCAATTGATTTTAAATCTTGCCTCCCACACACATAGTCTTTGCTTTCTTCCCCCTTCTCTTCTTCTGAAAAATTGTGCAGAACATCAAATGTGCATGAGTCCACTCACAACTGTGGATTAGCAGTTTGTGAGTTTGCCCATCTGCACCTCTGTGCTCTTTCCCACACCAGCCTAGGGCTCCTGCTAACTTCCTTCACACCAGTAGAGGACTTCCACCATACCTTTATTTTAAAAGTAGTCAAGAATTAAGATGCAACCAGTCACTTAGAAGACATAGTGGTGGTTTCAGATGAGATACATCTATCTTTCCCAACAACAACAACAAAGATCTGTTTGCAAATAGATCTCATAAAGACACAACAGGACTGGTCTTGCAACAAAATCACAATGAGGTTTTGAGTTAGCAATTACACCAAGGAGTCAGGACAGGACAAGCCAAGAATTGAGTATATGGGGGTGTGAGGACCTGAATGGGACTCTGATGGCCTCTGTAAAGAAGGGAAGCCAGAAGCATTATTTGAGTTGCTCAGCTCCAGGAGGTAGTTTCACCACAGGAAAGCAGACTCAGTGACTTTTTCAACCAAGTTCTACATGTCCCCAACAATAGCTGTTTTTAGATGCTGAGAGCATATATGTCCCTCAATCCAAATATTTTGAAATCCCAAATCCTCTGGGAGACCAATTTGAGACATCTGCAAGACTAAGGGGCTTGCAGAAGTTCAGGCAGCTGGCAGGTTCCAGAGCCTTGTCTAGACTCAGGGTTCTTGTGAGAGGCCCTTGGTCACACTGTGTGGACAGCCGTAGTTCCCCTGACTGCGAGCTGACTCTGCTCCCTCTCTACATTCTCTGTCAGGAGCACCTTGTGGAAGGGGAACAGCTGTAGTTTTTGACAAGAGCTGGGCCAGCAGATATGGCCCTGCCCTAATGGGTTTGTGTATTTGAAAATGTTTGTAAAGGGTTGGGTGGAGCTCAGTGGTAGATAAACAAGGCTCTAGCTTTCAGTTTCAGTACTGAAAGAAGCAAAGGAAAATTCTCTGCAGAAACCCTTAACCATCTCAGGCTGGCCAAGATGCTGGGACTCCAATGTTGCTTTGATATTACTGTGCTCATTTACACAACAAAGATGATACTTGAAATTTAGTGACAAGTTCTCAGGGGACAATAAGGCTTGTATTCTGTGGTCCTCAGTTCCCCACCATGTCCATGTAGCTCTGTGGGGATTGAGAGTGTTCTGGGGACCTATGGAGAGGCCAGTGCTGGGTGACTGCTTCTCCCTGCCTCTTTTGCCTATGCTCCACAGGGCTAATGAGCAGCAGGCTGGAGGGAGCCCATAATGCTCCCTGCCTTGGTGGACCTATGCTTGTAATCTTCTTAGGGTCCTTCAGCCAAAAAGAGCCCTCAAACAAAACAACCAGGAACAAACAAACAAACAAACAAACAAACAAAAAACCAGTGCTGGTCTCATAATCCTGAGTTGATCATGAGATAAACAGAGTCAGGGGTGTGGAAGGTCCTCCTTCTCACATTATAGAGGGTCTACGGGTTGAAACTCTGAGTCACCTTTATGTGCTTACAGTTGGAACACCAGTGTTCTTGGAAAAAGTTAGAGCTGGATTCAACTTAAGCCCTTCCCTCTCCAAGGTGGCCCTCTCTCACCTTGAGAGCTGCACTTCAAACAACTCAATTTCAGAGATTTCGTAGCTCTTTATAAAGCCAGCAGCCAGGAGCACATTCTATTTCCCCTGATCCAAGAGAAAAGAAAAGAGAGCGCCAACTAAACCCGCAGTCAGGTATGGTCGACAGCTAAGAACACAGGAGAGCCTGACATTTATCTCTGTTGGTAAACAGCCCTTGCTGGCTCTTAATGGACTTCACATCTTGCTCTTGAGGAAGGAACTGTACTCCTGTGCTCATTCTGAAGACAAAGAAGCAGGCACTTCAATGTGCCCTCCAGTCACGTGGAGTCTGAGGAGGAAGACAAGGTCAGTCAAGGATGTTAATGGTTTCCACAGAGGAATGGGTTATTGGCTTCTCTTTTGAGCTCTCTGCTTACCCTCTTCCAGGAATTATATTCCAATCCAAGACAGCAAACGGGCCAAGGTTTACAGCACATATGCTGGCTAAGGGTCTCAGTTAGAGGAGTGTGTCCTGTTGTAAGGACTTTGTCTAGAGCTAAATGGGCCTGGTGTGGTAGAACATATGGAAAAACAAGGGTGAGACAGAGCCCAGGGTGAAATATCTCCTTTAAGGAACTGTCACAATCTATCTAACCGTCCAGTTCTGTATTATCAGGTTGCAGACCCATCTCATACACTGACGGAACTAGCAGTCAGCTTTTCCCAGTAAACGCTACTTTTTATGCAACAAACTGTTCTTCATAAGATCTTTCCATCTAAATGCCAGAAACTCTTGAGACTTAACAGAAACTACATTATTAAAGCTGGTTTAAAATCAAAACAAAACAAAAAGGCTTACATTTACCCATTGTTTTCTATGTGCCCTATGCTGACCTAGCACTTAATATAATTTATCCAATTTAATCTTACAGCTCTATACAAACTTAGGGATCTATTATGTGTATGGCAAAAAAAAAAAAAAAAAAGACAGGGTAGTTTTATTAAGAGAAAAATCAGCTGGGCATGGTGGCACATGCCTTTAATTCCCAGCTCTGGTGAGACAGATGCAGGTGGTTCTCTGTGAGTTTGAGACCAGCCTAATCTACAGAAGGAGTTTCCAGGATAGCCAGGGCTTTATAGAACAACTCTGCATCAAGAACAAAACCAAAAAACACCACTAAAGGGGAGAAGGGGAGTGCCCAAGGCAGGTGCTGCAGACATCTGGTAGGGCTACACTGAAATGTTCAGGCCCCCTAAAGTTCCTAAGTATGACTCTTTGCCTTAGGAGAGAGGCTGCCCAGCCTCAGCCCTACCTCTCCTTCCCACACCTTAACACTTCACTTTGCCTAGAGTGATTTTCTGTGTACAAACTCGCTCTGTAAATGCATACAGCATTCTCCATGATGGCTTTGATTACAAAGGGAAAAAGAAGACTTTCTTCAAACTGTTCTGTTGCTTTTGCAAAACACACCCCTGGAATCGTATGCTTTAATTTTACGTTTCTAGTGTATTAATTATATTTTCCTGTACCATAATTATGTCCAGCTTCTTAGATTAGGAAGAAAACTAAGGAACATGCTCATTTGTAAGTCCATCATTAAGGAACTAGTAAATAAATGCTGGCATATTTGTATTATAAATGCATATAAAAATAATGAGGTATAAAGAAAGTTCTAAGGTAGACAAAGAGTGAAAACTACATTAAAGCAGTTTTCATGCTGTCTTTGTGACTTGTGAGGGCTCAAATGAACACAGAGGATCTAAAAGAGGCGCTGAAAGCCACACTAATACCTTCCAGAAGGTGACAAAAGACCAGGAATGGGCTAAGAGAATTAGCCTTGTCTGTATTGTCTTAACAGTACAGGAATGGGTTCATGCACATAACCAAGGGAAGTTATATTCATGTATTTTTTACATAAGAAAAGAAAATCAATTTTGAAATGAAAAAATAATTCCAGATCCAGGGATGTTTACAGCAGTTCTCCAGAGGGGAGACTTCTCCTTATTTATTGCTGGATATGATCCTGTTCTGTGTTTCAGGCATGCTCAGAGTCAGAACCGAAAGGTGAGGTTCCCTAGACGTGGTCCCAAGAAGAGTTTGCCGTCCAGTCAGTGTGAAGGGATGGCCATGGAGGTCTGCTCTGTTTAGCAGGTTGCAGGGCTGCAGGCTACAAGCTATAAGAAGCCTCATTACTGGTCGGGTGCCCTAACTAGTTTGAATTTCATTCTTTGTTTGTTATAGCAAAGGGTCCAATCTCTGAAAGGGGGCTTATCCATTTTAAAATTTTTAGGAGTCAGCATCCAGAGCCCTGTTCATTTACCCATTTGGTAAATTTTCTGACAAATCAAGCAGCTAAAGCCTCTCAAACATCAAGCTGTGAAACAACCTTCCCACTCCACTGACAACACATCTCTGTATTAATAACTTTAATGACTTGTGAATCCTAACAATCAGGAACGGAAGTCATCTTAGTTGAAATACAGTGGTGAAAATCAGAACCTGCTGCTGCTTGCACTTAGCACCCAGGCTGCCAAGGGACTTCCCACCAAGGTAGCTTGGCCATAAAAGCAGCAGCATCTACCACTCACATGCCCTCAACTGACCCGCAGCAGTCAATAACACCTCAAGAGGAATTTCCAAATCTCTGGGCTATAGAAATGAAGAAATTAGGAACCTGAGTAAAACCCTTGCCTGGGTGGTCTACAGAAAAGCTGGGTGGAGGATTGTAAATGAGGCACAAGCTGACCTCCACAGAACCTCTTTGACCTGGATTCTGACTTTTCTGGGACTTTACTGTTGGGAGCTTCTCTCCCATATAAAAATGTTAAATATTCGATCATGCTAGTGGGAAAGCAAATGTCTAATGTGATTGTTGGGTTTGGCTATGAAATGTATTCTGAATGCTTTTTGTGCTCACGACTTGTCTAACCTAAGGAGTCATGGGAAAGGGCATGTCTGTAAGGATTTTGGCCTTATTGATGGAGTGATCCATTGCTGGATTCATGATTTGATGGTGATATTGAAAGGTGGAAAACCTGGGGAAATAAGGCTTGATTGGAGGAAGTCATTGCCTTTTAAGATTCTCTCTCTCTTACACATGCCCCCAAACACACTCTCTCTCTCTCTCTCTCTCTCTCTCTCTCTCTCTCTCTCTCTCTCTCACACACACACACACACACACACACACACACACAGATAATTCACTTTATTCCCTTAACCTTTTCCTTCTTGTGTTATCTCAGGTATTTTGATGCAGTGATATAAATACTTTCTTTGACCTAAAGTTCATTTGGTTTCTTCTGATAAGACTTTTGTTTGTTGACTTCCTGTCCGCCATTTTGGGGCCTGGACACACAGAACTGCCTGCCCGGGAATGAGTCAGCCCTACCTTCTTGCTTGTTTTCTCCTAGAAATAAACTTATCCCTGACTCCCAAACTTCAGAGGAAGTCAGAATCTGGATCATGGTTGTACATTTTCTGATGATAGTCCTGCTGTCCCCGGCTCAGCAGAAATGAAATCAAGGCAAAGGCAAAACTTAAAATTCAGAGTTGGAATCTCCAAATGCTTCTCAAGCAAAGGTAGAAAGGAACTGCCTCCGATGAGCATCGCTATGCGGTAGCCTCTGCTAGCCAGGATTTACTTAAGTCCTGGTGTTTGGATACTCCTCTTTTGCTAAAGGATGATCCTTAACAAAAGGCTACTTGTGCAATATAACATGCTGTGGCCACGAAACCAGTTAGCTGGGGCTGAGATGGTTGCTCACCCTGCACAGTGCCCTGTTTCTCCTGATCTCCACAGAAACACAGGGCACAGGTTTTGGAGGCATGCTAGAATATGTCACACATTGGTGCCATTATGCTGTCCGACCTTCCTTCACCCCATTTCTGTCTCATATGTATATGTATTTAGACTGTGATGTCTAAAAGTCTCTAGACTCACCCCAGATAAGTATATAAGCCAGCAAGAGAAGATTTATTTTTTCCTTCCTTCCTTCCTTCCTTCCTTCCTTCCTTCCTTCCTTCCTTCCTTCCTTCCTTCTTTCCTTCCTTCCTTCCCTCCCTCCCTCCCTCCCTCTCTCCCTCTCTCTCTCTCTCTTTCTTTCTCTCTTTTTTCTTTCTTTCTTTCTTTCTTTCTTTCTTTCTTTCTTTCTTTCTTTCTTTCTTTCTTTCTTTCTTTCTGTCCATTGTCTTCCTGTAACATAGCCTATATTTAATAAACACTGATTGACCAAATGACTGAGATTGATCACTGAATTGCAGAGGAAGAAAAACATCTCTCATCATTCATTAGTGATGGGGTGCTGTCTGATTTGGGGTCCTTTATGCTCAGGACCCTGCAAATTCCCCTTGTGGGAAGGGGCAGATGGTGCAGAAGCAACAATTCAGCCTCAGGGAACAAGTTGAAACAAGCAAGTCCAATTTTATTATGGAGGGGAAAACCTTAAATACTTTTTTCCCAGACCCTCCGCCCAGCCAGGGGAGAGAGCTCTGGTTTGCCAGTATCTGCAGCTGCAGGCAGTGGTTTCTAGCTGGTCTAGCAATGTTGTATCCAGACTCTGACCTCATCAAGACCCTAGGCTCAGACCCCAGGTTGACTTATTCAAAAGTGATTAGGAACACATGTTTTAAAGCACTAGTTATCACCACTTTGCCCTGGCTGAGAAAAAGCTTGTCTTTGGGCCCCTTAGAAGCCTCTACACATTAGTGGGTTTAGACCTGAGGGAGGCTGTGTCTAAAGACAGATTAAAGCAGGGAAGACATACCATTTCCTTTTATTTAAGCTTGGCATTGTGGGACTCGGAGCCTCCATGTGGAAGTGAAGCTTTATTATGTGCATAGTATTTTTGCTTCGGTTTGATGGAAAGAATGTAGCAACGGAGCAAATGGGGATGAGTGAAGAAGGCTTGTTTCTTCAGATTCTTCTCTGGGACCATTGGTTTTCAGAGATCTTTTCTCTTTGCTCCAAGTGTAGGGAAGAGTACCTCTCACCTGAAAGTCTTCTGCTTTCGATGGAGATATGAAAATCTAACCTGCCTGCGGAGACAGGTGAATCTCTTGTGAATTAGAGACCACCCTGGTCTACATGGTGAGTTTCAGGCTAGTCAGGGCTACAAAGTGAGACCCTGTCCTGATAACAAACAAACAGATCTCTTTTAGGCTAGATATAGCAGCTCATACTGCTTAGAAGGCTGAAGTAAGAGAATCACCGTAAGTTTCAGGCTAGTCTGGACTACAGAATGTGATATTGTCTCAAAATAGCAAATGCAGAACAACAAATAAACAAAATCCATCCTAGGTACTGTTCCCCAAGTGCCATGGTGCTATACTTGGGGGAAACATGTCCTGAACTGCATTGGCACATGAACACCACTCTACACTATCTGCTTGGAAAGTTGGTCTTTTCATTTATTTAAATCTAAGCCCCCTTTTTCAAGGCTTAGGGATCTATGTGAAATAGGCCAAAATATTGTTAAGAGCCAGAGGTGGTACATGATGCCAAAGAAACAGCATCATGCAGACACATCAGGACTGATGCACATATGAACTCAGAGACTGTGACAGTGTGTATAGGACCTGCAGAGGTTCAAGCCAGATGGGGATACAGGCACTGACAGATCTAAGTGGACACAGTGTCTTAGGCCCAACCAAGAAGCTGTTTGCTATTGATACCTGCCAGCAGAGGGATACTCAGCTTTCTCCGATGGCATCTCACTGAGTATATGAGCCATGCTCCAGAACAGACCACATGCCCAGGAGTACTTGGTCTACATGAGATGAACTCCAAGTTTACTTACTTATTTATTTGTTTATTTATTTATTTATTGTGTGTGTGTGTGTGTGTGTGTGTGTGTGTGTGTGTGTGTGTGTGTGTGTGTATTTTTATGTGAGAACTTTCTATTTCATTTTGGCATTATTTATCTTACTTTTTTGAGAGAGAGAAAAAAGAACATGAAATTTGATGAGTATGGAGATAGAGAGCATCTGGGAGGAATAGGGAGGGGAAAACATGATCAAAATACATTGTATGAAAATTTTTAAATAAAAAATTTTAAATTAGCATAACAGTCAATTTTAAGTTAAAGTAATATAAATCAGTGAACATGAAGAATAGGATTTCAGTTCTCAGGATATATCAATTTTGAGAAATTGCTTAGTTTTATGGCTTGGTCCAAAACCAAACCAGACCAAACCAAACAAATGAAACAATATACTCCCCTTGAAACATAATACATAATAGAAAAACAAATGACATTCTCTGACGTGCAGATCATATGATTAACTAAGGTTGGGGCATCATTGTAAGTGTTATCATGGAATACTTCAGGGCACCTGCCACCAGGTCATTACATAAGCAATATTATAGTAAGCAGTAAGCTCTGAGACTGTCCATTATGAAGCACTTTCTGGAGAGAGCACCGAGAAAGTAGAAAGAAACAGTGACTCAGCCATTATATCTGACTCATCTCTCATGCAAAGAGCTGCAGTGCTGATTTTGGTCTCACAGATAGGACTGACATCACTACTGTAGCCAAGGGAACTCTTGCATCCCAGAGTGCTACCCAGCAAGGAGATGATATTGTTCAAAGAACTGGATGACATCAAACCTTCTGGAAATTTGAAGGGCTTAGTTGGATCTGCTAAGTATTGACAGAGTTTTACAGGAGGGTCTACTTCAACAGTTCCTTGTACATCAAAAGAACAAAATGGGAATCAGATTGCCTAGGCAGTTCTGCCAGAAGTCTATTCTGGGATGCTGGGAAGCATCCTGGGGCCCTGACATCCCGAAAAGATCTGCAGGCCCTATCTGTGGACCCCAGCTATCTTCTGACACTGAACTGTTACTCTTTCAAGTTCTAACTCATAAAATTACACAGAATTTTGGAAGAAATATGACCTATAGAGTGATATTAACTAAGAAATACTTTGAGTTATTTTGTTTTGTTTTGTGGACATTTATACATATAATGCACGTGTGTATTCCTGCATGTGTCACAGGTTGGTGTTTAGTCTCCTTTCTCTCTCTCTGTCCTTCCTTCCCTCCCTCCCTCTCTCCTTTCTTTCTTCCTTCTTTCTTTCCTTCTTAGGCTTTTTAAGGCAAGGTTTCTTTGTGTAGCCTTGGCTGTCTTGGAACTCGCTTTGTAGACCAGGCTGGCCTAGAACTCACAGAAATCCATCTGCCTCTGCGTCTCAAGTGCTAGAATCAAAGGTATGCACCACCACTGCCAAGCTCCAGGCATCTTTTCTAATCATCTCTCCACCTTATTTTTGAGACAGAATCTCCTACTGCAGCAGTTTCAACCCATGGGTTGCAACCACTTTGGAGTCAAACCACCTTTTCACAGGGGTAACCTAAGGCCATCATAAAACACAGCTAGATATTCACAATACAGTGCAGAACAGTAGCAAAGTTACAGTTATGAAGTAGCAGAGAAATAAATTTATGGTTGGGGGTTACCACAACATAAGGATCTATATTAAAGGGCCATAACCTTAAGGAGGTTGAGAACTAGTGTTGCTGAATCTTGAGTTCGTGATTCAGCAGGACCAGTTGGTGAGCTGACCTCAGGAATTCTCTTATCTCTGCCTCCTCAGCACTAAGATTATAGCTGTGTGCTGTCATACTCAAGTTTTTGTGTGAATGTGGGAATCTGAACTAAGGTCCTCGTGCTATGTGACAAACACGTTATCATCAGAGCCATCTCCCTGGCTCCAATACATAGAACTCTTAAAAATCATATTCCTTCAGTGAGCACCATTCTTCTATGTATATCTGACTCTTCCCAAACAGCTTTTTATAATTTCAATCATCAAAAAAATATGATTCAGTATTAACCAGACAGCAATATTGGCAAGTGTCCTTTACAGTCAACAGATTCTAACGGGGAGGATGTGCATTCTTTAACGGTTAACAAGAAGATCCCTTTCCTACCATAGTTTGACCATGCTCAGCTTTCCTGATTTGCACCTAAGCCAGCACTGATTCTGCCAGGGATGCTTGGTGAAATCATCTACATCAGCGTGAATCCCAGAGCTCATTACCCTGCCTTCCTCAGGCCTCTGCTTTTTTATTCAGAGTAGTTAGGGCATTGACACACTTGGGAATCGCTGACATATATTTTGCATAAGGAGCCTCGTATTTTATTAATTAATCCATCAGAAGAAAATGTGCTTTGGTGACTGATTTTGGGGGAGGAAATTCAATGTCTCATTAGAGATCATCACTGTAGCTTAATGCAATTATGTATGTCAAACCTAATGACATTTGACATTATGGCATGCAAGGCTCTCTCTAAATGGGATGTGACTTGGGATGATGGCAAATCCTGGACCATCTTTGTTCTACTTTTTCCTCAAAGAGAAATGCAAGTTGACTAGGAAAGCGAGAGCTAAGACAGTGGAGCTTGCTATTGTATCTTCAATAGCTGGGGCAAGTCTATCTGTCGCTGTTGCCTTGTTCAAGATTATGACTTAGTAATTAAAAAAGAAAGAAGATAAGAAAAGAAGCAGAGTTGCCTGCAAACCATGTTTTTCTCAATATAACTTCCCAGGGGCCCTAGGAAAACAGTCTCTGAAGCAAACTAGATTGCACATAACGTCTGACCTAAATATCAGTCTAGTCTCAGCTGACGGGCTTAAAGAAAGGAGCAAGTACGTTGGCATTTATAAACATGTCAAGGACTAGGGAGTGACCCAATCTCATCCTGTTAACTCAACCTCCTAGCAGGTTTTGTGGAATTCTGTTGCTGTTTATTGTTGTTTCGGTTTGGGCAAGGTCTCCCTACACAGTCTTACTGGCTGAGAACTAGCTATGTAGACCAGGTGGTCTCAAACTCACAGAGATCTGTGTGCCTCTGGCTCTCAAGTACTGGGATTAAAAGTATGTCTACAGCATATATATACATATGTATGTATATATATAAAATTATTTTATAGTTTCACTGTTTTCTTCGTCAACATCTAGACCTCCCTTCACCAAACATTTACCCCTTGTTCCTTTTTCTCTTTTATTTATGGCTATAATAAGTATCTAAGGTTTGCTGTGGCTAAAGGCTAACCAATTACCAAATAGAGAGGAAAGACAAAATTCAGGAAGTGTTTGAGAGTGGTTATGATGCTTTGATTTAAATCAGGACTGTGAATGGGCTGCTTCGTAATTAGGAAGAGTCATGCGTCCGCCCTCAATTATCTTCTGCTGTCATTCTCTTGACTTAAATGGTGAGTTCCTCTGAATTCAGGAGCTGAAGGGCTGGCTCAGTGGGTCAGGCTTGCATTTGTAAGCATGAGGGCCTAAGTTTGGATTTCTAGCACCCACAGGTAAAAGGCTGAGTACGGGAGTGTGTGTGGCCTGTAATCCCAGAGCTGAGTATCAGAGACAAAAGGATTCTGGGATCTTGCTGCCAGTCAGCTTAGTCATTCATTGAGTTCTAGATTCAGTAAGAGGCTCCATCTCAAAGAATAAGGTGAAAGTAATTGAAGAAGACACTTGACATGACCTCTGACCTTTAGAGGGACACACATGGGCACAGGCATCCTCAATCCGTATTTACATACATGAACATGCTCCCTCCACCTGTGTGAAACTTAGTTCATTCTCTCCCTAATCTACAGAATACCAACATGTTATAGAGACCCAACTGCAATTAACAATTTTATCTGTTTCTTAAGTGAGTATCATTCTATGGTTAGGCATGTATGAGCTTTATTTTGTAATATCAATAAGACTGAATATAATTTCTGTGTGGATACATGTAGCTTAGGATTCCAGGTAAATTTGGAAAAATAGCAATTTTGCATTTGCAATAAAATTTATATGTAATGACAATACCTACATCCTCTTAAGAAGGCTGTGGAAAACCCAGCAATATTTATTCACTTGCAAATGAATTCCTTCTGTTTTTATCTATTGTCATTAGTTGTGATGGCTTAGATTGGTGTGTTCTCACTCATGAATATCAACATTAAAAACCTGGAAATATCTACTAAATATAAAGTAAAAAAAAAAAATCAAAGAAGATGTACTGGGTTTAGAAGTCCACCTTCCTGACATGCTAGGAAAGGAGCAATCTTACAGCCTTTCCTAATTGGCATGTCCTTGGTTTCTTAAAGCTTTAGAAGGAACACCAGATGAATACCCACTGGCCATCACAATGTTATCTGCACATGTGCTATAGTATCACGAGTCCGTGACTATGATTTTGGGTAGCTTTCTGTGTCTCAACAGTTTCAGCTCACTGGAGTCATTTTTGGTTATCCCCAAGAAAGTCATGAATGAGGGACTCCTATAGCATATCTCTGTCTTTGCTTAAATTAAAGCCAGAGTCCTTTTACAGCTGTGGTAGGACTGTACTGTGCACAATGGCACTGCTATAAGCATCATGGACCCCTAGGTATACCTCTGTGCAGCAGCATTCTCTAGCAGAACTCAGAAACAAGCAGTAAAGCTCTTTTACTACCTGATACCCTTATTTCAACAAAAGCTGCATTAAGGTTTGCCTAGACTGACGGCCTTTGTGGAAAACCAGCTTTTAAGTAAATACCATAAAACATTCTTAATGCCACTTTAGCCTGAAAGGGTCCTCTTCGATGTGTGTGGCCAAACTTGAAGTTACTTTAACTTCTAGCTCTGAACCCTGCATGTGGAAGTGATTGTGAGCAATGGGAGCAGCTGCAGACATAGGGTGGAGGCTCTGTAGCAACACCCAAAGCTGGTTCTGGAAGCCACGAACAATGTCAGTTCTGTTGTCCAGGAATGTATTCTCAACACAGTGGTTTCCTGAGCCAAGAGGCATGGGCCATAAAAGCTGAAGGTACAATCAGCAGGGATACCTTCGCTATTCTGTGCCGATTTATTTCTCCTCGGTGAGAATTTAAGTGGACTTACACCACCCATTCATAGATATTGGTGTGAGAGGTGATATTGGTGTCAGGGGTAAATTCATGCACACACAGCTTTGAATAGTCAACACCTCATCTGGAGCAAATTACATGTTGGGACACAACAGTAAAGGCAAAAAAGAAACGTAAATTGAGTGATGTGATTAAATGGTTAATGGAAGTTTAACATTCTGGCTAAAATGCACCAGGCAACTATATTGTCAGGAGACACTGTTTTGCCAGGGATAAAGATCTAGATTGTATGCTTCCTTCATTAAAATCATTTCCAAAAGAGTGGTCTGCATGAGTAACACCAGGATAATGATGACCAGCCATCTAGAATATCAGTGACAATGTTGCTACTCTTCCTAAATTTATATTTTTACTCTGGGACTATTCTGGGCGCTGGCAGATATGTCTGAACTTAGACCATCTACTTGTTTGAACTGAGTGTTGCTTTCTGCTTCCCTGCTGTCCCTCCAAATAAGTCTGTAGTGGGTCCTGGGCAGGGAGGTAGTTGCATCATAGGACCCTCCAGAGAGCTGTACATACAGGTGGGATCTATAAGTTAGATTTTTAGCTTGGAAGATCATCTTCCTTACCTCTCAGGTAAACATTTCCTCTCTAATATTTTGCAGTGATTTTCTTATCTGGAATTTAGATTACTGAGACCATCTGGGGACATTTACGAAGCCCGTTGTTCTGTTTTGTAAGTAGGAATCTAGCTATATGTCTGGAGAATTCTCCTTTCTCCTCTACTTTATGGGTCATATTTTCGAAGTCCAATTTAAAAACATGGAGTGGGTTAACCTTAGCATAAATCCATGACATACAAGATGCTTTCATTTAGCCCCGATTTTAAAATGGGAAGATCTTCAGAAGTATTTTAGGTTGAAGAATAAAAACAGACACACCAAAGATTAGCCAAGCATATAAATACATAGATGTTAAGCCCCCTTCTACATAAACCAAATGTAAATGGAAAGACAATGAGTAAACCACACACATAAACAGACACAGTCCCTAGTGGGTAAGTCATAAAGATCTGACAGCAAGGACCACATGCCTTTAAAACTCCAGACTTTCTACTCAAGTCATATGTTACTTGTCCTAGGTTTACAGTATGTCCATTCCACTTAGCATCTTTGGTACTGTGTGCACTCATTTGCTATCTACTCACGGGTTTGGGCTCTTGACGAATGCAGCTGCTCACCATGAGAACAACTTTTGAGTGTCATTCAGAGCCCTGACAGGACTTGTGTTATATAAAACAAAGATTTGAGCTCTTTGGGGATGTTAGATGCATTTACAGCAAAATACCTTCTCACTTTTTCCCCAGGACTTGCATGTGGGGCGTGAAAGCCAGAGCAGGGAAAGGATGTAGGCACTTTGTTCCTGAGTACCACCAGCATGTTTCCCAGAGGTCTGGAGAGTAGTTGAGCAGCATTAGATAGCTGATGGACGGTCTTTCATCCCCTGGAGGCAGGCCTGAGCTTTCACAGGATAAAATAATATCAAATAAACACATATGTGGAATGTTACCAGCAATTTTTTCCAGTATCAAATGCAATGACATGTGAAATTATTAAGAGCTACAAATCACTGCATAATATTATTACTGTTATGGGAAGGACGGACTTTCAACCATTTTTTCATGGTGATTACAAGTTAGTTTTGTAGAAGGTGTGTTTCCACAGCACAGAACAATTCTTTCATGTTTGCTGCATGGCCTATTGACATAAGAACTGGATGTATTCAATTTTGGTCAACATAGATTAAAACATCAGTCTGCCAGGATGAATCCCTAGGGGCTGTTATGTGAAGGATTGCAAGTCGGAAGGTAATGGTGCCTCATAATAGTACTCACACCTTGACCTCTTTCTCCGGTTTCTTTGAGTGCTTTGGTATGCAAGGGCCCATGCTGTGACAAGTGTGTTATTGCTTTGCAGGGAAAGGCGGGAAACGCAGCAGGGGTCTGTGAACAGAAAAGCCCGTGAATGTGATGGTGACTCCTATGCAGCTGGCCATCCGGTGGCCTTGCTGTGAGTGATTGCAGACAGGCCTTCTAAAGTGGTAGCTATTTCCAAGAAGCAGGTGAAATATGCAGCAATTACAAGGACAGCAGCAGAACACTTTACAAAAGGGTGGGAAGGCAAAGGCACTTTACCTTGCTTGGAATGATTCAAGAGGCTCAATAGCTTTGCATAGCAACGGAAGGCTTATTGACAGGAGTTAAAGACTTCAGGAAGAGGGCAACTGTTCCCTGGAACAGTCACACACTTAGAGTCATTAGCCCCCTGCAGGGAAGTGTGAAATTGTCCTGTATTGGGGGCTGGGTTAATTTGTGGGGCCCTCTTACAGCCTCTTTGCCAGTAAGAGAACAGATCCTTCCATGGAATCAGTGGGTCTGGGGCCCCAATCAGCAAGGCAGTTGAGGTCCCAAGGCCGTATCTTTACTGGGTGGCCTCATTCTTGTGCTGTATAGCTGCATAGTTAGCTACTGAGAGCCATAAGTTCTATGGCAGAGGAACGAGCATCCCTGACTCTCATCCTTGTCTCTCTCCTCATCCCTTCTATGAACGGAGGAGGGGAAGCCAGGTGTATCTTTTAGATACAAGGATTCTTTTACACTATTTGAGAGGTCTATCTTAACTTAGTACCAAGGAAAGTAGGTAATTTTCCTGAGACAACATATTGACGACTCTGTAACAATGGGACTTTGAACTTTGCTTCAGAGTCACTTTCTACGGTGATAAGAGAAGCGGAAAATCTTCTGAGGGAAACATTAGCAAGTCCGATTAGCAGACCCAGTGTCTTGGGTTGATTGGGGAAAGCCTACACAAAAAGCAACAAGTGAGGAATTAAAAAGTACACAAAGGTTCATTTGGTTCACCTGCAATGGCTCCCTTTTAGTAAACAAAGTCAAGCTGTTGATTTGATCACCCTTCTGGAGCTCTGCTTTCTTTGCCTGAAAATAAAGTGAATAACGTTGACCTAAAAGGGAAACATCCTGGAAACAATCTAAGTGCCGTAAGCAAGGGAGGGGGAAAGTTAATGACAGTACATTGGCAGTGTGGTGTAGCACACCCGGTTTAAAAATAGAGCGGGGCATATGTGCTGGTGTGGGAATATCTAAAAATATTAGGTGGATAAAAGCAAGATGCTAAACAATGTGTATATTAAAGTTCCTTTTGTGTACATAATGAAAAAGTGCACAGGGAGCCGGGTGGGCCAGTGTGCTCCCCAGGAGAAAGGAGGACCGTTTAGACGCTTGTAATGAGCTGATGGGAAATTTAAGAAGAGGAAGGTTCCCTTTCCTAATTTACTTATTGTTTTCTCTGTTCAGAGCCTGGACCATTTATTATGTACACAATTTGGTTATGGAGCATTCAAAACTTTATCTTTTTGCTTGTTTATTTTTTACTTTATTGTGTGTATTGTGTAAGCGTGTGTGTGTGTGTGTGTGTGTGTGTGTGTGTGTGTGTGTATCCTGTCCTATGCATCCTATGTGTTGGAGGTCAGAGAATAACTTTTAGGTGTTGGGTGTTAACTTCTATGCTGTGAATTCCAGGTTGAACTGAGGCTTCATCTTGCCAGCCTTCAAATATTAGAAGTTAAGATCTGAGCTTGGTACAATGACTGTACCAAGTCATGCTAAATGACTGTATGGCTACAAAAAAAAAAAAAAAAAAAAAAAAGAAAGTGAAAATCTAGATTTCTTATCTCCTTTTGGTTGGACATAACTATATTTTAGATTGTAATAGTTGCAATCTATTAGATCCCTTTTATTTTATGACATTTACGCAAAGTATCTACTATTGCAATTTTCTACCTTTTTCTTATTTCCAGTTCATGAGCAGGAGTGTCTTGGAGACAGATCATGAGATTGGTAACAAGCCAAGCGGTGGCTGTGACTGAAGGATGGCAGGCTGCTCATTTGATCTCTCTGGGTTTCAAGTTCCTCAACTATTCTCCAGGCCTCTAGGCAATGAAATGAATCTCTCTCTGTACCTCTAAATTTGCATATCCGTTTGCCCAGGTATTTGTTTTACCTCAAAAGCCAGAGTGTGAAGTGGGGGGCTGTCCAGGAGTTCAAAGGCAAAAGGAGGAAACCACAAGGTTTGAGGTTAGGAAATCATTTCCCCAAATAACCCCAAACTACTCAGACCCACACAGGAATTCAGTCATTCCGTTTCCCAATGGGTACTTTTCACGTCTTTCTTACGGGACTCCATTGAAGCAAAACTCTACTTATGTGATATCTTTCCTCAAATACCATAAAGCTCACAATCTACATCTCCCTAACAAACTCCAGAGTGAACATAGGAAAGCATAACTAAGCCTTGGCTTGCTTGGGAATTTTTATTACATCACTTCATGTGTGAATGTGTTGTGGGGGAGAGAAGCTCACATGTGGCACAGTATAGGGAGGCAAGGAGACAACTTAGGAGGGGCGGGTGACATCTCTTTCCACAATGTGAGTCCTGGGATTGAGATCAGATCCCCAGGCTTGACAGTGGAAGTCTATCACTGAGCCAGCTCACCAGCCCTATTATTTATTTGTTTTGGGTTATCAAGCAGGGCCCCCAATGGCCCAGGCTAGACTCCAACTGAACTTGCTATATAGTCAAAGCTGTTCTTGAACTTCTGCTCCTCCTACATCTGATTCTTAGGGACTGTGATTGCAGAACTGTGTGATATTTGCCCCCCCCCCCTTTGTATTACAAACAAAGAAAGAAGTTTTCATTGGATCAAACCAAGGGGTCCTGCATGCTAAGCATGTGGCATGTATTCTACCACTGGGCCATCCAGCTTTGTAAATTCTTCACTCTACATTTTATGTGAGGGGCTGGAGAAATTTACCAGTGGTTAGGAGTGTAAGCTGGTCTTGCAGAGAACTCAGGTTCAGTTTCCAGTATTCATATTAGGTAGCTTGCAGTGGTCTGAAACTCTCACTCCAGTAGATTCTATACCCTGCCCTGGCTTCCAAAGTTACTGTAAGCACGTGGTGCACATACAAATAGGTATACACATGCACACTCTCTCTCTTTCTCTCTCTCTCACACACACATACACATACTTTAAAGAGTTAAAATAAATATTTTAAATTGAAGTTTTGTGATGTGGAAAGAAAGACCTCCAGTCAGTTAAAACTTTTGAGACAGAAAGATCTCTGAAACAAAAGGCCCTATTAAGCCATTACTGACGCCGGGTAAAAAAACGAAAGACTGAATTTGGGGATGTCTTAGAAGTCCAAACAACACTGGAGTAGAGCTATGAGAATTTCTTGTAAACTTAGTGAAAGGGAACCCGCTATAACCAGCACCCTATAGCTTGGGGGTGAAACCACACAGGATATACGTAGGGTGGGAGGGTCATCTATGTTGATTGGTTAGAGCTGTAAGCAAAATGCCCTGGTGTCTGTGGTCATCCTCCTGCAGATTTGAAATTGTGTTTCTGTTTATTTAGAAATGTAGAACAGTGTAGGCTCTATGATTTTAGCTGAGTAGTTTTTATCTCTCTCCTCATGCCATCACTCCTGAAGTTAGGGTATTTCAGAATTCCTTCATCATCACCAAGATCCAAAGCAAACTGTCTCTTTTTATGCATAGAAATGCAGCTGGACAAAAGCGCATGTTCTAATAGTGAACAGCCAATAGCAAGGCAGGAGAAAGGCTAGGTGGGGCAGGATGGCAGAAACAATATACAGAAGGAGACATCTCGGAGGAGAAAAGAAAGAAGTATCCAGAGAAGGATGAGGCTATGAGGGGCCAGACACCCAGCTACATAACAAGCCATGGAGTAGAATAGAAAAAGATAGATGGGGCTAATCTAAGTTAAGGAAAGCTGGCAAGAAACAAGCCAAGCTAAGGCTGAGTATTTGTAACTACAAACAATCCTCCATGTAGAATTTATTTGGGAGCTGAGTGGCAGGGCCCCAAAAGACCAGAAACAAACAACAGCACCCAAATTTTATTGTATAGAACTGTAATTTCTGGAGAGGCAGAGAAGTGACAGGTAAGAGGCATGTGCACATGGTTTTTCATTCAGGAAAGGAGTTTCTCACTGAGTCAGGCCTCTTACTGATAGCTGGTTTTCATTTAGTATGCCATTTTCTGGGAAAATTTGGATTCCTATTTTCAAAATAGTATGAGTTCAGATTGCTAAAGGAAAATGGGAAATTTTGCCTTTCTAGGCTTGATGACTTGCGTTGGGGGTGCAGAGCCCTATCTAAAGATAGGAATTGCGTTGTTTATGACTCATTTAGGAGAGGGGGAGGGGAAAGGAACAAGAGACTGGAGAATGAGAGACTCTCAGGGAGATGGTGATTTAGGCATCTTCAGCTCCCTTCAGTTCCCAGTTCAGTAGACTACAGTCCCTTACATTGAGATATTAGTGTACCGAGTCCCATAACTTTATTTCTCACGTGTTGGATAGAAAAGGGAAAAGCACTTTTAAATTTTTATATAATAAAAAAGCAGATTAACAAAAAACAGCATAACAAATTCATTTAATACAAGTGTGATGGGGCTTCAGGAAAGGAGCCCCAAAGAAACGTGGGAAGTTGCATATTTCCTGCAAAGCTTCCTGAAGAGTGAGCATTGATGCAGAGGAAAGGCTGGGCAAAGAGGTTTATGAGCAAATGCCATAAGCCAGAGAGACCTTTAGCAAGACTTGTTTGTTCAGATTCTTTTTGTGTGTCTTCTGGCAACAGAATGTTCTTTTCCTCTGGGTATAGGGAGAGCATCTCCAGAAGGTCTCAAGACCTCCAAGAGGAGATGTGAAGATTCCTTATAGATTTTATGGCTTGCTCTGTTGAATATATTTCTAACTGGGCCTAGCCCCATGGTCCAGACCTGCCCGCAGCTACTTAGCCGTGTAAAAATGACTCCGATGCTTATATTAATCACATGCTGCTTGGCCTATGGCTCAGGCACATTGCTAGCTAGCTCTTGCATCTTAATTCAACCCATTTACCTTATTCTGTCAGGCCATGTGGCCTGTGACTCACCTATTTCTTTACATCTTGCTTCTTGGGCAGCTGAATCAAGTCTCTCTCTGACTCTGCCCTCCTTCCCCTTTATCTGTGTTCGCATTTCCCGCCTGCTTTTAAGATTCCTTGCCATAGGCCAAAACAGCCCTTTATTATCCAATGACATTCATAGCATACAGAAAGGCATCATCGCACATCACCGCTCTAAAGTGCCTTAGGTGAGTGGAAGGCAAGAGTGACCTTCATGTTTTGCTGTTTCCTTTTTCTTTTCTTTCTTTTTTTAAAGACTTATTTATTTTGTGGGCATTGGTGTTTTGCTTGCTCGTATATCTCTGTGTCATATACATGTAATGCATGGAGATGAGACCAGATCCCCTGGACCTGGAGTCACTGATGGTCGTCGTAAGCCACTATATGGGTGCTGAGACTTTAACTTGAGGTTCTTTCTTTTTTTAAAAGAAAATATTTTATTGATTTATTATGTATACCGTGCTCTGCCTACATGTATGCCTGCAGGCCAGAAGAGAGACCAAATCTCATTACAGATAGCTATGAGCCACCATGTGGTTGCTGGGAACTGAACTCGGAACTCCTGGATGAGCAGCCACTGCTCCTATCCTCTGAGCCATCTCTCCAGCCTCTAACCTGAATTTCTAAAGAGCAGCTAGTACTCTTAACTTCTGAACCACTTCTCCAGCCTCTGCTTTTGCTATTTGGTCAAATCACAAGGTTGCATATTTGGGATTACATGTCCTGGACCCCAGGAGAGTGTACAACTCAACATTCCTGGCCAGCTGCTAGCAGGAAACAGGTCTGCACATCGGGCTACTCTTGTTGTTTAAGTGGTAGTGTGTTAGTTACTTTTCTTATTGCTGTGACAAAAAACTGACCAAAGAAGCTCACAGAAGAAAGGACTTACTCTGGCTAATTGTCTGAGAGTGGGGTCCGTCATGTTGGGAAAGCCTGGTAGCAGGAGCTGGAAGTAGCTTGTCACATTGTATTTGAGGTCAGGAATCAGATGATGACGAATGCTGTTCCTAAGCTCACTTTCTCGTTCTGAAAAGTCTGCACATTTTGGGTGGGTCTTCCTGCAGAAATTAACCTCATCTTCTAGAGTTCCTCACAGATATGCTCAGATGCTTATTTCTTATGCCGTCAGATCCTGTCACAATGACTAAAAAAAGATTAATCATCTAAGGCATATACTTGTGAGTGTTGGTTTCCTTAGCTAGGGCTTAGGGTGGGGGTTATGGCAACAATCTTTTAAAAAATTACATTTACTCTCTCTCTGTGTGTGTGTGTGTGTGTGTGTGTGTGTGTGTGTGTGTGTGTGTATGTATGTCTACATATGTCTATGAAAGTCACAGGACAATGTATAGGAACTGGTTGCTTCACTTCTTCCACAGTTGGAGTCCCAGGGATCACCTTTGGATATCGGACTTGGTGGCATCTTTACCCACTGAGACATCTCATCAGCAAAGCTCAGTACTGATCCTTGAGCAACAAAGCACCACTCAGCTATTGTGGGAAGCATCTAGAAGGAGGAGTGTGTCTTATTTGGGATTTTATTGCTCTGGTAAAGACCATGACCACAAACAACTTGGGGAGTAGTTTATTTGACTTACACTTCCCGATCCCTGTCCATCACGGGGGAAAATCAGGGCAGTAAGTCAAGCAGGATGCTGGAGGTTAGAACTGAAGCAAACACCATTTGAGGAGCATGAGGCTTGCCCCCCTGGCTAGCTCTGCCTGCTTTCTCATGCAACCAGGGCTACCTACCCAGGAGTGGTTCCACAGTGGGCTGGGTCCTCCCTCATCAATCACTAAATAAGAAAATGCCTTAAAGATTTGCGTCCAGGCCATCTAGTGAAGGCACTTTCTGCATCAAGGTTCCTCTTCCTAGATAACTCTAGTTTATGTCAAATTGACAAGAAGCCAATCAGGAGAGAGTGGAAAAGACTCATTCTTCTCCTCCAGGAGCCGAAAGTACAGTGCTCTGTGGCCATAGTCACGTCCCAGCTTACGCAAGGATGAGTTCCTACATCTGCTGTGAGACTTCATTAGAGACAGCAATGTGACCTTCAGCCTAGAATTGTTCTACAAGCACTGGGACCTGGCGTTTGTCATTCATGTGATTTTGCTCTGTAAGCGAAGTGGCGCTCATCGGGGGCCAACAGACTGAGGTTGTTGGTAAGTCTAAGAAATTAATGGGACAGCACTTAAAACATCATGATGGTTACAGCATAGATAACAAGAATGAAGCTACAGGAAACTGTAACTACTGTTTTATGACAAAGCAATCTGATGAGAGGCATTCACATGATTTCATGAACTCTTTTTATTAAGAGGTGAACCCAGGAGCATGATTCTCCTCCAAACCTTTTTTATTTCTTGTTGTATTTAGGAATGGGCGTTTGCCATACAGGACAAACTGTACTTGAATTTGTGATGTGCTTCCCTTTCTCAAGTAGTTGTGATCACAAGTGCATGACGATATGCCTGGCCATAATCCTTTTATGACCAGAATTTTTTTTTCAAGTAACAAGCAAGACTTTGTGCAGCTGGGAGATGACTCAGTAGGTAAAGGCACTTGCCTTTAAGCCTGACAAGTTGAGTTCAATTCCCAGGATTCATGTGGGAGAAAAAGAGAAAACTAACCCCTGTGAGGTCCTCTGACTTCACAATGGTAAGGCATGTGTACACCCCAGCAACACACACACATAAAACAGTAATAAATAAAGACATAGTGGAACATTTACAGTCGTTGTTCACATTTCTCTTTTACTTGTGGCCATTGTAATTAATTTTGCTACTATTTATACTATTTATTATAGGTATACTATCTTTTAGTCCCTCAGGACCAGCCCTTAGGGTTTATAGGGAGACAGAGAAAGGGAAACAGTTGTTATGTTATGATATCACGTTTACCCGGTGTGTCTGGCAATGGTGATAGATGGAGAGAGGTCCATGCTCCATGTGGGTGCAATGAGCTGTGTTCCAGCAGAAGAGAGAGGAGAGAGAGAGACAGAGGGACAGATAGAGACAGAAAGAAAGAGAGGAGAGAGAGGGAGTGAGAGGAGGGGGTTGAGGACCATGCCCTCTGGCAGGGTCGGGGAGAAGAAGGAAAGAGCGCTGGTGAGTGGGAATCCTCCTTAAGAGGAGCTGGACATCAGAACTCAGGGTGGGGCCAGGCTAATTGCCATTGCCAGATGTGGCTTCAGGGCTAGGACAGAATCCTAATGTGAAGGGTTTCCACTGTCTCTGACTTGCTAACTGACTGTAATGTACTGATGGTGGCCTTCCGCTGTGTATGAGAAAAGCTTAGACTCTTTCCTCCAAATCTATGTATGCCTGTCCTTGCTTTTGTAGGACAGAAGTTCTCAACCTTTGGGTCTCAACCCTTTTGGAGGTCGAATATCAGATAGCCTACATATCAGTTATTTACATTATAGTTCATAACAGTAGCAAAGTGAAAGGTGAAGTAGCAATACAATAGTTTTATGGTTGGGGTTCACCACAGCGTGAGGAACTGTATTAAAGGGTCACAGGTTAGGAAGGTTGAGAAGCACCATGTTAAGAGCTGTGCCTTTGAATTAGATAACTGTTTCTCTATTCAGTGAGGAGAATTGTTTCGTCAGGTGCATGACTGGAGTCTTCGAACTTCTTCATTTCCAAAGTCTTTCTCCCAGAGTGATTCTAAAACACCCCACCTGGCCTCAACTCTGCAGTGGGCATTCTCATTTTTCTTCCTTTACCTCACAAGTGTGTCTATAGGCTGTACCCCCAGGCCTTGTTTATGTACTAATGGGGATAGAACTCAGGGCCCTGTGCATGCTGGGAAAGGACTCTGCTAACTGAACTCCCTCCCCAGTCCCAATTCTAAGATTTCTGATAAGTCCACAGAAGGAGAGAATACACCAAGAATTTGTTCCTGAAGGTAGATCTCTCAGTAGTGGGGCTGGATCCAGTGGATCCAGAGGAAGAGTCCTAGCCTGCTGCTGAGTAAAGACAAGGAGTCTCTTCCCTCTGCCAATGTTGGCCAACACTGGTGCTCTGCAGCAGATGCTTCGGCTTTAGCTGTGTGAGGTCTCAGGCTCTTGAGGGAGACGTGCATATGGGTGGAAGCTGCTTTGTGAGGCAGAACACCCACAGCCAGCTTGGACCCTCCTTCTCCCTGCTGGGGAATTCCCACAGTCTCAGCGGCACTGCCTGTCAGAGGCAGGACCCTCTTCAGGGGCCTGAGGTCTGTACAACACCTGTTAGCCAGGCACAGCCTCGGTCTGTGACTGCATGGAGCCCACCTGTGGCTGAGAGAGGGCCTGTCTGCACAAAGAAGCCTGCGTGAGCCTTGGATACTGTTGACAGCATAGTTTGCCTATGGGGGTCTCATACATCACAAGTGCAGAGCAAAGACAAGGGGGGGGGACCCTGTGAAACTAGCCAGGCTCGGGGATAGGGGGTGGGTGAGAGGAGTGGGTGTCCCACACTGTTAGTAATAGACTGCTAACCCCCAGTGACAGGAAACAGGAGTTAGAAACATTGACCAAAATTTCAAGTTCAATGGCCCTGGGTCTCTTTAGAGATAATGGTGATGCTCACTGAATCTAATTACGTATTCATATCTTTGAGTCAGCTCGGTGAGAAGGGGGAGAGCTCTTTAGATTGTTTTTAGCTTATAAAGCATCTTCCCTCACAATTACACTTACGGTCTCCTAAGAAACAGTTTACCTATAGACGCCATCTAATATGTTTTCCTCCATGTGTCTTTGAGCCAAACTGGGGTGTAGGGTCATCCACAGAAGAGCAGGACTTTGTTTGGCTGAGAGCCGGCCCAGGAACATAGACAGCTAGCTGGTTTAAAGAGTGTAAATCGGGCTGTATCCTGCAGGCAGCCACTTTGATCTCTTGTACTAATAATCACAATTGTCCGAAAGTAGGGGGGCGAAGGTGGGGCCTTCACCGGAAGTCAGGACTTTTGCTGAAAGATGTGAGGCTATAATCTGCTGCTAATTATCTTCCTACAATTAAGAAGTTTTGAGGCGGATGCCTCAAAACCTCTAATACAATTCAGTTGAAATGCCCCATCCTGCGACCTGTTTGTAATTGACTTCCCTCGCTTCCTTCTTCAAAGCAGGGCTCTGCCAAAGCCACCAGCTACTGACTTTGAAGCTCCCTTGAAAACGAGAAAAAACAAAAGCCAAAAGTCAAGAGCTTTCAACCACATGTGTTTTAGGCCAAATTCACAAATGCTTCCCCTTTTCTCATTGTTTTCAAAAGGTTACCTTTACTGAGTTCTTTGATCCGGAAAAACAAAAACAGAAAGCAAGACGTCCCGTATTGATAAAAAAGAAATCATGTTTAATAATTGAACTAACTGCAGATGGTTGCTCTTTTTTTTTTTTTTTTTTAGATTGTAGTTTAACATTTCTGATAAACGTAGAACAACAGGTCAACATTTTTCTTTTCTCCTTGCTTCCTTAGTCTCTGGTCTCAAAACAGTTTGTTACATAAAGGTTCCGTCAAGATGCATGGTGGGAAATTTTGTGAGCAGCAGCTGTGGTGTACTCCCAAGGTTCAGGGCCTTTCCTCAGGCAATGGGGCAGCATTCATCTATAGATACCTTCAGAAATACTATTTATATTTTATCTTATGAAAATAAGCCCTCGTAAATTGATATAAAATTGACTTATCAAGTTCATACATAAATGAAGGATGTTTGCAAATTTATTGAAGAAAACAGAGTATCTTACTCCATTGTACATATAGAATGTCTTGTTTTGAGAATATGATCAGAAACATGCTCAAAACTGAAAGAATACAAAATAAAGTACTTTTCAAAAAAAAAAATCATGAAAATGTTCCAGCAGAGTGCTTACCTAGCGAACATGGAGCCTAGAACTTGATCTCCACATTGGATAAACAGGTGTGATGGCGCATATCTGTCATTCCTCCATGGAAGAGTCAGGCCAGAAGTTCAAGGCCATCCTCAGTTACAAAGCTAGCTCAAAGGTAATCTAGGATCTGAAAGACCATTCACCCATGTTCAGGTCAAAGGTGACAACTGTTTCCATGTAAGTACGGCCTTCTTACCTATAGGACAAACATTTCGATTGTAAGAGAAGAAAAAAAAATGCTTTTCCTTTATTCATCTTAGGCTCCTTGCCTGAGGTGCTATACACTAGGCTCATGAAAGGAGATAAAACAAAAGTGTGTGTGTGTGTCTGTGTGTATGTGTGTGGATTTAGATATGCACATGGGTGAAGTCAACCATGAGCCAACCACACAGAGTAGAGGGGACTTGTCTGTTTACAGCTCATTTACAAGGGAGCAATGCACTGTAGTGACTCAATAAGGCAGAGGAAATGGGTTTGATCTTTGAGGGGGTCGGGCTAGGGAAGGCTAATATGGGAAAGCTAATGGTAGACACAGTGAATTTACTGAGCTTTGCTATGCAGGCTTCACAGGTGCTGACTTTGGGGCTCAGGGTGTAGAGTTGGCTCAAGGGATTTAATTCTGTCCCCCTAAGTAGAGAAGGGAGAGGATATCCCGTTATGACTTTCTGCCTACTTTCAGGAAAATAGAGAGGGGAGAGTTTGTCTTTGCATACTGCTTCTCAGAGACTTAGTATTTATCTTTTCCTATGGAAAAGTGGTGTGCTCTGAAGTGACAGAGATTTTGCTGAGTTATCAATGATGTTTTACATTTACAAGTCTCACACCCTCTTCCCCACTGAAACAATAATTAAGGCTTCTACTAGTGTATTCCCTTTCGGTATGATAAAATACACTGACAGGACAATTTATGGGAGGAAGGGTTTAATTTATACATATATTTATTTTCGATGCAGAGTCTTACTGTATACCTCTGTCTGGCCGGGAACTTACAACGTAGATCAAGCTGGTCTTGAACGCACAAAGATTTGCCTTCTTCTGCCTCCAATATGTTAGCATTAAAGGCATGTGCCACCGAAGTTAGAAAAAAAAAAGGGGGTTTCTTTTAACTCACAGTTCATCACGCCAGGAAACTCATGGCAACAGGAGGCTTGAGCCCAGAGGGATTTGAGAATTGAGGCTGTAGGTGATTAAAAATGAAATCTGCTGACACTATGTGTGTATACCTATCTGTCAGAGTACCCACAGTGATGTCCCAGGAAGAAGGGTGGGAAGGTGTCCTACCTCTGTTCCTATTCTATAGTTTAAGTAAGTCCCTAGATAAGACTCTTCCCCCTAGGAAACCTATAAGCCTCATAACATTTAGATTTTCTCAGTATTTTCAAACACTTTGAATATTAGGCTCTCCTCTGGGTAGCAGTGCATATACTAACAGACAAAACAGGAAAGACCAATCTCTCCTCTTGGCTATGGAGAAACTTGAATAGATGAGCCAAAATCAAAACACTTTCCTGTCATTAAAAGTTCTATAGAGAAAAAAGTCCAGCAAGAGAAGGCTGGAGAACAGTGACAGGCAAGAGGATGACAGTGCTTTAGATGACAGAGAAGGTGATTTTTATGGCAGGCTGTATTGAAACAGTTCCACTCCTGTGCTGGCTATCACAGCTGGCTAAATCATCCTAAACATTGTGTGAGGTATTCATGAGGAATGTTTTTAATTTCACAAAAAGAAAAACAGATCAACAACTCAGGGAGATGTAGTCCAGAAAAAGAGTGCTCACCTAGCGTGCTTAAGGCCCCAAGGTTCAGTCCCCAGCACTGTAGGACAAAAGCCAACAGGAAACCTAAGGTAGTTAGGTCACAGGACTAGATCTGGACCACACCACAGGTTTATGCACATTTAGGCCTAGTATCTAGGTTTCCCGACCTCAAGAAGTTTCTCATACTACATGGAGTTTATCTTCCTGAGTCACGTAGCTCTGGGGCAGAAGTCAGAGGACTCATGTAGAGAGACGGTCATGTTCTTTGTAATTTGAGAAATATTCTCTGGTATGACATCATGGGCAGTATGAAACTAAGGATACAGTTTGTTACAAATGTGCAGGATGTGCGTTAAGAAACAGGGAACCAAGCAAAGTTTAGCTAAGGCTGTAAAGCTGAATGTGTGTTGTTTCCAGCGTGGCTTTTTTTTTTCTTTTTTTTTTTTCAGGGAACTGAACACCTCTGTGCTGTGGCATTTCTTATAAAGAATTACAGACAAAGGATTTGACAGGCTGATGGTTCTCAGACCACATGTGCCATGGAAACCTGGCCAGGTCAGGTTAGATCAAAACCTTCCTGTGGTCTGATTCTCAACATCTATCTCTGAGTCTTTATAATGAGGATGGGAAATCAGCCAACTGGTTTTAAGCAAAGCTACTCAAGCCAAGGTTCCCGAACAGGCTGCTCTTGCTTGTTCCTCCGTATTTGTTTCTCACCTTGGAAAAGCATTTACATACTTGAAAAAGAATAGTAGTTTTATTTTATCAAAGAAACAATCTGTAGTAAATGGAGAAAATTTAGAAATTAATGAATATAAAGGATTGATAAAGAAATTTACATTTAGTGTGTATGGGAGGGTCAGGCTCAAGGGCGAATGTTGTTAGCTGCTAAGCCAACTTTTTAGACCAAGGGATTAAAATGCTGCTGTTCTGCTCTTGGGAGGATAATCATTAGCACAAGGCATACAAAACCCTGGTCTATTTTTTTCTGTGCCTGAAAGATACTTCTTTAACAATAAAGAACTGGCTGGGTACAACAGTGTACACCTTTAACCCCAGAGCTCAGGGGACAGGGACAGGCAGATGTCTGCGAGTTCCAGGCCAGCCTATGTCTACAGAGTAAGTTCCAGGACATCCCGGGCTACACAAAGAAACCCTGTCTCGAAAACTTAAAATCAAAATAAATAAATAAGGTTTTATTTGAATTTTACTAATGATATAATAATTACATCACTTGAAGTTCTATTTACCTTCTCAATTACAGCAGTCCTGTGAAATAACAATTGATATTTCACAGGAGAAGAAACAGAAATTCTGGGGAGTGCCTTTTCAACCCCCCTTCTCATCAGACCATCTCATTTTAGACTGTGTAACACAGCTGATGTGTAAACTCTGCGTTAATAGGCTGTCTTCATCTATCTTCTTTCTTGGCTTTAAACTTCTACAGCCAAACATCTACTTAATATATCGTGTAGATTTCCAGGTACCTGCTGATTTACCAGTCTAGAGCTTTGTGAGAGTCCTCTGCATTGGGTACAGCAGGGCTCACGCCTGTTCCATCAGGGCTTTGGTCCAGGTTACCTGCTTTCCTGCCCACCTGCAACCTACCCTTGACCTTCTTGAGTTTATTCACTACACAGCAGCCAAAGGAGCCTTTCAAAATGTAAATGGGACCAGCCAACCATCAGTTCCTGGCACTCGACTTTGCTCTGTGCTTTGAGGAGAGGCTAGAGTCTTTAACAAGTCCTGCACAGCTGGTCTTGAGGGTCTGAAGCCCCACAACTTCAGGCCACACAGTGCTCCCCACGTTCTGCACCCGGATCAGACATCTCTTCAGTTCGCTCAACTGAACTTCTGGAAGGTGTGTGTACTCCTTCCCAGGCTTCCATACCCGCCTACACGTTATTCTCTATTGAATGAGTCTTTTTCCTCAGAGGCCAGTTTACCCCATGCATCTCTGTGACTGCATTAGTCTCTCCATCTTAGTATCACACTTTTTTTTGTGGTACCAATTATTATAGTCAATTCAAATTTATACCTATTTAAATAACGCTCAGATTCAAGACTATAATTTCATGTAGACAATAAACTTCATGAAAACAGGAAGCATTTTGTTGCCTCTGCCATTACGTCTTTCTTTATTCCATATTTATTAATAACTATGTGTTGGATAAGTGATTTGTTATATGGCTTGTTTATATTGGTAATAACTAGCAAAAATGAATCCAAGAATATTTCTGTTATATAATCATTTCAGGAAGTCATAAAGCTAAACACACACACACACACACACAGACACACACACACACACACACACACAGACACACACACACACACACAGACACACACACACACACACACACACACACACACACACACACACACACACACACACGGTGCATGCACGCATGCATGAGGTGTTTATCTGTGATTTCTCCTGATCATTTCCCATAGCAGGCAACCCACCATTGTGTTTTATTATTTCTCTGTACGTCAACAATGCTATCTGCACCCACAAAGGCGCTGACTCCTTGCTGAGAATTTAATAGTTACAGCATCGTCATTCCGGTTCTCACTTCTGAAGCAAGTCTATCTTCTTACCAATATCTAAGCTGTGGCTTGTGTACTGTGGGGGGAAAATGAAGAAGAAAGCATGAAGAAGATGTGGAGAGAAGCAAGCAACAGGACAGTGACAGGAAAGGCATCGTTGGAGGTGGTGTGTGCAAAGAGCAGATAAGAACTAGGAAATATTTAATCCAAAATGACTGAAAAAAAATCACAACTCAGCCTTTTCATTTTATAGATTTCCTTGAAATAGCTAAGGTCTCACATGTAGTCCCCCAAAACTCCAGAATGGCACGTGTCCCTAGCAGAAATATTTATGTTCACCTGTCAACAAATCCTACTTGATTGTCCGTTACATATTCCCCAGATATTTTGTACCAGGAATATAGGGAAAGGATACAGAAACCTGTGAATCGACTTTTCCTCATTCCTCCCCCATGGTATATTCACACAATACTTTATTGGGTGCAAAAAATTCTTGTGTGTATATTCTCCAATTCTCACAAAACCCTTTAAGGGGAAAGGGCCGGATTCCCCATCACATGCTGTATTGGAGACACACTCAGGAAAATCTCACAGCCTGCCCAAAGCTACATCCAAGCTTGTGAGTGTCAGATCTGACACAAACCCCTGGGCTCAGAATTGGCACTGTTTCCATGCTCCTTTGCTGTCTGAGGAGGGCTGTGTTCAGTGTGAAACCTTAGGCTGAGGTCTACAAAATCTCTATGAAGTTTCCCACAGGGAAGGAAGTTTCCCTTCCAAGTTTCAGAATGAACTTGGAATATAATGTAGACCCTGATTTGCAATGACCCGGACCCCTCCTAGGCTCAGCTTTTCCCTTTCTGAGTATCAGACAGGATGCCAGAGGTCATGGAGCCCTGGCTCTGTGGCAGGTTCAGCAGGGTGCATTGGATTAAGCTTCTTGTACGGGCAGCAATTTTGTCTGGTGACAAAGCTGGCCCTCTGCACTCTTTCCATACCTAGGAGGGTTAGAATATATTTCTATTTGCTAACTGATCTACTCTGATACATATATCATAAAAACAGGACTGTGGTTCCTTTGTAATCAATGTCTTCTCACCCTTCCATTTCAATCACTTGCTGAGTTTTGAATATGTTTTTCTTTTCAGTGCCCATGAAAAGGTATTTGCTTCCCATCTTTTAACTAGCAGGAGTGTCCTTTGCTTGACATGGGTTCAATGTTTTGTTTGTGTCTGCTCTTCCAGCTGGTAACCTGCAGGTACTTAGATGAAAAAAAAAAAAAAAAAAAAGCTTCCTTCCACCCAGGCAATGCTCCAAGTTCCATCCCAGACCCAGACAGGCTCACACATAAACACACACAAACATTGCAGAGTACAATAGTTTGACGTACAGGATGCTCTGTAGAGAGGTCAGCTCTCTTCCACCCACAGACCTCTGTGGGCCAGTTCAGGGCAGTGAAACTGGCTACAGTCCATGCAAATCAGCATCCCGGAAAAGGGAGGTCTGGGCGAAGAGGAAGGAATATCCCATCCTGAGGAAGAAAGATTAGGTTTGTTCTGTATGACTGCCTGGGGATAGTTTTCAGGTCTACAATACACCGTAGCTCTTAATTTAGCCTGCTATCGGTCTAAGATTACTAAACTGTATTTAGAAGAAAGGCACATTCATTATTGTTATTAAGTAATCTAATTTTAGAACTATTACCAGAATAAAACTTGGGAATATAATAATATTTAACCAGAAATGTGACTAATAAAACTCCCCGAGCTTCCACATTTGCCTATTAAGGATTGTAATTAAAAGTAGATAGTGGAATAGAGGACCTCCTTTTGGGTGATACAGTGAAGAGTGAATTGCCTTCAGCAGGCATTGTTCAGATAAACAGGCAACTCAAAGGACGGATTGACTTTTATACTTGATTACATCTCATTGAAAGACTGTCAATACAGCACATTCTTTAAGGTTTGGCTGAATAGAGACCAGGGTCCATTCCTCACTAGTGCAGAAATGCATAACTACTACTTCAGTGCTGACCAACTAGAAACAAACCATAAATATATGGTTTTCACTTTTTTGTTGTTGTTTTGAGACTCATGTGTATTCTTGGTTGGCCTGGAACCTGATATGTAGATTAGACTGGCCTCATAGAGATCTGCCTGCTTCTGCCTCCAGAGTTCTGAGAATAAAGGCTTGTGAGAGCACATTAGACTATCCTTCTAGTTGTGAGACAAAGTCTTGCTATAGAGTCACAGGTAGCATCAGACTTACAATCCTTCTGCATTCTTCTAATGTACATATCCCTTTTTCTTTTTTTGGTTTTCTTGTCTGGTTGCCTTGGCTATACTTCTCATATAGTGTTAATTACAGAATATGATTGTATTTGTTGGTTGCGGTGGTTTTCTTGACTTCAGTAGGGAAACTTCTGGATTGTTTTAAAGCATTGTCTTAGCTACTGTGCCATCTTTGTAAAGACACTTTCTGTACCAGTATCAAGGGACCAGACCACCAGGGAGTGGATTCTGATGCAAACACATGAGGGTTTATTGTTATAGACAGGTTCAAATGAACCTGGGTCAAAACCCTTTGTTCACGTGCAATGGTGCAATGAAGGGTTATGGGCCCCAAGTCCAGAGGTGAAGGGGTTTTTAAAGAAAAGCCTACTTAAGCAGGATGCTACATGTCTGGGCATTTCAGGATTGGATAACGGGGTATGGGATACAGTAGCTATTGGCTGAACTTTCTGGTGCAAACCTAACTTCTGAATCTATTGGTTGTCAGATGCACTCCCAGTGCTGGGCCCTGCCCTCAGGCACCGAACGTTTCTTTCCGAAACAAAGCTTTGTAAGGATAAATCCATGCCTTCATAACTATGTTCCAAGGCAGCTCATAAAGGAAAGCATTTAATTGGGGGCTTGGTTACAGTTCCAGAGGGTTAGTTGGTGATTATCATGGAGAGAAGCATGATGTCAGGCAGGCAAGTATGGAGCTAGAGCAGTAGCTGAGAGCTCACATGTAATCTGAAATTTGCGGGGGTGGGGTGGGGGGTGGGCGGCGAGAAGGAGAGAGGGAGGGACTAGGCCTGACTTGGGCTTTTGAAACCTCAAAGTCCACTCCCAGTGATTGGCACTTCCAACAAACTACACCTCCCAATTCTTCCTAAACAGAGCACCATCTGAAAGCCAAATATGCAAATATATGAGCCTATGGGGGGCATTTTATTCAAACCACCACAAACATGGTGATAGCTTAATGTTGTGAGTTTCTGTTCTATTTCTACCTCTGAAATTGCTGCACTCACCTGTAATTGTCGAAGATCCCCTAAGATGTTTAGGGTCTGTCTGATTTTCAGGCATTACAGCCTTGCCTTGTTCAATGGCTAAACAGCCTCTCTATCTCCAAGACTCGGAGATTGGACTCTTAAAGTGGTGTCAGAAAAATGATTGGAAATCTGGTCTTGCGTGCTAGAACAAGACATAACTGTTTCTAATCCTACTCTGCCATTAAACATGTAGTCTGGTTATTGCATGGAGATTCTTGTATTTACTTTGTGCCAAGTCCTAGTCAGTGAATCTTTGTCCTAGAATGTCTGTTTCTTCGTGTTTTATAAACTGATTTTATATACATATATACATGCAGTGGATAAGAGCCTAAATTCAAATACTCTGTGTCTGTGTCTGTTTTTACTGTTTGACCTTGGGCAAATTACTTATTAAGATTGTACTTCATCAGATCAAAGTAATAGTAATAATTGTCTCTCAGGGCTGCTATGAACTTCCAATTGAATCACGTGGTTAATTGGCATATGCTATAGTACTTACCAAAGGCTTGTAACTGTTTACTCATGGAAAATGAATAACAATGCTACTTTGAATTGCAGCCGACTTTCTTCTGTCAACCTTCCTCTCAGGGATGGATGTCTGTCTCATCTACCTGATTCTCATGTGTGTCGTAGTGGATCTGCTCTTTGTTCTTAGGCTTATGTTGGAAGGACAACCCATTAGGATGTGTTTATCTTTGGGATAATATATATTCTTAATCCAAATGACTCTCTGAACTGGTGGTTACAGTAGTCTATTTGCTAATAGAAAAGACCTTCAGAGACTTGCTTCTGGCTTTCACTAGTTGTGAGAATCCCCTCCTCTAAAGAATTTAATAAAAATGTTCATAACCCCCAACCTTCACAAGATACATTTATATAATTTTCATTAGTGCATTCCCAAAAGAGGCAGTGATTATGTGATAAAGGATGTCATACCACCTCAGCAAAATTACTTTTAATTATCTTGAACCAGAGTTCACAAACATTAAATCAGTTAACCAATTTGTTCAGTTAGTACATGTTCATTTGGCCCATATGCTAGAATTATCATTGCGCCAAAGCATATAATATAAAATGAGGTAGCCACTAACTCCAGAGAAGCTGTATGTTAAGCTGAGTGGGCTGGTGGATGTGTAGGGAGTGAGTGAAGCCTTAGTGAGTATGTACTGTTTGACATGAGCATTGGCCATAGCAAGGACCAAGGCCTCAAGCTCAAGGGAAATTGACATCTTTCCTCTACGTCAGTGTCAGAGGGTGGGCAATGCCTTCCTCTGGACCATGTGCAGATAGATGTAGACAGTATGTGAAAAGCTAGCCACCGCAGCTTCCTCTCCCTGGATATTTACAGCCTGAGGCTACTCACCCACAGACATCTCCTCTTCAGATACCTAACTTCTGCTCTGTGTTGGACCTAATAAAAAAGCGGAGGTTCTGGGTGTTGATTCTAGGTGTTGCACAGTTGGTTTACCAGCTGTGCACAGACCACTGGACCCCAGATTTTCTGCATATGTGTTTTTGTTATGTCTTCTCCTTTCTCTAGTCACTAATTGACCCAGTCAGGTTTCAGGAACCCAAGCCATGATGATGAAGCGAGCACGGTCTTGTATGTAACCTTAGCACTGATCCAGGAGAAACTATTTGAGACAATCCAGGGCTACATAATGAAACTGTGTCTCAAATAAACACATGATGGCGAGTTCAAGTTTAATCGAATAAGGCAAAGATTGATTATCTGAGACCACTCTATTGAAATGAAGATGTTAATTGACAGCCTGGAAGGGACATGAGATCTGAGTTGATTCATGCAATTTTAAAAATAAAGCACCGATTTAAGTGTTTTGGAGTTATTTGTTTGTTTGTTTGTTTGTTTTTTCTGTTTAGAGACCAAGGAAAAGTGTTATATCCCTCCTTATTTAGTCAGCTGAATGACATTTTTTTTTCCTCTTGATATGAAAAAAGTGATTCTCATTGGGGCATCATAATTGCTAGTAGATATTATTTTCTGGTATTGTTGATGAAAATGATTCAATTAATTTGCTCAGTGGTTCTTATATTTTTCTCTTTTTTTGACTTTCCTGTACCTCTATGTTATTTTATATATATATATATAGACCTTTCTTTAAATGCCTGTTGCTTGGTTTTATTGGTCCTGGAACTCACTCTGTAGACCAGTTTGGCCTTAAATTCAGAGATCCGACTGCTTCTGCCTCAAAAGTGCTGGGTGTAAAGAAGTGCACCACCATACAGACTATTTATCCCTATCTACTTGTTATATAATTTAATGCAAATTGAACTATCATTATCTGAAGGACAGAAGTGATAAAGCTTATCTTTGAGAGATAATAAGGAAATAATTCACACAACTACCGAAAATTTGAAAGTTCTACAAGTTGCCTGACACACACCACTAGTGGAATACTGTATCCTTGTTATATTTACATTATTTTGGGATGGAGAATGGAACAGTAGATTAAGGATCTATTTATGAGGTTGCCCATACCTTTAATATTATCACTAGTGAGACAGAAGTAGGCAGGTCTCTGAATTTGAGGCCAAACTAGTCTACAGAGTTTCAGGACAGCCAGAACTGCATAGTGTCTTGAAAAAACAACCAAACAAACAAACAATAAGAAAAACAAAACAAAACAAATAAACAGAAAAAGGAAGAAAAAAAAAGGATTTGTTTAAAATGAGATCAACATTGCCTAGCTTTTACCTGCTTGTTTTCTTTTTTAGATATTGTTTTGTTTTTCATAACATTCACTATTTCTAAATTAGTCTTCCTATTTACCAGTTCTGTCATGAGGACACGACTTTGTGTTGTTCAGGGCTGATTCCTAGGAGCAGGCATATATTAATTACTCTGTTATTTAGTGTGATGCAGCTGAATTGCAAATGTCTAGGCTAAGAGTCAACAAGTCTTGTGCTAGATCAAGACTTTACGTTTTACTTATATGCTGCATGTCTTGCTACAAGGCTAAGCTTTGTATTCAAATGCCTAGATTCATGGTTTTTTTTTTTTTTTTTTTTTTTTTTTTTTTTTTTTGGACAGGGTTTTACTTCTTAGTCCTAACTGGTCTGGAATTGTATAGACCAGTTTGGCTTTCAGAGCATTTGCCGGCCTTCTGCCTTCAAGGACCAGGATTAAAGGCATGCTGCACTATGCCTGGCTCTCATGAACACTTCATCGAACCCTTATAGATCTTTAGAAGTGTGGGCTCTATTTCATGTTTATTTCCCTCTCTAAATCTAATTTACTGGTGCAACGTGTGTTTTGCTTAGATTTACCCAACAGGGTATTGGCTGCTTTGTTCGATTAGATTCTAGCTTAGCTACTACTATGCACTGCAGTGATCAAAAAGCCAAAGTATATATGAAGAAGGATGTATAAAACAGTTAAACTCTTATAGATGGTGTACCCTAATATTGTAAAAATAAAAAAATAGGGCAAGGGTGATGACTACATCTGTCCCTCTGTACTAAGTGAGGCTTCAATGAAAGCCTGCCGGTTTTAATTCTTAAAGATGGCACTTTTCATTCTTCAGACAAAGGATGTGTGATGGTGTGGAATGAATTTCCAGTTTATGTATGGTTCTTAGGCAAATCGGCTAAGAAACAGGTTGAATTTATTTTTATTCATATCTTTCAAGAATTTGTTTAATAATTTCACATTATAAAAGACAGTATGTAGGTAAGAAACAACATGGTCGTTGGCGGAAACTACAAGGTATTACCTAGAAATTTTCAGTATCAGAGTTTGTCTCTTTCTTTTGCCTAATTGGATGATGGTAAATCAAAGACTTCCTGTGGCAAATCCAATGCCCGTTAAGCCTGGTTGATTACAGAAAACCATATTTCTTTGTGATAAATGACTCAGAGACCACAATAAGGCTCAGGTACTTCCAAAGAAATCTTTCATGTCCTGGAGAAGGAAACAAGATTGCAAATTTGAGAGTGGACAGTAATGATCAGTATTGGATGCTATTTATAATCATAGACACAGGAAGTTAATTAGTTTTTATTAAGGTAACTGAGCTGATCTCAATACAAAACATGCACGTTGTAAGTGAAAAATAGTCCATAAAAGACCAAGAACTCCCATGATTTTGTGTAGGCTGGGGGAATGCATCCTGAGTGGTTTGAAATGACACAGATATAATTGTGGATCTGTTGGTCCTTTGTAGTTTGAATTTTTAGTATTTTTTTAAAAAAAAAAAAAAAAAAAAAAGAATTCTTTACTCCTGGCTGTCCGGGAACAGTGAATTCCAGGACCAGGCTGCCCTTGAACTCAGAGATCCATGATGTGGGAATGCCTTTCTATATGCTGTGAATATCAACCTTTAAATAAAGGAGCTGTTTTGGCCCATGACAGGCACCATAGAAAAAGTAGGAGGAGGAATCAGAGCATAGGTAGGAGAAGCAGGGTGGAGACAGAGACAAACCGAGCCAGCCTCCAAAGAAGAGCACAGGTGAGCACAGAACACGTGGCAGATAGATTAATGGAAACGGGTTAAGTTAAGATGAAGGAGCAAGTTAGCAATGTGCCTAAGCCATAGACCAAACAGCATGAACTTAATCTAAATGTCTGAATCATTTTGGGGGCCTGAGCAGTGGCCGGTGGCTAACCGGTCTGGGGACTGATTGCAGGTCTGTGGGTCTGGACCTCTGGCCACCCAGGGCCAGAGGCAGATCCACCTGCCTCTGCCTCACTAGGATTAAAGGTGAGTGCCAACACTGTCAGGCTAGTCCTCTGTTTTAATTAATTTAATTTTTATTGTTTATTTTTTTTGTTGTAGAAACTTTAACCTTATGAATAGAAGAAAATCTTTTCCATAATATGTGTTTGGCTCAGAAGTTCTCTCTGGGCAAACAATATAAACAGACATATATAAATCCATAGAGCAGAGCCATTGAAACCCCTCTGCTAGATCTGGTGGAGCTTTGTGGTGTCATTCTCCAAATGCCATTCATTGGTATCTCACGGTAACCTGTCTTGCTCCCATTCCAAGGACTCAATCCTTTCCGACTTTGCTAATGGCAGGAAATTGTGTGATTCATGGCACAAATGTGCTGAAATCTGGGTCTTCCTGAAGTCAGGGAGTATTTTTCACTTGCACATAGCTTTCTTTATTAAATAATCTGTCACTTACTTATTACTGGAACGTTTTAATGTGGGCAAAGATGACTATTTAAAACCTGTCTTGCTAAAATATCATAGTAACAGTTGGGGTTGAATTTATGAAAATGGGACCTTTCAAACTCAGGACGGCCTATCAATGACACCGAACAAAGCTATATTCTCCAAATATACAAAGCATTTATTTACTGTGAGTATGAAATATGAAATGTGATGGTCACTGACCCACAATACAAGATACTCTTTAATACACTGTGGGAATATTTTACCAGTGAATGCTCGTGTAGCCTGAAAGAGTTGATTGATGTAGTTTGCAAAAAAGGACCTAGTTTGTTCCCAAGAAAGTCATTCAGAAACCTGCAGGATTTACCCGATTGGGAAAGAGAATAGCCCTGTGGACAAGAGTGAAAACAGAAAGGGCTGCTGATAAAGAGGCCCAAGGTCAGGAAGGGTAATACGAGGCACCTTAGCAGGAAAGCAATCAGAGCTATCACCTAGACTGTGTCCTACAGTCAAGATGAGCAATTTGCATGGTGTTTCCTGTTCATATTTTCCTTGATTCTGAAAAATCAACAGGTTTAAAATGCTTAGTGATTGCACCAAGGTGATTAATGACAATAGCTACTTAAATATTGACATGCACTAGACACAGGCTCCCTGTGTTCTTCCATTTCCATCTTTTGGGAGCCTTCTGAAAAGTTCCTGTCATCTATTTTTAGTAAGGAGGAAGTCATTCTGGGAGAGATGTTCCAAATCAAGCCATGATGTCCAAGCAGGTAGATGACATGAGTTGGACAAGCCTGGTCAAAAGTAGAGATTCTGCTTCATTATAGTGCTAAGGCAAAACCCCAAAACATGTCCACTGTGCTTTTTCTCAGCTTGCTCCATCTTAACTCTGGCCGCCATACCTGTTCTACCCCTTCCATTAATTTTTTTTTTCTTTGCATGCTACCTTCTCACAATTGATGAACTAGTATTTATGTTCTGTCTTCAACTAGAGTCAGTTAGACTTCTTTTTGTTTTCTAAACCCATTGCTTTTTAAAATATTTACTTCTTTTTAAAAAATGCTTTATTTTATGTGCTTTTGCATTTTGTCTGCATGTATGTCTGTGTGAAGTATCAGATACCATGGAACTGGAGTTACAGACAATTGTGAGCTGCCATATGGGTGCTGGGAAGTGAAGCCAGGTCCCCTGGAAGAGCAGCCAGTGCTCTTAACTGCTGAGCCATCTCTATGTCCTCCATATCATATTTACTTATTTCGTAAAGGTGCTTCTGAAAAATATTTATTTAGCTATATGCAATGTCATACACCTTTGATCCAAGCACTCATGAGACAGTAGTAGTATGTCTGGTCTATACTTAGAGTTCCAAGACAGTCAGGGCTACATATAGAGACCCTGTCTCATTTTTTTTTTGGAAGATTTACTTATTAATTTTTTTCCCTTGTGTATGAATGGTTTTGCTTGACTGTATATAGTGGAAAGCAGATACCACTACCTTGACTCAGATCTATGCTGGCCAAGAGGCCTCTGTTACATATGTATGTATGTATGTATGTATGTATGTATGTATGTATGTATGTATGTATGTATTGTGTGTGCCTAGTGCTGGAGATGAGGATGCCAACTGTTTGTGCACGTATTTCATTAAGAGGGATTTGGGTTATGTTGTTAAAGACACAAAAGTAGTGAAAAATGATCTTGCTAACTGTTTCTAGACGTAGACAGGCTAAGCCTTTCCATGTACGAGCATTACACCAATTATAATTACATATGGGAAGGATTTGACAAGTAAGATTAATCATTTGGTCTCCAATTACTTATTAATTGGCTTCCCATATGTGAGCTTTTGTGCAAGCACTGGACACAAAAATCATGACCAAGATGGGTAATTTTAATGGCACAGAGATTGTAGTCTAGGGAAGGCAGACCTCTAAGGTTATTCCCACAAAGTGAGGAGCAAAGCAGAGAAAAGAGGAGAAAACCAGGAGAACAGAAGACATCAGGGTTTGCTAACGTTTGCCTGTAAATTCAAGATAGTGAGTAGTTTAGTTTCCAGCCCATATGAGCTCAGTCATTAATTATTCACCTTGTGACTGGGATGAGCACAGTTTCCAGTAGTGCTAACTAAAAGTGTATGGTTATATTCTGATAAATTTTACACAGGTTCCAGATTGCCCATGCACTACCTTTAGGTGGGTTGTGCAGTGCAATGGGAAGAACTTCTTCAGCTCTTGCTTTTGGGGCATGATTTGCAGGAAGAATTTATACAACACACAGTGGCAGTTCAATTGATTGCAAATCCAGCTAGAGACAAAAGTAGAGACTGAAATATTATGTTTACATCCAGAGCCCAGGCATGTACAACATGGACCATGGGGAAAGCTTAGGCAATAAGCCAGAGTGCCCAGAATCACAGGCCTACAACAAACCCAAATATTCCTAAATTTGCCCAGAAGTATGGAAGCGCAGAGTGTATTCCAGATATCCTGTGTAGGCTGCAGAGAAGATAATTGGAATTGGAAAGCTCTGGCACAAAACCTGTGCTTGGTATGTCAAAGGTGGGTCCAAGAACCTTGAATCAATGACTCTGAGAAAGGTGGTATATGTTATAGAGGATGCTAGCAAAGGGCTTTGGGCTAGGGGGATTTGGCTTTGGTCTGGACTAGGAGCCTTTGCTCATACTCAGGAAAGGTTTAAAACCACACCTAAACACTACACACCAAAAATCTCCTCATAAGCTAAATACAGATGATCTTAGGACACCAAACCACTGTGGAACCCGGCCATCAGCACTAAGTGCCGCATATTATACCCTATTTTCTCACAGGCAGGCTGCTGAGCATAGGAATACAGCATCACATTCTTGCTTTATTCACTAGAATTTTCAAGAATGTTTCTTTTGCATTTTAAACAAAAATCTCAGCTTGGAAAAATATAGCTTTACACATACAGTACCAGGGTGCATTTAATTTGTCCGAGATCATTCATTGACTTCAAAGGTAAACCATGTCTGAATATAAGTCGAGTCTTTAGAGTTGAGTCTTCTTTAGATTGTACAAGGTAAGAAAACTGTTCTAGAGCTGTCTTAAGTGTTGTGTGTAATGTGCTGGGGGAAGAACACTACTTAGAAAGAGAAGCATCTGTGAGAGCCTGGCTTACCGTCTTCAGGTATAAGCATAAAGGCTGTGTGTGCGTGGAGTTGGCTCACCAGGCAGGGCGGGGACCAAGATGTGTGTGTGTGCTGGGGGGAGGGTGGGTAATAAGCAGGATTTGGTTTAGGTAAAGAGGTAATGGCCAGGGCCAGGATTGTGGATACTTGTCTAACTTAAATGAGAAAGTGGAGATTTTATGAAAGCGGATAATGTAATCTGAATGTCATATTTTGAAAGGTGAATCTGGCTGTTAAGGAGGAAGAAAGGAGTCAAAAATAATTGTAATGGTTCATTTTAAATTTATTATTAGTGGGGCAGAAGTTGTGAAGAAGTTCAGATCTGTGTGAGACAGGAGTGGAGGACCCAGTGGGAAAATGAGAAATGGAATGTGGGAAGTGAAGGGGAGGAGATAGGCCTGGGAAGACTTGAATTTGTGGGTCGAGATGTCATTTGGAGAAAAGCAGGAAGGTGCCTGCTATGCAACGTTAGGATGGAGAGATCTTTTCGACATCAGGGAAGAGGCTTCAAGTGGTCACAGGTTTGGGGCTCATTAAGGGGTCAATGATGACATGACATTTAAGAATCATCTATGTAAGATCCCAGATTAGGAATGATTAGCTAACCCTTATCATATCCCTACATAGCTGCTATTTTATTGGCTGACCTGGAAGGCTGACATTGTCTAAAGGAACAAAACAAAATCTCCCTCAGTTTGTGTCAGATACCCGAGGTAGTGTCTTCTGGGTGGGAAGCTTTAAGTAAATGCTTAAATTGCTCCTTTAAAATGTTCTCCATCCCTACCTCCTGCCCCCTTGCAGGGAAAAATACTAAATTTTAATTTTATGTTCTCAGCTCTCTTCTACTCACATGGCCTCTTTATTTCCATTTGAAAAAATAAGAAAGACCAAGTCTGTATCATGAAAAAAAAAAAGATATTTAGTCAAAGGGACATTTAGATGGTTTTCTTTTCGCCACAGCTAAACACAGAGGCTGGAGTGGACCCCACACTACCAGCCAGTGTGTCCTTGTTGCCTGAATGATCCGCATAGCTAGTGGCATAATTGATTGAGCCTCTGGGAACATTATTGATCACTGGAATGACTAAAATAATTGGATCAGCCAAAACTATGGTTTGGTCCAGTGAGTATGTGGCTGTCTGATCTTGTTATTTAGTAATTTTTCTTTGATACAGATTTTTAGTATTATAAAGGGTTGTAGGGGTCATCTGCCTTAATGTTATCATTTTATGAGTAAAGTATTATAGTGCAGAGAGGTTACATGTCTTAACCAAGTAAACACTGTTCCCTGGACTCCTATTGCCTTAATCCCTGCATTGCTGTATTACAGTACAGTGATGATGGTGATTTGTGAAGAAATCTGTCTTAACATAGCAATGTTGGCCCAGTCTGATTGATTTTTAAGTAACGGGATCCTGTAGACACCTAGATCCTTTTGTAGATGAGGAGTGAGGTTGGCAATCCAACTCTTATCTGTGTGGTCAGTGGTCGGCTCTTTACTGTATCAGAGATTCCTAGGGTAAATATGAGTGCCTGTGTGCCTTGTCATTGCATAGGTTTTATAGTTTATGGGTACTCGAGAGCTTTCTAGGGAGTCAGTCTTTATTTGGGAAATTTGTGACTTGACAATTTGCCTTCTATGAATAAATTCATAGAATCAGGGAAAGTAATGTAGAGCTTGAAATCTCTGCCTTTTTCTACTTCCTATAATTCACTTCCGAACCACGTGTTCATCTATAGAAACAAGAATAGATTGAATAATTAAATAGCCTTTCATGTAGTTCAAGGTAGCTGCCACCTTGCTTTGAAATAGAGGATGACCTTGAACTTCTGATCCCCCTGCCTCTACTTCCTGAGTGCTGGGATTACATGTATGTACTATCTCACAATGCTTATACAGTTTTTGGGACTGAATTTATGCATGGTAGCAAGCAGTCTGAGCTACAACCATAGATTTCATTTATTTTTAATAATCAAAGGTAACATATAAGAATACAATGCAAAGAACTTCATTTAAAAAACCCTCAAATGAAGCTTTAACAAAATCAATGGAACTAGTATATAAATGTTGTTAACTTCTGGTAGATCCAGTCTTTTTTTCCATAACTCTGGTGATCATGTGACCCTTGGGTCTAGACCTAAGTGTACAAAGGAGCCAGAGATGGCTTGTACCATCAAAGTAAGTGGCTGAGACTGGATCATGATAGAAGAGGATTTGTTCTTATCCAGGCCCTGTTCCCAAGATTCAATGGAACTGATGCTTGATGGCAGTGGGTGGATCAGCTCCTTCTATCCGTTAGGCTCATTGAAAACAGATACTTGGACAGAAGGTAGGATTTGATTTTATGGACTTTGACTTCTGAGAAGCGATTGCCGCTTTTTGAAAATGCTAGCAACGCTATCAGAGTTCCAGTTATAATTTCCAACTCGGAAAACCCTGCTAACTGCAGCATAGATTCTGAAAACATCCCAACCCTCCTTGTGCCCTGTGATGCACATCTGATAATTCTTCTCAGATACCACAGGCACTGCCCATTTTAGCCTTTGTGCACACGATTCACATTCCCTAGCTGGCCTACATCTTCTTTGTCCGCCTCATCTTTTCAGGTGAAGTTTATACTAATCTTACTTTCATAATTTCACTTTTATCTTAACCAAACCTAACCTAACCAAAACAAACCAAACCAAACCAAACCCTTATTTTATTTTGTGTCTGTGTGGGTGCTGGGAAACAAACCTGGGTCCTCTGCAAAAGTAGCAAGTACCCTTAACTGTTGAAGCCACTGTTTTAACACCCCCACCCCCCACTCCCTGTTTATCTCACAGTAAATCTACTTCTAGGTATTTACCACTAAAACGAACATTTAGAACTGTAAAAAGACTTATATAGGAAGATTCTTAAACATAGAAATTACAGATGATCCAGCTGCCAATCCGCAGTCTAGACAAACAGGTTGTAGTATATGCTTACACTGTGATACTACTAACAACAAAAGAAGCCCCCACTGTTCCTCATAACGTGGATATATTGTGCTGTGTACAAGAAGGAAGAAACAGGGGCTGGAGAGATAGTTCAGAGGTTAAGAGCATTGAGTGCTCTTCCTGAGGTCCTGAGTTCAATTCCCAGCAACTACATGGTGGCTCACAACCATCTGTAATGAGATCTGGCGCCCTCTTCTGGCCTGCAGACAATGCAGGTAAAATGCTGTATACCTAATAAATAAATAAAAACTTTAAAAAAAAAAAAAAAAAAAGAGTAAGAAACAAGAGGCTATGTACAAGTTTTCCATGTATATAAAATTTAAGTACATGAGCATTACTAATTTATGATGGAAGATATCAGAACAGCAATAGCCTTCAGGCAGAAGGATGCTGAGAATGACTGCAGAGGTCTGGAGGGGTTGATGGGAATGTTTTAAGGTAGAAATGCAGCTCAGGGATGTGTAAGCTTCTGTTTTCTTGACAACTCCTGACTAGCTGTAGCACTTAAAACGGGCACATTTCTCAGATGGAAATAAAACTCAATTTCAAGTAATCACGTGAAGCACAATCTTTGCATCTCTCCATTTTATTCACCCTCCATCCCTTTCGGCACAATTCTTCTTTAATCCCCTCATTGCCAAGTCCCTGACAAAAGGACAACTTGGCAGATATCAGTTATGTGCCTCCATGTTCCTTTGAGTTCAAGGTTTGAATCTGAACGTTTTCATGACAAGCGATGGCTTTCACCTCTCTTTTGAGTTTGAAGCACTTTTGATCTGAGATGGCTGTAAGGTTTTGAGAGGTTGCCAAGCTCTTTATGGTTTTCTTGACATAATAATCAGGTGTGTCATATACCTATGCTGGGTGTTCTCACATGTATAGAGGTGTTTTTAATTTTAAGAAATAGTTTTCCGTTTTTCTTTCCCTCTGTTTCTCATTCGCCCTCACAGGATGCTATGGGTGCACTTATAAATACGTGTGCGCTGTCTTTAAAATCTGCTCTCAGAAATGCCTGCCGAAATCCGAAGCTATTTTAATATTCATCTTATGTCTCTCACAAGCGCCAAACCTCTCTAAAATGTAGGCAACATCTAATTCATTTGGCTTCCCTCATGGCTAAAAGAAGCCTTGAGAGCATGTAAGCACCAAGCAATGTTTACTGCATAAATTAATAAATACTACTTGCTTCATGTAGCGGATGAAGTTAAAAGAAAATTGCATCAGTGCAAGAAATTTTGCATGAGTTTACAGTTTTATGTTTTGTCCCCTTAAACCTGCCCCCATTGCTCTGCTCTCTTACTGCTGGTTCTCCTCTGTGACTTTATAACTACATCAATGCAGCCTAAGTATTCTTATCAACTTCACACTAAAGGAGTTTTTGAGAGAGAGAGAGAGAGAGAGAGAGAGAGAGAGAGAGAGAGAGAGAGAGAGAGAGAGAGAGAGAGAGAGAGAGAGAGAGAGAGAGAGAGAGAGAGAGAGAAGACGCTATAAAATGAAAGCAATTTGCACCAAAAGAGATTGCTGCCCAGCGAGAATGTCAACCTTTCGCTTTGGCCTTTTACTTTTATTGAAGTCAATGTTGTCTTTCCTTTGCTTTTTTTGCATCAGCCATCTCAAAACAAAATGTGTTCAGATTGGAATGGCTTAAAATGAAATATATATATATATAACTTTTAAGCAGCCACGTCTCTGAAAGATCCAGAAATGAAATATGCCCCTTTCTCTTAGCAAGGAGCAGAAAGAAACACAAAGCAGCTGTGGGAATTAATTCACACAGATAGCTGACATTTCCAAGCTGCCTGCCTCTTAGCGAAAGTGATGTCATTCTTTAGTAGACTCATGGCGGTCACCAGCAGCGAGGACTCCTGTTAATAAGGTTTCATTGCCCACCTAGTTGTCTTCCCTTGGGTCTCCCAGAATGTCCTTGGATGTCCATAGTTTGGTGCTGTGTTCCTAGAATAATTCTGAAGGGTAGAATTTTAAATTTTGCCAGAAAGTTGAATTCCCAAGTTCCCACCCTCTTCCCGGGGATCAAAGTCTTTTTCCAATTTGGTCATTGAATTCACCCGCTTTCTGCTTGGCTTCTTTTCCAGGTGTTTATTATTGTGAAAGACAGTCAGCTACCATTCAGAGGAAGCTCAGACAGCAGGAGCATCAACAGCAAAAAAGGAAAAAGTGAGATCAAAGCCTTTCATTTTCCACCTAAGAACACTGAAACAGAATTGTCTGGAACACTCAGTGGAAGAGTCCTGGATTTGATTTTACTCCTGGATAAATTATAGCTTTAAAGTTTTAAGTAAATGAGTAACAACAGCAGATCCGTGCACAGCATTCTCAGGCTGGCTCTTGGGACAGGCCGCGTAGTGAGTGCTTTACCACAGTGCCCTGGCATGCCCACTGCCTGCACATCTCTCTTTCCCAGCAAGGCCTGCTGGAAAACTTGCCAGTTACCCTAAATGGGTAAAATGAAGGAGCTAGGCAACAAATAAAGGATATTGATGGATTTTGTAAGAAATCCATGCACTGCAAGTACAGAAGAACTGGAATTAATGGTTGTATGTTTACCCAGGAGCATACAGTATGACCCGTCCTTGGCCATCTGGTCCTTCTGGTAATGGACTTCTGAACAGAGACATTTATATCAAGCCCAAATGGATGCTTGAGAGTGTAAACACTTATAACCAACAGCTAGGAGAAAACTCATATCCTTTGCAACTCAAGTGTTCTAGAATGTTTCGGAAGTACCCCACACTAGATGGCAGGTCAGGTAACTAATTCAACAGTCAATGGCGTTTTGTCAATAATGTAATGAAAAAGGAGGCTTCTGTCAAACCGGGAGAAGCAGAGAGTCAATAAATATAATGAATTAGGTAATTTATAACTTCTAGATAAAGGGTCTGATTCCTTTGAAGTCATTTATATGGAATTAATCCAACTTACCCTTCTTTACACCAGACTATGTAAGTCCTCTTCAAGGATCTGTACAAGAGACTAGATAAGAGAGATGCTGTTCTTGCTTCAAAGGCATGCATTCCCAACAGTGTATTAGTGTGTGTGCTCAAAGGAGCTGTGTTTTATGAGTCATGTACCATATGTAGCTGATTCTCCCTGCAGTCCTCCACCTGGGTGCTATGTTTGATCTTTTGCCTTCATGCATTTTTTTTTTTTGTCTCTTTCTCAGTTTGTCAAATGGCTGCATTGATTAATAATAACAGTAGCTAACATTTATCGATTACATTTGATTTGCCAGGGGAAATTTGGAAACGTTAGCCCGTTGAATTCTCAGTTCTATTATTATGTCCCGTTTTATGGCCATGTAGTGGCAAGAGTCTTACAAAATGCAACTTGTCCAAGATCAGGGGCTGAGCTCATAGTCTCTAAATCCAATGTGGCTTCTAGGATTCCATGGAGTTCAGCTTCCCAACGATAACCAGCTTGGTAAGGAGAGAAATGAAGTGGCCCCCTAGGAAGAGACACTGCTTCTGTTTTCAGAATTGTAGAGGCTTTATGACTGACTTGCTATTCTACATTTGGTCAAACAATCGACTGTGGACAAAGACCAGCACAGTACACACTATAAGAGTCCCTTAAGTCATTTGTGAACATTACCCTTTTCTTCTTTCTTCTAGTTTTCTAGTAAAATTCTAACACTGTATTAGAAATTAGAAATCTAACATAATAGGCATGTGCTAGATAGTTAGAGTCTAGTTGTTACTGGCTAATTGTTGATATAATTTTTGCCTATAGCAGGTTTCATCTGAATAGGAGAAAGGCACTCAAGAATCCACCTGGGATAGGCTGAAGCGTGGTGCCTACTCACTGGGACACAGTTGATTTTGAACAGGGGATCATGGGTACGAATAGGGTATAGTTTTCTTACTACTTTCGTGTCTTTGAACAACTCACTCTTCTAGGTGTATTCTTTAGCTATGAAGCAGCTATGGCTTTGGTCCTCAAATTACTGTTGATGTTTTCTGGAAAGACAAGGGATGACTTTGTGAATGGTTATATAATCCAAGGTGCTAGTGTCATACTTTATAGTAAATATTGCTTTAAAAATGGCTCGAGTTCTTCAGAGTCCATGGATGATTTTCTTTTCTTAATGGGAGATGGAAAGAAAAGAAAGCCTGAAATATAAATTATAATCAGAAGTTCACAGCAGATAAAACATCTCTGAGTTCTTTAAATATGTAATTCTGGGAGGCAGCTATGCTTCCACAATATTACCAAATGCAGATTGGTGCTTCCATTAAATTGAATGAAATTTACTTCAGGGATATTGGAGAAACAGATGATGATGATCAATTGATAACTGATCTAATTTTTTTAAAAAAAACCATTTATCTTGTGCATTTGTTTTTAAGGGCAATGTGCCATATGCCTTACTTAATAATAAGCTAGCTCTGACCTTAATAATAAGAAAAATTTAAAGATGTATATTTTTATTGATTATGTATAAATGTTTGCCTGCATGTATGTACCTGGACCATGTACATGCCTGGTACCTGGGGAGGCCAAACGAAGGTATTAGATCTTCTGAAACTTGAGCTACAGATGTCTGTGAGCTGACATGTGGGTTCTGGGAACTAAATCCAGATCCTCTGCAAAAGCAGCAATGCTCTTTACTGCTGAGTCATTTCTCCAGCCTACCTGACCTTACCTTTAAAAGCTAGGCATCACAATACTCAGAAAAGAGCCTGTAGATTAGATGTGGTGGAACTCCTCTCTCCATAGGTAAGGACACTAAGGTTGGAAAGACTGATGCCTGACTCAGCGACAAGAGAAGTGAAAAGAAGTAAGCTTTAGTGCTCATGTCCCAGGGGAGAGCAGACATCTCAGGGTCCTCAGAGGACCCTGACGGGGTGGTCAGACTCCTCTTGTGTCAAGTGGCCCAGGCTGTGGCTTACCAAAACCCAGTCTTCAAGAAACACTGTTAAGTGATATTCCTGTTCATCTGCAGCATGCAAAACTCACAAACACAACATTCATGCCCCTCATTAACATTCCCCAGTGCTCACTCTTTTTCTTTGGATCCATCTTCTAGCTCTGAATGAAGTTTCCTGGGAAACCTTTTCTATGAATGGAATGTATGAGGGTCTGTCCCAAAAGAGAAGAAAGGAGAAACACAAGAGACGAAACAAAGAACTTTCCCCCTGAGATATAGCAGTCAGGAGCAGAGAACCGCCATCTTTCCCAAGGGCAGGTAGAGACTCTGAATGGGTGATATTCAGTCATGCCAAGAGGCTTGCTCCCTCAGTTTAACAGGTGAACCTCTTTTCTTGTTGATTTAAAAAAAAAAAAAAAAGTTAAAAGGGGTTTAAAAGTGCTCTGGTTAAAAGAACAATAGACAAGTCTTCTTCATAGCAGATAAGCATCAGCTCTGTCTGTCCTGCCCTATTGTTAGCTGGTGAGGGCACAATCTGTGCATTGTTCTTGTACTGGAAGGAGGAGAGTAAACTGATGCCCTGGCTCCCCTTACAAGGCTCACCGGTAGCAGGCTTTCCTCATCCATAGATGGAGGCTTTGATGGTCGGTCAGTTGATGTGTTAGTTTAAAAGTCGGAGAATAAACAACACATATGCAATCTATGGATAAATGGTGCCAATGAGCCTTAAGCATGAGAGAGAGACAATGGAGAGGGAGAGAGATCGAGAGATCGAGAGAGAGAGAGAGAGAGAGGGGGGGGAGAGAGAGAGAGAGAGAGAGAGAGAGAGAGAGAGAGAGAGAGAGAGAGAGAGAGAGAGAGAGAGAGAGAGAGAGAGAAGATATTCAGAAAATACGGAAGCTGTCTCTTTGGGAGAAGAAACACTTAGCAGAAGAATCAGACAGTGATTAAAGTCAGTCTTGAGCCCCACCCCCAACCTTGACTATTTGTCTCTTGGTAGCAGCTTTTCTAGCTAACAGGAGAACCCTACTGAGCTGACTGAGTTGGTTTTCGTTCTTAACAGCCTGATTGAGAATGATTGAGATGATTTTCATCCCATGAAATTCACCTGTTGAAAGTGAACAACTTGATGGATCTTAGGAACTTTGTGGACTTGTGGACCCCTCCTAGCAATCTAATTCTAGAATCGTTCTGTTACTCCAAAGAAAAGCCATCACCTATTTCCTGTCCCTATAGATTAGCCTATTGGATTTAATATAGAAGTATGCAATGACTTAGCCCCCATTTCCACGGTTCATCCTTGTAGTAGTACTGAATTTCTCTACGTTGTCCAACACTGTGGCTGGGTCACATTAAATTTATCTAGTCATCAATTAATTGACACTTGGCTTGGCGATGCCTTTTGGCTATTAATGGTAATGCCACTATAAATACCTGCATACATATTTTTCCCTGTCAGTATGTGGTTTGTTTTTGTTTGTTTGTTTGCTTGTTTTTTGGCGTCTACCTAAGAGTCATATTTTGAGGAAGTCTCAAGTGTGTCCTCCAGCAAATTCTGAGAACAACAATTACTTAGTAAATTTTTTTTTTTTTTCCTGCTTATAGGATTTTAAAGTGTTACAAAGCTGAGAAATGGCCCTGGAAGCTCATTGTGACACTTACTTAGGGAGCCTACTTATCATCTCAAACTACAATCATAGCTGTCCCTAATGAGCAGGTGTTATTAGTGGAGGAAGTAGGTCTACTAATTTCTTAGTCAGTTTATAATAATCTTCAGTGATCACCGACAAATCCTTACTTATCTACCTTGTTATGTATGTGTATCATTTTCTTAAATTCACATTTTTCAATATTTCTTTGTTTTTGATATTGTATCCCACTAGTACATGTCTAAAAGACAGTTTTTGTTTGTTGGTTTGTGTTTGTTTTGGGGTGTGTGTGTGTGTTCACATTTTAACAAGTCTTCCACAAAAATACTCCATCCAAGGCATAAGACAAGAAATGTGAACAATGTATTTGGTCTTTAAAATGAAAGTATATTCATTCTTCATTTCTACCTAATCTCACAATGTTATGAATGGATTTCAGTGACCCCACTATAGCTCTGCGTGTAAATACATGCATGGGAAGAACATTCTTCCTGAACTCTAAAGGTTCCATAATCTATAAAGAAGACTTCAATGGCTAGAAGGTGGACCGAGGTAGAGTAGGGGGACAAGGCCAGAGGATGGACCTTGGTTCTTCCAGGCAAAGCACTCAGCATGCTTCACATTACACTTTGGGGTATTGTTTTCTGATTCACAACACAAGCACAAAGCTTGTAAGCATTCTTTTTCATTTCGTAAGATAGACTGCTTATAAGACAAATAAAATTTGGCTGTAACTCTGAATTTTTTTATTACTCTGTTAATGTGCAAGATACCGCGATTCTCGCCTTGTGTGGACAACAGTAATCATTTTACTTTAATTTTCACATTTGTGAATAAGTCTTGGGTCCAGCTAATCTGCATAGGGCAGCGCGGGGCAGAATCCTTGATGAGCCTCCTCTGGTCTACTGATGACTTCACCTCTGCCACTTGAAACCAGAGCTTCTCCAGATAATGCATGCAGGCTGAGGCTTCATTTCTCATTTTCTTTCTGTTGCTTTTGCCTCCATTTGCTGACCCCAGTTTATGCAGATGCTCTCCAGCTCTTAGTAACCTGCTCCCCCCTCCTCCAGTGCCAGACCCTGGTTGTCATACTCTATTATAACTGATACTTCAAATGCTTCTTTTATATAAGGTGTATTTTCTTCCCCATGATCTGGCTAAGATATTCACGGCTAGCTAAAAATAACTCAGGATCCTGTTCTCAAGGTTAACATGAAAACCGTTATCACTTTCGTAGGCAGCATGAGAATCTGTCTTATCTCTGTAACAATCCTTTTGTTGAAAAAGCATCGAAGTACCTCCGCTACACCACAGTTTCCTCAGATCCCAAGCAAGCGAAACCTTGCTGGCAAGAAAACAGGTTATGTTTATCTGTATGCCAGTCTGCCTTTGTTTCCATCTAGAGTTCTAAAAAAAATTAATTTATGGTAATCCATTGTCACAGCAACAAAAGGATCTTAACCTCACCAACCTATTTCTAACAGCAGACAAACACAAGCGATTTTGATAATGTCTTGTGTGTCCAGTGAAGTGATTTTCTTATGACTGGCTTTTTAGGAAGAATTTATAATTAAATCAGAAGAAGGAAACACTGGAAGCCAATATTGTGTCCAGTGTACTGCTAGTGTAATGTAGGAACCTCCATGGATGGGCACTTAGGCTTTGAAAAGGCATACAGATTAGGCAGGGATGTGATTGGGAGAGTTTGTGTACATTTCTCCGTTGGTTTAATGGGACATTTGAGTTTCTTTTTAAACTAACAGTGGATATTACAGAAATGTTCCCAAGGAAAGTAATTTACAAATTGATTTTTGAAATTGTATACATTTATATGCAGTCGGTCATTCAGGGAGTATTTGAAAATTTCCTTTAAGAAATGGCTCACTAAGTGTGATAACACATTTGGTTCTCAACTAGATAACCTGAAAAGACAATGCCTCAGCTGCAGACCTGACTCTTAGATTACTCTGTGGGAATGTCTATGGGGGCATTTTCTTGGCTGCCAATTGATGTGGGAGAGCCCCAGTTTGGGAGGTATCATCCATAGGCAAGTAGTCTACTGTGGACTTGGGAGCTAGCCGGTGAGTGGCATGTCTCAGTGGTTTCTGTGTGAGTTCCTGGCCTGCTTGACTTCCCACTCTAACCTCCCCTCATGATGGACTGTAGCCTGTAAGATGACATAACTCTTTCTTCCCCAAGTTGCTTTGATCAGTGTTACAGTAGAGCAAGTGACAGTGCACTAGTACACGGAGTAAAAGTACTCACTTTAACCCTTTTGTCTAATGCACAGGGTGAAGGAAGAGAGGCAGCATCTTCCACAAGTTGTCCGGACCCATGTGGATATGTATGCAGGCTGTGACATGCACATGTGTACACATGAACATAAAAAAATAATTAAAAAAATCTTAGTGCATGCATACACCTACCTCCCCAGTGTGTGTTGTGTGTGTGTGTGTGTGTGTGTGTGTGTGTGTGTATGTCTCTGTGTGTGTTTATATATCTCTCCGTGTGTGTGTGTGTGTGTGTGTGTGTGTGTGTGTGTGTGTGTATATGTCTGTGTGTATTCATACCATGGTCATATACAACTTGTGGAGTTGATTTTTCCCTTCCAATATGTGGATCCCTGGAATTAAACTCAAGTTGGCAGGCTGGCTGCAAGTGCTTCTACACATTTAACCATTAATATCACTGGCCCTTAAAAATGTCACCCAGTCCTTTTCAGTACCTCAATATACATTTTTTGTATGTAAAAATGCTACAAAGGGAAAGAGCAAGAAGTAACCGCGTAAGGACATGAACTCTGTATCTGAGAGCGAGTGGTTTAAAGCTAGGGATCATCTTTAAAGACTGCAAAGGAAAGCTAGCTTTTGCTCACCCAGTAGTGTTCATTCCATTGAAATATGGGAGAGATGGAAGATTATGTACTCCAATGCCAACTCCTGTCCTCATTATATTGTGGCCTGAGGCTCAGCACTAAACATTTTTCTAGAACATAATGAGCTGTGTACTGTAATGAAGGTGTTTGAAATTGATTTGACTGTTACTTAGTATAAACCGTCCCAGATCAAAGGCTCTGGCAGGACCACAGACACACCAGTATTCACAGACAAAAGCCTTGGTGAGATGGTTTAGAGGCAATTGGAGAGGTGTGGTGGCTTCTGTAGAGCCAAGAAATCCATCAAGCGGTTATCTGATCGCGGCGATGCCAGCCACTGTATGGCACTCCCAAACTGATATCTTGCACCGGACAATCTCCATGATTGTTTTGAAAAAGAGTTCAGCACTTGCTTTCAGTTTCTCCTCAGTTCTTATTAATTTTTGCACTACTCCTTCATCTCGGTCATGAATACCCTCCCCAGATGATTTGTAAAATGAATTTTACTGAATGCTGTTTCATCTTATTGCCATAGTTACAAACCAAGAAATCGAAGATTGCTAGGCTGAGCTGAAAATAGCTGACTTGTTACAAGGCAGAGAACTAATTCTTATGCAAAGCTCTGTGCTCACAGACAATCTCTGATTGGGAGAACAATGGGAAGTTTGCTGTGTAAAATCCAGATCTGCTGATGCCTTTCCACTTTAGTGTAGACCTACCACAAGTCTGAATGGAATGTCTTAAAAGTAAACAGGAGGGTCTGCTTTGACCCACTGTTTGAGCTTCTAGGTTACTTTAAAAATGATTTTGCACTGGTGTTGTTTAGACACAATTTAGTGAGTGTTTATATCCACTTTTAAATTACAAAGATCCTTTGTAGGGTTTTTAAATTCAGGGTTTAAAACACATGAGCATTAGTATTTATGGTAGAAGAATGTATCATCTATCAATCTATCTATCATTGATCCATCCATCTATCTATCTACTTGTTTAAATTCTATCATCAAAATGCAAACCTGTAGCCTGTGCTAGTAGGCAGATTTCATAGGAGAAGTTCAGGATAAGGTATATAAAAAGAAGTTGGGTTTTTTAATTTCTAAAGGCCAATATTTTAAAATACATGGATACCTGAATTATATTATGTATATTATACTATTACTTACCTACCTACGTACACATACACACACACGCATACACACACTCACACACACAGTGTCATTGTTCAGTAATGAGCTCAGGACTTTGCATATAACCCACAAGAGTTGTATTAGGAACTCTATTCTTAGCTCTACAGCATGTTTGAAGGAGAGTTATTTGATTTGTATAAGTGATCAATTTAAAAAGTTATCTCAATGCCAAGGACCTTTTAAAAACAAGAATCATTTTTATTTGTGTGTCTAAGCCTTATGTCTGTATGAATGTATGTGTACCACATTCCTGGTGTCACAGAGGCCAGATGAGGGCATTGGATTCCCTGGAACTGGAGTTACAGATGGTTGTGAGTCACCATGTTGTGCTGAGAACCCAGGTCTTCTGCAAGAGCAGCCAGCGCTCTTAACCCCTGAGGCAACTCTCCAACACCATGAAGGCCCTTTTAATCCAACATTTAATGTACTAAGGCCTTATTTGGTTATCCTATGTGTTAATTACTTTCCAAGAACACTTACAATTTTCTTAGTCCTTAAAAGACAATCAAAACATTTTCTTTTAACATTTATTTCATTTCTCCGGTCTCCATTTATTATTTTTACCTGTTAAATGAGAGAAGAAGATTAGACCTTTGAGATCTTTATCAAACAGACAAATTCCAATTTAATTATTCTTTAATTTTCACTAATTCAGCCTTCAGTTTATCTGATTTAATTTGGGTTATAATGGTTTTGGCATATTTGAATATAATTTTATGGTATTTGATCAACAATTTGAAAACAAACACAGCTAGTGGCAGAGATTCTGAGTCAATAGGAAACACAGCATTGATGTGTGAGCCCCTCTGTACTTGCCAGGGCAAGGTGCCAATTCACTAAAGGCTGTAGAGTGCCTGTTGGCAACCCCACAACTTCTGGACCATCTCTTTTATATGCAAAAATCTTGGGAGGACTGTAGAGGTCCTGGGGAGCTGGGTATTGAGGGAAGGAGGGGTGAGGCCCCTGCAGTATTCTCAGTCTGTATCTATACTACAGTAGTTACTGTGTGGGCAGACTGGCCTCATACTTGTAGGAAAGGGAGATTTGAAGCCAGGATTTGGCAAAGTATGTCCTGAAGGTCTTTATATTCTTTTCAGAAGTGTGGGAAAATCACTGCATTATGGGTCAACAATGCCCACACACAGGAAGTAGAGGTAGAGGAATCAAGAGTTATCCTTGGCTCCATAAGTTAGAGCAGCCTGGGTGGTAAGTGACCCTTGATTAGAGAGAGAGTGCACATCATTTTTCGGGAATGCTGAGTGAATACAAAGTAGTAGGTTTCCAGTTGCTAGACCTTTCCAAAACCCAGTACAAAAATCTAAGCTTTGGGGGTGGTGGCTTGGGAGGGCGTTCACTTTTCTCGATTAAATATGTTATCTTCTGTTCCACAAGTGTTTGTGCAATAGTTATGTTATTAAGTAAAAGTGGGCCTAGATACAAGTCAGATTTGTCTCTGGGGCTTAGTTTTTAATCTGGAGAGACACCTGTGGTGATTTAAGAGCACAGTGGTGATTGGTATACCTCAGAGTTGCCTTCTCTGTCCTTATTTTTAGCCCTTTCAGAGACTATTCAATATCATTTATACCTTACTCCCAAATCCTACCTTATTAGGAATATCCTGTGTGTCTACAAAAACTGAAAAAATTGAATATACTGTGATTTCATGGAATTGAAAAGTTGTGCTGTGGAGGTGGAGTGTAGCTCAGTAAACAGCATGTACTCCTCATGCGCGAGACTTTGGCTTCATTCTACAGCACAAACAAATGTGCTGTATTACACTAATGATGACCCAGAACCAAATATATAGGAGTGTGGAAGGGACGATATTGTAGATTTGGTAGGCTAGACACTTCCCTCATACAACCTCAGTTCAGTAAGCCACTACACCCACTTCTAAATGGGCATTTTCTTCTGTCTATTTATTATCAAAGCAAAATTATATTTTGGGTTATCTTTTTCTAAAAAGCCTATGAATAAAATCTTATTAGCTGTTTTCTTACAGCAAATCTCATTCATCATTCAGTATGTAAACTTCATTGAAAATACAGTTACTGCTGCCTCATTCTTGAGAATATACATTATTACATTGTACTCAGAGCAACTAGGCCATAGCAAATATCATTGCCTGGAGCCCAATAAGTTTCCTATCATGTTAGGGTCTTCCATTTTGAGTTACTGTTTTTACTGCTTGCTACAACTCAGTGTGCAGTGGGTAGAGTACAATGTACTTAGTGACGCACAATAAAAATGCAGTGGTGAAATCAGTTCTCTAAATGTCTATGAAAGGAACAGAAAGCAAGCAGAGCAAATAATTCAAGTCAAACAGAAACAGACTTGGGTGGGACAGTGAGTCTCCAAGCCTGCAAAACATCTTTACCCCTTCAGTAAATAATAAGGCCAAACAGTTACCGTGGGACAGTTCAGAGATGCTGAACCCAGCATAAGATAAAAAGAAAATAAAGGAAATGGTAAGCTTTATCCTGGACAGTTTCCTCCCCTCCTCCAGGCTTCATAGAAATTATCTAACAAAATATTGTTACTTTGTGTTCCTTGATGAGGTTACCATTATTGGATGCCTTAGGCAATGTGGCAACCATGGTTGTTTTGGAAGAGTACATTTGGAAGTCCTGGGGTCTTTGTTACTTATGTTTGGAATTCACCAAGGCCGAATTTCCCACAGTTGGCTAGAGCTTCTTATGTACAAAACAGCACAGTCTTTTTTGCTTCCTTAGATAATTATCTGTTTTTTTACCATTTCCAAGTCAGTGGAGCTGATCCACTTCCTTTGAAAAAAGAGAGATGGTTCAAGATAAAGCACCATGCACAGTTCTCTCAAAAGTCAACTATTCTGAGAAAAAGAAAAAGACATCCTCTTTGACAGGGTTACTAACACTTAAACATATGGAATATAGGGAACCCATCACACTCATGACTAGAAGCAAATTTGTGCAGGAACGAGGCTAAGCCAATCCCTTTATTCTAGTCCCCTCTCCCTCCTTCACTCTCCCTTCATCTTCCATCCTTTCTTTCATCCCTTTCCCTAATGGATGCTAACACACAGGCGTCATTCCCAGCTTGTTTGCGATTGAGAATTAATATCAAGGAATTTGAGACAGATCTACTTATATTGCACAGGCCCGGCTTATATGAGTTTGCTAAGAAACAATTGTTGAGCAGTGAGTGAGTGAGACAGGAAAGACGTTCACATCAAGGGCCTCCGCTGGCTTTTCTAAACTGTTTAACTTTTAGCTCAAACATTTACTTATGTAGCACAGATCTCCATGTATGTTAGAAAATGCAAGCTACTTCGTAACAAGGTAAGAGCTGATTTTAATTAATTCAGTTATTTAATCTTTATTAAAGCCTTCACAACTCCATTTTTTTTCTTGTTCTTGAGAACAAACTTGAAATTTAACATATTCTCATAAAGAACTTTTTATATGATGGCCATGGTCTGGAATTCCTTAAGACATTTCTAATTAACAATGATGAAAAAATTATTTCTCATAAAATTATTATAACTATATGGAACATTTTTTGAAAGATGACTAATGAGTAAAACCATATCCCTCCTATTAATAAGTAATATAAAATGTTAAAAATATATACTGTGTTACCAAATACTGGATCCAGACATGTCCCGAATTGGTATTTTGACACGTGTTGATGTCAGAGAAAACTTTAAAGCATCTCTACATGGCTCCAGTAATGGATTAGTGTTTTTAAAGTGAGGCCATGATAAATAATACCCCAGGGGAGGGAAATATTGGAAGAAATGGTCTTCGATTTTTGCCCCTTACAGTCTGGCCATGGCAAAACCTAGGAGCCAGCCATTTGTGAAAGTCGATCGTTCACCGTGGGAAACGTGGCTGAGCCTTCTGAGTGTGTCTTGGGCTCTCTGGCCGTCCTGTGTGTTTGCTTGTCTACCGTCTGTTGTCTAGATATAGGTACTGTTGGTCTTGGTTTGTTTTTCAAAATCTCTGCACAGTAGGACACTTTATTGGAACTGTTGAGAATTGGAAGGTATGCGATTCATTAAATGGCAAAAGAGGAAACAACACACAGAAAAAGCAAAATATTTTATATTTATTTTTGTACTGCTGGAGACAGATCTCAGGGCCTTGGGCATGAGAGACCAACACTCTACCACTGAGCTATAGCCCCGGTAAACATTTATCCTAATGTGGCATGCATAAACAATCATCCGTCCACAAATCTCACCAGACTGTGCTAGTGCATTATAACTGATTCTCGTTGCCCATTACCAAGGTTTCTTTAAAACGAGCCAGAACTTAAATACACACAGAGAATAATCTGAGAGCAGACGTTTCACTTTTTCTTGCTTTCTTTTATCCTTCATGGTTTTTTAATCCTCAGCTCACGTAAGACATTTTTTTCTTCTTTGCAGTTTTAGCTTTATCCAAAGTTTTTTTCAAAATATGCCCCAGGTTTTCATAAGAACTGCAAAGCTTTTGTTTGTTTCCCATTTATTTATTTTCAGTCATGGACCAGTGAGATGGACCTTCAAGTAAAGGCACATCCTGCTGTGCTTTAAAGCCTGGGACCCACATAGTAGGAGAAAATTGACTCTAGCAGGGACTCCAGACTCCTCTTACATGCTGTGGCCCCTGACTCTCTGTCCCCACCACCCCATACACACACACTATTATTCCTTACATGGAATAAAAATGATAAGATAAGGGGTGGGAATACAGTTTAGTGGTAGAGCACTTGCATGTACAGGCCCAGAGTTCAATGCCAAGCACCACAGAACACAGATGCTGGGAAATGTACGCCATTCAGCTGGTGGAAGTCGGTACCCAGGACTCGGGGAAAAGAGCTTTTACTTAGGTGTGAGAGGTACTACAATACTTATAGCACAATATAAGTGACCAGTTAAACATGTTTCTTTAAGGTTTTATTTTACTTGTAATGCCAGGGATTGTACATAAGGTTTCATGCATATTAAACGAATATTCTACTACTAAGCTACATCTCCTCAGGCATGGTGTCTTTTAAGCGATCTATAAAGGAGTAGGGAAGGGGAAAAGCATGAATTTTGTCTGCTCAAAGCTTTCCCTGATTTATGCAACTTCAGTGACACTTCTCTTTTTATATGCTGCTGTTTTAATCCATGTTCAATGTGAATGATGAAGAACAAGTATGGAGACAAAGCAGAGGGGTCTTGTTTCATGTTTAGTGCTGTTAGACAGCCTTATGAGTTAGTCACATGTTGAAAGCAGCACATGCCATTAAAATGCTGAGCTTGGGTGGCACAACGTCTGTAGGAGAGGGTGTGTGAACTGGGTTTAATGGGCTGGAGTTGGGGCACAGGTGTTCAAAACAGATGGCTTCAAAGTTTAACTAGACAGGTCTTTGACATAATGCCATCAAATGCTTGATATTTCCTGAATCGAATCACACCGTTCAACTTGCTTTCCATGATGTTTCCTCTGCCAATGATTTGCCTGGTACAGTTGAATTGATTCTTTTTCTTTGGATGACCTTTCTAGGCCGTAATAACAAGAAATCATAGAGATGATCAATGCAATGTGTGAGTCAATTGGATTCCGCAAGAGTAGAGTAGCTGTGGCTTGGCAGGGTGCTGGTGACATTTAAACATTTGATTGACTTAAGCATGTGACAATTCTATCTATTGATTTGCCATACGAACACCTAACCTAAAAACACAAAGTAGGTTTGATAACACAAACTAGACATCTTTCTTGAGAAGCAAATTATGTTAATAGGAAAGGCTTAAAGTGAACAGGTTTAAAATATAGAGTGTTGCAGAGTGGGAGGCAAGTGCTTATGAAATCCTGGAAATTTGTTAATAGTCAACTCGGAACATTAAACATTTCAACAAAAATTATTCTTTTTGTTTGTTTTCTAGACAAGTTTTTTTTTTTTAAAAAAAATTATTTTACTATTATTTTTTTTAAACACATTCCAAGCTGTCCTAGAACTGAAGAATTCCTGATCCTCTTGCCTCTACATCCCAAGTCCTAGGATATACAGGGATGCTACACTGTGCAGTGTGGTGATATTTTGTATATTTAATACAGTTTGTCTGGAATATCAGAGGACAGAATCATCCACAGCCAACCCACAAAGATCAGGGAGTGGTGACCCACACCTTTAACCCCATACTTGGGAGACAGAGATCTGTCAGGATTTCTGTGAGCTCAAGGCCTAACAGCCAGGCAATGGTAGCTCATACCTTTAGTCCTAGCTTTAGCAGAGTTGAATCAGGAAGTAAATAACTGGGAAGGGAAAGAAATAGAAGGCTGGAGAAGGCAGAAATTCTGTCATTCTGTCTGAGGGACCAATCAGTCTGAGGACTGGTGAAGACAGGACTTACCCAGTTCAGCCTGAGAAGTTGGCTGGGTGATAACTGGCTGTGGTTTGTTCCTCTGTCTCTCTGATATTCCAGCTTTTCCCCAATATCTGGCTCCAGGATTTGATTATAATACTAAATAGAATTTGTCCAGTAGTGCAGTGCTGATGTTCAAACCTAGGCCTTCAGGTGTTCTAAATAAACATTCAAGCATGCTGCACCCTCAGCTTCAATGACCATGACTATAGTACATTTTTCATTGGCCCAGGTTACTATAGAGATTACCAAACTGAGAAGGAGGTCCTCACTAAGCCAGAAAGTAGACCAATCCAAATGCCGAAAGAGGTAAAGTTTAGGTCAGCAAGAAGAAATAAATCTTTTAAGTAATATTGGCAGCTTGGAAAATGTTACATCATCACAATTCCTGGTGGTTTTATGAAATAAAGCAAACATATGACTGCAATCTTTCAAGTGACTCAGTTTCCCCAAGGTTATCTAAGGTAAACTCAGTCCTAGGCGGGAGGAAGACAAGATGTCAGTACAAAGTACTAACAGCTTTCTAGTAATGTTCTTTTAGCTTATGAGTTAAAGTTTGAACAACTCATTAAGGTGGGGAATTCAATAGACCACATACCTTGTAATGATGTCATATGGATCTGCTAGAAGCCAGACAGCAAAGCAAGACAGAAAACAATAGACTTCTATTTATTCCTTGTGACACATTCTTATGGGGCAGCTACAAACGATTCCTTGCACTTCTCAGGTTCTCATTGCCAATGTAAAAATCCTTGTCTCCTGTTTGCCGTTGTGTAGTTCAGATGGATAGGTACAGAGTGCTAAGGAGTCCATAAGATGAGGTCTACAGAACCTGTGTCTGACAGGTTAGGAAACAGTATTCATAAATTTTAGATGAGATGCATTTTGTTCTGGTATCTAGTTAGCAGTTCCAGTACAGGGCAGTTTATCCTAATGGGATGGAGATGTAAAAGAGGGCCAGCTGGATAATGATAGAGTTCCCCTTGTGAAATGGTAATGACATTTATTGAATAATCAATGAGTGCTAATGTTATAAACCTTACTTCACTTAGTCTTCTGAGCTAGATAGTGTTCTTGTGATCAAAGTCAATTTCAAGGGACTGGAGAGATGGGTCAGTGGTTAGGAGCACTGGCTGCTCCTCCAGAGGACTCAGGTTCAATTCCCAGCAACCACATGGTGGCTCACAACTGTCTATAATTCCAGGTTCAGACCCGAGACCTATAGCAAAACACCAATGCACATAACATAAAAATAAGTAAATTTAAAAAAAGTCAATTTCAGGCTGGGTGTGCAATTCTTTAATCACAGCCCTTGGGAGACAGAAGCAGGGCATGTCTGTGGTTAGGGGCCAGTCTTGTCTACATAGTGAGTTTCAGGACAACCAGGGCTGCATAAAGAGACTGTCTCAAAAGAAAAAACAAGAATAAAAAAATTTCAGAAAAGTTTATTTCATGACTGCATGCAGTTAGAGAAGCAAAGATATGTTAAATGCTCTATTTGTTAATCAACCAAAGAAGCAGGCAGATGTTCCAAACGGTTCAAGAATAGCATCTGAAGAACAAACACACTTGTAAGTCAGAAATCTTGAAATGAATGTACAAATGGAGGCAAGTTATTTTGTGAGCAGTGAGGTAAAGGAAGTCAATTAAACTTCTCCTTAACTGGTGAAAACACCCTATGTGTCTACAGGAAAGAATAATTTTGCATTGATTTCAATTATTTGTAAGCTTTTACAGAAACCTAAGCCTACAAACCAAAGTAGTGCATTCTGCCTACTGTAGAATTTTCTTCTAATATACAGTTTTTCGTTATATTTCTACTTTGTAGTGAGGCTACCCCGTTGCAGCTGTATTCCAACACAAATTTGTTCAATTCTTGATTTAGGTGATTACCTTCTTCACTGGACCTTTAGTCTATTTTCTTCAGAAGCTACATGCAAGAGATGCACAATGACCTTTTCACTGTCCTCTCTCTCTCTTCACTGAGGCGTTTTCTAAGCTCAGCATCAATTGCTTGGTGTTCTATGTCCTGTTACTTTGGAACCAGAGGTTTTCACATACCTTTCCCAGGTGAGGTGATATAGAGATCTCCACTGTATGGAGACAGAAAATGTTCAGGATGGCATCACCAAACACCACTGACAGTGTCTTATCTCTTATTATTTACTATCAATACCCTTGACATCCTAAGGGAGATGTACAGGTTTAATAAGTGAATGAACAAATAAAGCATTGAGCTAAGGATTTGAGGGGTTGTCTATTGCCCCAGACCTTGAACACCATTAGCCTTTCTATATCTTCCTTTCCCTCATTAGCAAAGCAAGCGTGATGCCACTTAACCTATACAGCATCTGTGCAATTATTTCCACAATAAGATGAAAGTGGAATTATGCTTCAAATACAAGAAATGATGCTGATGAGCTGGAGAAAAAGATGGCTTTGTAGTTAAGAGCACCAGCTTCTTGTCCTGAGTTCAACTTTCAGTAACCACATGGTGACTCACAACCATCGATGATGAGATCTGATGCCCTCTTCTGGATGCAGAGAAACATGCAGACAGCACACTCATACACATAAATAAATTAATATTTTACAAAAGAAGAGATGTTGCTATCAGATACACAGATTCAGGCAACGGCTAGAGCAATCATAGGACCAGAGTAAAGTTAAGGTAATCTGGATGTTAGTAACTCAGATGTTAAACCCTGTTGTGTTTATTTGGATTCTATTACAAATGACCTCATAATGATGATGTAATTGCAATAATAGTCACCATCATTACCATACAGCTCAGAGTCGTAAGCCAAAAAATGACTTCTTGAAGAAGTATTAAATAAATATTTGTTTAGTTTAGTTTAAAAGTTTATCTGTCTAAGAGTATTAGAGGCAGTTCCCAGAAGACAGTGTACATTACCACTTACCAGGCTAATCATGATAGTCTCATAAATGCAACTTGAGTTACAAACAATATGAACTATGTTTTCATTTGAGAGAGACTTTCATGTCTGATTTCATCTATCTTTTCAACAATTTATGAAGATCTATGTACAAAGCTATGTATATTCTAGAGAAAACAATTCAGCTCTGGTTTTGCTGGATTAGTGTGTTTTTCTGATTTGAAAATAACATGAGGGAACTGGATTCATGGTGATTAAGAGTATTGTCTGCTCTTCCAGAGGTCCTGTGTTCAATTCCCAGCAACGACAGGGTGGCTCACAACCATCTATAATGAAATCTGGTGCCCTCTTCTGGCCTGCAGGCATACATGCAGGCAGAACACTGTCTCCATAACAGCTAAATCTAAAACAATTATCACCCAAACCAAACCAAACCAAAACAACAAACCAGGAAGTTCATGATGCAAGTAGTTCACTGTTGAAAGTGTGTGGAAAGTTTCTCAATGTAATTAGTAATAGAGAATGATCATTGAAATATAATTCCTTTTCAGTTCATCAAATTGACAAAGGTAAATTTTTTATAGTATCAAAGAAGACATTAGTCAACAAGAATTATGTAGTCATCATCAAGGGAGACTTCAAAATAAGCTGAGACATAAAATATACCCAACAGTTTCTTGCAAGAATGCTTATGATGATATTTGTTCTAAGGAAAAAGACTTATGGATATAACGGTCCAGCCAGAGAAGAGTAATCAAATTGGCTCCAAGCATGCACACTTTGGAGTGATAGATAGCCAGACAAACTTTATATAAATATATGTATAGATGAGTGCATGCAAATATGTTGTAAGAGGTCTCTGGCCTGGACTTTCAGACCCGCTCTCAGCCCCACTGCCACTTAGGCCCAAATAAGCACACAGGCGCTTATATTAATTGTACACTGATTGACCTGGGGCCCAGGCATATAACTTGCTAGCTCTTTACCCTTAAACTAACCCATGATTCTTATCCTGTTCAGCCATGTAGGCTCAGTACCTTTTCTCAGCGCAGCATAGTTGTCCTCTGCTTCTTCTGCCTTCTCTGTGGCATTCTGCTCTATTCTTCCTGTTCCCAGAGTTTTCTTAGTCTGGTAGCCCCACCCACACTTCCTATCTACCTTTGGGTAATCAGCATTTTTATTAAACCAGTAGGCAGGACAATTATTTACAATATAACTGCATAATTCTACTACACAAATATTTTGGAAAGAATAGAACATGCCCTAATTTAACATGAACTCATCTATAATTGTATTAATTTACAAATATGCTTAAAAACACATAAAAATAATTCAACCTGGGATAGTGGTATTTCCTCCTGGAGAGGATGTGGGGAATGAAATGGCTGATAGAATGAGGTAGGCAGCCTGGCTATTAGCTACATTGCTTGATAGTGTTCACAAGAATATTCTCATCCATTACTAGCTTAATTAAAATCCAATTGTTATTTAAATTAGAACTATTCATATAGCTATGAGTATAATATGTTAAACTTCTGTAATAATTTATTATTAAATCTGTTTATATAATGGACTTTAATATGATTTTGTTCTCTATGTAATGTATTTAATTAAATATAAACTAAATTTCATATTATTTTAAGACTACTCAAAAATAAAGACAGGAAATAGATTTGAAAAACGCTGTATTTTCTATCATAATAGTCCATATAACTATTTAAATTTAGATTAACGAATAGAATTATTTTTGTTGCACATGCCATGTTGAAGTGCCACATGTGACTTTGGGTCATCATGTTGGTCTTACACCTTTAAAGACTGTCCATCATCACGATAGGGCAGTTGGACAGTACTGGTCAAAGCCGCTCATTTTTCAGATTCTTTCTTATCTTTTTTCAAAGCTGTGACTTTTCTCTTGAAAGGAGGAAAAACCTATATATTCATCTGTCAACATTGGACACATCTCAACTTAACTGGCATCGGTCAGCATTTGATACATCTGAACTTAAGTCATGCCAAAGGGAAATTTCCCCAAACCTTGAAGAATGTAGTATTTGGAAACCTTTAGATCTCCAGCATTGAGTCAAATCTGTTTGAAAGTTGTCCTAGATTCCTATCTGACAGAATTCTGAAGTGTAAGTTGTGAGAGAGGATGTCATGTTGAATCCCACTCTTCACTGAGAGAGAGTTAACCAACTTTTCTGAAACTTTTTAGAGCTAGAAACCAGCACACTCCCTGTACATGGTCTTGCTGTCTTTGCTTTGTGGGTATGCGGATTCCTGATGACGTGATAAACTGTGTGTTTTCACACTGACATTGGAAGGTCCGTGAACTTTATTATGCACTTTCTAGGAGATTGTGCCTTTTCTGGGTTGTTATTCTCTTGGGCTCGGAGTGACGATGTCTGAGCTAACATTTCTGGTTCCAGAGGGTAGGCATTATAATGAATGTAACTGAGTCAGTCAAGAGTTTATCAAGAAAACAGAGCTGGACAGCGGTGCTGCACACCTTTAATCCCAGACAGAGGCAGGCAGATTTCAGTAAGTTCAAGGTCAGTTTAGCCTACAAAGTGAGTTTTAGGATAGCCAGGACTGTAACAGAGTTGTTACCATCCCTGTCTCAAAAACCTGAGAGAGAGAGAGAGAGAGAGAGAGAGAGAGAGAGAGAGAGAGAGAGAGAGAGAGAGAGAGAGAGATTCACATTCTCAGAACAACAGACAACAGATCCAACACAATGAAGAGCCATGCACACCATTGCAAAAATGGGGAATAGCAGGTGTATATGCTTTTTAGAAAAGCCACATCCATAAGTCTCTGTGATTTTAAGTACTCAGATGTTTCTAGAAAACATCATATCAAATCACCTTTTGCCCATGCATACATACCTGCTTAAAATTAGGATTAAAAGTGGGACTTCTCCCTTCTTATCCTTTCAAGTTGTGCCCAACACTGATAGAATCTTGCCTTAGCCTGGACATTTCCATCCTTCTGCTCCTGCAGTGGGCTAGAGCTGTGGATGGGAGGAGGACTCAGAGGCACAACATCCAGCAGGCTATGCTGTCTCTTAGCCGCTAAGCAGGATCCATGCAGTTGTGACATCCACTCAGCTCTCACCTGCTCAGTAATGGGCTGCTTAATAGATTAATTTACAATGACAGTGGAAGGCAAAAGCTCTCAAAGTTACCGGGCTTGGTTGATCCCAAACTTGCTTTGTGTCAGTGTCACTGACATGTTCTAGAAATGCTGATCCTTGAGCCCTACTCTGGAGCCACTGAATCAGAACAGTGCAGTAGAGGGATGGCAGAAGTACCTGACATTTCACTATGATGTCAGCTCTTTAGAGAATGCTTCCCTCCTGGGCTTCTTCTGAAAGCCATGCCCAATCTGTCTTATAATGGGAACTCATTCTTTGCTACATCTGCAAATTCACATTTTAGAATGGGAAAGCATAGGGAAATGTTAGTCATATTCATGGGCTTGGGGACTGCAGTAGCTGCATTTCTTAAGGTCAGTCTATTAGCCTCCACTTAGTCTCTGACACTGGGAAAACATTCCCAGAAGCAATATGTTGATACAACCTCATGTATTGTTCAAGTTTCATTATTTTGCAGGGAGAATGAAATGGAAACGAAATGTATTGAAACAACTTATATTTTAATAAATATGTTTTTCTCCATCATCAAAAGGCTCACTGTAAATAACTATTACTATTGACATTGCAAATAAAAGACATAAACACACTGCGCTGATCATACTATTTTTAGTATGAAAAAAATTATGTTACACTCAGGCCAATTCTAAGCAGTGTGTCACATATGAGGGATTTTTGGGGCATTAAGAGTGATTGAGAAGGTGCCAACCATTGTGCTGCAGCCAGCATGTTAAAAATCCCTTTGTGTAAGTAATTTCATATTCTTTGGGGGCATGAAATATATACTGGTCTCCAGTTTTCACAAGGACACTGGTTCATTTATAGGATGGCTAAAATGTCTGATTTTGAAAATACCACATTTTGAAGGGAAAGAATGACCTCTTGAAAACAGTGATAGATTAGTCTCTGTTTTGTATCATTTGGAGGAAAAATACATTTGAAGAGTGTATGCATGTGCAGGGTGAGATACCTTGCACTTTCTCACAAGTCAAAAGTTTAAACTTGCATCTCTAAACACAGAATAAAACTTTGTAGAGGCTGTTGAGCCAGGTAGGCTCTGAAGTCAGGCTTTTTGGAGCAATAAACTTGACGAATGATTCTATTTACAATGGATGAAATTTCCTGTTATGAATCTGCATTGAAAATGGAAAATATGTGATTTTTAAATGCATGGAAATTGGCTTGATTTTTAGCATGGGCTTTGGGCCATTGGACTTTGAGAGTTTAAAACATTCATTTCCCCTGGTGTCAAATATAAGAAAATTCTAGACAGCGATGTAAACATGGGCATATGAAGGGAAGGCGTCTGAACTCTTCACACCAGAAAGAGATCTTAGGTCTGAGCTGATGGTGGAGCCACATGGAACCTAGAAGGAAGAAAAACACCAAGAGATTAATGAAACTGGAAACCTTATCTGACTTCGGGTTTAGATTTCCATATCTAAATCCGTCAACTATGAAAGCTGGTCTCTGTGGGAGGGAAAGGAAATCTTCGGGTACCTTGTCAGCAAAAACAAGTAGAGCAGCCACGACACCCTCTCTCATTGCAAAAATACAGCAGGATTGTTTCAATATTTTGATTTTTCAGGCAGAAGGAAATGAAATATTAATACATTTTTAAAATTAAAAGTGTGCAATCAGTGTAATATATGCTTTGTGTGTCTTGTATTTCTAATACCAACAGTAAATATTTATATACAGCAGGCCTTCTAACAACAGAGAAAATATATTTCTTACTATGTAAACTGTTTCAAATATTTCATTAGTTTTGAAATGATTTTTCTTTTTACTTCTTCTCTCATACAATCCATTCTGCCCTCAGACTTCTCCTAGTCTCCCATACTGCCTCTCTTCCCCAGATCTACTCCCCTATTCCCCTTCAGAAGCAAAAGCAGCCAATCTCGACATAACAAGATGCAATAAGACAAGGCACAAGCCCTCATGTCAAATAGATGAGGCAATCCAGTAGAAGGAAAAGGATCCTGAGAACAGGTTAGAGAGTCAGGGCCCCACAAAAACCCCAAGCTAAACAACTACATCCTGTTTGCAGAGGACCTAGAGCCATGCAGGCTTCCTGATTGCCTCCTCGGTCTCCGTGAGTTCCTCTGAGCCTGCTTAGTTGATTCTGTGGCCCATGTTCTCCTGGTGTCCTCAACCCTTCTGGCTCCTATGCTATTCCCTCCCCGTCTTTGACTGGGTTTCACAAACTCTGCCTAATGTTTGACCACCGGATTCTGCTCCCATCAATTAATGGATGAGGCCTCTCTGATGAAGATTGGGCTAGGAACCGATCTATGATTATGGCAGAATATCATTAGAAATCATCTCATTGCTTTTTTGGGGGGATAGTTGTGTTTGGTTGTATCCTAGGTGTCTGGACTATCCTGTCTCTGGTTCTTAGTCATCCAGGTAGTGCTAGGCCTGGGCCTCAAGTTAGAGCAGTCATTGGTTGACTACTCCACAAGTTCCTCACTCATCATCTCTCCAGCACATCTTGCAGGCAGGACCAACTGTAGGTCGAAGGTTTGTGGTTCAGTTGGTTCCTAGTCCCAGTACTGGAAACCTTGCCTGGCTACAGGAGATGGCCATTTCAAGCTTCATATTGTATCCTCCGTTGCTAGGAGTCTTCAATAGGGTTCCCCTCAGAGATTCTAGGAAGTTTCCACTGCTCTATGTTTCCAGTAGCCTGCTAAATGCCCCCCCCCATTCCAGTCATCTCTTCCTGTACTCCCTCCCTCGGCCCCCACCTCCATCTGATACCTCCTGTTCCAATGCCCACCCACCCCCTAATCTACATATAAAAATCTATTTTAGTTCACCTTCTCAGGAGATTCATGTGTCTTCTCTTGAGCCCTCCTTATTGCTTAGCTTGTCTGGGTCTGTGGGTCATCCATAATTAGCCTTCTTTTTAGCAGCTAATATCCACTTATAAGTGGGTACATATAATGTTTGTCTTTCTGGGTCTGGGTTGCCTCACCAAGGATGATTTTTTTCTAGTTCCATTTATTTGCCTGCAAATTGAAATGATTCTTAGTTCAAGAGTTAATAACAAACCCAGGAAATCTAATAAGATCCATGAACATTTTGCTCATAAAATAGACATATGTTTTAGAATTTCATATCTAATTTAGGGAGTCCTGTTGTGGAATTTTAGTTTATGATTGTTACATTGATTTATGCTGCGGAATGTTTGTTTAATGATGCAAAGATGTGTTGCATTCTTTCATGTTACATTTGTTTTACTCTGTTAAGCTGTGTTACTTTGCCTGACTATAAAACACCTGGTTGGTCTAATAAAGAGCTGAACATCCAATAGCTAGGCAGGAGAGGGAAATAGGTGGGGCTGGCATGCAGAGAGAATAAATAGGAGAAGAAATTTCGGAAATAGAAGGAGGAGCAAAAAGAGGAGGGTAGCAAGAGCTTTTGGCCCAGCCTAGCCCCAACATCCAGACCTACAGTCCCAAATAATCACACAGAGTCTTATATTAATTTCATGCTGTTTGGCCTATGGCTCCGGCATATTACTTGCTAACTCTTACTCTTAAACTAAGCCACAATTAGCCAAGTAAGACCTTTTCTCCGAGCAGCAGAGTAGGACTGAAGAGACCAGTCAGTGAGCTACAGAGCCAGCCATGGAGTAAGGAGGAAAGAAAGATATAGGGAGTAAAGAAAGGTTTAAAAAAAAAAAACTCAGAGGCAAAATACAGTTAAAGAAAAATGGGATAATTTAAGTTAGAAAAGCTGGCTGGAGACAAGCCAAGCTAAGGCTGGGCATTTGTAAGTGAGAAAAAGTCTTCATGCATTTATTTGGGAGATGAGTGACAGGCTTCCAAAAAGTAACAAACACACACAAACAACTACAAAGATCATGTAGGGTTGCCTTTATAAAAAGCTAGCAAGTAAACAACCTTAGGTGTTATAGTCAAATGTAATACAATGTTCAATATTATCTAGCTAGGGAGTAAACTATTCCTTTATTAAATATGATCAAAAATGCATCCAAATTTACATAGGAAGAAAATCTGTGTAGTCATTCCTCTTTTTTTTAAAGATTCATTTTTATTTTAAATTACATGTATATATGTGAGTTCATGTGGGAATATGTGCACATGAATTCAGGTGCCTGTGAAATCTCAAAGAAGATGTCAGATACATTGGGGTCAGAATAACAAACAGTTGTGAGCAGCTCCATATCAGTGCTGGGAATTGAACTGAGGTTTCTTGTTAGAGCAGTACATGATGTTAACTTCAAAGCTTCTCTCCAATGCTCCCTCCTCCATTTTTAAGAGCACAACATTCATTTGAACTTAAGGTTAAAAAGTGCTATGGAAATAGACCATTGGCTTTAGGCTTTGGAAGGTCTGAAGTTGTATAGATCTTCTATAACATAGGACCCATGACTACAGATCCTCAGTGGTGGACACCAAGGGCTGGTCAACCTAAAAGCTGTGTGTAGGGAGGGGGATGAATTGTAGACTTACAGTGCCAAGCTTCCAAACTGTCTGACTTTACAGGTCTACTATGACCTCAGCAATCTGCTTAACCAGTGTTCCTGGCCATTCTGTTTTGTTTTTGAGACAAGGTCTGTCTACATAGCCCTGGCTGTCCTAGAACTCACTCTGTAGATCAGGATGGCCTTGAATTCACAGAGATGTATCTGCTTCTGCAGGGATGAAAGGTATGCATCACTACACCCAGCTTATTCCTGGCCATTCTTATAGTCACTTTTCAACTAACATTGATAGGAAGCTGTTAAGCTCTTTATGCTTAACTTTTACTTCTATAATTATTTTCAGTCATTTGATTTGTTTCTAACAGCCTGTCACTTTCTTACGATACTGTTAGGCTTTCTTTTCTTTTAATGCTAGGGTTAGAATGCAGGGTCTCCCACATATTAGGCAACTTCTTCACTATTAAGTTAAAACTTTAGCCTTCTTTATTTCTTCCTTATTCTATTTACCGTGTCTAAAGTTTTGTAAAAGATTAATTCTTCCCGGTTTGTGATTTTTTTTGTTCAATAAGATGTCTATTTACAGCTTTAAATTAGATTTATCCATTTTATTTTATGTGTGAATATTTTACTTGCATGTATGTCTGTGCTGGTATCATGTGCATGCTACCAAGGAGGTGAGAAGAGGGCATTGAATCCTCTGAAACTAAAGCTACATGTGAATAGTTTTGAACCGGTACATGGGTGCTGGGAATTGAACTCAGGTCCTCTGGAAGAACAGTCAGTGCTTTTAAGCACTGAGTCATCTCTCCAGCTCCAGTCCTCATCTTCTATTTCTGATGATAAAGTTCTTTCTCCTCCGTGTTACTGCACCCCCACTCTGACTTTCCTTTACCTGTTCCATACTTATTACAAACCGTACTGGCTACATTCTTGCCTCTTTGGTGGTGTTTCCTTACTTTACCGTGCAGGTGGATGGAGTAGCCCACGCTTCCCTTTTTAAAACAAGACAAAAGTTAAGCTAGGCTTTGTTTTCATTCCAGTGCTCAGTCCTCCTCCTGCTCTCTATTAATAATTTATGTCGTCCCTAGCCCAGGGACTGTTGAACAAAGAAGCCAGGTAAGGGAGAGTCACGATGCCCAGACTCCGAACCCAGGTATGACCCTTAGGGTTTTCTTTTTCTTTCCTCCTAGAAAAAGATAGTTAACAATCAACAGCCTTCATTGTTATCAGAGACAAAGGGGAAACGATTAGCTTCTCTAGAAAGATTTGAGCTTTTTTCTAGGAAACCAGGTCACTATTTAGAGGAGGAAAGAAAGATTGACTTGTCTAAATTAAAGCACAGACTTGGTTAGTATTTGCACAAAATAGTGCCTCTATGTACGAGACTAGAAACTGTCTGACAAAATATTTTTAGTGTTTTTGAATGCATGCTAAACATGAGCTATTGTTTTCATATCTGCTGTCATGGGTCACATTTGGCCTATATGACAGATAAAGAGGACAAAGAAAAGAAAGGTAAATGTGAGTGAGATGTGTTTGCATGCATATCTTCTGTTCTCTGTAGCTCCTAGCTGTTCTAGGACCCTGAGAGCCCCAAGGTTCAGAGTGAGCTGTGGAGTCAGCTGGGGCAGAGTTCAAACGCTAGGTGATCTGAGGCCCGGAAAGTTACCCAGTCAGGCCACTGGTGTTTTCTTTTTCCTTTTCTATAGGTCATGAAGATAATAATAGCAATCCAATTGTAGGCTTTGATGACTCAGTGAACTGTCCTGGTAAAGGGTTCTGTGTTTTTGCTTGATGCATAGTGATAATATATAATAGACAACTTTAAATACTGGTATATTTTTTTGAACACAGAAAGTTTATTAGTCCTCAGAAAGTCTGCTAAGAAAGGGCTACTAGGTAAGAATAATTATCAAATTTCCAACTACTTTTATCACTTTTAATGTTTTAAAAAGAGGGAATGTGATTATATCTCATAAAATAGTTTTATAAGATAATAAATTATAATCAAGTGTTTTTTTTTTTGTTTTGTTTTTTTTTTGTTTTTTTTTTGAGACAGGGTCCCACTGTGTAGCACTGGCTGTCCTGGAACTCACTAGACCACTGTATAGACTAGACTGGCCTCAAACTCACAGAGATGCCTCTGCCTCCTAAATGCTGGGATGAAAGGCATGTACCACCATACTTAGAAAACATTATTTATTATTTATAGAATTTCCAATAAACCCATCAAGTAATTCTACTTTTAATTTTTTTCATTTTTACAATTCCTTCTCCCTTCCCTTTTATTAACCAAATTGAAAAAAATTCCACCTTATTTTTTAGTAACTATAGCTGGAATTTAACTTCTACCAGAAGTGTATGACTTTAATGGAAAATACATAGCCAAGTGGCCTTGAGAAATCATTCAAACTCTCTGAGTATCATTTGTTTCTTTAAAAGAGGACTAAAATTCCATGTTGTTAAGTTTGTTGCAAAGACTGATACCCAGAATCTAGAATAAGCACTTGTTGATACCTTCTGAAGTATATTGAAACATGATCTATCTATCTATCTATCTATCTATCTATCTATCTATCTATCTATCTATCTATCTATCATCCATCCATCCATCCATCCATCCATCCATCCATCCATCCATCCATCTATCTATCTATCTATCTATCTATCTATCTATCTATCTATCTATCTTGTTTAAAAGGAGTCTCCAGACTTGAGCAGGTATAGGTATTTCACCAGAATGGCAGTGCAGATGATACATAGACTTATGAGGAGATGACCATCCAATATCATTAACTATTGGACAAACATTGAAATTCTCGTGCATTTTTATAATAATCAAGACTAAATAAAAATCCCCAACATCAAGTTCTGGTAAGAGACAGAGATGCATAGTAGTGTAGCCACCACAAAACACTGACAGTTTTTTGTTTTTGTCAAGTTAAACATCCCTTGTGTGGTCCAGATCTCCCTTTTATAGATACTTTCCCAGGTAAACTGAAAAGTTATGCCTGCAAAAAGAACCTGTACTGTGAATTGTATAAAAGTTCTGTTCATCAGCCACACTTAGAATGACTGCTAACATCCTTTAGTGTGTAAACACATGCCCCATGTGGGTCTGTCTAGTGGAAAAATGGAGCATCTTGGAATGAAGAGGGAGAGATGGTGCTTAGAATGACTTGGGAAAAATTCAAAGCTGATACACTTGATGAAGAAACGCAACATTGATATTGTTTGTCTTATAATTCCATTTTTGAGGTGTTCTCAAAAGACAGCATTATAGTGATGGGATGGGGATTCGTGTTGCTGGGGACAAAGCTACTGAGCTTGGGAAGGTATAAGTTAGAATGAAAGAAGATGGATTTCTAAGGTATGGTTGTTCTGTATCCCATGGGTATTTTCTTCTTTCCTTAAAAAAAAAAATTAAAAAAAAACAACCCCCCCAAAACCCCCCAAAACAAAAAACGAACAAACAAAAAAACACAGACAGCCAGGTGGTAGCAGACAGCTCATGCTTTTAAACCTAGCATGTAGAAGACAGGCAGGTGGATCTCCATGAGTTCAAGTCCAGCTTGATTTATAGAGCAAATTCTAGGACAGCCAGGGCTATACAGAATAACCACTTATTTTTTTTTTGGTCACTACAAGTTAAGTCAGCATTGATGACAAAGCCATAATTAAGGGCTATAATAATGGCCAGATATATTTTTCTTATCTTCTAAAAATTAGATAAGATAAAGAAAGACTACACACAGCCCTGAGGTAAACAGCTCTTATCTGTCAGGACAATGCCTTCTGTCCAAGATAATTAGAAGTTAGGCCAGCAAACAGTAGGCTTTGGTCAGATCCTGCATGGCACCTGTTTAGGGAAGACTCATCAACTTTCTATTTTTCTTCTGAACATCAAATGCTAGACAAAAATCAAAACACAAATATTTCATGCTGCAAACTATGACATTCAAAATTTGAGCACCCATATATGGACTTCTGTGGACACATGGCTGAGCACATTCAGTTATACCTCATCTGCTGCTTTTGAGATATGGCAGAGGAGTGACACACTGGAGGACCCACAGGCCTGAAATCTTTGCTATCAGGCCCTCTGTGAAAAAAAAAATATTCACCAACATCTGTGTTATAATATTCTCCCGATATCCTGTTACTTTTATTTAAAAGCAGAACCTTAAGTGGATGAAGCTCACCCATGCATTGGCTCAAAGAATAGCTTAAAAAAATGGAGCTGGACAGATGGATCAGAGGTTAAGTGTACAGGTCCTCTGGATAAGCAGCAAGCGCTTTTAACCTCTGAGCCACCCACGAGCATTTGCTGCTCATGCAGAGGACCTGTGCTCCATACCCACCATCTGCCTGGCAGTGTATATTCAAGATATTAAATTTTATGTTCTGGCCACCTCAGACACACTTATATATGTACAAGCAAAAAATTTATACACATAAAAGAAAAATTTAAATACTCTAAGAAAATGACTATACTGGCTATTTCTTGTTTTAATGTTTATTTATTTATCATGTATACAGTGTTCTGCCTGCACTCAAGAAGAGGTGACCAAATATAGATGGTTATGGAGAACTGAACTCAGGACCTCTGGAAGAGCAATCAGTGTTCTTAATCTCTGAGCTATCTCTCTAAGCCTGTACTGGCTAGTTTTATATCAACTTGAAACAAGCTAGAGTCTTGGGAGAGGAGGGAACCTCTATTGAGAAAATGCCCCCATAAGATAAGGCTGTGGGCAAGCCTGCCTAGCATTTCTTAATCAGTGATTGATCAGGGAAGGCCCAATTCACTGTGAATGTTGCCACATCTGGGCTGCTGGTCTTAGGGTCCTGGGCTCTTTGAGGAAATAGGCTGAGCAAAGCCATTGAGGCAAGTCAGTAAGCAACACTTCTCCACGGCCTCTGCATCAGCTCCAGGTCCTTGCCTTGCTTGTGTCCTGCCCTGATTTCCCTTTGTGATGAACTGTCATCTGGAAGCATAAGCTTTCATTGCCAAGTTGCTTTCAGTCAGGGTGTTTTGTTGCAGCAACGGAAACCCCAAGACAACTGCGTTTATTTGTCTCTTTGTTTATTGTGTGTGTAGGTCATAGTACTGATTCTTCTCTGCTCTCATTATGTGGGACTCTGGTCATCAGGTTGGGCAGCAAGTACCTTTTCCATCCACTGAGACATTCCACCAGCCACTACATGAATAACTCTTGACACTTTTTTAAAAATCATTTTTCTTACATAAAGTTCAAGCTAAAAATGCATACAATATTTTGGGTTTTGTTCTTCCTTCCCTACCATATGATCTTGAACTGCCTGATCATTAGTCAAGGAACTATAGTTTCAAAGACATCCACTCAATGACATCCAAATATAGGAACTCCAACACGTGTGTCATTTGTGGACGGCAGGGGGGAATCTGTGTATTAGGGGTTAATTGCTGCTGTCTATTTCTGTGTGATGGGTTGTGAAACCAGAAGTTATCAGAGGCTAACACTGAAGAATCTGATTTACTTGTTCATAAGTGCCACCATAAAATCCTCAGTTAAATCACATTTTATGAACACAGTCTCCGCATTTTAAAATATAGCTCTTTGCTTACTTCATAGTTGTAAAGGCTGACTTCCGCTCTGCTATATGGCAGTGAGTAATTTATAACGTCTGTTAAGTGAACAATATTTACAAAGTGCTATCAAACAAGTTAAAGTCATATTTCACTGTGTCTTTACAACAGTCGAGATGGCTAGAGAAAATACACTCCCTACTTATGACTTCACTCTGTAACATTATAGTTCCGTGAACTGCGAATCTTAAACTGTCTTATCACCGATCTGCCTCCATTTACGTTCTTGCTTACAATATTTTCTGGGGCCATGTTAGACATCATCTTTAAAAGGAAGAAAATGAGGTCTTAAATTTTTTTTTTTTTAAGTGCAGCTTAAATGGTTATATTCCTGTGGAGGGCTAGTTACTTGCCAATCACATGTGACACACTGAACTGTGCTGTGATATTCAGTTCACATCAAAGACTATGGAATAATAATATGTTCATAGTGGTTCACTCATAATAGTAGATAGAGAATAAATTATAAAATTATAAAAATTATCATTTATGATTTATAGTTTTTCAAACTTGTTTATTTACACACACATATATGAATATGTGTATGTATCTCCACTGATTAAGAAAGCACAAAACAAGAAGATCTTTGTGAAGCTAGGTGTGGTGGAGCATATCTTTTTATGCCAGCACTGGAGAGAATTCTGAGAGATTTAAGTGAGTTTGAGGTTAGCCTGCTCTACATGTGATGTTCAGAGACACATGGTGAGATCTTGAAGCAAACACGGCAGAAGAGTTGGCTTAGTGGTTAAGAGCACACGCTTCTCTTCCAGAGGAAACCAGTCTGGTTCTCAGCACCCACATGGTGGCTTGTAATCACGTGTAACTCCAGTTTCTGGGAATCTGATGCCCTCTGCTAGCCTCCTCAGACATCTTAGGTGTACATACATACATCTAAGCAAAACACTGTACACATAAAAGAAAAATAGGTAAATCTGGAAAAAAAAAAAAAAAAAAACCTTAAAAAGCACAGTATGAAACATCCAAGGCTAGTCTAATTATTTTCAACAAAGGACAGACATGGAGCTTTTTTTCAGTAGGGAGATTACCCTAGGAAAGGCTTGTGAGTTGCGGATGGGGGATCAGATGGAGATTTTCTAATCCCCAGTCCAGAGATCTTATTTAAAATACTTTACTATCTAGGGATGGTAATGTTCTTTTTAACCAAAGAATCAATCTCTCTAGGAGTCAGGAGTGCAATCCTTTGTCTGGAAATTGTTATTCCTTGGGTCCTGGTCTTTCTAGATTGCTTGGTATAAATTGTAAAATGGAATCTCTCTCTCTTTCTCATCTATCTATCTATCTATCTATCTATCTATCTATCTATCTATCTGTCTGTCTGTCTGTCTGTCTGTCTGTCTGTCTGTCTATCTATCTATCTATCTATCTATCTATCTATCTATCTATCTATCTATCTATCTATCACCTATATCTGGTTATCTGTATGTCTCTCTACATATATTCTTATCAGAATTTGTAAGGAGAAAACACCAAATGGAAGCCTATAGCCCCTACCATGGACTTACAAGAAGTTACCTGAGAAGGGCTTCTCTGTGCTGCCTGGTTAGGACTGTTTCTATGTGGAGCTCCTTACAGCCCTGCTAGACTTCAGACAGTGTGAACACCTGGAAGCCTTGACACCAGAGGCAGCTGGGTTTTTACAACTGTCATGCAGCCCGTAGAATATACTGAGGTGGCAAATTCTAATTCCTTCCTCAATCGTGCTTAAATATTAAACGTGTTATCTCAGGCTTATTAGTGTCCATTTTGGTTGAGCTGTGGGTGTATGACACCAATCACCCTCTCTCTTTCCAGGAGGACAGATTTCTGACCTTGCAATGTTCTGAGAACCTATGGGTATGAATCCTTACAGGTGGGATGGCTCATTGGGGGGAGAGTACACCCATTTTTATTTTTTTTAAATAGGTTTTCCAAATTCCCTGTTTGTTGGCCTCGGTACTAACATTTTCTCTCAAGCTTCAATGATCCACTTCTCTGCTTTCTGGGATACTGTTGATGATCCTTGCACTGAGCCCCCATAAAAAGTTTTGAGAGGGAAGACCACTCTTTCCATAGAATCTGTCCTTTCTTCTCATATGCTATGTATATGTAAAGTTCTTTCCCAGCTCTCTGCACATAATTCTTTCACTTAAAATATACATATGAGGTTTGGAGAGATGGCTCTGTGGTTTAGAGCTCCTGCTGTTCTTTTAGAGGACCTGGGTTCAATTCCCACCACCTACTTGGTGGCTCACAGGCGTCTGTTATTTTAAAATGGGCTGCTTCTTCTGGCCTCTGTGGGTGCTGAGCACACATATAATGTACTTGGAAATAAAGCAGTCGTATATATAAAGAAATAATTTTTTTTCTCTAAAAATTACACACACATACACACAACCTCAAATATGTACCAGTACCAGATATGATTCTAGGTTTGGGGGATGAAAAAGAACAAAATAGAAAATAGTAATCTATCATCTAGCAAAACACATTTTAGCGGGATTTATACTTGGTAGGGTATATGCAGAAGTAGACACTAAGCATCATGTAAAATTATCAAGTAAACTGATTAGTGTATACAATAAATGACTCTCATGCTGACAGAGCATGGCTGTCAGGGTCACATTTGAAAAACACCAAGAAGACCATGGTCTGGAGTGAACTCTGGTGAAGGACATCCAGTGGAGAGGGGAAGGGATGTGAGGTATTAGCTGAGTTCATGGTGGCTTCCTGGCTACTGTGAGCGCTCTACTGGTATGATCTCATACTGAGAAGACCCTCATGTGGTTTACACATCTTCAGCCACGTCTAGGCCTCCAAGAAGCCCACCAAAGCCCTTCTTCATTTCTTTTATAGGACATTTTGTTTTGAACAGGGTCTTACCATGTATCCCTGGCTGGCCTGAACTCACTATGCAAATCAGCCCCCTAACCAGAGATCCTCCTGCCTCTGTTCCTGGAGCTCTAAGACTAAAGGTGAGAACCACACCTGGCCTTTTTCCACAGGCTTTTGAAAAGCTTGAATTCCAGCTTTTCCTTTTGATGATTTGAGCTTCTGTCTCTCTGCCGACCACTCACTGGTTCTCCCATGCCCACCCTGTGCTTTTCTCGTTAGAGGCCTTAGCAAATTAGTCAAAGATACTTAAGACAAATTCCGAGTCCAATGGTTGTGATGCTCTCCAACTTTTTGGTCTGGTTTGCTTGGCTTGTTTTTAATTTTCTTTCCTTTCAGGTTTTAAATTTTTTTTAAATTTTTTAATTTTTATTTTTTTATGGTCCCTAGGGATTCCTTAATTTGGAGCTGATTTTCAGTTCTTTTTCTGGCAATCCCCATTAGGACACAGGAAGCCTATTGAGGCAAGGTGTGAGAACAAGTCTTCAGTGCTTTGCTTCTGGTACTTTTAACAAATATGAGTTGTCTGTTTTCTTTCCCCCGAGGGGACCAGCTTCTACTGTTTCTTCCAAAAGAACAACAGTATTAGGTGGCCAGTCATTTCCCCCCTTTTCTGGAAGCTCACAGGCAGGGGACACTTACAAAAGTGTGGGGAGCACCTTGTACCAACCCTCCTCAGAGTCTGTAATGCTCCAGGCCCACAGGTTAAAGTGTGCTCTTCATGCTAATACCAGCTGAGGGATTCTGCTTTATGCAAACATTCTCGAGTTTTAGGGGCAGCAATTTGGTTACAAACTTTTGGTGGATTTAGGAAGGGATGCTGATATGTAGTTGATTCAAAGTTGAAAGACACGATGAAGGGGGGGGCAAGGGTGGAGTGAGGAAAATTAAATAGAAGGCTGTACATTTAATTTAATTCTTTATGTATATGGGTGGTTGTGCACTATGTGTGTATCTGATGCCCAAGGAGGCCAGAGGAGGGTGTTAGATCCACTGAAACTGAGTTACTGAGTTACAGATGGTTTTGAAAACCTCTGTGTGGGTTCTGGGAGTTGAGTGAGGTCCCCTGGGAGAGCAGCCAATGCTTTTAGCTGCTGAGCCAGTCTCTAGGAGGATATTTTTATAATATAGCTGTGAGATGTGTGATATGGGAAATGTAAAATAAATGTGTGTTATTTTTTTTCTATCAAGGACTTAAATAAGACAAACTTTATTAAAAAGAAAATTGTAATGAAGCCACTTGGCAGAACTTCAAGATCCCCAAGGTCAGCACTGCTTAAAAGAAGTTATACTTGGTGCCTAAAACTCCATTTCTTATGAGCTTTATAGGAGAGTGGAGGAAGACCTGAGTGAGTGATGCCTCAAGAGTATGTGTGTTCTTGATATGGGCATGGCCATCCTGAGGATTCTATCCTCAGATACATGGGAATGGCCAAGTCTTGCTCAGGTGTCATCAGATGTCAAGGCACGGAAATTGAGAGTTTGTGTAAAGAATGTCCACCTAATTTCCCCCACCAGCCTAAGGTCTTCTCCCTCACAGAGACTGCTTCTACTGAGTAGCTAAATCTGGCTCTTTGATTCAGCTGTATTCCCAAAAACCTGTCTCCCCTTTCCTCTTCCTTCTTTGGTTTTTGGTTTTGGTTTTTTGTGTTGCCCTGGCTGTCCTGGAACTTACTTTGTAGACTAGGCTGGCCTCAAAGATCTGCCTGCCCCTGCCTCTCCAGTACTGGGATTGAAGGCATGTACCAGCATACTCAACTGTGCTTGTCTTCTTGATTTGGCTGAAATAAAGCTTTTGATCTTGCTGAGATATTTTGGTTGCATTGTCTTGAGACTCCAAGATCTACTTCTATTACTTTTGATCCTGCCAGTTCCCCTTGGCGGAGGGATCCAGTAGACACAGAAAACAATGGCTCAGACTCTTGAAGCAAGTTGAAACAAGCAAGCTCAATTTCTTTTGAGGAAGGGGCAAGCCTTATATACCCTCCACCTAACCAGGGAAAGGCCTGTGCTTTGCTGGCATCTGTTGCTGTGGTGTGGTCACCTCTTGCTGATCCAGGCCGTTTCACATCAAGACTCTGCCTCTGTTGTCAAGGCCCCCAGGCAGACCCCAAGGCAGGCTTATGAGGACGTGCTATGTGCACATGCTTTAAGGCACTGGTTGTAATTGGTTTCAGCTGGCTGAGGCCTGCTGGCCCTCAGGTCCTTTGAAGCCTCTAGAGCCTATACATCCCATACACTTCCTAAAGGAGAAGGTACCAAATTATTTAAGGCGATAGAAAAAGAGGTAAAAAGTGCTTTGATTCAGGATATCACTTGAAGTTAAAACTGCTGAGTAATTCTAATGGGTTGAAAGTCCAATATGAAAAATAGACAAAACCAAAAACTGGTCTATCCCTAAAGAGCTTGAGGGACAAAACTCCTTTTTTGTGTTGGGAAGTGACACTCTCTTCTAGATCTACAAGTCTAGAGATATTTGACAGACCTGCCAGTGGAGATCATTGTGTGCTGGCAGTTGAGTACATGATTCTCATGCCCAGGAGATGCCTGGCCTGTGGATCAGCACACAAACTCCACAGAAAGCCACAGTTTCTCAGAACTCCTGGAGAGTGAACATGAGGATTGCTGGAGAGAGTGAGGAGATGGGGATCAACAAAGAAATGTGAGGGGAGATACGTTAGATCAGGATGCTGGAGAGGAAAATGACGGGTTACATCAGGCACTGCCCATTAGTCAGGGTGGAGTATTTGCTTGCTTAATTTCCTATCTGATGAATTCTGAGTTTTTTTTTCATTTGGAGTAGGCTAGACTTGGACATGCATGTTTTTAAAATCTACAAGCTAAGCCAGATGTGGTGGCTTGTGCCTGTCATTCAACACTCAGGAGGGTGAAGCCAGGAGACTGACAAAGTCCAAAGCCAGCCCAGGGTGTATATCAAGTTCCAGACCAGCCTTGGTACCGAATGGGACCCTGACTCAGAAAACGATAACACAGCCTACGATCTATTTAGCATGCAATGTATTTATTTTTATTTCCCTGCTATGGTTGTTTTGCCTGCATGTATGTTGTGTGCCACATGTATGCTGTGCCTGCAGAGGTCAGTAGGGGTGACAGAGTCACAGAAACGGGAGTTATAGATGGTTGTCAGCTGCCCTGTAGGTGCTGAGAATGGAACATGGGTCAGTCTTAACGGCTGAGCCATTTCTCAAGTCCCATTCACTTTTACTTTAATAAGACTGTGTCTGCTCTCATGGAAGAATATAAACATAAATGTTTTGGCGAAATAATGTTTGAGGAGACTGTATTTTCCCCTGTAAGTCCAAGTATATCTGATTTGCAGTTGCCTTCTCTCAGGAGCTCCTCCCCCAATTTAGTCATGGGCATTGACTGTATAAGGGAAAGATGATATGGTTTTGAACTGCAAGAACATGTTTCAGAAACTCTGAAATACTCAGTGGGTAAACTTTATGCCATGAAAAATAGATTTGGGAGAATAAATAAAGAGCTAAGCTAGCTTCTGTACCGATTAGGGAAAGAATTTTGAGTCTGTCATGGGGATGGGAAGGAAAAGGATGTAAAGAAGAAAGTAATAGTGAAAAGTGAGTGTCAGAATGGGTGCATGGTCTCACCCCTTGTCAGAGTCTAGGGAGAAGGCAACAAAAGACTTGAGAACCGCTGGTCCAGTCAGGAGATCAAAGACATGCTGTGCATTCTGCCCTTGAAGAGCAGACTATAAGCTGCCAGGAATAAAAGATGCTGAGCAAACCCTCATCAACTTTATCTTTGAGGTGTGAGTGTGTGTATGTGTGTGTGTAAAGGAAGTATCTGAAAGGCAAGGTCAGATCGGAGGATTTCTTTGCCACATATTCCTTTGCTTCTGAGTACAGAATTGCCCATCTCACCCAGGAAATCTGGAGGAAGCATCTTTGAATGTTACTAGGATTTACCAACCCCTCTTACCTGTCACACAGAACACATCTCCTTCCTCATTCTCTTCATACATTATTGCCATGTCCTAATTAGTTTTTCCTCTCTGCCCTTCAGTGCATGGCAGCCAAAATGATGCTGCTAAATTCCATGCTCCTGCTCAGAATCCTCCCTCAGCGCAGCCTGGCTGGTCCCGTACCCAACAATTTGGCTTCATCTTTTCACCCTCATTTCCTTCCATTGCTCTTTTTCATTTTCTCTACTTGCTCTGCTGGCTGTCGTTCTGATTCCTGGACATATCATGTGCACCTTTACCTCAGAGCCTTTCCACAGACCAGCCCCTTTCCTTGGAACGGCTTCCATCTGCATTTACCTATGGTGAGTACTCTTGGTTCATTTTTATTTTAGCTCCAATCTACTCTCATTCTTTATACCTTGAAAGCCGCTCATGGTCCACTCTACATTTTCTGTTTCATTTCTTAGCATTTACTTGATATACATGCGTATGTGTACATGGCTGTCACCTTTTCCTAGAATGGAAGCTTGACAAGAGCCATATGTTCACTGCTGTCAGTGATACAGTTGCCTCTCAATAAATATTTGTTGAACAGCTAAACAAATGAATACATCTGCATACTTCTCCTTAGACATTTTGGTAGTCTAACTCTTACTATCTCAGAAAAAACTGTGAAACGGCCTAAGCCTAGGTTCTCTCCAAAGCAGGTTCTTAGATACAGTCTTTGTGTGAATAATTTACTTGGAATATGCTCTTGGGAAGTAAGGAATGGGGAAACTGGGCAACGAAAGAGAGACAGGTAGAACATAGCTTAATTACTGCTATCAGCCACCGAGGGACAGCTCCACCGATCATTTGAGGACAGTCCTCTCCCGTATTGCTTGATGGGTGAATTCCCTCATCCTTCTGTGCTGCCAGCTTGTGTTCCAAGCCAATAAGTCAGACAGTTTGACCTTATGTTCTCCAGGAAGCTATACAGTAAGAAGTGTAGACTGTGGGCCACAGGAAGGTATTGTCAAATTACCTATATCCAAAGCTGATGAAAGCCTGGACATGCTTAGCTGCTCTACCCAGAGGCAAGCATGAGCGTCTGAAGTAATTCACAAGAGAAAACAAAGCAGTCAAGGTCACTCATCCTCAAGTGCATGGGACCAAGCAATTGTTACAGAACCCCCTGAAACAGGGAGCTAAAATAAGTTTTTTCTCCCATATGCTGTTATTCCCAGGTAATACCTTAGCCAGGGTAACTGACACAGTGCCTTAGCCTGTCTCTCCCGGGACATAAGGAAGGAAGCACATTGTAATAGATTGTTTTGTGCAGTTACACACACATGTGAGTACTGAACTGGCTCTTGGGGTGTTCCGTGCTTTGGTGCCTTAGAAGTCCTTGGGCAGGAGGTAGGAAACCAGTGTCATCATCTTGCAACAATACAAGGTTAGTTTTCATCCATGCCAATAGAATATGAAGCTAGTGATGTCCAATCCCCCCCAAATTGGACTTCTTTAAGGGGTTTCTGGCATGGCCACAATCTTACCTTCCCCTTCAGTATCTCCTTTAATCAATACAGGAAAATTTCTTCCGAGTCTCCAGTTCCACACACCAGTGAGCAGTTACCTCTGGGTTTCATTTTAGCAGTATCTTGCTCCTAATGACAGTTCAATCCAAACTACTTATTCCATGCCATACATATTACATCTGAAGAAGGGGCACTTTGAGACACGTGATCCTCTTCAAGGCTGAATCACTGAGACTGGCAATCACAGTTAGAAAACTGGACAAAATGTATCTGCCAACAGTTACAAGCCATTGGAAAACATGTGATGAATGATGGTGACATGAGCAATGGGGAACAAATGACAGGAGCCTTTACTCTTGTTCTAGGTCTGTGCAGAGAGCTTAGAGGGACAACACAAGGAAGGGAGGCCCGTGATTAGAGGAGACCCAGCCAGCACTCAGAGAGGTCAGAGCAGGTAGCCTTCAAGACTCAGCGCTCAGGAGGACTGTGCCATGTAGAAATGTCGCCCTAGAGATCTACTAAAGGTCTAACTAGGGCTGCATTTGGGAGCTGAGCAGCACACCACACCAAAGGGAAAGAAGCACCAGGGAGGGCTTGAGCTCTCTAGAGTCTCTGGTTCCTGGGCTCACCAGCCTAGGGGGGAAAAGTCTCAATAGTTCATGAGGATTCAACGCTGAGCCTTTTGTTTTAGCAGCTGGGTTCTATGGCAGGATTAAAAAAATGTTTCAAACACTTATCTTTCAGGGTCTCAGCCAACAAGATTCAAAGGAAAAAAATTAAAAGGACCAGACTGTCCCCAGGCTTTTAGCAGCAAAGTGTACGAATAGCCAAGGGAATATGAATATTTCCTAACATCCAAGAGGGCAAAATTAAAAATTTACAGTAGCCAATCAATTGTCACAAGGCAGGCAAAGAAGTTGCAAAGAATACAACCTTCAGTGAAGAAGAAACCCAACTAGTCCAAACATGTACAGAGGACACAGGTGATAAATGATGATAAACTTAATACACGTGGCTGTTAAAGTGGTTTTACATCTATGTTGCCTGCATCCAAGTGTTAAGTCGATGCTTGGTGTGGACATAAACACTGTCAGATCTGACATGGACTCCAAGATGGGCAAAACAACATGGGAAATCAACAGTACACCGAAAGAATACAAAGGGAGAACAGAAATGCTGAGGAGGAGATTGACGGAATCGACCATGTGGTTTAACTGGACAACCAGACCACCAGAGTTGCACTGAGAGCAAAAGGCAAAGCGTTATTTAGGAGATGAACTCTGTCCCCCAAGAAAAGGGAATGCAGCACCCCCAAACATGAGTGTGAGGTTTTATAGGGTGCTTTTAGTCGGGTGGGAGTGTGGCAGGAAAGCTTTAAGGAAAAAGGAATTGTTTAGGCAAGAGGGATGGCAGTAAGCAGAAGTTTTGTTTTGTTTTTTTAAACCAAGGATGAGGTCTGTCTGAATATTAGGAGACCGTGGTTAAGCTGCTTTGCTGAGACAAGGGGTCAGCAGACTTTTGAGATGTGTGGAATGTTCAGTCTCCATTTCTCTAGAGTGGCTGGGTCCCACACCAGTCAACCATCTTGGTGTCTCAGGTGACTCCATCTTGGGCCAAGACTCTGGGCCATGCCAACACAGGAAGGAAGGAAGGAAGGAAGGAAGGAAGGAAGGAAGGAAGGAAGGAAGGAAGGAAGGAAGGGAGGGAGGGAGGGAGGGAGGGAGGGAGGGAGGGAGGGAGGGAGGGAGGGAAGGGGGAGGAAAAGGGGAGGAAGGAAGAAAGGAATTACCTGTATAAAATGATAAAGAGTAATGATTGGTAAATATTTGAGAATTCTAGCTGAAGATGGTTTTTTTGCTTTTCTGATTTGATTTAAAATAATATCTTAACCACAATTAAAACCTTTGCAAACCCTTCTGATTTTATTAATTCATTTTTATGTGGGTAGCTATTTTGTCTACATGTATGTATGTATGTATGTATATCATTTGCACAGCTAGTGCCCACAGAAGCCAGAAGAGGGCACTGGAGCTCCTGGAACTGGAGCTGTAGATGGCTGTGAGCCATCATGTGGGTGCTGGCAATCCAATCTGGGTTCTCTAGAAGAGCAGCCAGTGATGTTAACGGCTAAGCCATCTCCCCAGGCCCTCTTTTTCTTCCTTTCTTGCTTTCTTTCTTTCTTTTTTTTTTTTTTTAAGTGAGTAAATCCAGTATAAAGGCAGTAAGAAAAGAATATGAATAGAGCCTGATCCAATTCTGGGAGTTTTGAGCTTAATTTTAAATTCTATTAGAGTATTAATATTTAGTTTATATAGCACCATAACACCTAGAATTTCATGAACTAAGTTATACCCTTTGATCATTTTCCAGTTCCCTTTCTTCATTATTAAGTTCAAAAGTCTTTAGTAGCTAAGGTTTCTGTCTACTACTACGTTAATACTGCATAAAGTTCACCATATGTCTCCTTAATATGTGGACCCAGGTTCTTTATATCCTGTTATAAAGCTGTATTTTTGGGTGGGAATAGTGGCATACTCCTGTAATCCCGGCACTCAGGAGCCAGAGGAAGAAGGATTGTTGCAAGTTCAAAGCTATCCCGTTCTACATAGAGAGTAGAATTGTAGGTCAGCCAGGTCTATATAGTGAGACCCTATCTCAAAAACTAAGTAAGTTAAAAAACTTAAAAAATGAGGCTGTGTTTTTATGTTCATACCACAGTTTGCTGAGGATTAAGATAAAAATTTATCAATATGCATTCTAATCAAAGAAATGTAACAGTAGACACAGGTCCCAGGACTTTCTGCAGTAAAACTGAATAGCAAATGAATATTCTGCATCCCTCATGCTTGGTATGGGATTTGTACTCCGTGCTTCTGGTAGGGAGGGCATTTGTGTGTCACTCTCTATTAAAGGTAGAGAGGCTTGGGGATCATTTTAGGCCCTGAGAAGTTCCATGAGGATGAAAGACACCATTACTAACATGATTCACGAAAAAGCAGGAAAGATCATCTGTGGCTCATTCCATGCACTTCTGATGAGTGATAGATGCCCTGCATAGGGCTTGTTGCAGAGGGACTGTGCCCAAGAAAGTGTGCATGCCAGCTGCTTCCCAGAAGCATATCTAGACATTTCCCCAGTCTTTGCCTATAGTGGATCTTGCAGCTGATGGCCTTCAGACTTTCTCATTTTCTTGCTTCCTTCCTTCTTTGATCCTTTTGGTGTTTTGGGAAATTTAATTCATCTCAAGTTTTAACCTGTTAAGAGCTTAGCACCCCTCCCCCACCCAAAGGTGACTTTTTAGTGTTACTAAAATTACTTGTTGCCTAAACCAAGATTTTTGTCCATTTCCCCTCGAGGTAATCTCTCAGTCTGACATTTTCATTGATTTAGCCAATATCCCCTCCCACCCCCCAGTTTCACTCTTGTTTCCATTCATACCCTTCATTCTCTCTGTCACCCCTGTCTGTTCTACCTAATGTTACACTCCCCCCCCTTTAAGATCCAGTTCTGGCTTCCTTTTCACTTCTGAATATCTGGATTTAGCTTCTTTCATTTCTTGACTGTTTATCTGAAGAGGGACAGAGATGCATAAGACAGAGCCTTGCTTGGGACAGTGAAGAATTCTGCAAGGTCAAATCACATAAAGGGAGATGAGTCTAAAAGCAGAGACAAGCATGCTCGGAGATAGTGGAGTTTGGCTTAGGGACTGGAAGTACAAGCTGGAAAAGCATAAAAAACCGTGAGAATGGGGAAGGACAAGGGGAGAGGAAAGTATCATAGGTTATGGAATTAATATGGAAAAAAATGAGACTTGAATGTTCATTTCCAAATAAATGATGTTTAGGAAAGAGCCTGGGTTATTTCACGCTGTAAGTTTAGGTTTGTGATCCAAGATAGTCGCAATTATGAAATGCAGGGAACCTCTTTCCAAACGTTCAGGTCCCCAAGACCCAATGCAAGCACACAGCTAATTACAAACTAACCAGGCAGAGTATACACGTTCACATTGTTCCTGACAGTTCCCAAGTATGTGCAAGGCAAAGGGAGCCAGCCCAGCGAATCTCTGTTTTCAGGACTTGGTTTAAATTCTTATGTGGGTGGTGTGTCAGTACAGTGAGACCCAAACAAGGAATGCTCAAAGGTTCACATTTGCCAAATTTACCATTTGGTGAGATGAAATGCAGCGGCTATAAAAACAACTAAAGGAAACCAAATTTACCTGGAGCAATACATACATTTAGAGGTACATGGGGGGGGTGCTTATCAAGATTAGTTATTTCTAGGAGTGGTTTAAAACTCAACTATTTAAAAAACTGTGTAGAAATTCTTATGTTCACTTATAAAAAGAAGCCAACGGATGGCGTACATAGCTACCCCCCCCCCTAATGCATTACTGTAAATACACGCATACATATGTGGGCATTCTTGTGAGTGTCCTCATTTTTGTGTGGGTGGGGCCGGGCGCCATTTGTGCCGGGCACAGCCCTGCACAGCAGCACCACAGCTGTTTCTCTGAGCTTCCTGTCTCCGTCAGTTATGCTGATGACAGGCTAAGCAGCTCCGCAGAGAAGGGGAGTTGGTCTCCCTGATCTGAAGGCTCCCTAGACTGCTACAGCTATTCGTGTTTTACAGATTTCTCCTCTTACCCCTCGACATCTAGGATCTCATCTTTCACTACGAAGTCGAAGCAAGCTTGATGCAGAGCAGACACGTCTGGGGGAGGCTGTGTGGCTCTGACTGCTCAGGCTTGGTCTGGGGAGCCAGACTCTAGTCTGCCTTCATGCTCTGGACTGTGGGTTCTTGTCCTTTTCTGTCTTATCTTTGGTCTTCCTTTTTGTCCTCTCTTTCCCTCCATCTCCTGTTCGGATTCTTCCTAGCCCCCGAGGCCACAGCTGGCCAATGGCAACTACCTAGCCACCTTCACGCCCCTCGGTTTGAAAAGGCTCTCCACCTTCGACCACGCCCCCTTGCTCCCCCCCCCCATCCTGCCTGAGGGCAGCTCCTCAACTCCTGACCCCATCCTTCTCCTCCTCCTCCTCTTCTCCATCTATCTCTTCTCCCCCTCTCCATAATAATTAAGTCTCTTCACATGAGCCGGGCTAAGTGTCTCTCACTGGGCTTCCTTCCACCACACCGTGTGGGGCATGAGACCCCATCTGCCGCCATCCTTCAGCCATATTCGTTATCATAACACAATATCTCTCCTTCCCATTCTTTCCTCTCTTCCCTTTTCTATCTTTATTTTCTCCCCTTTCCCTCTATTAGGAACAACAGAAAGAAACCGATCATGCTATTTCAGGGGGGAGCCTGGAAGCAAGCAGTTCTGTTCCTTGACCTGACTTGGCCAGATGCTGGAGATGCTCTTGGCTAGAGGCTGGAGTGTTATCCTGTCCAGGGGCTAGAATAACAAAGATGGGGGAACACTGGCTTGTATTTGTGATTCTGATGTTGATTTTTCTTCTTCTTATACAAAACAACTTTGTTTTTTATTTTTTCTTGAGATGGGGGTCATACTATGAAGTCCTGGCAGCTTTTGTCCTGGAGTGTACCATATAGATCAGAAAAGCCTTAAACTCACAGGATCAACCTACCTCTTCCTTCCAAATGCTGGAATCAAAGGGGTACATTACTTCATCCGGCTTACACAGCAACTTTAATGAGCAAGGCTGCCTGGAAATTATATGGGACTGGATCTCTGGAAGATGTCCTCCAAACTCCAGACTAGATAGAGAGGTACATGAAGCCTCATAGATAGGACAAGTGAACTGAGCAGCCTCTTACAGCATGCCTCAACACGGTAAACTTAATCCCCAGAGGAGGACTCTTGGTGACAACCTTTCCTTGAGAACCACTTCGGGCTATATAGCATTTCTGCCTGCTTCCTTAATCTTCAGCTCCCTTTTACAATAGGGTCATTTTAAAAATTCACCCTCCAGTTATCCATTTCATTCATTCTTTGAGTTGATAAGGTAAAGGACCCAGAAACCACTGGTAGCTCTGGCGGCCATTGATAGCTCTCTGAGCTATTGCTTACCTGGGGCAAGAAAGGCTCTATCTATGATGATCAAAGATCCAGGACTCCCCCCATCTCTCCCCTCCATCTCTTAATCATATATCTTCCTAGCAGAGTCACTGATGGGTTGATTTCTGCCCACCCCCACTCTTGCAGGTGGAAAGATATTAAAAGTGGAAATTTCCATTTCCAGGTAAGGTATTTCCATAAGCGTAGACTGATTCAAGGGTGAAGCTGGTAAACCACACAGAGCTGTTGCTATGGTGTATTGATGTTGGAAAGAGCAGGTGTTTGAGGAAGACAGGCCCTTGAGGTCTCTGATGGCCTGCCGCCCAGGCTCAGTTGCCCATGATTGAAGCCATGTTGCAAAGACCTTCTCATCAGTGAGGAGAGGCTGCTGCCTCAGAACTATCAAGCACCTATTTGCCCTCATCTCCCAAATCAGCACTGATTCTCAGAAACCTGTCTGCATCTCTTTGCAGTATAAATTGATCAAGGCACTCACAGAATGAAACCATCTGCAGCAAAGAGTTGGGCTTCCTTTCAGAGGGGAGCACTTCGAGCCTCTGATCATAACACAGCATTAACTTGCTTTATGGCATATGCTGGGCTGTTTCTCATGCTCTGTCCCAGAGCAGGCAGCTGTCTTTACCAATAAATCTTGTGAAATTTGCCACTTTGGGGGAAATCATGTTCTTATAACTTTGGGGGGAAAATTAAAAACCTGCTCTATCTTAAAGAGCCTCAGAGCAATGCATGTTAACATCTTACTTAGTATGCCGTGCATCATGCATCTTAGTAAGGGCTCCTCGGAAGAGCCAGCTAAGGCTAATCTTTTGGCCACATTGCAAACCATTCATTTTCTGAGCTTGGTGAAAGTAAGGCTTTAGAACTTCCATCTCCTCTGTGGTTTGACAGAGGCCACTGTTGTTCACAGAGAATTTAGCAGGATGCGCTTGGGTCCCAAGACAAAATCTGAAGGCACTTTTTTGTCTCAATATCCTTTCATTGGGAATATTGTATTTGATCCTTTGGGACTGTGGGTTTCCCTTCTGATGATGGGACAGATAGCCATAGGCTATCACAGAGAAAAAGGAAAGCCAATTTTAATTTTTATTATTTTAGTTATTTATTCCCTTCTTTGCTGCTTTGAAACTGAAGATGTAGTTATCAGGAAAGGAAGTCTGTAGGTGACTGCTAGCCGAGCAGTAGGGGAATGAGCTGCATCAGGAAGCTGCCAGGGTTTGCTCCTGTTCCCAGCCCCTTCCAGTGCTCAGTTCTGCTTTTACTGCAAATGCTTCCTCAGCCAGTTTTCCCAATGAGCCCTGTGCTCTTTCTACTCAATTCAGGGGCTGTGTGGAGGAGGCAGGCTTGCTACCAAGGGCCAGCACCAACTGTGGGAGAACAGATTAGCTTTTAAGAGCAGACCTCCACCAGACAGGCAGGAGTCTAAAGAGTAAATAGAGGTGCTGGCCCTGATTTTTTTTTTTTTTAACAGTCCCCAGAGGGGTTTGTTCAGCAGCGTTTGAATTCCTATAGAAAGGCTCCTAGAAACTCTAAATTAAACTAAGCTGACCCTTTTCACAACCTAAGTTATTTACAGTTCACAGGGTTTTGGAGAGTTCTAGTTTGCATGCAGTTGGAAATAGGGCCCCAGTTGGCAGAGGTGGCCCTATTTGCATCACACTACGTTGCTTTCCTTTGGTGTGCAGAAAGCTCTGAAATTCGAGCCAAAAGATGCTGTCCAGTTGTAAACATGCCTTTTTTCCCTCTGCAAATGGAAGGCTCCGGTAGGAATCAACCAGAGCTAGCTACTAGAAAGCAAATAACCAAGTCCTCTATAATTAAATGCATTCCTCAGAATAATAACTAAGCGCCAGGAAGGAAATCAAGAAACGCTCCCTCCCTCCCCAGCACTGCAGCTGATGGCTTTTGCACTTTTAACAAAAAGACCTGGCATTGATTACAGTGCTCAGTTTCCCCATCTTGCTCTTTTCCTGGAAAAGCAATTAAGTTAAGTATCTTTCGGTGCCTGGGGTCTGGTTAGTGTCAGAGTAAAATCAACAGCTAGTTCAAGTTTGTTCTCTCATCACCTTAACCGTGGTCCTGGCTTGGCACTGCTTTGTGTCATGGTAAGATAGGGAGATGCTGAAAGGGAGGTGCTTTTCCCAAGACCAATGAATTAGTGTGGGTAATAGATAGGAGACTCTCATCAAGCAAAGGAGAACAATTACTTTACCAAGATAAAAGCCTGCAATCATGGCTACTAAAACCTGGGGTGGATAAAATGAAGGACCAACTGGCTCATCCTATCTCAGGGGGTGGGGAGGGGTTTCCACTTAACTTGGGAAATAAGATACATATGATAAACACAGGAGGAAGATAGAAAACACAACCCCAAAGAAGAATTTGCCATCATACCTGATGTAGCAACACTCAATGAAACAACAGGTAGATTAAAGACTGTTGCATGGCTCGCTGACCAAGAACTTCAGAGATCTTGTACACAGAGGTATTCTGCTACAAACTCATTGTCCAGCGTTCTCTCGGAAGAAAGCCCTATGACATATTTTTTAGTAATATTAGGTAAATTTGAACAAATAAGTGTTACGTGAGTAGAGTATGTAGTGTGGATGGCAGAGTCTCTCTATTCCTGGGCATTATATATAATTGTACTCATTTTCTTCAAGCAAAATAATTTTAGACACATGATAGTTTGCAAAATGGAAATTTTAGAGTGCCAGGATTGTATAAAAAGTCATTAGGACATACACGAGGAAACTAAGGTAGTTGGCCAAAGCAAGTATTGACCCAAAGGATGGAAACTGAACCCTAAGTGTGAGAGGAAAATGAGTGTGAGCTGCATCTTTAACTTTTCTACTGAAGAGAAGTATGTGGGAATCAGATGTTTCTGAGACTGTATCAAGCTGGGTCACATGTTCTCTCAGATGGAAAGCTGGTCCTCCTCCCTGTGTTATGGAGGCTTCTGTCACTGCATGACAGGACAGTCATTTGCAAGCACATGAATAAAAAGTCAGTGCCAGGGAGTAAAGGCTTGTTTGTTTGGGCCAGAAATCCCTCCCAGCAAACTCACTCTATATCTGAGGACCGCAGGCAGGGCGAGTGCATGCTGTGTGGTGAATGGTAAAGGCAGACAGACAGCAAGCCAGTTTTCAGATGACAGGTTTATTACAGCTAGCACTAGAGCAGTACATTATCCAAAGCAAATGTACCCATAATTTAAACAAACTTGGTAGGCACATAAAAAATAAATACGTAGGCAGTGGTGGCATATGCCTTTAATCCCAACATTCAGGAGGCAGAGACAGGGGATCTCTGTGAGTTCTAAGACAGCAGGGTTACACAGTGATACTCTGTCTCAAACCCTCCTTCACAAAGAAAGCAACCAATAACAAACTAACAAACAAAAATTCCACAAAATCTGAAACAGATGAAATTAAATCTTTCACAATAATATTATTGTTTAGAATAGTTTAGGTGGCTAGAAATGGTACTTTTTCATGTATCTCACATATAATTTCCTTATTATTATATCATCTAGTGATAAGGTATTTTTGTCACAACTGGTAAAGCAATACTGATTATAAACTAACATTTATATATTATTCGTCTTCTTTGCTCTTGATGAATGTTTCTGTTTCTCTTCCTAAGTGTCATGTCCTCTCAGCTCCCACTATCACAGTTTCCTTGTTGTGATGACTTTGACACCGTGTGGATAGTGGTCAGGAATTACAAAGAAGATTGTTGCCATGGTCGGAATGTTGGTGCTCCCTCGTCCCAAATCCTAATTCTTAAAAGACGTGGTATTAACACAGCGGTTTTCAACCTGTGAGTCATGACCCTTTTCTTTGGGGGGTGGTTAATGACCATTGTAAAACACAGATATTTACATTATGATTCCTAGAAGTGGCAAATTACAGTTATGAAGTAGCAATGAGAATAATGTTATGGTTGGGCGTCACCACAATGTGAGGAATTGTATTAAGGGATGGCAGCATTAGGAAAGTTGAGAACCACTATATTAGTAGATGGGGCCTCGTGAGAGGTGACAAGACCATAAAAACTCCACTGTCATGATTAGGGCCAGGAACTGTAAAAGGGATACTAGAGAGAGCTAGGTGGTTCTTGCACTATGTGACAACATAGAACAGCCACCTAAGTAGCCACTCTGGTAGGAGCAAAAGGATTCTAAAAGAGAAACCTTTGTTACTCTGCTTTGGCTATCAGATTATTGATACAGTAGACTCCAGAGAATTGGAATATCTCCAGGATCTCATGCTGGGTTATGGGAAGCCCTGCTGACTGCCAGAAGAGCAAACAGACTCCCAGAAAGATATTACACATCTTTCTGAAAACTTGCAAGGACCAAAACAATGATGTCAGTAACAGAACCACACCAGGACCAGGACGGCTTGGTTGCACATACTTGCCCTCCATATAAAACCAAGGCTCATGTCAGTACCCAGAGCACAGATTTGGGGTCACCGGATCCAGTCATTCTTTTTTTAATATTTGCAGTCATATGCCCAAATTGGTTTATCTTTTAGAATAACTTGTCATAATTTCAAAATTATGTGCTGATTAAGGAAACTCATTCACTTGTGCTTCCTTGGCTCTGGGTGGTTTGTGTGCTCATTTCTATTTACTTTTTACATTTTTATTATGTTTTATTTAGTGTGTGGGCCCACATGCTGTCATATATGTATAGGTGTCAGAGAACAGGTTTTGATACTTGGGTTTTTCCTTTCATTGTGTGAGTTCTAACTGTTGTTCTCAAGTTTGGTGGCAAGCCCCTTGACCTGGTGAGCCATCTTACTGGCCCTCATGTTTCTTCTTTCTTATAGGGTCACACTATGTAGTTCAAGCCAGTCTCAAACTCACTGTGATCCTCATGATTCAATGCTCCCCTATACTGGTATTACAGGTGTTTGTGAGCACTCCCATCAACTTCTAATGAAATTCTTGCCACTAAAGTATTATATGAATAGAAAAGTTTAGTAAAATCAATGAAATGTGATTTATTTTATTTTTTAGTCTGGCAGAAATTTATGTAATGATTGATTACAGTCACAGATTTTACTATATTGATTCACACTAGAAAATTATAAAATTGTTATGAGAAATTATTATACCATATTTACTACATGAGTGTCACACTGCTTGATTACAAATAAATTTTTATTGTCTTTATATGTGTAGGGTATGTGTATATGTGTGTTTTTTTGTGCATGGAGGCTACCAGGTTGAAATTGAATATCATCCTTTATGGCTCTCCGGCTTATGGGAGACAGTGTCTCTCACTCACTGAACCACAGACTCATCAACTTATCTAGACTAACTGAGCAGCAAACCCTAGAAATCTTCCTGTCCCACTCTACAATTGCTAGGATGTCAAAGAGTTGCAGTTGATCTGTGAGCATGTGTATGTGTGTGTATGGGATGTCTTGACTATATTAATTGATGTGGAAAGGCTCAGTCCTTATTGGGAGGAGCCAATCCCTCTGGGTTTGTGTTCATGGATTGTGTATACAAGAGGAAATGCGTTGAGCAGTGACCAGGCTTGCATTCATTGTCTCTGTTCTTGACCGTGACTGCTCTTGTCTTGTTGCCTTGGCTGCCCTGCTAGATGGCTGGTAACTGGGAATTATGAACTAAAACAAATCTTTCCTGCCCCCATGGTGCTTTTCTGGGGTGGTGGGGGCAGAGTATTTTGACAGAACCACAGAAATGAAACCAGGACTTTCCTGACCGAACCATTTGTTTTAGTTATTTTTGTATTGCTGTGACTGTTGCACAAATAAAGAAAACTCAGGACCAGATCTCTGGGAAAATTGGAGATATTAGAGAGAGGAAACACCACAGTCAGATCACATCTTACCCAGCTATCTTCCAGCTTCCTCAGCCTTGCTTCTCCTGGCTTCTTCTGCCTGCTCTGTCTTTCTATGTTCGCCATAAATACCCTCTTTGCTCAGTTAAGGCATGGCCCCACCACTGCCTGCCTGGGAGCCTGGAACTCCTTCTGTAAACTAAAATGACCTCAAACTCAGATTGGATTAAGGGCGTAGGTCACTACTCCCAGGATACTCCCTGTGCTGGGATTAAAGGTGTGAGTTACCACTGTGTGATCCTCCTAGACTGACTGTGGGCAGATCCCTCTGATATCTCTGAATATTTTTATTATATTACAAAATATCCCACATGTGACTAACACTGCAATTAGGACAATTTATAGAAGAAAATGTTTAGTGTGGGGCTCACGGTTGCAGAGAACTCACGTCCAAGGTGTTCATGGTGGGGAACGTGGGAGCAGGCAGGCAGGCCACTGGAGCAACAGCTGAGAGCTTACCCCTGATCCATGAGCACCAAGCTGTCGTTTGTTTTTGCTCTTTGGGGCGCCCGCCACCCAGCTCCCAAATAAATTGCACGTGGAGTCATACTCTTACTTATTAAACGCCTGGCCTTAGCTTGGCTAACTTCTAGCCGGCTTTTCTTAACTTATTCCCTCTACTTTTTGCCTCTGGACTTCTACACTTCTCTATTTCTGTATATTTTTTCCTTTCCTTCTTATTCCATTGCCTGGCCGTAAAGCTGGGTGGCGGCCCCTTCCTTTCTTGTCCTTGACCCCTCTGTTCTTTCCTCTCTTCTCAGATTTTTCCTATTTATCCTCTCTGCCTGCCAAGCCTGCCTATCCTTTGTCCTGCCTCACTATTGACCATTCAGCGCTTTACTAGCCCACCAGGTGTTTTAGGCAGGTAAAATAACACAGCTTCACAGAGTTAAACAAATGCAACACAAAAGAATCTAACGTATCTTTGAATTACTAAACAAATGTTCCATAGCATAAACAAATGTAACATATCTTAAAATAATATTCTACAACACCAGGCAGAGAGACCTAACAGGAAATGGCATGGACTTTTGAAGCCTCAAGGTCCACGTCCATTGACACATCTCCTCCAACAAGGCTGCACCGCCTAATTCTTCTCAAACAGTTCCACCAAGTGGGAACCATACATTCAAATATATGAGCTGGATAGGGATTTTTGTTATGTAAACCACCATAGCAATTTCTTCCGTTTCCTCAGTTTCTAAAGGACAACAAATTTAGGTCATTTAAATGTAGTATTATCTTAAATGTAAATAAATTATGCTATGATTTTTTTTGTGTGTGGCATCAATCATATTGCCATTTTTGTCTTTAATTATGAATATTTGGAAAACATTCCTTTTGCTTTGAAAAAATATTGAGGTTAGGTATGGTGGTACATACCTTTAATTACAGTATTCAAGAGGTAGAGGCTCACAGATCTTTGTGAGTTCAAGGCTAGGCTGATCTGCAGAGTGAGTTCCAAGTAAGCAAGGCATGCATAGTAAGACCCTGTCTCAATAAAAAATAAAAAAATAAATAACTAAGATATTAACACTATACTAAAACCTTTGTTTTTTAGCTCACCCAACAAGTATTTTCTAAGAAATCATTATTATATTTTGACCTAATATTTTGTTAAAGTACTAGTATAGTGGAATCTAATATTTAATTTCAATGAATAATTCTATGACATTATCAAAGATTCAAGATTTCTATCTGATGATGGTCGAGAGCATTCAGATGGAGAAATCACTTGATACTCAAGCCATTTGACCTGAGTCGTATCTCCAGAACCTAGATAAGGGTAGAAGTAGAGAAACAGCTTCTCAGAGTTTTCTTCTGATCTCCACATGCTCACAGCAGCATGTACGAACCCCCCAAACAAATCTTACACATGTATGTGAGCACACAGACAAATAATAACTTTATTTAAAGATTATCTTTGTAATGAATGTGTTTTTGAATGTTTTAGAAGTTCTTTAAAACAAAAGATAAATAATTGAGCAGCAAATTTATATAATTCAATTAAAGCTAAAGAAAAATACACGGTTTAAAAAGACCATGAGTGTGTGTGTGTGTGTGTGTGTGTGTGTGTGTGTGTGTGTGTGTGTGTGGCCGTGATGGCGGGGGCATGTAAGCTATAGCATGTGGGTTCAAATCAGAGGACAAATCAGAGATGAACAAGTGCTTGCCCTCTGCCTTGGATACAGCAGGGTGTCTTCTTGTTTTCCAGTGGATGTAGCTGGCCCGCGAGCTTCCCTACCTTCCATCTCTCTGCAGAAGTAATAGATTACAAGTGCCGGAGTGGAGCCACCTTTTTGAAAATCCAAGCTCACATCCTCATACTCGAATCTCAAATATTTCTTTCACCTGATGAGGTATTTCTTCAGCCTGAATATATATTTTTTTAAATTTAGAGTTAATTTTTTTTCTAATGTTAGAAAAATAAATAGATTTTATTCACAACCATTTGGTCGCTTTTTGGGGTAAGCTATTTTTTTCTCTCTTTTTTTTTCTGTAAAGTATCTTTTAAAGTCATTTCCTCATGATTTTCTGATAAAATCTCAGTAATCAAACAATTAAAAATTTAAAAAAAATATTTTTTATACCTAAGTACCAAACAAATATATAGCTGGGTAGAGCTATAGAGTCTTTGAAGAGATATTTTAAAAATTGTTACAATAATTCCATTCAGATACCAGAAGAACTAATTTCAACAACTATTTTGATTGGTTAGAAGAGAATTCTTATCATTTTTACAATGTATTAATGTATTTGCTGGAAAGTCTCTTAATTTTTTCACTGATTATATATTTATTTTGAGACTATTATTTATTGTTTCCCTCTTCCCGTTCTTCTCCCCAAGTCTTCCATTCTTCAAACACATGGCCTCATTTTTATTTATATAATTTTCACAACGTAGAAACAGCCTTGTGATTATGCTCAAATCCAATGTTTTAGAAATATAAACCAATGCTATCCGGTATGCTCTAAAATATTGGAATATGACTATTACACCTGCTCATTGTAGGAACAAAAATGACGGAAACATCTCATTTGGTTTACCCCACTTCCTCTTTGTTAGGTCCATCATGTGCGTATGTGTACCGGAAATGACGCTAGTGACAATCGTGGGCACTGTAGAGGAGCAATTATATCTTGTATAACGCAAAGGTAAAATGGAATGCTACTGAAATTGAAAAGTTAAAAAATAAATACATAGTTTCACATTGATTATTTAAAAATGTAAAAAGCCAAACGTAAATTTTAAAAATTCAGAACCTTTATCAGACAATGTCTAATTGTCTAATAAAGGCTAATTATTAATTATTAGTTATAAATGACTTGTGACTTCTTTTCTCCCTCTCTTTTTTCCTTCCTTTCTTTCCTGAGATAGGCTCTCACTACATAGTTCCAGCTGTTCTGGAACTCACTCTATAGACTAGGCTGGCCTTGAACTCACAGAGATCTGCCTTTCTCTGCCTCCAAAGTGCTGAGATTAAAGGCATGTTCTACTACACTCAGCTATGAAGGTCTGCTACTTCCAAGGTCGAAGTCTACGGAAGTGAATCTCCAATTATTTATTTAGGGTGTACAGATAACAGAGATAATGCACATGCATATATATTTTTTTTTTTTGGTCTCAATAATCTCTGTAGAGCATCTTTTAGGTGGAAAAATCAAGAAAAATAGAAAAAAGGAAGGAAGGAGTGAGGGAAGGAAGGAAGGAGGGAGGGAGGGAGGGAGGGAGGGCGGGCGGAACGGAAGGAGCCTAAGAAATATGTATCTACACGGAATGGCAGCAATTGATTGAGCTTGTTGGGAGCGAACTCCCTCATGTTCACAGAACTCCTAGTAAGGCAGAGAGTATGATGGACACTGCGGTCCTGAGCTGTCAGTGATGACAAATAGATGACTCTGAAGAAAGAGGGTGTGAACCCTTTTTCAGGAGGTTCCAGTGACTAGGGCCATACACAGGCAAGTTGCCTCCTGAGGCTCTTTTTGGGCTCAGGCTCTTTTTCCCTTGGAGAGCCAGAGATCGAGGTTGGAGGTGGGAGAATTATAAATCTGCTTGATTTAGGAGTCTACTTTGGGTTCCAGATCACAGGAATCAAAATTGCCATACCAGAACTGGGTAACTAGATTCCTTTTATTTTAGATTTAAAAACTATCAGGTGTTAAAATTTATCTCATTTTTATTACAGTGGTGAAGTGGGTGGTTTTGTATTTTGTCCCAAATTCTAGCCAGCAGTTTCATTCTGGCCTTAGAGATAAGCACAGTCATTTGGCAGTTTCTCTATTGACTAATTCATGACTCACTTTTACTCTATTTATGGATTTCTGCCCTTCTTATTCCCAGAGAAGATTTGAGGCAGTTTACAGTAAAAACAATATATTTGGGCACTTTCAAAATCAGGGCAAAACAAGGGATTGTATTAGGAATAGAACAGCCATTATTTCCAGAGAGATAACAGCCCGGTCCCACCATGTCTTTTTTATAAGATTGATTGACAACTTTTGCCCTAGGTGTTCCAATTTCAATCAATAGCCTGTAAGCAGCACAGATGGGATTATCTTACATTTAAGACGGAGATGCAGATCAAATTATCTGCACACTGTAAGAATTCACCCATGCTTGAAGCACTATTTCTAAACATAAATGAATAGCCAAAGTCAAAATAGAGGAAAGTAACATGACAAATTTCAAATTAATCTCTCTCAAATACCCAGCATTTTCACATATTTAATGTACTTAATGCACAGGTGCTATAAGCAAGAATAATCAGAAAACAACATTGGATCTGAACCGATATAATTAAAATTGTTTGATGCTACCATGCAAGTCATGTAAGATGTACTTAATTCACTGGTTTATTCTGAGTCCTCAGGCTATTACTTAATAGTATTTCAAAGATAGGCTTTATATTTAGAAGTCATCTCCTCAAATATTCTTCTGTAATCAATCAAATGAAGGGTTTGGGCTGGAATGGTCCTTTATATAGTGTGCTTCTTAGTAACTCAATGCTTTCTCTCTCTTTACCACCACACAAGAAACCTATTTTGTTTACTAGCCTGGAAACTTTCTGCTGTGTCCCAGACTCCAGTGTTAGGCACGTTTATAATTCTCTAATCCACAGGCTCCCACCCTGCAGCCCTCACAGGCCACCAGCAGGAGGGTCTCCTGACTGTTCTGTTCAGCACCCACTCATGTGGTTTATGCATGAAGGTGCCATTAAAAGGACGCTAATACAGCCACACAGGTGAATGGAGGGAAGAGAAAAGGAACAGAGAAAGACATAAATAGAAAAATTGCAGCTCACATATAGTGACAACAAGGTCTGGTTATAATCGAGTCCCTCCAGAGACGTAAGCAGTAGAGTCAAGTGGTTAACGCAGACAAAATAATCAAAGGTTGGCTTCCCTCCATCTTTTCCTTTATATTCTAGTGAGGCCTTTGCAGAGAGCTAGCTCACTTAATGCCTTCTTGGAAATTCTTTTCTTTTAGAGGAAGTACTTTATAGAATTGTTTCATAGGATTTTTTTTCCCTCTTGGGAGATATAGTGCTGGTTAGGGGAAAATGTGATGAGATGGTTTTTGTATGGATCCCATGTTGCCTTCATAATCTTCACCTTTTCCTAATTCACCCACTAATGTAGTTTTTCTGGTGTGTGCTTGTGAATGTGCACCTATATATGTGGAAGCCAGAAGCTGAAATCAGGTCTCTTTGTCAATTGTTAACCCCTCTGCTGTTTTGAGGTAGTGTTTCTCACTGAGCCATTAGCTCACTGCCTTGGCTACTCTGGCTGGTGGGGATGGCCTCCCCAGCTCTGGACTGCAGTGTACACTGCTGTGTGTGGCTTTTAATCCGAGTGCTAGGGATCTAAACTCACATCTCCATACTCACAGTGCAAGCACTTCATTAATGAATCCATCTCCCCTGCACCCCCCTCCTCCACTGGGGCCGGGGAAGGGGAGGTGTTTTATTATGATGTGAGATCTTGTCCTGTGTAGCCAAGGTTGGCCTTGAACCCATGATCCTCCTGCCCTAGCCACTGAAGAGTTGGATCTTGGGTGTGCAGCAGTGTAGGTTCCCACTTACTAATTTGAAAGTATCAAGTTACCTTATTATATAGTTTTATAAATACCGACTAGGATGACTTATGGAACATGTGTAATTGAATGTCAGGTAATAGTCAACAAACATTTTGTGAAACAATTCCAGTGCCTGGATGATGCATAACCATATTTTTCTTTCCCCGATTCCTTTGAAATTTCTTTTCTGAAGTTTAAGAGACAATTTCAACCCACCGGTCTTTTCTGATAGAAAGTGATGCTAATACTTGTGCCAAACAACTTTTAGTAAAACTAACAACAGAATTTTAAATGGCTGATAATCAGTGTGTCAAAGATTATAAAAAGTTTGTCCAGATCCAAATAGATTAGAATCTTAGGCAAATATGCCCAGAAATTTCTGGTATTTTCTCTGTGTGGCTTGAAATATCTCCCTCTCTTTAGATCCATTTTCAGTGATTTCAGAGAGTCGGGCAAAGATGTAGTTTATCAGCCAGCATTCTAATTACCTGCAAAGTCAGTAACTTAATGTGTAATAGTAAGGTTTTTTGGTGTTGGGCAGCTAGAGGTTTAGACTTATAGACTTGTTATTTTAGACTTTTTAGCCACCCGCTGTTGAGTAGTTTTTTAGAAATGACTTAAATATTTATATTAATTTTATGTTGTTTGGCTTATGGTTTACGTATATTGTTAGTGAGTTTTTATATTTTAATTTAATTTTTTTATTAATTTGTTTGTTATGTGGCTTACATTACATGATGCTCCAAAAGTCTAGATCTTGCTTTGGCAGCAGCCACTTCTACCTCAGGCCATCCCTGGAATGAATCATGTGAATGGATGTGTGAAAGGAAAGGTATCAGGACCCCCAAGACCAAGTTATCAACACAAAGATTTATCCCTCCCCCAAGAGAGGGCAGGGAATGAGAGACAAAGACAGGAGATAGAGGATGAGAGAGAGGGCAAGAACAAATGAGAGGGGGCAGGGGTATTTGTCCAGGAGAGACAAAGGACAGCCACTGGATAGAGAGGAGACAGACGTGGCTCATAGGCACATGGAGGTTTATAAAAGGGGGAACCCCATATTACGATGAGGTGTTGAATTTTAACTGGGTATGTTAATTAGGTGAGCCAAAGGGAGCTTTTGATTGCTGGACTTCAACACCTTGATAGCTGGACCTTCCTAATCAGCCTCAGGAGGAGGAAGTGGCCAAAAAAGGAAACAGAGCTCTGAGGCTAGCTTTGGGAATGTAATTTAACAGTTTTCAGCAAGGCAGAGGGAATGGGGGAGAAGGGCTAGGTCCGGCAGAGCCACATGTTTGATGGGCCAGTGAAGTGAGCTCTGCTAGAGTGACTGAGACTCTATCATTACCTGGGAAAAAAGGGATTTAAGAAAGGATTTGATTATGGTGAAGAAGCCATCGCATCAGCAACTTTGAGGCAGCTGGTTACGTAGTATCCCTCATCAGGAAGCAGAGATGAATGCTAATATATTCAGCTCACTTTCTCATTTTTATTAAGTCTGGACCCCAGCCCTTAGTCAGGTCCATAGTTAGGATGGGTCTCTCCCTTTAACACAGTTTAGAGACTCCCTCAAAGGTATCCACAGAGGCCTGCCTCCTAGATGAGTCTAGATTTTGTCATTTTGTGACTCAGTAGTAACCATCGCAAAGGTCAACAGGAAAGGCAGGATGCAGAGCCAGAAGTGTCAAAGTGTACATTTTCCCAGCAGGCACAGATTGTAATAAACCTCCCCAAATTTTGAAAGATTCCCTCACACAGTTGTTAAGCACCATTGGATAGTATTTTGAACATTTCAAAATAAACTGTTTCAGTGAAGCTGAAATGTACTAATTTTGAATACTTAGCCATCTGGAGCATTAGATGCTTAATTACAGCTGAAAACATGAATGAACAGTGCCAGGCAGTTCTTCCCAGTGAGTCTAAATGTGTTTGTCTTTATTCTCAGAAGAGAAAACAACAAAAAAAGAAGGGGCTGGGGGGGATGTTTTTGCTCTTTTCTCTTTCTATAGGGCACGTATCAAAAACCTGAAGCCATGCCAAGATCCTTGTATAAACCATAAACTGTAAATATAAGTCTATCTGTTATGTTTAAAAAAAAAAAATGAAGCAAAACAATGGCCATTGGTAACACTGTCTTCCTACGTCATCTCCCTTTAATGTCAGTTCCCTTGAAAATTATAAGTTTTCTGATTTGCTTGGAACATGTTCCTCCCTGCTCGATCTGGGCTATACTCTCAGCAACTGGCCACAACCATAAAAGATTAAAAAAAAAAATGATGGTTCCATTTTTTATTTTGAGTAATAAAATTTGTTTCTTATTGTTGAGCTAAAACCTTTAAGAGTCTTCTAAAAAGCCATCAGACAAAATACCATACTTAAGCTTTTGTAACATTCATATGATTACAGACTTCAAAAATTTCTTGTGTATGTTAGATAGTAAAAGCCAACTAGGTAAACACTATTGATAAAACTATTTAACATAAAGTTATGTTCCACCTCCCCAAGGTTCTGCAGTCTCTGCATGTGTGACTTAAGACCCTCCGTGCCGTCAAAGAATTTGTACTCTGTTGGGAAGCCAAGAAGAATGATATGTAACAGTCAATTGTCTCTCAGTTCTAAGGTAACCTTTCTTTTATACTATTTAATCGGGTCCATTTCTGCCTTTATTTAGTGTCTCTCATGATACACGGCTTCTATCTTTCCGAACACTTAGCACTGTTGGGGATTGTATATTGGCATCTTAGTTATTGCATATATCAGGCAGCTCACAAGCATCTGTAGCTCTTGTTCTAGGGGATCTGGGAGGCATATGTGGACATTGGCACTGTGTGCACATGATTTATTCAAACTGAAGCACACTCATATACATACACATGAACACAAAGAGTAAGTCTTTAAAATCATTTTCAGTGTGCCATGGCCTGTGGTCCAATGTTTCCGTGTGTCATTTCTACTTCTGAACAGGAGTTGGTAGAAACTATTGCTGAACTTCATGGAGGTGACTAGGGATTAGTAGGTGATGGGACTGAATAAGGTTTTCCTTGGGAATTGGATCCGGTTCTATCTTGCTTTAGGATCAATGATTTTCTCTTTCAAGGAAAAACAAATGAAAATAATGCCCATGGCCTATTTTTGCTTCTGGTGGATTTAATTTTATTTTCCTTAGGTCTTGTGCATGAGAACACTCTAGGTCAGATAGTCATTCATTAATCTAATAAGTCAGTAATTACTGAGATTTTCGGGGTTTTGATATGAAAACATTTACTCATCCACTTTGTCATTAAACAACTTCTGGGCACTCATTTATGTGCCAAGTGCTGTTTCAGAAGGTTATAGTTTGTCAGTAAGTAATACCCACAGGTCCCTGCTCTCCAGAAGCACACATGCTAGATAATAAGCTACAACCCCCAGATGAGGGCTTTACGTTAAGCTACAGAAGGCATTCGATGAATCAGAAAAAGGCAGGAAAGGTTGAAGGGCGTGGCCAGGAGGGTCAAGGGAGAAGCAGTTTCAAACCTAAACAGGAAGTTGAGATGAAGCCTCAGGGCAAAGGTGACATTGGACAAAGTGCACCACGTGGGCTCTCGGGAGCAGCATGGCTCACACCCAAAAAAACAGCTGGTGGAAGGACCTTAGGGTGAAAAGAGGGTCAAAGGGCTGCTTTCTAGGTCCTCACAATTCTGGGGTGAAAAAGTTAAGCAAAGAAACAAAGTGATTGTGGATAATTATAGTTAAGAGTAAAAACGCATTGGGAAGTTGTGCGTGGCTGACCAAGTGCCACCGCTGAGCAACTCAGACCACAGGTGGATGACATTATCTCGTTGAGGATGACGTTATTCTTTTTCCAAAACTAAGGAATTTTCTTTTTCCAGACAGCCTGATCATTGGCAAAATCCAAGAAGCCAAACAATGGAATATAGATATGTGGGAAACAGACGCTCTGCTAATGTAGTGGTTGGGGCTGTGGAGATAGGCTGGGGCCAGACTGTAAAGAGCCTTGCTGACCGCCACGGGAAAAATCTCACTGCTTGAATTTGATGAAAGAACGTAGAAAGGAGCTGCAATGTATTCTGTACTTAAGAACATTGAAGTCCAAACCACTTAAGAAATTTCTATGGTAATAGAAGTAGTAAGTGGTACAGACAGGGTTTAAGCCCAAGCTAGTCTGGCTTCAGAAGCCAGGAGTGTATGAAAGTCCCCACTACTTTAACATACTTGCAATGGGCAAGTCGTGAAGTCGGGAACTGTGTTTGTTTAAGGGAGATGGGGTGTCTCCTTGTCTTTTAGAAACCTAAACTCCACTCTGTCTGCCACTCTGCTTTTCCAAGGACTCCAGAGTGCCAGCTATTTACAAACGTTGTCGTCAAAGTTGTCAGGGCTCATATTTCTCATTTTAAAAACTGAGAATATGCTGTCACAATGACTTCCTTGAACTCACCCAGCAAGTCAACCCCAGACCTGAATCAACGAGATTACAAAGTAAAAATAAAGCTACACTATAAATGTACACACTCAGCAGGAATATGTTAGGTCCTATTTTTAGGACCCAGCATGACATGTAAAAGCAATTATGCTGAACAGACTCAAGTTTAGTATTTAGACTTAGAGGTGTATTAAAATTAGATGAATAAATATCGTATTAATGGTGCAGTATAATCACAGATGGTTTTCTTTTTCTGTTCTGGAAAGGTAAATGCAGAAGCTGAGGCAATAATAGACTTTCTTGCAGGGATATTTCATGTCAGGACTGTTAAGGGAAAGAAATATATTGCCCCAAAAGTCAGTCTTTTTGTTATGTTAATATCAGCAGGAATGTACATAACGGATATCCACACATTCAAAGTAAGACCTCCAATATTTATCTCAGTCTATTTTTTTAAATATTTATTTTCATTTTACATGTATGAGTTTTTATATATATATATGTATATATATGTATGTATATGTGTGTGTGTGTGTATGTCTGTGCACCACGCATGTACAGTACCCATGGAAGTCAGAAAGGGTGGTCTGATCCTCTGGAACTAGAGTTGCCATTGTTTATGAGCCTACGTATGGGTGCTGGGAACTGAACTCTGGTCCTCTGCAAGAAGTGTTCTTAACCCCTGGGACATCTCTCCAGCCCATCACCCCTACTACCTTTTCTTTTTTTCTTTGAATGCATGTGCATGCTCTATCAAAAGATTTCTAAAAAGAATCAAGGTTTCAGATTTACACCCTTTGCTTGAGAGGATGATTATGTTAGGCACAGTCAGAGAAAGACCAGTGGTATTGTGGACCTATGGGCTAGTATATTATTTAGGGCAGATAAACTGAGATTAAAAAAAAAATTCAATGCTCACCTGAATAGTAAGATGTGCATCTTTTGTTGTTGTTTGTTGGTTTTTTAGTCTAATATCCAGGGTGGGAATTTGGTTTTTGTGAGCACTTCACCAGGCACCCATTTGAAAAATCAAGGATGCTGATTACCAGGACAGCTTGAAGGAGGGCCTTCCAGGCCCTCCTGATGCTGCCATCATAGTCAACCTGAACTGGGGAGGAATGTGCAAAATTTCTTTTTAAATTTTAAAATCACTAATAGCCCAGGTCTGGAAGTGGCACATACCCTATCTACTAATGTACCAAAGAAGCAATATCTGCAGTAGCTACTGTAATGTGAACGTATATCCCTAGAAAGAGAATGTATTGCCGTGGGTGGCTACAACTGTTACTGGTAACCTTTTTGTTTGTTTTGTTATTTGGTGTTAGAAAAATTATTATCAAAGGGGAAATATAAATCTCACATTATTTACTACAGGTCCTATGTACTAGATTGTCACACTTAATGAAACCTTAAACCACATGGTTGTTCTTGACTGACATTTCCTACCATGTTAGCTTTCCTATACCTTGAATGAGATTTTTCATGGATACGGAACATCCAAATTCAGATGATAGCAGCTTGGAATTATCTATTGGAACTGTCATTTAGCCCCACCTCCAAGTTTCTGATTGGTAGGTCTATAATTAAACCAGAGAGTTTTCTTTTTTTCTTTTTTTTTTTTTTTAAACAAGATTCAGGAGACACTGACTGTTCTGGTTGAGGATCACAGTGCCTGAGGATTTGCTAAGCTGTTGACCCTTTCTCTCCTTACTTTATTTCCCCCGTTATTGCAAGGTAAACTTCCTCTGAACCCAAGAGAACTTGGAAGATATCTGCTTCCTTCGGTCCCCAAAGTGGAAAACCTTCAGAGCTGGTAAATGCTTTTCTATCATGCCTTCCTTCAGAACTGTGTTCTTCAGTCAGAGTTAAATGGCAGAGAAACTGAGTGTTGGTCTGTTGCCTTTCCAAAGAGAAGCTTCCTTCTGTTAGCCTAGTCCATTTGCTTGCATTTTCTTGTTACCGTTTTGGAATTTAGGCTTTCCTGTTTAAATGTCTGGCTTCCATGTGATATTTAAACAGTCTTTCTTGAAGCCCGCTGGGTGCTCCTGTCCTCTCGGGGAAGGTAGCATCTTTCTGGCAGCTCTGCCTTTTCTATCAAGCATCTAGCTTCTAAGCTTCTTTATGATTTTATGAAATGTTGGAAAACTAGTAACAGGACAGTCTTGGGGGTACATAGAGGTGTGTGGATGAATATGTTTATGATTTAACTTCTCGGCTTCATTATTTGATAAGTTGTGCTTTTTTAGTTGGATACTACAAGTTGCCTGTGCAACCCCCGGTTTATCCATATTTATGATTGTTAAATGTTTTTTTTTCTTCTCAAATGGTTACCTCAAGGCAAAAGGATTCTTTGTGAACCAATTTATATTCTTTGACCCAATTTGTCCACTTCTTTTGGAGATTCACTGTAAGCACTATAGGTGCTCATGTGCCTGGGGCAAGAGCGTACAAAATAGATTTCATACTGCAGCTTCAAGTCTTATGGGTAATTAACTCAGCATGCTTCAGCTGGATTTGTACCAAGTGCTTGTTTGCCCGTGTGGAGAAAAATAATACATTGTTGCTCTCATCAGCATCTCAAAAATACTTTGCAAACATTAATTAATGCTTATCTCACGTCCCATCATCCCCTATTTCCAGATGAGGAAACTGAGTGTTTGGAGTCAACAAAGCAATTTACTGCTGTTTTTCTGCTGGGCTCAGTAGAGTGCAGAACACAACATGGGATGTTACCCTTTAACCTTGGGGTCATATTCTTTGTTGCTGAGGTAGCAGCTGACAGACACCACATCAAGTGGAATCCTTGCCTTAACCTCTACTGAAAATGATGAGTGAAAAAGCAGAAATATAGGAAAGATGTGTGGCTGAGCTTTATATGGATAAACTCAAAATACTGTGTGTGTGTGAGCGTGCATGTGTATGCATACTTATGTGTATGCTTCTGAGAATGCATCTCATTGCTGAAACTGAACAATCTTGCTCAGGCAAGATTAACTTAAAAATGAGTTAATTTGCTAGCAGGGCGTGGTGGAAAAGTCTTTCATTTCAGCAGTTGGGAGGGAGGCAGAGGCACTGGGTCTCTGTGAATTCCAGGCCAGCCTGGTCCTCATAGTGAGCTGCAGGCCAACTAGGGCTGTCTCAATCGAAAGGTTAAATTGTTCTGTGGAGAGAATGACCACTGGATGACTGCTGTGAGAGGGAAAAGTTATATCCCTTCCTTCCTTCCTTGGGTCAAGTCATGAGATACCAAGAAACAGAAGTTCATGTAGCACCCAGGGAAAGACTTACACCTCAGATCAGCTTCCCAAAGGACTAGGAGTTTCTCAGGTCTGTAGCTGAGTTGTGACTGAACCCAACTCACAGCAGGTGTTCCCCACAGCCAGCAGCTGCATGGTCTGGGCTGTTCATTGCCTGCAAATCAGCCCTAATGTCTGGTCTAGAAGAGGCCTCAGTGGCAGCACAGAGGGGGTTCTAGCTCCTTTCAGTGTGGGCCCAACCTCTTAGGCCAATAGGTCCTTTTTTCATGGAGACCCAGAAACCTGCTCATGTGGCTCCCATAGTTTCAGTCCCAGGAATGGTCGGGTGCTAGAGTCTGGCTTAAGCCCTCCACACAGTGTACCCAATCTATGCTTCCTAGTCTTGGTTCTCAAGACTCAGGCCTTTAGTGCTGGTATTCTATAATAGCAGTGCTGGGAATGATTTTATTTGCTTTAATTGAGATGTTTTAAAGATGACAAAGAAATTACTGAATATTGAAACTCAGAATTAAAGACTAAGCAGTTGTAGAAGGTACTGACATAAGCATAGTTTACGTCAGTTAACATTTTAGATGCCTGTATATAAATGCACAGGCTTCTGCTCTACTAAAGCCTGATCCTTTTGCTTTTCTCTCTGACTTGGGTTTTCCCTTCTGCAGCCCTGGTTGTCCTTGTTTGACAAACTGACGCTGTGTTTTAACTACTTCCATATTATCCTTTAGTTTTCATATAACTGCATTCATCACAATTATCTAGAAATCATTATCATCACACACACACACACACACACACACACACACACACACACACACACACACACATACATATTTTTCCCCCTGCTCCCTAAGTCTCAAGGGGTGCAGATCTTACAAGTCTTGGATGGGCCTACATGACTGTGTTTTTAACAGACCTGTCTAGGTTATGTTAAAATATGAGAAATGGTACTATGGTACTTTCATTTTGCATTGGAAGCATGACTCTGTGAAATGCTGTTTTTGGGATCCATCATATAAGCCCTAGAAACAAGCTTTGGTTGCTTACCTTCTCTCAAAGCTGCTTTGTAGCTCCATGTCCTGCCTAGCCTAGGATCTGTTTATATGCCGATGTTTCACTTCAGCCTAGGGGGAAAAGAATCTTCACCCAGAAGGAGATATGACTTTTAGATAGAGGTTCTAATTAAAAAGAAAAATCTTTATTGCGCCCGGTTATCAATAATACTATTAAGAACCCTAGGGGAGTACTTTTATTGTTTTAACAGTATGAATGACATGCTTCGGATAGTTCAGATTTTAGGAAATTATTAGTTATCATCAGTCAGAAAGAAGATGTCACCAGCTTATGCTATGTAATCACTGAATATTTAAACTCAGAATTGAAAACTAGGTGTGTTGTATAGGGTAATGGCATAAGCATAGTTTACATTCACTTAACATTTAAGATGTCTGTATATAATGTACATACATATATTCAGTGTGGGCTATTCATCAGCTTCCTACTGACAAATTCCTGGCTACATACATACAATGGCAGTCCACAGTTAAGCAATTCAGTTCTTATTATTATCATCTGACTCCTTCTGTTTCCATTGTTCTTTATCAAAGTTCACCATTTATAATTACCACTTGTAATCCAGGTCTGTATTTTACTATCATCTTCTAGCTCTTTAATTCTGAGAAACTTTCAAGCAGTAACAAGAAAGGTCAGCTCAGTGGTAATGTTCAGAGGCTGCTAATGCCACACCCTACAGACATCACATGTCCTCAAACTGTGGTGTATCTACATGTCAAATCAAGTTCATGCTTTCCCCCACCCTCTTTGAGACAGAGTTTTACTGTGAGTCCAAACTGGCCTGGAATTATTGACACTCTTTTCTTAGACCCACAAATGTTGGGATTATAGGCATGTACCCCTAGGCCTGGTCCTCACTGCTGTTGATAAGCAGCGTTTTATCAAAACATGGCCAAGCAAGTTTGTTTATGCACTGTCTGTATTTGTTTCCATGTTTTGAAAGCAGAGCTCAGTAACTGCAAAATAGATTCCCTGACCCAAACGCTCACAGAATTTGCTCTCTAGTTCCTTACGGACATAATTGGCCCATTTACCCTGTGCTATAGTGTGGACTTTTTCTGTTGTCCCTCTTGGCTTTATAAACACGGGAGCAGGTGTCAGATGGGATCCCATGTGACACAACATCTCCTCTCTCCTTCTTGGAGGATTGGGGTCATTTACTAGCTGTGCACTTTGCTGAACGCCATTGGGTGTCAATGCAGGGGAGCTGCCTTTAAAGTTCAGCACTGCTTTCGTGTCTTTCCTCATCTTTGCTCTTTGCTACAAAGAAACAAGTATGTTCCACTTAGTTTTCCAGGTAGGAAAACCTACCGTAACCTACCGTAACCTACCGTTGCTAGTATTTTGAAAGGGATATCTTGCCAGGCTGTTCTCTTTTGGGCTGTGAGATAGGTTAGTATGACCTTAGGTCTGAGTACTTTTTGAAAAAACAAATAAATTTAAAAACTGACACGTGAGGAGATAAAAAGTGTTATACTTAGGAAAAAAAATATAGAACTCAGTGTTTTAACATGCTTCATCTCCACAAGGAAACTTAAGCTCGGTGTAATTTCCAGACTACCTAACACACATTCTGAAGACTAGCCATGGGGCTTGGTCCTGGTCTCAGTCAAGCCCTTGCTTCCTGCTACTTGTTCCAAAATCAAATCCCTTTCAGTAGATGTAGGCTGAAAATTCTATCCTCACAGCCACAGTTTTGCTCACCTAGTTGAAACACTATTAATTTGTGGCACAGAGTCTATGTTCACCACCACTCCAATGAGTGGAACCGCTGTCTACTGCCTTGTGAGATGGCTGGATTATTTAAGATGCAAATGCAGAGAAGCAATACATCCTGAGCAAGACACCCCACTAATTAACATGTCTCTGGCTTATCATTGCCCTGCTTTGTGTTTTATCCGATTGCCAGTTTTGTTAAGACTAAGGAAGAGTTTTGTTGCATGCAGAGCATGCGGTGTTTATGTTCTTGTATAAACCTGGTATGTTAGTTATATATAAGCCAGAAGTGCAGTTTCCTCCCTGTCTTCCTGCCTGCGTTGGGTGATACTTGGCTGAAATTCTGTCTGGCATGTCATCAGTAGGCTGAACTCACTATACATACACCTGGGCAAAGCTCTTCCATTTGCTCAGACTGTTGTTTGATGGCTGTGGACTTACATTATTGATAGCCTAGCTTTCTCTCAAGTGGTGCTCACTTACAGTCACACCTGCAAGCACAGAACCAGAGGGAAACATCTGAAGCCACTAATGCCATCAGTGGGCCTGGGGAAGCTTGTCACCACTGTGTTTTGAGCCAGTTGGTCCCCATTCAGGCCTGAGAGACTCTGTAGACATTTATGAGTTTTAAAATGAATGCTTTCTGGGACGATGCAGTCAGAAAGCCTCACACGAGCCCTGAAACTGCGTTCTTGAAATGACTTCAGATGGTACTCTGGAAGCCCAGGCACCTGGAACAATAAACAAGCAGGTGCGTAATGGACTGCACACAGCCTCTGACTCAGGGTAGGTAGTAGGAAATTAGGAACACAACAGAGGAATTTGGCTGTGCTTAGAGATTAGAAGTCCATCCAGAGTCTTCCTACAAGCGAGTTTGTGCTTCAGGAAGCAGAACTCTAATTTGTATTGACGTTCTGTGATGTATCTGTAGGTGTTAGAGAGCAGGTACCTGCCTGGATCAGGACAGCAGTGACCAAAGGCAGTGGCTGTTTTCCTTCTTTCTTTTCTCTCTCTCTCTCCTGCCGTCTTTGAGAGAAGTCCTAGCATGTTAATCAGGAATAGCAGGTGCCTGTAGGAATCTGATGTTTTTCTCATTATAGTCCACACCTGTGCAGACACCAAGGCTCTAGCGCATGCGCTTGTTGAACACTGATTGCTGTCAATTCTCTTTCAGTTTAATGGCTTTGAACGCTGTCCCCCGCCCCTCCCTCCCCCCCAGGGTTGGACCTGGCTTTTACCAACTCTAGGTCAATATATCTGGTGGTTTTGAAAATAGTCAAGTTGGGAGTATTTATAAGTCTGTTCCTTTAAGGACCCACTGTTAAACATTTACGTAGAACTTTAGTTGAAATGATGTTGGAAATGATGCTCCTTCAGTGATCTGACATGTGTGGTTCATTTGTTGGTTTGTTTTTGTATTAGCAAATGCCATAAGCCAAGCACTATGGACAAAATAAACAAATAAACAATAAAAGTAAATATATAAATAAAATAGGTCCTACCCCTTTAAAAATCACAGACATACAATTTGCAAGTTTGACTGTTAAACACACACAGTTTGCTGCTTTTGTTTTTCCTATAGGTATCATGTTGTGCAACTGTCTCATATTTTAAATCTAACACATTATATTATCCTGAAGCAAAATTCAACATACCACAGCTCTCTCCTCTCCAGGCTGCTAACCACACATCTATTCCCATTTCTTTAGATTAGCCTGTGTGTGGACATTGCATAGATAGATTCATATAGTTGATGTCTCTGTTTTGTATCTATCATTATTGGGCAGAACATTTCCAAGAAATCTTCATACTCAAGCACATATCAGGACCTTATTTCTGCATTTTAGAGATATATTTTTTCATGTCAATTTTGAGTTCACAGCAAAATCAGGAGGAAATTATAGATATAAATTGAGTGTACCTTGACCACAAATATGCATATTTTCCTTACAGTTTATTGACTTACAAAGGTATGTCATAAGTACTCAAAGGATGTCCTTTACCTCAGAGATGATTCTATCAGGATCCTTGTATGAGTTTAGGCAACAGGGAAATGACATGCACCCATCATTACACTATTGTGTGGATCTGCTGCACTGAAAGTCCTCTGTGTCTTCCCCCTCCCATCTTAGATTTCTATCTGAGACCCTTCTAAGAGAAGGCAGATCAACTATAGGAAAGCAGGGAAATGTAATGACATCCACACATGTTTTCTTTTTCCTGTTAATCTGAGTTAGGAAAGAAAGTAGTAAGAAAGTTTCACCTTCTGTTATCCATCCACAGCAGACAGAGTTCTGACTTTTGTAAATCTTGTCCTTTTTGGTTTAAAAGCTATATTTGTTTATTCATTTATTTTAAAGCTAGGGTCACATGTAGCTTAGGCTGACCTTGAACTCATGGGCTTTTGATCCTCTTGTCTCTGAGAACTTTAGTGTTCTGAAGTTCCTGATGAGCACTGCCACACCATCTTTATTTCAGCTTTCTCGGGATTCCATCTGCCTAGTCTAGAGTGGGTGGAATGTCTCAGATGCCATATTCTGGACTCCTGAGATTATGGGGAGGAGGACAATCTTTCCACAACCATTCCAAATTCATAAATAAGTTCCCACAACAAAACAAGGTATAAAAGAAACACCTCCGTGTTGGGTTTTCTACAACACTAAGAACCTTTCTATAGAGATTAAGGAGAAGAAACAGGCCAGTGCATTCCTATTCATGTGAGGGAAATGAGATAATTTAGAGAAATATGTCTGGGCACAAAGTCTGTGGCCCATTGGTATTAATCCCAGGAAAACTTGAAAGACCTTTTACCATGTCTGCTCTGACATTTCACCCGAAGAAACAAGAGTACTTTACTCCCTTCCTACACATAAGGAGAGGACCCTTTCCCCAAGCACACCTTATGACTTACCTTAGGGTAGAAAAGCAAGGAAAGGCAAATTCAATATTCCCATTTCCACTGATTTCTCCGTTGCCAAAGTGTTATATTTATTTGGTGACTAGTGTGTCCTGAATCTTATCACTATCCATCTTTTCTTTTTGCTTTCCTCCCAGATACTATGACTCTCTTCCTCTCCCTCCTCTTTCTTCTTCCTCCTCCTTCTTCTTCCTCTTCCTCCTTTTTTTTTTTTTTTTTTTTTTTTTTTTTTTTTTTTTTTAGACAGGATTTCTCTGTATAGACTTTACTGTCCTGAAACTCTCACTGTAGACCAGGCAGGCTTCTAGCTCACAGAGATCTACCTACCTCTGTCACTGCCTCCCAAATATGCCACCATCATTTAGCTACAACCATTCTTAAGGTCTCCATGATTTTAGCTTTTCCAGAACATACTATAGATTACACTGAAATTATACTCTACAGAGTCTTCAGGCTAAGTTTTTGTTAATATACCTGTAAATGTCTTCCACGCCTTTTAATGGCTTGATAGTGGATTCATTTTTTAGGACTGAAATGTGCCATTTTCTGGCTGTGTATTTACTGTTCATTTACTGGAGTGCATTTTGGTTGCCTCCATGGATTGGCAAAATAAAGTTGCTATAAACATTCAATGTGTAAGTTTTTCTGTGAATCTAAGCTTTCAGTTTTTATGATAAATATTCAGGAGGGCAATGACTTTATTACATAGTAAGGATGTATTCAATTTTGTAAGAAATTGACAAACTATCACCCAAAGTGACTACATCTCGTTCTCTTTTTAGCTGCATGACATTTCATTATGTGGATCACTAATTTTTAAAAGGATGCCAAGAATTCTTTGCAATGCCTACACAAGTTTAATTTTTATTTTTTAGCAGTGTATTTGGACCTTGATTTTCAGAGGACTTCGTTACTTGTGGCCATGGTCTTGCACATCTTCTTCATGAAATTGCGATAAAGACTCACAGCTCACATAGACTGATGTGGGAATATCTTTCTGTATGCTGTGAATAGCAATCTTTAAATAAAGGAGCTGTTTTGGCACCATAGAAAAAGTAGGAGAATAAATCAGAGCATAGGTAGGAGGAACAGGGCGGAGTCAGAGAGAGACAGAGCCAGAAACCCAAAGGAGCAACATGTAAGGAACACAGGTGAGCCACGGGCCATGTGGCAGACAAATTAATGAGAATGTGTTGAGTTAAGATGTTAGAGAGCAAGCTAGCAATGTGCCTAAGCCATAGGCCAAACAGCATGAAGTTAATATGAGTCTCAGTCATTTCTGGGGGCCTGAGCAGCAGTGGGTGGCTAAGGGGTCTGGGACTGCAGGTCTGTGGGTCTGGATCTCTGGCCGCCCAGGACCAAGAAACCACATTGTAACAATACACTTATTAAAAAAAAAGAGGTAACTTTATTCAAAGCAAAAATTATACTACAGATTAACAAGAAAATACATTGTCAACAGTGACAGTGAGCCACACCAATGAGGATTCTCCAAGGCCCAAGTGAATGCCTGGGTCTTCATCTTCCTTCCTTCCTTCCTTCCTTCCTTCCTTCCTTCCTTCCTTCCTTCCTTCCTTCCTTCCTCCCTCCCTCCCTCCCTCCCTCCCTCCCTCCCTCCCTCCCTCCCTCCTTCCTTCCTTTCTTCCTTCCTTTCCTTCTTTCTTCCCTCCTTCCCTCTCTCTCCTTCTTTCTTTTTTAATTTAAAAACTGTTTTAACATACCCACCACTGTTCTACTCCCCCCTCTTCCCAGTCATCACCCAGGACCCACACACCCCTTCCTCCCATTCATTCCCCAGAGAGGGTAAGGCTCCCAGAGTGAGCCCATGTAGTCTGGCATATCCGGTTGAATTAGGGACCCCCCCCCCTCCCATATCAAGGCTGAATAAAGTGTTCTTCTGTAGAGAATGGGCTCCTAGAAACCAGTTCATGCACCAGGAATAAATTCCTGTCCCACTGCCAGAGGTCCCACAAACTGCCTACTCCTTTCAACTGTCATCCACATTTGGAAGGCTTACGTCAGTCCTATGCAGGATTCCCAGCCATCATTTCAGGGTCAGTGGGCTTCCAATAGCTTGGGTCAGCTGTCTCTGTGGGTTTCCTCATCATGATCTTGACTCTTTTGCTCATATAATCCCTCCTCCCTCTCTTCAGCTGGACTGGGAGCTCAACCCAGTGCTTAGTTATAGATCTCTACATCCGCTTCCATCAGTTGCTAGATGAAGACTCTATAATAACAATTAGGGTGGTCATGAATTTGACTGTAGGGAAGGTCAGTTCAGGCACCCTCTCCACCGTTACTTGGAGTCTTAGCTGGGGTCATCTTTGTGGGTCCTTGGGTGTTTCCTAGCATCAGGTTTCTCTCTAATTCTACAATGGCTCCCTCTATCAAGGTATCTATTTTGTTGTTATCCTGGGGCTTCTTTACCCCTTTTTATGTTGTTGCATTGTGAAATTTCTTTGTTTATTGAAGCTACTTGATATCAAACATATGATTTGCAAATATTTTTCTCATTATGTAGATTATTTTCTCAATTTCTTTGCAATCTTAGGCATATATATATACATATATGATATATCTATTTTTTTGTTGCTAATGGTTTAGTTGTTTAATTTTATTTATTTTGCACCAAGGTTTTGCTATGTAACATGAGCTGATCTGGAACTTGTTATATAAACCATGCTAGCCTTGAAATTCACAAAATCCACCCATATCTGCCTTCCGAGTGCTAACATTAAAGAATATGCTACATGGAGAGATATTTTATTCATGTATTTTAAATATTTATATTTTTGCTTATGTGTATGCATGTGTAGTTTGTGTACTTGGATGCAGCTGTCTGCAGAGACTAAAATAGGGTGTTAGATTTCTAAAGTGAAATTATTGGCAGTTGTGAGTTGTCCTACATGCATCCTGGGGCCTGAACCTGGGTCTTCTAAAACAGCAGCAAATGCTCTTAATCTCTGAGTTATCTACATAGCGTCTGGTGTCATATTTTTTTAATGATCTGCTTCCCAATCTAAAGGATTTTGAAGATTTATAATGATGATAACTTAACACAAATTTTATAGTTTTAGATCTATTATTTATTTTTAATTTTGATTTATTCTTCATTCTTTAGCATGTGGCTATTCAATTATTCCAGAACCATTTATTAAAAGGACTGTTTGGGGGATGGAGAGATGGCTCAGAAGTGAAGAACTTTGTTGTTCTTGAAGAGGACCTAAGTTTGAGTCCCAGAATCCATACCAAGTGACTCACAACCACCAGCTTCTGGACTCCAGTCCAACCAGTACTCTCTTCTGGACTCCACAGGAACCTGCACTCATGTGTACAGACACACAGACATATAACTGAAAGTAAAACAAATCTTAAAAAGAACAGAAATGACTATTATTTTTCTACAAAATATCCTTGTTGAAAGCCAGGTGGTCATCAATTTGCTGGACAGTCGCTGCCGTTTCATTGATCAGCAAATCTGTGTACCAGTGCCACACTGTCTGGATCAACAAGTCTCTTAGGAAGTTTCAAATCAAAGAAGTGTGAGTCCTCTGAATTGATTCCTTTTTTAGTTTCTTGGGCTTCTACAGGACTAATTTTCCATTTTCTCACTTATTTGTGTGTTCTCCAATGTGCACTCAAACTAGTGTGCCCCAGTGTGAATTCGGAGGCCAGGGGACAGCTATGGTGTTGGTTTTCTCTTTTTGCCTTCTAGGATCATCAGACATGTAGAAGAAGCACCCCTACTTGATGAGCCATCTGGTTGGACTTCATTTTCTTAATTTTTATTAAGCAAGGCAGTTGGGGTTTGGGTAGAGTTCATGTTGACTCTAGCTCAGGGTATGAGTGTGACCCAGTGCATAAGCACAGGGTGTCTGAAATATCTGATCTTAGCCAATTTCCTTCAGCAATTGCTTCACTGTTTGCAAAGGCTCTCCTGCTTCATAGTTAAAGTTATTCCTAAGTATTTTAATGTTTTTAATGTCAGTGTAAATGAAATGGATTTATTTTAATTTTAGTTGTTTATTGCTCCTGTATAGAATAGAGCTGATGTCTGTATGTTGACCTTGTACACTGCAATGTTGCTGAACCTGGTATTGGCTCCAACAATGTATGTGTGTCTGTTTATCCATTTGTGTTCTTGGAATGTGTTGTGTGTTCTTAAAGGCTTCCCAACTCTAACATTTACTAATAGAGACAGTTTTTTACTTCTCTCCAATCTGGATGCTGTTTCTTTTTATTGTCGGAATGCCCCAAGTCTAGTCCAATATTAAGTAGGAGACAGATAAACATCTCATCTTTGGAGACAGGGTTTCATGTAGCCCAGGCTGACCGTCTACTTGCTACGTAGCTGAGGATGTCCTAGAACTTTGGATCTTCCTGCCTCTACCTCCCACGTGCTGTAATTATTGGAATGTATCACCTTGTCCAGTTTTTCCTGGGGGTAGAATCCAGGGCTTTGTGCATGGTAGAGGAGCACTCTTCCAACTGAACCATACCCTTAATCCTTATTTCTGCAGGATCCATAGTAACATCCCCATTGCATTCCTGTTTTAATACCTTGAGCCTTTGCTTCAAAGAATATTACATATGGGGTCAGAGAGTTGGTATAGTCAGAAGTTTCTTTGTCCTGCCTCGCTCCGGATCTGCCTGAAGTGGCTTAGTCCCAAATAATCACACAAAGGTCTATATTAATTACAAGCTGTTTAGTATATGACTCAGGCTTATTACTTGCTAACTCTTATACTTTAAGTTAGACCATATTTCTTGGCACCTTTGCTCGGAGCAGCACTCTCGTTCTGCTTCCTCTGTGTCTCAATGTCATCTCTTGCTCTCTTCTTCCTCCCAGAATGCTGTTCTGCTGGCCCTGCCTTTCCTTCCTGTCTAGCTACTTGACCAATCAGCATTTTATTAATCCAATAGAAGCAACAAATCTTTAGAGTGTATAAGAGCAATATCCCATAGCAAGATAGTTCAGCAATTAAGAGCACCGACTACTCTTTCAGAGGACCTGGGTTCAATTCCCAGCACCCACATGGCAGCTCACAACTGTCTATAACTCTAGTTCCAAGGTGTCTGGCATCTTCACACAGGTACACATGCAAACACATAAATAAAATAAAGATTGTTACATTTGTTCATTTATGTATTTGTTATTTTACTCATGTGTGTTTGTATGCACGTGCATATACATATCTTGTTTCCTGTTTGGGAGTCAATTCTCTGCTTTCATTTGAGTCGAGAGGATTGAACTCAGCTCATCAAGAGGATGTCCTCACCTGCACACCCATCTCACTGGCTTGTTTTCTTTGTTTTTCTGATTTAGAAAACTAAAAAGTTGTTTATTTTATTATTTTGTTTTTCTCCCAGTTGCTTCCCAGCTCCTATTTCATTATCTATGTTATAATTTTCAGTATTTCTTTTGACTTGCTTGAGTTTTTCTTGTTTCTTGTGCATGATGAAGTTATTGATTTTAGATTTTTCCTCTTATTTGGTGTAAGCATTATAAAATTTCCAGTGAGGCTTTTTTCTGCCTCCAATTATTTTTCTCATAAATCTTTCCCTTCCTGCTTATACAGAACCTCAAGGTCAGCTGACATGAGAATGCTGTACTCTTCCAGATTTTTCCTAAGCAAGTACACGGTTTTGGCCATGTACACAGTTATCCTGATTTCTAGAACTTCTGTTGGACACTTTTGGAAAGCTCCAGTTTCTTCCAGAGCATCTTATTTCCTATCCTTTCATTCCAAAGTTTCTAGTGAGTGTGTTGTTCTCTCTTACTAACGAGTTGCCTGATACAGTGGAAACCCAACTTTCTGCCTGGGAATGTTTTGGCACATGCTTCCAGCATAGCAACTATATAGCCTTGGGTGAGTTCCCGGTTACCTGAGATAATGACAAGTCTATGGAGTAGGTCTTCTAGGGAGCCAACAGAAGGTTCAACTGAGGACTAATCTGTATAAACGAGTCCCTTCTGTCCTCTCAACACTGAGAATATGGCTGTTACTTTGAAGGATGCTGAGGCAGGGAGCTTGACTTCGGAGGATGCTGAGGCAGGGGACTGGACATGTTGGATCTGATATGGAAAAGGGCTAATGTGAGCCATACCACCACAAAGCTCTGATTCTGGGACTCAGCTCTTTATTTGAGTCAGCACAGCAGCACTGCGTGGTTGCTGTAAGCTCTTGGGTACTATCCAGGGTTTTGAGGAAGTGTGTTCTGGTAGATTTCACCACTCCTGATGGTGCTTCTACAGAGGGACAGAATTCTATAGTCCTTTACTCTGACATTTTCATGGATGTTAAACAATATACCATATTTAACTCCTGGGCCAGAGATAAGAGACAATTATTCCTCACAGCAGTTATGGAACATCTTGCCAATTTGGAGCCAGCTTTTCAAAACTCCAATTCCTGTACAGCACATTAGGAAGGTCAGGTGATGGCTGTTGACACAAAGGGTGATGCAGTAAGAGAAGCATCCTGGGCAGCTGGAACCAGAACCATTTATGCCCGGAAGCATGGACAGCTGCTCTCTGCTGCAGGTGGAGATACTCTATTTACTTAAAAACAATTGTGTGTGTGTGTGTGTGTGTGTGTGTGTGTGTGTGTGTGTGTGTGTGTGTGTGTGTGTGTGTGTGTGTGTGTGTGTGTGTGTGTGTGTGTGTGTGTGTGTGTGTGTGTGTGTGTGTGTGTGTATGTTGTTTGTATAGGACAGAGGACACAAACAGGTATGGGTAGGTGTGCTCATGCCTCTAGAGGGCAGATGATAACTTGGCTCTTTCTTTTTAGGTTCAGCTTCTCTTTTTGAGGAAAGGTCTCTCCCTTTGTGATCTGGACCTTTAAGTTTGGCCTGGCTGGCTGGCTAATGAGCACTCGGGATCTTCTTATCTCTGGCTCTGCATTGCTTGGAATTCAAGCCTGTACCACCATGCCTGAAATTTTGTGGGGGTGTTGGGATCTAACTCAAATCTGCATGCTTGTATGAAAAGCACTTTAGTAATGCACTTTTTCCCCTAGACTTTTATTTACCTTTTAAAGCTTTTTCTTAGTCAACTGTGAGTGCATTAAAAGATAGTCTGAGATAAACTGCATGTGCTGTGCGCAGCTTTCAAAACCATGAAAAACTCATAAAAAGACCTTATCATTATATCAGAAGGGCATATGCCTTAGAGAGGAGCCAAGGGTACTAGAAATTTTTTGTTTCTTTTTACTTTTAATTAATTAATTGGTGGAGAGTACATGACAGGTGTGTGTGTGTGTGTGTGTGTGTGTGTGTGTGTGTGTGTGTGTGTGTGTGTGTAGGACAGAGGACAACTTTTGGGAGTGGGTCTTCTGATAGCATATAGATTCTGCAGAGAATGAAAGCAGGTCATCAGGTTTGCCTATAGATGCCTTTTTAATCGAGTTACCTCAGTAGCTCTAGACATCCGTTTTTGTAGAAGGACATCTTTGGAGGGTTGTAAGGAAGAAGGACATGTATTATTTGAAAGGATCACTACAGCCTCTGAGTGGACACTATAGAGGAAAGAAAATCAGATACGTTGGGAGGCAGTTACACTGTCTGAGAGGAACATTGTTATTTTGCATTTGGTAGTGGCAACCAGATAAGTGATCAAACTCGACATAATTATTGGCTATAGAATTGCCTAGATTCACTGATGGGATGAAGGTTTCGGGGACAAACAAGTTAAATATGACTTGTATACTTCAACATGGACAACGGGATAAATGGTAGCTGTGCTTATATTAATGGGACTCAGGGTTTTGAATTACTTGCCCACTTCATGTCTAGGGTGGAAATTGAGGCACACCAGGTGTTAGGGACTGTGCTTTAGAGAAGAGATCAAAGCTGGAGATACAAAACTTAGAGGTCAATAACGTACTTGTCATCCATGGTCTTGAGTCTTGATAACAGTATGAAGAGGTAGTACAGAAAAAAGTTTGTTTAACTTCAGCATTCAATAAGCAGGGGCAGGTGGATGTCTGTGAGTTCAAGACCAGCCTGTTCTATGTAGTGAGTTCCAGGACAGCCAGAGCTACAAAGTGAAACCCTCTCTCAAAAATAAAAAGAGAACAATACAAAGCAGACAGAAGAAAGTCTGTGAAGTAAGACTCCTTCACCCTGATGTTGCTTTGACATTTGGGGTCAGAAAGATTTAATGTGTGTGTGTGTGTGTGTGTGTGTGTGTGTGTGAGAGAGAGAGAGAGAGAGAGAGAGAGAGAGAGAGAGAGAGAGAGAGAGAGAGAGAGAGAGATAGAGAGAGAGAGAGAGAACTTGACTTCAGAGCTAGCCTGGTAAAGACGGTAGTAATAATAGGAAGTCTGCATCACAGGGTGGGGATTCTCTTCTTTCAGAAAATACCCTCATAATTTTGAAATCTGTGATTTACAGTCGATGTAAATTAAAGCGAAATAAGGAAGCACCAGAATCATTCATGCACTATTCACAAATTTAAAGCAGGAGGGCAGAGAGAATTTTCGTAGGGGCTGGGAAGAAAAGTAGCATGGATGGAAGAGCTTCTGAAGTTATTTGAATTGCTCAGAAGCAAATCCATCCTTTCTCCAAGCCTTCATCAACACATGCCATCCAAAGGTACTGTCAGTATTTGCTGCACAGGGATTTCTCTCTCTCTCTCTCTCTCTCTCTCTCTCTCTGTAGTGAGAGAGGGAGTAGGGGGTAGGAAAGAAACAGATAAAGGTAAGATGGGGGAACAGGGAGAGAGAAGGTGAACGGGGAGGGGAACAGAGAACTCATATGAGTGAATTAGGACAATTGAGTTCCTTGTTGGAGGATGAGGAAAAGTACCATGCAGAGTCTTGGGAGGAGATGTAATTTGTTCAACACTAGAAACAAAGCCAGGGGAGAAGGAAGCATGGATGGGAACACAGATATCTTGAGGTCTAGGGATTGAACTGGCTTCTCCCTTATACCTGTGTGCTGTCAGGTTAACTAGATGAGGCCAGGACCTTGCCGTATAGAAATCTAAGCATTAAGGTTAATTGACTTCCTTCATGACCTGGCTCCACTTGCCTTGCTAGCTGGTACCATTGTGCTAGCCCCTGGCTCTGGCAGCACTGTCCTTCTGAAACAGGACGATGGGCTTGATGTTTATTTCCTGCCTCCAGTTAACCGCAAATAAGAAATAAAGATGTGCCCCCAGAAGAAAGAATGCATCTTGATATATTTTCTGCTGCCAAGCTTTTGAAATACACCCTGTATTTTCCCCACCCACTAGGTTTGATTTGTTTTTGTACATGCCGTTAATTAATTTCTTATGCCATCATTTGTACAAATTAATTCAGTTCCCTTAAAAGAAAGCCTGGTCTCCTAAGATTCAAGTTAATTTTCAGATAATAGACATTGATTATATTTGTGATAGAATGAATCCGTTTTAATATTGGAAGGTCCGACACACTGTAGAAATGAGACTGCTTATGTTCAAGTGACAGGTAATGTAGGGCTTGCTAATTACTTTCTAAGTTTCTGACCTTTCCTCCTAAGAAGTTGGGGTCAACAGTGCTGTTCCAATCTTTTCCACCTGTTCTGGTTTCCGTCTTAGTCACTCCATCTTATCCTCCACCCCCACTTCCCTTCTTTCTTTTATTTCTAACTTGACTTCATACCTTCCAAAGCGGAAGGACTTAGATATTCTCAACCATTGAACGGAGGAAGTTGAGTCCAGTTCTGATCAAAGTTCACATCTCAGACTTGTCATCTTCCCTCCTTGTGACCTTCATCCGTTCTTAAACTCTCTTTTGGTTTCCTGACCTTTAAAAGGTGGATAACAATAGGACTTTAACTCAGGGCTACTGGGGAGTTAGAACAGATCCTGGACACAGCATGCTTAGAACAGTGCCTCTCAGTATGGGTACCTGATGATCTTCACGTAGACGCAAATTTGAGCAAGAAACAAGTTAAAGAAAAGCAGTTTTGCAGAAGCAAACTCTTCTGAAGAAGCTGGGCCTAGGAAAGAGAGAAAGTAGATTTGAAGGATAGATTAAAAGAAAAATCAAAGTGAAGCCTTATTTTTAATTAAAAAATAATAATAAAAACAAGACTGAATAGTTGGGTGGCTTTTTCATCATTTGTCAATGGTGTATAACTCTGCCATTTAGACTGGAGAGGAAGGAAGGAAGGGAGGGAGGGAGGAAGGGAGGGAGGGAGGGAGGGAGGAAGAGACTTGTTTGATGTCTGTTCCTCTAGCACTGGCCTCTCTACTTACAAAAGCAGAGTGACTTGGAGCAATTCTTATACCTTTGAGAGTCTTGATTGATTTATTTAGTTATCTATTTGTTTATACACAGGATCTCGTACCATAGCTCCTGACTGGCCTGGAGCTTTCTATGTAGCCCAGGCTGGCCTCCAGTAGGAGCCCACCCTGCTATTTCATCCTCACAAGTGCTGGAAAGAAGGAACGTGTTAGTAAGATTCAAGTCAGTACTGGGAATGAATCCCCATGACATCGCCAGGACCCACCTTTGGCTGGAGCCTTTTAAGACTTCAGTGTTCCTGAATGAGGGCTGAGTATGGTTCTGCAAAGGTCATCTGTCCCTTGCAGAGTGAGTTAGTCACATGGCGACTGTATTTCTGGGGAAATTATTTCAATTAATTCCAAATTGCAGCCTCTCCCCTGGCACAGCCCACAGCTGCTGTTCAGTACACCACACAGAAGATAGCAGTCTTGGCTTGTCACAGGAAAGATGGTGGGTTTTATTTTTTTGGGGGGGGAGTCAAGGGGTGGTGGTGGTGTTGAACTACAATCACAGGGAAGTTGAAGGGCTGGGTAAGAAAATTTCCAGAAGAAAATAATTTCTTCTTTTATATTCAAAGTAGAAACAGATTATCAACTTCTACCCACGGCTGTAACTAGAGGCACTCAGTTCAGGCCTCTCCCTTTGTTGGCTGCTCATCTTTAGGGCTCAGACACTCATAAACATTTCTGAACCACTAACTGCTGAATGTAATAACCTTTTGGGAGCAGTTATGGTGAATCCTGTCAGAGGCCTTTTGGGGACACTGAATCCTTGTATTAATAACACATTAGTCTGGAAATGGATTTCTGAGCACCTCTTGACGCCATGGAAAGGGCAATCTAAACCCAACTGACAAAAATCTTTTTTATTTTGAAAAAAAAAAAAATCCATGGTATATACAAGAGTGTAACACCCCAAAACGCTTTTCTCCATAACTTGCAAAGAACCATAATTTTACATTAGAGCTTTATCACCTACAAGTCTTTATTGGGAAAACAAGTAATGGCTATTATAGATTCTCTTTAAATGATGGAGAATGTAAGGTGTGTTTTTCAGTCTTTAGAAATAGTCAAAACTGCTTTACATGAAATTCTTATAAAAACCATTTGCCCTTGGCCAGGTCCTTGGTTTTCTTTGTGCAGTTTTGTAATTGTTTTCCACTAATAGGTTCAGACATTTTGGCAATTTCAGTACCAAACAGAGATTAATGGAAGTTTAATTCAATAAGCTGCATAGACTTAAACCTAGAGCCCAAAGTGAGGCCTATTTTAGGAGGGACCTTAGCTTTCTGCCATCCCCTAGGCCTCTGGGTGGCTTCAACTTTGATGGAGCTGTTTGTATATCTGAGACCTGTTTTGTGAATCATGTAGCATTTGTACCCAAGGTGGGCTGATTGCATATGTCTGCATTTCTGTTAAGGTTTGTGTTTTGGTCAACATCTTTTTGAAAAGAATTAAGCAGTGTTTCTTTCCCTGCTTGACCATAGGGGGGAAAATATGTGGAAAGCACTCTCTATTTCAGTTAAAAAAAAAAAAAAACAAAAAAACTTACTTTCTGTAGTAAAAGGAAAAGGTAGAAAGTAATTAACAGGATCCTGATAGAAGTAAGTCTTGGGGGCTGCTAAACAGTTGTGGGTAGATGACCCTTAGGGAAGGGATTTAAATGAAGACGACAAGGATAATCACACAGCTCAAAGAAATTGAATAAAAGTAACAAATCATACCTCACAAAACAAGAAGAAGAAATTAATAATGGAACGTCAAAATTAACGAATTGGAAGAAAAAAAAAACCAGAACCACTCAATTAGCCATTATTTTTATAATAAGGAAATATTTAGTGATAAAAGTTTCCAGTCACTAGTGGAAAAAATGAGGAAGACACTTCATTAGAGATGAAGAAGAGCCAGAGAGCCGCCACCAAAGACAGAAAAGTGTAGACTAAATGAAGACTTTACTAAATTATATTCTAGAAACATGAGAATTATGGGAAATGAATCAAGAAGAGTTTAAAAACTGGACAAATTGTCAGGAAAACCATGAGACATCCTATAGCGGATCTGAGCCTGGACTTTTACTTTGAGTAGCTGGCAGTGTCTATGCTCTGCTTCCTGTTTTGGCTTTGGTTCTGTCTGTCCTTATTCTGTCTTCCTCCCTTGTGACTGCCATAAAAATATTGGTTTCAAGACTGTGGCAAGCACGGGTAAAATGCCAGGGCAGACAGAGGAAAGACTAAAGGCCTTTGCATAACAGAACATATGAAATTCATTTCGATGCTTTCATATTTATAAATTATAATTTATCTGTAAGAAGTCATAACTTGCCACAATTAGTGGACTCTGAAAAATAGTTTGTACAAATATTTGTTAATATATTCTTCTTTCTAACCAACCATTTTTAATCTATGTAAGTATTTGACTGCATGTATGCATGTGCACATACACTACCAGAGTAGTTTTATGTATATATGTGGATATTTTCAGAATTTATGACTTCAATCAATGTTGAAGTTTAATCCTAACATCACATTGGAAAGATTAGAATTAGTATGAGCTTATTTTGCTGCTTCTGTTTCAACCTGATCTGCACCTCTATCCTTGGTCCCAAAGCCCTGTTTTCTCCCCTTGCTGCTCTCCTATCAATGGTTCTGTGACCAGGTATTGTAGGATTCTATAACCTACAGCATGAGGCTAAGTTATCTTGCCGGTAATTCAGGGCAGTCTCCCTAAGCCTCAGTGTTTAGGGGTGACTGTCTCTTTCTTTGAAAGTACAGCTTATTTTATAATATGATACAAAAAGCAGCAGTCTATGGACAGGGAGAGGGTATAATTGGTTAGTTTAGCTTTGATTATGAGACTATTGTGGGTCAGTGAGGCTCCTCCAAGGGAGGGTCCTAGGCCATCATTTTCTCATTAAACATCTTGCATTGTGAATAAAGCCCTTTCACTCCAAAGGTGTTGTGATAAATTAAATTGGACGGCCTTTTCCTGAAGGTGAATGAGTGTTTTTTTTCCAGGAATGAAAACCTCACATAGACTGAAATGAAAACTGATCAAGAACAAAGGCATCATTAATTTCAGGTGGAAGAAATAATTCACAAAGCTGAGGTCAGTTTCTTCTCATGGGCAAACTATTTCCTTTCATATACTCTGGTCACCTGGGTGCACATTAGTACACAGGAACCAGCCAGAATACTTTTATTTATGCTCTTAGATTTTCAACACCATTGGTCCCATGAGCTCAAAATGCTGCAAACTTCAAAGTAGGCCCCTCGTTACATTATTGCTGCTCACCCCTCCCTTCTCCAGTAGCCCACAAGCTTCCTGCCCCCTGAGTAGGTGAGGCCTAGTTACAGGCACTGTATGGAAGTTCCCTTGCTCTTGGCAAGGTGCCACCTCCTGTGGCTGAAGGGAGAAGTATATATATATTTAAAAAAACTTATTAAAAAGTCCCCTCCAACACATCAAACACTCAGCGCTGTGTTTTTCCATGATGTATGTGGAAACGAGTCATAGCATATTGATTAAATTTCTCCCTAATTTCAGATGGCTTGAACAAAGTGAAAGCATATAGCACACGGCACAGATGTAAACTGTGTCATTTTTCTTTTGACTGGTTTTCATGAAAGCATACCATTGTCCATTTTGTGAAGTCCCTATGTGAACCTAGATTATTATATTTCTGCAGTCAACCTGGAAAATTGCTGGCCTCTCCTGCCACAAAATTGAGTCTATTTAATGCTTCAAAAAGACTTAAAAATTTCAAAGACCATTTCTGATTAAAAATATCTCAACAGCATTATTGTCTTTTCATTCTTAATTGCCCTTTATAAATTTATTCTCTCCCCCAACCCCCTCTGTGTGTGTTGAATGTGTGTGTGTCTGTGTGCCTGTATATATGCAGGTTATCTGTGTGTCTGTATGTGAGTATGTGCATTTGAGTACAGGCGCCCATTGAAGCCAGAAGATGGTGCTAGACCTCCCTGGAGCCTGAGTTTCAGGTAGTTGTGGATCTCTTGACTCAAGTGCTAGGAAGTTCAGTCAGGTTCTCTGCAAGAGCAGCAAGTATTCTTAACCACCAAGCCATCTGTCTAGTCCCTTAACTTGCTTTTTAAAGGGGGGAAAGCTTAACTCATTCCTGGAATTTACTTAAAAGTTGATATTTAGGGGGCTGGAGAGATGGTTCAGTGGTTAAGAATACTGACTGCTTTTCTAGAGGACTCAGGTTCAATTCCCAGCACCCATGTGGCAGCTCACAATTGTCTGTATTTTCAGTTCTAGGGGAATTTACATGCTCATACAGACATACATGCACACATGCAAAATACCAATGCATATAAAAATGAATAAAATCTTTAAAAATTCGATATTTAAGTCCATACAGAACTCTAGAATGTACCGGTATGTGTACGTATGAGCCTAAGTTTTGTGTTTATTTTCTCCTTTCTCTTCCTTAGTCATTTTGAAGGGCTGACACATCTTCCAGTGAAGACTTCTAAATGTATTTCCACATATCAAAACACTATTATAACTAATTTTTAATATTTATTAAATATACTTTTAGGATTTATTAACAATTTATTCTGTGCACTTGATTTTTTTTTTTTTTTTGAAAAAAGCACTTCTTTGCATGTTACATAGGATGTAACACAAATGGGACCTAAACTCTTTCTTAATATTCTTATTTATTTTAATTATATGAAAGTTTTGCTTGCATATCCCCCACATGTGTGCATGATCCTCATCCGGGTCTGAAGACATCAGAATCCAGGAGGCTGTGAGCTGTCATGTGGGTGGCTGAGAATCAAACCCAAGTCTTTTGCAGAAACAGCTAGCCCTCTTAACAGCTGAGCCCCCAGGACCTGAACCCTTGGGATTCTGATTTGCAAATCAGGCTTCAGCATCTTCTCCTTGCATATGAATCCAAACCCAGCATAAGAGATGGTAACAGTAGCTTTTAGTCTTAGAACTTTTATCAAGGTTTTAGCCTACACTGCTTCAAGTGTTTAGTCTACACCAAAAAAATCCTAGGTATGCTCTATTTATTGTTAATGTTTAAGCAGCATATGGGAGGGGTAAGTGAAGGTTTCTTATCTAGACTTCTTACCTGTACATTATGTGCAGTACAGGAAACTGAATTCTGGAAGTTGACTTTGTCTAATACAGAAGTAGAACTCTCACATCCCTCTCATTTCTCTGCTAGGATTGGATGGGATCTTTACATGCTTATTTAAAGAGAAGACACAAATGCGCATGTTCTTTTCACTTAAATGGCCATATGTCTTGCACCCGCTTGGTACAGTTAAATTGTGAAGGCATTGTTTGTTTGATGTCTTAATCCCCTTAGGATGTAGAGCTGGTGTCTGCTGACCCTGGGTCACAATTCCCTCATTACCCAACATGGAAGCTGAGCTGAGCTCTGGAGTCATTTATGTATTAAAAGGAACTCATCTCAGCTGGAATTAAACATAGAAGTCATATGGGAGTCTTTCTGTAACCACTGGAGGCGGCAGAATTGAATGGAGTTCTTAGGACTGGAGCGTGAAGCAGGGGAAAAAAATAATCAGGTCTATCCAAGAAAGAAGTGGTCACAAGAGCAGTGATTCTGAGTTACAACACAGAAAACAGGGCTTTCTATGGGAGATGATAATAGTTCACGGCTTTGAAGAGCCTGGCTTCTGGAAAATTAGTAATATTGTCCAGAAAGCAAAAATACAAATATTTGCTTAAAAATTCAACATGCTATCTTAAAAATGCCAATAACATGAGGAGAATTTGCCTCTCTTTGAGATACTGACTTTCAAAGTACATCTGTTTGATATTTAATCCTTGCTGTCCTGTTTGGACTTGCTTCTAGGGGAAGAGAGAAAGGATTTCTTCTCTGCATACTTGCTCAGGTCAGATGAAGGTACCCTTAGCAGAGTTTGACAGATCTAAGAGGCGTTTGAGATCCTTTGGGGTCTTCCATGGGGCTTTGAACCGTCAGCCTTACATGGGAAAGAATGCAGAAGGTGTGTTACTGTAAAAGTAGGTCACATCTGAAGCAGGATGCCAGTAATGTATGAAAGCTGCTGAAACAGCCAGTTTTCTCTGTGCCTGGTCCCCCCTCTCTGGTCAGTGAAGCAGGGACCTTTATCCGTCAACACATAACATGATGTATGAGTTTAACAATGTGTAAATTTAATATGATGCAGGAATCTTCAGAAATGAAGACTCAAAGATTGAGGCTACTTGTGGGGTTTTGTGCTTGGATCGATGAGGTGCATGATTGTGGAGATGTGTGACTGGGCCGAGAGAGAGGGATTTAATTGTAGGAAGTGGCGGGTGACCCTGGCAAAGCCTGTGGCTCAGATTCCATCCTCTGCCCTGAATATTTATAAATAAGGCTACTTCTTTCTTTGGATAAAGGGAGGTGCTTCTGGAATGAAGGAGTGCCTACAGTTTGCTTCAGGGAATGGGTGGGTTCTGTGGTATGCTTTAGAGGAGAAGAGAAGGGGGCTGAGTGTGACCTTCAGGCTTTGATTTCCCAGATGGGATCTTGGGAATATTTTGTCCTGAGTCCCATCAGTACTATAGATTTTATCCCAATGCTCACAACCTTTTTTGGTACGAGAGAAATATTAAGGATATTAGTGGAAGTGAAAGTTAGAAAATGAAATTTTCACAACAGCCTAAAAGTTAATTGAACTCAAAATGAAACTAACTTTACAGTTGGACCTTCACCCCCAATATCCTTTATCACCCTCTGTGATGCACGAGGTGGTGGTGATGGTGGTGGGGTGTGTGTGTGTGGGGGGGGGTCCTCACAGTGATAAACCTGCTTACAGAAGATTGTAAGCAAGGCCAAGGACAAATGTACCACGCCTTTATCTAGTCAACCATTCCTACAGAGGCTGATGGATGGAAAATCCTGAAGGAAGCTCTCTTTGGTCAGTTTTTCTTCTTAGATTGGTTGTCCTGGCCACACTAATGATGGCTAAAGCCAAAGAGCTCATTTCTCTTTTGTATGCTATTTTAATCAGAGATGGAAATGTGGGCTGAGTAATAAAATCCCAAGTACCTCCATCTCCACCCGAGGATAGTTACCTCAAACACCCTCCACCCCTACCTCTCCACTCCAGGATAACAACTTCAAATCCCCTTTCCTTTTGATTTGGGATCACCATTGCCTATGTAAGGAGCCTTTTCCAGATCCAGTGAGCTGAGACATGTTTAGTAGGAGGCGGTGCCTCAGATGAGCCATGGTGGCATGGAGTGGAACATTCCACTGATGATGGTTGCTGAGCTTGCCAGGCAGTTTCTGCACAGTTTATCTGATGATTTACTGCATGTCCAGCTGCTTTGCTTTTTTTTTTTTTTTGTACTTGAAATAGAAAAGCAGATTCATTTGTAATTGAAGCTCAGAGAGAAATAATATTAAATATGACTTTCAGTCAGACAAAGGGCAGAAGGTAAAAATTTGTCTCATGATTTAAAGCCATCTCCAGACAGAGACCTGTTGTTCCAAGCAGGCCATGGGTGTGCCTTTAGCTCGGGGAGGCTCTTTCTCCTGGGACTGGAGCTGAAGAAACTTGGTTGTGTTTCTCGGATGAGAATCATCAGCTGCGGCAATCCAAAAACAAAATCAAACTTTAAAACACATGTTCATGAACACATATTTCCACACAGACACATACACCCAGTCCCTACGTGGATTGGGTTCAGGACCAAATGAAATTTTTCTAATAGAACTAAGTGAAAGAAATACTTGACAGTGAAGTAAAGGAAGGGACTTATAAAGGATGGAAAAGCACCAGATATTTTTGTTAGTAGTGATTCTGCCAGAGCTGGTGTAATTGCTGTGTCCTGAGGCCAGAATTGCTAACATGCAGGTGAGGGACTCCATTATCTGCCCCTTTAATATCAGCGGTCTCTTGTTTCAGTCATTCACGTTCTTCATTTGTTTGTGTGTGCAATCATTCATTCATTAATCCCTCTGCTCACCCCGCTAGAAGCATTCACTGTGAACTGTAGGTGTCCCTTCCTCTTGGCATGTCCTATGATTGTGCCGGTGGTGACACCAGATTACCAAGACCAAATCCCTGGGTGATGGAGGTGCTTGAGACACAAACTGGCTGAGTCCTGCTTTTATCGTGCCTCTGTGTATAGTGGGAGGTAGACACTAAGTACTAGGGGACTGTGAGGGAACCACAGCAGTAGTCAGTGTGGGTCTCTTAGCTGGTCCCTAAGAATTGGGTCATCACGCAATGCTGGATCCCTCACTCTAGAACACAAGTCAATCTCTTTGCCATGTCTTCATCCTTACTTGTTTTCCTCTTTTTTTTTTTTTCTGTAGTTTTACTTTTTGCCTATTATTTTCTGATTTATTGAGGACATGAGAATTGATCTGTTGGGAAGGTGCTGTGTATGTGTGTTATCTGTCGTAAACTGATCCAGATACCAAAAGAATACCTTTTTTTTTTTTAAAAAAAAAAAATATTATTCTTGAGGAATGACAAATACAACTATCAGCAATATATTCTTATCACAGGTGGGGACCCAGGAGTCAGATGCAATGCATTGAAAAATGTTATGGGTCAGGGAAACGGCTTAGGGGATGAAAGTGCTTGCATGCCGGTCTGTGATCTAGGTTTGAATTCCATAAGGTGAGAGGAGAAAGCTGTCCTACTGCCTCCACAGGTGTGTGCTGCAGGATGGGTGCTCTTGAATCACACACACACACACACACACCACAAACAAAAGAAAATTTTGATTAAAAAAAGTTAGTATGTGACTTTGGTTGGTGGAAAGAAAAGGAATTACCAAGTCAATGAGACAGAGGAGATGTGAGAAAAATTCAGGTCTTTGAGTCCCCTGACAATCAGGGCTCAGTTTCCAAATCTTTTCATTAGAGAGTTTAACTAGATAAGTCTTTTCTGTGGCCAATGCGAAGTGTCTGTCATGTATCTTGGAACACTGGTTGTGCCTATCTGTACCTTCTCTCCTTTACAAGACACTTCAGCAATCAAGCCACAGACCATTAGCTCGAGGATACACTTGATGTTCACAAACATCTATAAATAAATTTTAGTATGTTAATGATAATGACCACAGAGTTCTCAATTTGTCTTTCACATTTTATTGCTTTCTTTGTGGGAATTTGTTGGCCTATGCTAGGTAGAGACCTATATTATCAGTCTCCACCAGCACCATAGATACTTAGTCTCTTGATGAACTTCCATAGTATACTCTACTTGACATATGCCAGAATTAGTAGCTAGGGAGTTAAGAGCACCTTCTGTCCTTTAGGGGATGGCTTTGGAAACCTGGTCTTGGTTTTCTCTAGACTTCATCCACATACCTTTCTGCATGTATCCACTTTTCCTTACAACTTTTTGCTAACGTTCTAGCCCATCACTGAACTAAAGAGTTGTCTTACAGACCCTTGGCTCATTGCCATTTGCTAATTCCTTTCTTGAACAAATACAGCCTCCAAAGTCCCTTATGTGAATGCAGAGGCAGGGAGCAGGAAACGGGCAAAGACGGCTAACACAATCCAGTTAGTGTTAAAACAGCAGGTGCAAACAGAGTGATACACTGGTAGGGAAGTCAAGGGGGTGCTGAGAGGGAAGAAACAAACTTAAGTTGTTAATGGAAATAAGAGAGTGTGGTAGTTTGAATGAGGATGGTTCCCTTAGGATCATATATTTGAATACTTGGTCTCCGGTTGTTGGAACTGTTTGGGAAGGATTAGGAGGTATGGCCTTGTTGCAGGAGGTATGGCTCTGAGATTTGGACTTCGAGGTTTCAAAAGTCCAAGCCATTCTGTGTTAACTCTTTCTGCCTCATGATTGTTGTCTCAAGATGAGATCTCAGCTACTATTCCAGGGCTATGTCTGCCTGCCTGATCCCTTACTCCCTACCATGATGGTTATGGACTCCAACCCTCTGGGCTCATGAGCTACAAATAAACACCTTTCTCAGATGCTTTGGCATAGTGTTTTGTAATAGAAGTTGGCAAGTAACTAAGACAGAGGGCATGCACTTGCTGTTCATCCATTGCAATGTGTGGTTATTCAGACACCCCTCTTTTGTTGAGATTCAGAGGAATAAGCCTATGAAATATCGAACAATGAGGACCTATCTGAGAGGAAACAGCTGTCCAGGGACACAAAGATCAAGATAAAATAGTTGACTTCTGAAGCAAAGGAAAAGGATAGTGACCCAGAGTGAGGGACATCTTCAAAAGAGTCAACACTTTGAGAGTAGGTCACCTGGAATCCTAAGTCGGCTGGATCAATGTCTATGTCTTTGTGCAGAAACAAGTATGGATTATATATAAAGAAAACCACTACTTAATGTACAGAGCGCTTTCTGACTAACATACCAGGGGCTATTCTGAGTTCTATACATCTAATCTTTCCATCTTCACAACAACCTCTACGGTATCCTTATTCTCCCAGATTCACAGCTGTAGAAGCAGAGGCCCAGGAAGCTACTTTGGTCCTTCAAATTACCTCTGATACCCCAAAGATATAGAAATAACACTTCACTTTCCATGTTTTATTGTTATGGAATTTAATAGGTTTATTTGCTGAAGGTGAAATATTTTTGTCAGCACATGTCATGTCAACTGTGTGTGTGTTTGTGTATGTGTGTGGGTGTGGGTGGGTGCTCTTGCGTGTGCACATGTATATGCAGGCACATGCCGAGATCAGGAGACAACCTCAAGTATCAGTCTTCAGGCATCTTCCATCTTTTGTCGAGACAGAGTCTCTCTCCAGCTTGGAGCTTGGCCACATAGGCCCTGCTTCCAGGAATTTACCTTTTCTGGCTTCTCATTCCTTCTTCCCTTCCTAGAACAATGGTTCCTGCCCATTATTCATGGCTTCTGTAGATGTGACATCCGATCCTCAGACTGTAAGGCAAGCACTTTAACAGCCAAGCCTGCTCTCCAGACCCAGTATGAGTCTTTTTAGAAACACACTAGAGCCCTACTCAAGGTCAGTGGACACTAGGGAGAAAGAAACAATGGAAGCTTTACCTGGACACCTGGACGTTGTGGTCACAAGACTGTGGGCTTTGGTGCCTGGCCTTGGAGTCAGTGTAAATGGTTGGGCCTGCACTTTCTACTAGTTGACTGATTGGAGAAGGGTATTAAAGCATCTCAGTGGCTCATTCCCCTTTTATATAAGCCAAGAGAATCCAGTATCCAATTCCTGTGGTGTTTGAAGGCCCAGTGCTACCAAATGATAACTCTGGGTCCTTGGCACAATGCCTGGTACATAGTAAGCCCTCAACAAATGGTAGCTATTACTAGTCAGTAGGGGACAGATGATTTTCACACCAATTTCCATTGCATAGCCACTTTTAATTTACCACTAATTACAATTTGATGACATTTGCATACAGCATTTAATTGACTGAAAAATCCCATTAATACTTCATAATGGAGTATCCAAATTATATGGGAAAAACATTCTTGGATATGATAAAAGAAGGCTTACATTTCCCTCCTATCAAACATGCCAATCTGCATAGGATTTGGCTGTATCTCACTGGGAACTCTGGGTAGTTTCATGCAGATGGTTCCGTCAGGCTCCTCCATGAGCAAAGAATCTATTCATTTCACAGTTTTCTGTCATTCTGTGTGCAGCATCAAGGACTCACACTCTTCCGTATTGTGTCACCCCATATAGGTCACTGCCCTTCACTCTCCTGGAATGTGTTGGGAATTGGTGTTTTTTTGCTCACCCACCAGCAGCACTGGAGGACCTTAGCATTCCCGGCAGGCCCTTCTGCTCCATGCTTACATTGCCTGGCTCAGCACTCGTGTCCACGTGGTGACAGTTGTTGGCACATCTCTGGGAGCATTTCCCCATCATCTTTTGTCCTCTCTCTCATCATGTTGTCTATACCAATAATGCAGGTGCTGTCCTCAACGTTGTGAAGGTGGCTTTCTTCTCTTTTTCTCCTTGACTTTTTTTTTTTTTAAACAGAAGAAAAGGTACCCAGAACCAACCACTCACAGATTGTTAGTTCTTGTGTTTTTCAATGGTCCTTGGTGATCTTTAATCTCTGGGGAGAGCCTTGAGTCCTTGAGAGGGGAGTCAACATTTCTCCTTATGAGCCTGGAGGGCAAGTGTTCCAAAATGGACTCTATAATTATTTGAATGGAAGTACTTTTCTTCACGTTCTTCCTCCCACCGCTTCCTAATTGTTATTGAAGCCACCATAACTTCTTCAGGCACTGTTTCCTGGTTCTCCATTTGCACCATAGATTGTTATTTTTAGGTTCTGAGTTCTGCCTATCCTTAGTAAAATTCATAATTGTCATTGCTATCTAAAGTATATTTATTCTTTCAGAAATCTGACAATGCCTGCGCTGACTAGTTTTATGTCAGCTTGATATAAGCTAGAGATATTTGGGAAGAAGAAAACTCAGTTGAGAAAATGCCCCAATAAGATTGGTCTGAGAGCAAACATGTGGTATAGGTTGTTAATTAACAGTGTGGGAGGGCCCAGCTCACTGTGAGTGATGCCATCCCTGGGCTGATGGTCCTCGGTGCTATAAAAAAGCAGGCTTTGTAAGCCACAGAGAGCAAGCCAGTAAGCAGCACTCCGCCATGGCCTGTGTATCAGCTTTGCCTCCAGGTTCCTCTCCTGCTTGAGTTCTTTGATGATTGTGATGTGGAACTGTAAACTGGAATTACCCCTTTTCTGCCTAAGTTGCTCTTGGTTATGATGTTTTATCACAGAAATAGAAACCTGAACTAAGACAGTACCAATAAATTACATAGTATCTGATAATTTGAGAAGAGAAAATTAGAGCTTTTCTTACACACATATACAACATCTCCATAACTTTTTGCTGTTTTGTATATATATTTGAATCAATGTTCATTATTTGCTTAATATATTTAAAGTTCAGTTTCTTCCTATGAGTAAAATTGCTTCCAGTGGATAACCACTGATAAGGGTCGTGTGTTTGTCAAAGGCAGTGCAAATCTCCTTGTTTGGTATTTACTGAGTACAACCTCCAGGCAATATTCAAAGTAGAACATGGCTATGCAGAATGTTTATGGAGGCTGTCAGGCTGTCATAGAGGTTCCAGAAGATTTATCATTCTTTTAGTCACGTCTGTTGCTGCGCAGGGTCTAAATCAGATCTGTGATCCTTTTAGAAAGGCTAAAAGGGAGCTACCTGGTTGCTCATTTGAAGACTAATCAGTAACAGAATTGTTGGAGGGCACATGAGGCACAAGGGTACCACTGATTTCCTGGTAAGTGATGAAAGGTGTCAACAGCTTAAATTAGCAGATGCCTCATGGTCATTACACCCTCCCCACACACCCTCTGTTCATCAGTTGTTCCTAAGATAGGATACGTGCCAGAAACATAATCCCCTTCCTTTCTGTCTGTGTCTGCACTTGCATATGTGTGGGTACCATTGTAAGAGATAAAACATATCTACAAATACAGATAAAAGCTAAACTTGGATCAGGCACAGTGGCTTATGCCTCTAATCCCAGATACAACACTGAGACATAAGGACTGAAATTCTGAAGACCTCTTGGGTGACACAGTATGCCTTCTGAAAAAGAAAGAAAGAAAGAAAGAAAGAAAGAGAGAGAGAGAGAGAGAGAGAGAGAGAGAGAGAGAGAGAGAGAGAGAGAGAGAGAGAGAGAAAGAAAAAAATAGTTTTATTTTCCCCAAATCACAGATGGAAAGTAACTAAAGTTTGTTAAATTCAGAGATAATTTACCGTGTCCATACCTGACTGCCACATTGAGGATCATTACTTGGTAATTTCTGCTGTTGGCTTTCCGGACCATTGTTTTGGGGTGCCTGCTAGATGCTATGTGTGTGCTGTGATTCCTTTTTGGTGTCTCCCTAGTGTATCAATTCCAAGCCCCAGCTGCTTGAAGTCTGCATCACTCTGCTACATGCCCCCTTCTAGGTCTTCTATATGATAAAGTATGGCAGCTGGGTGGGCTTAAACTTCCCCACAGGGAATCCAGACTGAATCCCAGACAATGCACCATGACCTCTCCAAGTTACAAGACCAAGAATTCAATGACAAGGAATGTTGGAAATGCCTTCTCATGTCAAAAAAACTTGAAGAAGCGAGAAAATGTATTTCAAAAATAACACAGACTAGCAGAAATGTGAGTTTGTTTTAGTTTTAAAGGTTGTATGCCTGTTAGAGGTGGAATTGTGACAAAAGTCTGGGGACTTTCTCCATTATGAAAACCCAGTGACAGTTTCATTAGACAATGGTTATCTTAATAAAGATGAGAAAAATTTTCACATACTTACTGAGTCACATAAAAACACTAAAAGAATAATACAAAAATTAGATAGTATTTAAAAACCCACTAAAACATGATAAAATTATATTTTTTATTGCTTGGGGTTAATGTTTATTCCTCTATGAGGGGGTCAATATGATTTTTCTATATAGTTTATACTCAGACCTTAAAGTCATTGTTGATTGTATTTTGTATCTTGATTAGCTTCATAAATAAATTTGATGCTCATAAGAAAATAGATGAAGAAACAAAGTTTCTCTCTGAGCTAGCTTAGTCTTCCATATTTGATTTTCACACAAAAATATTCTTGATTTTTTTTTTTTGTAGACTAGGGTCCTATAGATCAATCTAATGAATTGGTTCCTTTGTACTCACGGGCTGTTTACATGGGGCTTTTAAAGAGCAGGATTTCAGCAACAATGCTGCTTACACTGAAGCCTGCTTATTCCTTGCTTTGATTTTATTTTAATGCTATTACTATTGGTGAAAAACTCCTTCCAGTGAAACTAGTCTACATAGAAATGTTAGAAAACTAACATACCGCTTCCCTTAGGATAAGACCATGGTGATTTGTAATGGAACTGATGACTTGAATGTGATGCATATGGGTCTTCAGACTACTGATGTTCATATTCCAGCTAGAGAGTCTCTCCATAGGACCTCCTTTTGTTATTGGGAGTGCTCTCCATGTGTTCTGATTCTTCCTCCATAAGCCATAGGCAAAGCCGTCTTCTTCAAATAAGTGACTACATTCTGTACTTCGGGATCTTGTTCTCAAGTGGTGCAGATATTGTCCTGGGTCAAACGGTGCTATCTTCTAAAAAGATATTTCCATGTCCTGACATTTGGAGCTGGTGAATATAACAATATAAGTTATGTATTAAAGGCTCAATTTTTTCCTCTCTGTTTATGTCTGTCTGTGTATGTACATGTGTGCTTGCATGTGTGTGGAGGCCAGTAGAGAACGTCAGATCCCTTGGAGTCGAAGTTCCAGGCAGTTGGGAGTCCCCTGCTATGGGGACTGACACTGAATTCCAGTCCTATGAAAGAGCAAGAAGTGCTTTTAACCACAGAGATAACTTTCCAGTCCCCTTTCCCTGCTCAAACTATATTTTGGATATGAGCCTTTCTCAGTATGATTAATGGTCTTCAGATAAGACAAATATGAATTATCAAGTAGGACATAAATTTGGCAGGTAGTATCCTTGTAAGAAGAAAAAAAAATTGGTAGTGAGATCTGGAGTACAGTGGTGCCTGGTGGGAGTATGTGTTTAGAGCGTCCAAGGGTGTAAAGGTCATAAAAAGAAAATCATCCACACAAAGCAGAAGTCCATATGGAAACAGAGGCTGGAGCTGGAACTGCCTGAAGGAAGGTTTCTCACCTAGAGACTTTTGAGAGGCATGCCTGCACCATCTAGGCACTGAGGAAGAACGCACTCCCTATGTCTTAAGTCTTCACTCCTCACGTGTGTAGTTGTTCCTCCCTGGGCGTCTTGATGGGGCTCGTTTTCATTATCTGCTAAGAGAAATTAGGAAAGAAATAGTGATGTAGATTTTTTTGTCTTAGTCTCACTTGTCTCAGAGACTCTGATGTCTTGAAATGGAACCTTACCACCTTCCTCTTCTCTTCAGTTGGCACAAGCTCTCTCTCTCTCTCTCTTTCCCTCTCTCTCTCTCTCTTCCCCCCCCCCCCTCTCTCTGTGGTACATGTTTGTATGTTTCTCTCTGAACTTACCCAGAACATGTATCAATTTTGTGGGCCAGCATAGGTTAGTAGCTATCAGGTGCTGAGATGCCAGTTCTGAGGTGGGCACCCGCCACACCTTTAACCATTTGCTGAGTGGTGGCATGCAAAGGGTTCATGGAATTGTCCCAGGCAAATTCAGAGTGGTTATGGGGTGGTTCCATATAGTCCTCTGAGGAGCAGAGGAGATGATGTGTTGTCTGGAAGAGCTGACAATAAAGAAGGTCCATAGATAGGAGAAGAGCCTGCCCTCCAAGGCTTTCTGCTTCTGATTCTTTTCGGGCTGTTGTGGAATTAGTTTTAGATATGTTAAATTTGTTTATGCTGTGGAATATTTGTTGACTAATGCAAAAATGTGTTGCATTCTTTTATGTTGCATTTAACTCTGTAAAGCTGTGTTGCTTTGCCTGCCTAAAACACCTGATTGGTCTGATAAAGAGCTGAACAGCCAATTGCAAAGCAGGAGGGACAAATAGGTGGGGCTGGCAGACAGAATAAATAGGGAAAGAGTGAGTGGGGGAACAAAAGGAGGAAAAGAGGATGTGTGTGGGGGTGAAGAACATGGGGAGGTTTGAAGAGCATAGGGGGGTGGGCGGCCAAACAGCCAGACACAGAGTTAGAAGTAAAGAAAGGTTAAAAAATGTAAAGAATATAGAGAGATAAAGCCCAGAGGTAAAATGTAGACGGGATAATTTTAAAAAGCTGACTAGAAACAAGCCAAACTAAGGCCACTCATTTGTAAGAAAGAATAAGTCTCCGTGTATTTAATTGGGAGCTGGTTGGTGGGCCCCTCCAAAATAAAGAGGAAAACAAAACAAAAAACCCAACAACCTGGGGCTTGAGCAGTGGCTGGCTGCTCCATATCAGAAGGACACAGCTTGCCATACTTTGCATATATAAGCTTGTCAAGATTCTTAGGTGATAGAGCAGGACTGCCCCCTCAAGCTCAGAAGCCCAAAGACTCCCGCCTAGCCCCTGCTGTCCAGCATTTCTCAGCTGAAAACAAATCTCTCTCCCGGTCTTTTGACAGTGGGGTCCTCAAGGCAGGTTTGACCCAGGTTCGACTTAGGAAATGATTGGCACCAGCTCTCTCTTTATTCCCATCAATTCTATTCTGTTGTTCAAAACAAATAAATACTGAAAGCAAAACTAAACAACCTCAGCAGGGGCTGAATACGAAAGTTTCTCCAGCATACAAGATTCCGAGAAGAAGGAATAATGTGACAAGTGTGCTTTGTGACTAAACTCAGGATAGACTGTGGGAAAGACGGGCTTGGAGAAAGATGGAGAATGGACCAGTCAGAGCGATTAAGAGCCCTCTCTCCTAGAAAGGATGACAGGGGAGCCCTGAATAGGTAATTGGGCCCCTGATGTGAAGAACAGTCACAAATAAGCCGACAAAAGCCGTGCATAAGCCTGAGGCATCCAGCAAGGATTAAGCATCATTAGCTAACCTAGAAGTATCTGGCGGATGGAAGGCAGCTTTGCTGACCTGGGTCGGTTAACTGTACCTTTGAAGCAGGCTTTGTGGTTAAATGGTTTAGATTTCAACATTTAAAGAGTTGGAGTGGGGGGCACAAATAATGAAGTCAGAGAGGGCTCTGGAAAATTCGTTTTCATATCTAGTGCAAATTCTTGGGGGAAGAGGAGATGACCACAAGTCATTGCTCTTTGCTGTAGCTTTTGATTTACAGGTGTCTGGTCCCAGCAAGAGCAGCCCTGGGTGTGCAGGCAGAATGTGGAGTTCATAATCCTGCCTGCGACTCCGTCATTGGTGAGCCACCATTGTGTTTGAAGGTCGGGACCTATCAGCGAACAGATGCCTGCCTCCTTTGGAGGCTACATTATAAAGTGTATCAGAAGTGGCAGATGCTTCGGGAGAAAATAGGGTGGGAGTGGAGGGAGGGAAGGCTGGGAGGCAAGGCTGTGAGTCCCAGCGGACTGGTGGTCCCTGTTATTTTTAGCTCATGCCCACTCTGCCTGATTTTCCCCTTAGACCAGTTCTTCCTCAACCCTAAATGTTTTAGGAGTGACAGTCTTACTTGCTTTGAGTTATATTTTGTTTTAAGATTGCCCTGTTGGTCTGATGAGACTTGAGATTATCCGTGCCAGCCAAGGGCTTAGTTTTGGCAATGTCGCCCATCGACACTTCCGAGGTGTAAGGATGGAGAATATCAAATCCATGTGCTACCTACCCATACCTTTGTATTTCAGAGCCTTATCTCAGGAAAGCTACTGGGCCCCATTCCCTCTAGGCTTATCATGTAGAGCACAAGGGAAAGCTGATCTCCCCAGTCAAGTTGATTGTTGCTGACATTTAAGGAGAAAGAAAATCATGACAGTTATGTTGATATATTTTTCAAAAACTAAAAGGAGGAGTTTCTACATGTTCTTTATGGTATCTTTCTTCATTCTGCTACCTTTGGAAGGGATGATGCTAGAAGACATCACCTTTGAAATCTAGAAAATTAATCTTTTTTTCAGGTGGCAGGATCCGAACTTGATTAAACACTTTGTTGGGGGGGGGGGTGCTCTTTATGCTCCTGTGGGGCTCTCAACAGGATGTTCAGGACCAGCTCTGTAAAATTATACATCTAGTATAAAAATGAATTGTCAATAATTTTCTGATGAAGAGAACAGAACAGTAAGCAGAAATGGGACCCTGCTGACCAGACTTGAGGCTAGCCCAGTTACTACTTACTGCTCTGTTTAGGTCAACTGCTTACTTCCTATAAACCTTGCAAACAAATTTTTTTTTTGAATGATATACTTACGTAAATAAAGGGAAGAAGTATACACATTTTAAAAAATGTATATCAGAAACAATCTTTAGTATGATAAACAGCTTAATCACACAGAGCTAAGTTATAATCTGCCCAACCATGCACCCTCGGTCTGCAATAGATATTTCTCTTACACTCTTGGGAAGGAGTATAAGATAATGGGTAGAAGTACCACAAACCAGATTTTGAGGCTTACTTCTTGATAAAGACGGAAATGAGAAAATGCATTCAAGTTCTGAAGCCTTGGAAATTGTCTAGTTAAGATGGGTTACTTTCAAGATTTATTTATTTTATGTGTCTGTGTACAGCTGTGAGTGGAGACCATGTATGTAGGTGTCCGAGGAGGTCAGAGGCATCAGATCCCCTGGAGCTGGAGTTACAGGTTATTGTGAGCTGCTCATTGTGGCTGCTGGGAACCATTCAGATCCTCTGGAAGAGCAGAGAAACTCTTAAGCACTGAGCCATCTTTCTAACCCTTTAAGGTCTTTCCTATGGTCACAGCTATGGATGCGTAGGGTTTACAGCTAATTACTATTATAAGACACGGGCTATGTCCACCAAAACAAATACTCACTTTAACACTACTTGAGCAGAGCTCTCAGAGGAAATTGAACTCACTTTTAGCAGTTTTGGTCTGGGGGACAGTACAAGGATAAGACCAATGTATGGCCATGGGTACACGTGCTCATGTGCATACATGTAAACACACTTCACAGTCAGAAAAAGGGCTGGAAAAGCATGACCAGTTGGTCCAGTTAGGCCTGTACACTTTTTTTTTTTTTTTAAATAAAACTTTATTGGAATAAAACCACCCTTACTGCTTCCCTTGTGTCTGTGATGACTTGGCAGGAAGAGCTGAGTAGTTGCTATGGATTCCATGTGACCTGTGGAGCCTACAGTATTTCTCTGTGGCCCTTTATAGAAAAAGAAGTTGCTTTTTTCTAAGTTAGAGCCATCTGACTGATGAAATATCCTATGTCTGGCAGACGACTAAGCCTACAAAACACAAAATAAAAGGTCCATTTTTATTCATGCACTAGTTCCCAAAACTGTGTAAACAAGGTGATTTTAAATACAATTTAAAACATTGTATAAAACATCGACATAAGTTATTTTCCTCTAATTATAACTAAAAGGACCACAGTCGTTTAAATTCCCAACATGATTGGTTTTACTCCTAATTTGTTGTCTTTAATATGCAGGGTTGTCAAGCTGTTAAACCCTTGTATATTTTCCATTTAAATTTTGTAACTGTGTTTTCAGTGTGAAGACTAAAAATAATGGTAACCTATTTGGAGACCTTTTGCAAACCATTTTTTGTTTCTTCTGATTTCTAAGCATCAGTTATGTGAGTTAGCGTCTGCATATCTTTCCTATATTAAAGTTATGTATGTGACAGAGGCTGGAGAGATAGTGCAGTGGTTAAGAACATTCATCCTTCTCTCAGGGGACCCAGGTTTTATCTCCAGCATCCACATGGTGACTCAATCACCTGTAATTCATAACTAGTTCCAGTACCAGATTTGATCCCCTCTTCTGGCTTCTGTGAGCACCAGGCACACACTTCAGGGAACATACATGCAGGCAAAATAGCCAAACACATAAAATGAAAATTTTCAAAAAGTTATGTGTTTAGCATTAGCAGGGAATGCACTCAAAAATATAGTTTAAAATATGGACAAAAATGCCACATAGCAACAGAATTTAAATTTCCAACATATGTTATTTACTTCCCAAGATAAACCAAGCAATTTACTCTACAAATAAAATATCAAGCACACACACTGTAAAGGAGTAAGCATATTTTCTCAGCCTAGAAATAACCAGAAAAGAACGAGCATATTCATAAAGTCTCTAGGAGGAAATATTTGAATTTGGGACTTTTGACAAATCTTGGCTGTGGAATTTTCACTTCTCTCCTGGACTTTTCAAAAACATTATTTGATTAATAATGAATAGTTATTAAAGCAAATACATGGTTACAGAAATGAGCATTATGGAGAGTGACGTCTACCTTTTAGCTTATGGAACAGATATAAGGATTACTTTTGGTGTTTTGTGTGTGTTCTTTCTGACAGCAACCTGGTCTGCTCTTTAACCAGTGGTTGATTTAGCAATCTAAAGCCTCAGCTTTGATTCTCATCTCCCTTGCACCCCTTTGTTATGTTATTTTAAAAAAAAATGTTACCATATATATAGATTAATTTATTGTTACCACAGCCAGGGTATATTATTTTTTCATAATACAGATAAATTCCCTCACGGTTCTCCAACAGTACCTGCATTCTATCCCTCAGTTCCAGCCCTTGCAACCACCATCTTTCTTATCCACAAGTATTTTTGTTTTGTTTTGAAAATGATGTAAATGAGTCAATCCATTTGTAGCTCTTGGATTGGCATATTGGCATCTTTCACCCAGTGTGACTTTGAAGTCCATGGATACAGTTGCCTTGTGAACATCTTCTTTTACATTGCTGCATCTCATTCCACTGTACGGCGACTACAGTTTGCTTACCAGTCTCTTTGATGTGCCTACTCAAGGCACCACATGCTTTCTGATGTATTTCTTCCTCTCCGTTGAGTTCAGATCTGTAAGTACTCTGGACACTGTGATTTATCAGATGCCACAGTATGTCAATAGTTTCTTCCAGTCTATGGATCATGCTTTCAGACTTTAAAACATTATTTTTATTTTTATCACACTTATTTATTCATTTGTATGTGTACATGGGTGTGATCGACAAGGCATTTGTGTGCCACGGCACCCGTGTGAAAGCCAGTAGAAAACTTGTCAGAATCAATTCTTCTTTCCCATCATGTGGGACCTGGAGATCGAACTGAGATTTTCAAGCCATTACTCTCTGAGTGATCTCACTGGCTGTTCTTTGTCTTTTATTTTAATGATAGTAAAAAATATAAAATATACCATAATATAATATATAAATATAATTATTATTATTTGGGTTTTCAAAACAGGATTTCTTTGCGTAGCCCTGGCTCTCCTGGAACTTGCTCAGTAGACCAGCTGGCCTTGAACTCAGGTTTAAAGGTATAAATTACCACAAGTGGAGATCATTTCATCTTTTAAATAGTCTTTTATAGAGTAAGTTTTCTTCTTGAAAAAAATTATGTTCTATACATATTTTCCAATGTGTGCCTTTGTGAATACATGTGTGTAGGTACCTTTGTAGTATAGAAGAAAGCATTGAACTCCCTGGAACTGGGATTATAGATGGCTAAGGTCAGAATAGAGATGCTATTTCAGTTTGCTGGTGTTTTTTGAGAGTTGCTTTGTGCTTATACATGATTCTTTTTTTGGAGAAAGTTCCATGACGGCTGGGAAGAATATGTATCCTTTAGGTTGGAGTAAAATGTTCTGTGAAAGTCTCTTAAGTCCATTTGATTTGTAACATTTAACTGCAGTGCTTCTCTGGCTGGCTGTTGTCTGGATGGCTAGTCTGTTGGTGAGAGTGAGGTGTTAAAGTCACTATTGTTGTGCAGGAGTTACTCTGTGGTTTTACAGAGTAACTGTATGAGATTGCATACCCTTTTGTTTGCTGTGTACATATTTGGAATTGTAATATCGTCTTGATGAATTGTTCTAATGAGTATGATGTGACCTTTCCATCTCCTCTGATAAATTGCATAGCTTCTAAAATGGCTACATCAGCTCACACCCTAGTTTTATTTGCTTAGAATTCTTTTTATCACCTTATAACTCCAATGTATTGTCTGCCATTGATCAGCATATGTGTTCTTAGATGCAACAGAAAGAATCCTGTTTTGTACTCCAGTCTTCTAGGCTGAATATTTCTATTGGAAGAATTGAGACCATTGATATCAAGAGTTATTGAAAGATGAGTCTTGACTTTTGTCATTTTGTTGATTTTGTAGATTTTCTTAGGCATATTTGATCATTTATCCTGATATTATTTATTCTTGTGACCTCTGGATTTTTTTTTTAATCATTCTCTTCAGCCTGAGGTATTCTTATCACCCTTCTTCATAAAGCTAGATTATAGGAGTCATAAATTTTTTAAATCTGTTCTTACCATGGAAAGGTTTTATTTCTCCTTCAATTGTATTGTATTTTGTTTTAGAAAGAGTCTTACGATGTAGCTCTGTCTGTCCTGCAACTCATTCTAGGCTGGTCTTGAACTCAGAGACATCCTGCCTCTGCCTCTGAAGTGCCAGGATTAAAGGTGTGTGTCACCACACCCATCTTCTCTCTCAAATTTAGTAGATAGGTTTCCTGAGTATAATAGTCTGAGTCAACAGTTATGGTCATGTAGAACTTGGGATGTATCTTTCTTGGTACCTTTGGCTTTTGACAATTTTTTTCTAGGGACTGCAGACATGGCTCAGTGGTTTGGAATACTTGGTCCTTCTAGAGAGGAGGGAAGTTCAGTTCCAAGCTCACAACTTCTTGTAACTACAGCTCCAAGGAACCTAGAACCTCCCCTTTCAAATTAGTGGGGCTTTATCTTTCACTGTTGTTGTTACTTACACACACACACACACACACACACACACACACACACACACACCTCAAAGCAAATCAAACCTATGGGGCATATTAAGTGTGCCTGCAGGTATATTTTTGTAGGGCTGGCCACTTGTTGTGGGATAGCCAATCAGGTCTCATCTCTCGGAAGATGCATTCTCCCACTCTCATCAAGTGTTAATTGTCTTTAGCTCTGCATCTAGGGATGAGACCTGGTGAGATCTCCCCATCTATGCTGGGTGTCAACTGTTGCTGGCATTGTTCAGGTCTTCTTTAGGCAGTCATGTTGCTGAGCTTCCCTGGGTGTAAGCTTCCTTGGCGTAGCTAGAAGACAGTCTATAGGAGAATTCCTTGTCCTCTGGCTCTTGAAATCTTCCTGCTTCCTCTTCTGTGATGGTCCCTGCACCTTAGGTGCAGGAGTTGTGTTGTAGACGTATCTACCAGGGACTGGGTTATGTATCCCAAGGTTAGTTGCTCTGTGCACATTGCCTAGCTATGGCTTTCTCTTGTGGCTTTCATCTGCAGCAGAAGGAGGTTTTTAGATTAGTGATGAAAAGTGGTATAAAGTTAAGTATGAAATTAGAAAATCACACTAGTTTAGTTTACCTCTTGGGTTATGAACTCTCTAGGCATGACTTTCTTTCTGTTGCATGAGACTTAAATCCAATTAGACCACTACTAGTTACCTCTAAAACTCACACCATTTCACCATTGCAGAAATGTCTATTGTGGTTAATGAGCTTCACAGCTGGGTCAGAGTACCAAATGTCCTGCTCTCTTGGCTGCCTGCATAGCGCCTTCTGATACCATGATTGTGACTGCTCAGGAGGGAGACTTCCAGATCAGATCCAGCCAACTACTACAAGTCTTGTGTCAAAATGCATCATGTCTTCAGCAATAGGGATTTACCTTTGAATTCTGGAAGCCAGTCGAGGGCAACCACAATGGCTATATTGTTTGAGGGGCTTCTTTTGGATTCCCCCAGCACATACACACTCATGCATGTGTGCAAGTGGTATAACTTCTTTAACACACACACACACACACACACACACACACACACACACATGCAAGTGGTATAACTTCTTTAAAGCATGCACACACACATATGTACACATGCACATTTTAGTAAATATAAAATAATGACTTGTGGGCAGAATTTTACTTACAAGGCACCAGTCTAAGATTAATATTTATTAAAATATAAATCAACACTCACGATACAGGTAACAGCTTATAGTGGCGCCTGAACAGGGACTGGAGTATCTGATCGATGGATGAGATGGATTCCAAACTGATCTCTCCAGCAGCCAGGAACCAGGAACAACAGACCTCCCAGGGTCACAGCAGCCCCTTATCAATGGGGTTGGCCACACCCCCTCCAGGAGCCCGGGACCCTGGATAAGTGTCTTCGGACCTTATCAGCTGACACCTGAATCCCACCACAATGACTTACTATGTCTTTTTAAGTATCTTATATGTTAATTGTCTCTCTCCTTGTGCATTTGCCCCTCTCTTTCTCCAGCTAAAGTCTCCTCTTTCTGTTCTCCCTGTCATAATACCTGTGCCATATTATACCTTTCTCTACTGCAGTTGCCCCAGGTATGGCCCCTTCTAATTTCCTGGTTTCTGTGATTACATCACGTCATATACTCACATCTAAAGATTTGGAATTGGAACCCATATGTCAGAGAGAACATGTGGTATTTGTCTTTCTGGGTTTGGGTTATTTTACTCAATATAATACACTCTCATTCTGTCTGTTTACCTGTAGACTTCATGTTTTCACTTTTCTTTACAGATGAGTAGAATTCTGTGGCATTACATGTACCATATTTTTATTATTCATCTGTCAGTTAAAAGATGTTTTTATTCCCTAGCTATTGTGAGTAGAGCAGTAATGAACATGGCTGAGTGCATATCTTCAGAATAAGATGTTGGGACCTTTGGTCATATGCCAAGGAGTGGTATAGCTGGGTCATGTGGTAGATTTATTTTTAGCTTTTTGAGAATTCTTCATGATGATTTCCAGAGGTGGCTGTACCAGTTTGTCATGCCATTAACAGTGGGTGAGGAAAAGTTACCCTGTAGCACATCCTCATCAGCACTGCTTGGCAGTTGACTTCTTGAGCTTAGCCATTCTGACTGGGGTGAAATGAAATCTCAAATTTAATTTGCATTTCCCTAACTGGAAGTTGCAAAGAAATGGAGATGGGCTGAGAGGAGGTGCTGAGGTGGGCAGTACAGGAGAACTATGGAGATACTGGGTTTGAGCCACAAGTGGTGACTATGGGGTTTCTGATAGGCTATGGGGCTGGGGTTAGTGATGGGTCTCAAAGGAATGAGCAGAGGGTCACTTCATGTTCTTACAGACAATCTGTTTATAATCTTTGTGATGCACAAGTATCTTTTATTCCTTATTCAGTTGTTTGTACCCTTCTTACTAAGTTGTATAACTAGCTACTTAAGAATCACTATTGACTTTATAAAGAGACTTGAATGGGGAGACATTATTCCAAATTAGTATCTCTTAAAGGATTTCTTTAGTAAATGCTGAAAATATATTGCCTAAGTTAGGGTTTCTATTGCTGTCATAAAACACCATGACCAAAAGCAATTTGGGAAGGAAAGGGTATATTTCATCTTACAGCTCACAGTCGTTTTTCCAGAAAAGTCACTGTATTGGTAGCATGTGAAATCGGACAATGCCTCTGGGGAGCTAAAACTGTCTTACCCAGTTTTCACCCCCATATAAAAAAATCCCTAAAATATAATTCTACACACAAAGTGTACCTGTCCATAGTACTTTTATTCAATATTACCCAAAGAAGAGAACAAGACACTTGCCATTTGGCATATGAATGACAAAACAAATTGTAGTCTTTATACAATGGGCTCCCCTGAGCACCCCAATGGAACAAATGCATGCCGAACGTGGATGCATAGTAGAAAGTTTGCATAAAAGATACCCAAAGTGGGACTTATAACTCCCTTTATTTGATGGAGAAGAAAAGTCCAAATGATGATATCAAAGCAAAGCAAGATGGAATAAAAGCAAGAAGGGGACAGTGATTGTAAGGAAATGGGAGAGCCGAGGGTGAGGCTTCATGCTAGGATGTTTGCCCAGGATTGCTAAGGCCTTAGGTTTGATCTATAGTGGGGAAGAGAAGGGAGAAAACACCTGTGGTTGATGAAAATGCTCTATATCTTGACTGAAATGGTGGCTGTGCAGACCATACATGAGATCACTGGACTATATATTTAGAATGTATACACTCATATAAATTATACTCTAATGAGAGAATCAAAAATACCTGTTTTTTTTTAATTCAGTAGAATATTCCTTAATTCTGAGATAGTCCATTTTCTAAAAATTTTAAATATGTTTTTATTTCTATGTGATCTGTGAAAGATTAATTTGTTTATTTATTTATTCTCAGTAAATGCATACATTTGGGCCTCTTCTCATGAATATTGCTAATTTTATGGTAATGCTCTCAATTTGCAAGATCTAGAAGCTCTATATTTTTCCCCTTCCTTGGCTTCAAAACATCACCTTTTATTTTTTCTTAGCACTGCTTTCTCATCTCTTTAAATGTAATACCTCTTTAGGTTTGTCATTTTTTTCTGGTTACCTACCAGAAGTAATTTTCAGTGTTCCTTGTATCAACTGGTATTCTTCTGATACACAACACAGAAATAGATTTGTGCTAAATTACAGAGCAAGGAATATGGTCAGTGCTATAAATTAGTAGAGCTAGGAGGAGCCCCAATCATGGGCTCACGTCAAGACCCACAGGTGCGGGCATGGCAAACTCCACCCTCCCCGAGGACTGGAGTGCCAGGGAGGGAAATCCCACTTATTTTAAGTCACATGACTGCCTCTTCGACTGGTATATTATAATTTCCTCCACATTCTGAGAATATTTCTCTCTTTGTTCTTTGTTTGCATAAGGACCTTGCTTTTTTATTTTGCTGGCATAAAAGGATATTTCTTCACATCTAGTAGTTTCCAAAGTGGCTCACAGAAAACTTTTTACACAGTACTTGTCTCAATCCTCAATCTGATTCAGCAGAGCGCATGAAAGTTTGCAGTCTCAGAAGAGGGCAACCTCAAGGCTTAAAATACGTTTTTTCCCACTTAGATACATTGCCTGATTCCTGTTCCTATTGGGCCTTTCAAGGTAGAAGGGGACATAGTCCTTTTCTTCCTGTGCCAGGAAATTAAAACCACAGTGGTGGTAGTTATGGGTATTCCTACCGAGATGTATTCCTTGGGACACCTCAGGGAGCAGTGGAGCTGTTGCTAATGAGTCTACATGGCACAGAGCTGGGATACAAAGCCCGGCACAGGCAGAAAGAAAACCAACACTAAGTTTCTGTGGCTACCTTTCCTTGGGGAAGTGGCTTGTGATCTCCAAGGAAGGGGATAATCAGTTGTCAGTAATGAGCCAAAGTTCAAAGGTTTTGTATTAGTAGATCATCTACTTTCAATATATAGTGTGTGTGTGTGTGTGTGTGTGTGTGTGTGTGTGTGTGTGTGTGTGTGTGTGTGTATACATATATATGCACATATGGAGCGACAAACTGTTAATATTTTTATGTGTGGCTTCATGATTACCCCATGAGCTACATCTTTGGAATAGAAAAAACAATATTTTGTTATCCCATACTAAGAAACCTGTCAGGCGCAGTATGAGTACATTTTTCATAATATTTTGTTAAGCCAACTTATTCTGTTCCTTTTACTTATTATTTATCATTATTTAAATCACTTAAAGTAGAACTTTAAGAACTGCCAGAATCAATATTTAGCATGAGGTCAAAGTTCACCTCTTTGGCTTTCCTGGACTCACTCTAGACCAGGCTGGCCTCCATCTGCTTCTGCCTCCCAAGTGCTGAGATTAAAGACATATGTCACCACTGCCTGGCCAAAAGTTTATCTTATTCAACATGGCCTTATCACTACTTCTATATATAAGCTAATGATGAGGATGCCTCATTTTTTGAGGCATCCCCAAAGACTTCTGAAGTGTATACTCTCTGCCTGTATGTCCCCTCCCCACCACTGAAAGAACCTGAGTAGGCCATCTGGGGGTTAGAGTAGTGATTTGATTTAAAATAAAACTCTCCACCTGGCTCCTGGTACATGGAGAGAGTCAATCCAGATCTTAGTTCATAGAATTTAGAAAGATAAACGTAGTAACTACCAGTATTATTTAACATCCTCCAAAGAAAGCAAATAGATGTGAGAAAATACAGCCAGTAGAATGTCTGAAAAGTGAAGCAAAGCACAAGCTGAAGAGGGAGGTGCTAGTCAGACCTGAAAAGTATATGGTGGGCACCATCACTTGGGTGGAAGCAACACTGATTCAATTGTTACAGAGGAGCAGTGCAGAGGACTGTTATAAGGCTAGACCTAGAGTCCTTATCACTCTCTTGTGTACTAGTCCTGTGGTTCAAAGCCAAGCTCATACCACTACTTCCAAAAATGTCACAACAGCAATGACAACTCTGTCAACTCTCCACTTAGAGCCCGGGTTAGGTATGGATTGACATCATGTCTGCACTTGCTTTTACTTGAAAGGTAGGGCACATGGTTGACATACTGTTTTTAAGATGGGAAATGGATTTTTTATGATTTTTTTTTTTTTTTGCTTACCGGTGTCCCTTTCATCTCATATTTAAACTAGAAAAGATACTACAAGCCATGTCTGCTATCTTCTAGTTGGCAGACACCGTCAATACCCTCTGAACACAGTTGAATAAATGACTACATTCCAGCTTCTTCCCCTGGCCAACTGAGTTTATTTTTTGGATGAAATGGGATGGGTGTGGATTTGTTTGGGAAAGGTGTGTCAAAAAACATAAGGGCAGGCTTTATTACTTTCCATGCTTGGAAACTGACAAGGCACACTTCAGTTCTTGGGAAGTTTGATGGTTGCCTTTGTGGCATTTTCACACCATCTTATCCTGGTAGCAACTTTTTGAGATTTGCCATCTTCCTTTAGAGCAGTGGCTGGGCAGTGATGTCAAACTGATGGCCCTGAGATGGGATGAAATCCAGATAAGAGACTACTTTGCTAAGAGAGCAAAGAATCCAGAACAGGCTGAGATGATCTTAATTGGTTTTTATTTTAAAGACTGATTTATTTTTATGGGTGCTTGCATGAATGTCATTGAACCATGTTGGTGCAGTGACCATGGAAGCCAGATAAGGGCATTAGATATCCATTAAATGGAATTTTAGATGGCTGTAAGCCACCATGAGGGTGCTGGGATCCGGACATGAATCTTCTTCAAGAGCCTCCAGTGTTTTTAACTGCTGTCTATTTCTCCTACCCTGATCTTTTATAGTTTTAAGTAGAGTCTTCAAACACCTCTGTATGGAGCTTCAACCTATATTTACATCCTAGCAAACCCATCCAGTAGCCAGTATTGGCTGCTCTGAACCTTTAGCTCTTTCGTGATTAGCATTGTGAGCACATGTTCCGGGTATTGTACCTATAGAGTTCGTCTAGCAATGTAATACAGATTATTAGTTTTTGAAAGGTATTATTACCAACTAAGTATGATATAAAGAAATGCAAGTTAGTAGCTAGGCATTACAATCAAACTTATAGTCATATTAGATACGTTTTCAAAGTCAAACATATATTTCAGATGGACAGGTCATCTTCAAACACTTCAGAGAACCTACAGAATATGACATTTAAGATATTTTAATAACATAGATTCTTTTTATTTTTCTAAAAGGCTTGCCACCAATATCATCAACTTCTGTGTTGGTTGTCGCATTTTCTGGCAAGATGATTGCTCGAAAGATGCTGGAGGCTGATGTTCTGGGTAATCTCAGTCACCCAGTACTCTTGCCAGACAGCCTGAGGATGATCCCTCAAAGAGGCTTAGAAGTCATGCCTTCCCAAGGAGAACAGTGGCCCCACTGACAGCCCAGACTGCACTGTAAGTTTGTATAAGCACTTTCTTATCTTCTGATATTCTCTCTCTCTCCTTTTACTTTATAGTGGTGTTATTTTATTCTATATTTATGGGTTTGGGTGTTTTGTCTGTATGTGTGTCTGTGCAACATGTGCATGAATACCTGGTATCTGCAGAAGCTATATGAAGGTGTCTGATCTTCTGAGATTGGAGTTACAAGACAGCTGTCAGCCACCATGTGTATGCCCATAATCAAACAAGGGTTCACTGGAATTGCAGAGTGTTCTTAACTGCTGCTCCATATCTCCAGCCCCATTTTTCTAGCTTTAAGAAGTGTTTTTAGTGCCTTTATTAATTTTTATCTCTCCCATGACTTGACAGTGGTTTATCATCGAATTAGAGGTGGTATCAGACATTGCCAGCCATCTTGGACAGAATGGGCATTAATCTCAGATTTCATTTATTAGTATAACATAGCTAAATATTATTTGATTAAAGGGTCCCTTGCTTGTTTTCTGTGCAGTCCTACTGGAGTTGGGAGAGCTTCCTTCTGTGTTGAAGTCTTTGGGACATTGCTTACTTCTGGTCTTCCATCCCAGTATCATTTTCTGTGCCCACTGAGTACTCATCCCCAGGCATGAGAATATACCTATTTTGAAGATGTGAACCCTATCCATAAGAAGGTTTGGTGGAACTTTACCTTTCCAGAATAAGTATTTGGTATACGTTCACAAAACTGCTTCAACTGAATGGGGGTGTTTTGTGCCATTACCTTCCTTCTAATGGCATTAAAATTTGTTCTGCTTAAGAATAGAAATCTGATGAAATTTTTTGCCTTAGAGATTTCTATAGAGTTTTCTTTTTCTTTTCTTTTCTTTTCTTTTTCTTAAATCATAGAAATTGGGGCTGCTTATGAACCTGCTGCTACAAAGGCAGAAAGCAGGCTGACATGTCAGACCAAGATGGATGGGAGAATAGAGCGTGAGCAAAGTGAAGTGTGGGTTTTGTTTCCCTTGACTATTCAGATGCACCTAATACAATTCGTTCCAGTGCTGAGGACAATCAGACTCTGCGTCTTTGAACTCTGACTGACAGAGAAAAAGAAACAAGGTACAACTCAGAGAAAGAAATTAATCCATTCATCAAAATAAATCCACACAAATAAGGCAAGCTAGCTGTGCAGAAGAAGGAGGAAAATGCATTTCAGTTTTATCTTCCTCTCCAAGTTGAAGCCCAATGTTTATGGGAAAGCGAAACTCAGAACATTTCAGTTTTGATGTTTCTAAACATTGTTCTTCACCTTGCAGATGATTGCTTTGCCTTTTAACATCAGTCCCTGAAGGTGAGTCTTGTTTATTCTGGTTTTTTTTTTTTTTTCCTTTTTTAAAAAACTTTTTGTTGTTGTTGTTAAGAAGGAATAAATCCTGATAGGCCTATGGCAAGAGCCAGTGCTTTTACTTGCAGAGAAATGAATCAAATACTCCTTAGTGCTGTTTAAAAACACCCATTATGACATCCGGGTACTCCAGAGAGATAACCGTAGGTGCCAGTTATAAATGAATGAAGAATGAAGTAATGAATGAATAAACAAATAAAAACACTTGATCCATCCCATCACCCAAAGTAATAGAACTCTGAAAAGATTTTTCTGACAGTTGACTGACATCTGACAGGGAATTTTAAACCCTTCTTTTGAAATGGCTTCCTGTGGACTCAGGGTTCTAAGCCTGCATTGGTTTGCTTTGTCTGAGCTCCTCAATAGAGAGATGCTATCAGGTGCACACATGACATGGGAATTGGCTCACAAAGGCAAAGGTTGAATAGGCTTTATAGAGACGTTTGTACAACACCTACTGCATCTAAGCAGAATGACAAGGTTGATTTTTATTTTTTTAAAGGATTATTTTTCATTAAAAATCTCCCGGAAAGCTAAGTATGAAGGTTATGTTAAGAGATAGCAAAACAAACAAAAGTTTCCTTTAATTATGAAAAGTCCATCGTGCTAAGTGCTACACATTAATTTTATTTATTCAATTACCAATTTTTTTTTACTTCTTTTAAAAGCCTTCATTTGGCCATAGCACATAGGAGGAGGTGGAACCCACTCCAGAAGAGAATAAATTGGGGGCTTGAAAGATGGCTCAGTAGTTAAGGGCACCTGCAGCTTTTGCAGAGGACCTGGGTTTGGTTCCTGACACACACAGAGCAGTTCACAAGGGCTGTAAAGGCAGGTTCAGGGGATCTGATTCCTGGTCTGGCCTCTGCAGGCACTAGGCATGTGTATGTGTTCAAGAACAATCTCATACACACCAGAAATAAACAATTGAAGCACTTAGTCCAACTCATAAAACCTTCGATTAAAAAAGTGTTTTGGATCATTTGTCTAAGCTCCTTCTGACAGTAGTCATCCCAACTTTCTTGGGCATTTCTAGTGATTACAAATATGTTCTTGAGAGGTTTTCTTGCAGGGAAAATCATCAGAAGCTATTTTTTAGTTTGATATAAAACCTGGATACCTGTAACTTCTACATCATAGAAAACCACAAAGCACACGATTAATCAATTTTTAGGAACCAATTGGTATTTCAGCCCCTGCAAATATTTGAAAAACATTTCTGTGACCTTTCAGAGGTCTTCTACTTCAAGCATCTCCCTGATATCAAATACACTTGCTTTCTTGTAGGATACAGTCTTCAGTGTACCAGGCTGGCTATTCTGGATACAATTATGGTCCCTGCCTATAAATTCCGATTTATTTCAATTGAGTAAGTTTACTTAAACCAAGTGGTTATTGAACTTCCTCATACATTTGACTTACAGGAGGACCTTGGAAAACTTTTCACTTTTGAGACTAGCATTTAGTCTTCAGTATCTCCTAAAAAGCCTCTTGCTGTAGTAGTAAGACAACATTGGTTAACTCAGGTAGGGGTTTAGAACTTAAGCCACAGTTACCTAATAAATGCACAACCAGGCCCCAATGAGTATTGATGGAGCCTATCTGAGCATTTCTGGAAAAGAAATGTTACCATTTATCAAATGCTTTCTCAGTGCCTGGCATCAGGCTGTGATCTCACTTAAATATAAGATGTGTAAAGAAGAACTCATAGCTCCCAGTCACTAAGTAACATAGCCAAAGTGATACTAGATAGAATAAAATAGCCAAGGGGATCCCACACCATGTTGCAGGAACTTGGAGTAACCTTTCTCTTGCTTTTTTCCTCTTTATAGAATAAGGGCCTGAAAGGGCATTGGTACACAACAAAGCTAAGATGTTGTTAGCCTTTGACGGGCCTGTTCATGGAAGCTCAATGGAGGCCTTTCACTGTCCAAATCACTGGGGGTATGGCACTGGGAAGAGCACAGTAGGACAAGGACTTTGCATCATTCTCCTTTCTTCTCAGCTTTGCCCATAGTGTATCAGTGAGGAACCCAGACTGCAGATGGAGGAGACCGTTCCTCAAGGCCAAGTGATCTAGCTACAGTTGCATTTGGTAGAGAGACAGTCAGGAGGGCTTTGTGCATCCCTATCCTGGTCCTCATATTCATTTCTCTTTGAGCTTTCAGAAAAGAGTAAGGGGCTTTTCTCTGAGAACTGAGGAAGGAAAGGGCCGATATTCATAAATGACTGAAGGATATGATCACTTGTGACATATTGACTGCTTTATTCTCAGTGCTTATTCCTAAAATCCTCCAGCCTTGAAGAGCTACATGGCTACATACGTCACCTAAGTATTGTCCATCCCATTCTGAATATCTCAATAAACTGCTTCCTTAGACACATTGCCAGTGTTATGTGAACTTGACACTGGCTAGTTATTGAAGAGGAAAGAATCACACTTGAGAAGATCAGCTGGAGACAAGCTGTAGGGTATTTTCTTAATTACTGATTCATGTGGGAGGGTGCAACTCATTGCTGGTGGGGCTATATCTGAGCTCCTGGCCTTGGCTTTTATAAGAAAGCAGGCTGAGCAAGCCAGTAAGCAGCACCCTTCCATGGCCTTGCATCAGCTTCTGCTTCCAGGTTCCTGTCCTGTTTGAGTTCCTATCCTGAGTTCCTTTGATGATGAACAGTGATGTGGAAGTGTAAGTAGGTCATCCACCATCTTCTGCTCCCAAATCCTGTTCTGATGTCTATGAGGCTTTCTTAGTAAAAGCACCGATGGGAAGTTTAGAGTTTCCAGGTGAAGGTTTCTTATTGTTTTGTAATAGATAAGTTTTTTTTTTTTTTTTTTAAATCAACATCCAGCATTTGATTCTTGGCTGATCATTGTAACCTGCCACCTTGTAAGCAGCCAGTGACTTGAGTAAAAGCTACTCTGTTATTTGTAGGTTTTGACAGTGTCAGGTAACAACCAAATACTGACCAGATTACCAATAATTTTTTCTTTTTATCTATCACAAATTAAATATTGGACTAGATTAAATTTGTATCTTGTTGACATATTAGTCATTGGCAACCTATGTTGCTTTAGAGTGCTCACTGGATATTTTAGTTTGGGACACCCAGAAGTTGACCTGGAGGACAGGCATTATTTTGAGTTCACAAAAATTCTGGCTTAGAAAAGAAGAATTTATGCAGGTTAAAAAAAGAAAGAAAGAAAATAATTGGGAAATCCTAAAGCATCCTTCCCCAGTGTGGTAGCTTAATTATATAGAGGAATGGTGGGAAATAATGCTAAACACAAACCTTAGAATTATTCTGCCTGAGAATAAAGCTGGCGGGATATTTATCCTCTCAACCCATTGTGTGCTCATCCATGGGGTATGGACCACCTCTGACTACTCTTGGGTACATCCCTGCTTTTGCCCTGTGCTCTGAATCTGTAACACTAATAGTTGGAAATTTGAGGTAGGAAGATTGAAGTTTTAAAGTCAGACTGAGCTATAGAGTAAAATATTGTTTAATGTAAGAAATAAGATCCCAAAGCTGGCTGTATAAAGTCTGGGTGAGCAACCTTGAAGCATTGTATTCAGATGAAATGGGGTAACTGAAGTTACTAGGGTGTGGAAAGCCAAGGATCTAGAAGGCAAAAGAAAATATTTTGGTTTATAATCACCTTTCAAAAACTGAATCCATAATCTTTTTTTATAAAATATTACCGTCATCATCATTATTTGTTGCTGTCGTTGAATTACGGTCTCATTATGTAGAACAAGCTTGCTTGAACTCACAGAGATCTGCTGGCCTCTGCCTCCCAAGTACTGGGATTAAAAGTGTGTACCATCATGCCCAGCAGTTTATGTTATTAGAATTAAATCTCCAGGTACATAATAGTTATATCTACCACATTGCTAGCTATTCATTGTATAGTGGTGAAAAAAATCCATAGTGAGAACTAAAGTATTTAGAGTATAGCATAACACAGTTTAAAAACAAAGGGCTGGTGAGATGCTTCAGTGACTAATGGCAGTTTGCAGTTCCTGGCAACCTCTCCTTCCTACCTTTGGAAATGCTTGATTTTACAGAATTCCCTTTCACACCCAAATGTCAGAATGTGAGCATCCCAAAAGGTGCAAGGGTGTCCCATCAGGTACCCCAAGTCAGTCCCAGCTACTACATCTTGCCCTGTGATAAGCAGTCAGCCAAGACGTCCTATGGCTATCACAGGTGAGATCTGGTCACAGCTAATAGGACTCTGTGTTCAAAAACTGTCCCATTGAGCCCAACCCATAAAGCCAAGAGATCCCTGAATGGAATGTTATCTTGTTTTAAGCCACAAGATTTTTCAGCATGGGTGGATGCTGTTATGCTCAGATAGTTCACAGAAGTATAACTGGGCTTCAGGAAAGTGTTTTTACTATTATTCAAAGAGCTTTTCTGTATATAAGATCATTTATTTTGAGCAAGAGAATGATTCTGAGAAGTCTAAAGAAATGCTAAGAAAAAATGTAGAGGTGGATGAGTATCCTAGCACTCTGAGAAAAACTTAGGCAGTTCAGTTGAGGCCAAATGATCAGGAGCTGAAGAGTCCATTCATCAAGGAAGTTTGAGACTTAAGGCAGGTGTCTGATTCTGCTAAGTAATTTTAATTGTTCTCCATAAGCTCACAACCTTATCAACTAATTAGAACACCATGGTGCCTGGACTTGTCTCCACATATGCTAATTGGCTTTGATTATGTTCATTCATTCATCCAAAGATATATCCAGCTAGGTGTTAAAAAGATCACAGAGCCAAGCTCTCTTCTCTTGAAAAGCTCAAGGTGTCTTTGATACCTAAATATGGAAGAAATGGGGAAAAAAAATCTCATGGCAGAAAATGATTCATGGAAAAACATGACTTTTGAGTGTTCTGGATGTTTAAAAAAAATGACTGTGAATTTCTAATCAAGGACTGAGGACCTATTTTGAGTTGCTAAAATGACCCCAAATCTGACACCAGACTAGTATCTTAAAAACTGGCTGGTTTCCTTTATTTTATGAAATAAAAACAATGGACATAAGTAGCTCAATGACACTAATGTATGTATACTAAGATCCAATCTAAGTGCTGTGAATGGATAAACTTATCTTAACAGGTAATCCAGTCTTCAGACAAGTCTTTGCAGTAGAACATTATTGTCCCTAGTTTTACATCAGCTATAGGGTCACTGAGTAGCCTGTGCTCATACAGTAAGAAATGGCAAGCTGGGATTTGAACCTTAGCAGCCAGTACCAATTATACACAGCATGGTCTCTTACTATAAGGCTATGTGTTATATAAATGAACTTAAATCTGTTGTCATTGTGTGTATGTTTTGCTTGTATGTGTGTTAGTATACTATGTGCATGCCTGGTGCCTGCAGAGGTCAGAAGACGGGGGTCAGAACAAGGCTTCAGATCTCTCAGAACTGGAGTTACAAATGTTTCTGAACTGCCATGTAGGTACTGAAAATCAAGCCTGTTTTCTCTCTGAGAGCTACAAGTGCTCTTAACCCCTGATCCGTATTTCCAGGCCCCAATTATTTTTTTTAAATGACAAGTTGGTAACTCTTTTCTGTTTTACTTGCATTAGCTAGAGATATCAGTGTATCCATCAAGCAATCCTATTCACAATTCACACTTTAACATAGACTAAATTGATTTGGATTGTTACAGATATTTTGCTAAGTAAAATGGAATCAGGACTTTATTATGTCAAAAGAGGCCAGTAACTCACTAACTGACTCAGTATGTACCCACCTTTTCACCCACCACTCTGGCAAAATGAAGATTATTTGATATAGCTCAAAACACAGGATTGAAACTGTTTGAAAGCATGCTGGTACTGCAGGATGTTTATGTGGGGAAAGTTTCAGAGATATAAGAAGGATCTAACCACTGTCAGTCTAGGAGGATCAGAGAGTGGTAATTCACACCTTTAATACCAGCACAGGGAGTATCCTGGGAATGGTGACCTATGCCCTTAATCCAAACTGAGTTCAAGGTCATTTTAGTTTATGGAAGGAGTTCGAGGCTCCCAAGCAGGCAGTGGTGGGGCCACGCCTTAATTTACCAAGAGAGTATTTAAGGTCGGCATAGAAAAACAGAAGCTAGAGGAGCCAAGAGAAGCCAGGTTGAGGAAGCTGGAAGACAGCTGGGTAAGATCTGGCTGTGGTGTTTACTCTCTCTAATATCTCCAACTTTCTTAGAGATCTATCCCTGAGTTTCATTTATTTGTGCAACATGTTTACACTGATCTGTTTTGTTTTTTAGATAGGGTCTCACTATGTAGCTTTGGCTATCCTGAAACTCATTTGTAGACCAGGCTGGCCTCAAACTCATAGAGATCCTCTTGCCTCTGCCTCCCAAGTGCTGGGATTAAGGGCACACATCATATCCAGCTTGCATTTTCTACTTTCCTTCAGTGCTCTTGTTTGAACACACATATCTGGTTCAGCCTGGATGAAAGCAGCTTGTAGTGATGAGATACAGAATATACTGTGACAAGAATATTTTTGTTTCCCAATGCCTGCTTTGGTCTAGGCAGAGATGCAGGGGAATCTTCATGGGTAGTTTTCCACATGGTTTGCTGATTTGTTTCATTTGGTCCTCCAGCAAACTGTATCGGATTCTGACCTCCTCTGAAGAAAATCGCAGTTTAACTAGCTTCTGAGGACAATTAGAAACTGATCTTAGCACACTAAACTTCTCAGTTTTAAATGGATCAGTCTCAGCTGAAATTTTGGAATCTTTTATATAAGCTGTAGCAACAATGGGACCTACTATTTATCTAGAATATACTGTTTGATAGTCTATGGGCTAATACCTCTCTCTCTCAGAGGGCTGGCACTGGGATTTGAACCTAGGACTTGCACCTACTAAGCACACACTTAGCTCTTTCTCACTGCACTACATTCTCAACCTCTCATTTATTCTTTAATCTTCTGATGTAGGAACAATTATAATCCCATTTAAAAAATTGAAATAAGAACTGGGAAGATGGCTTAATGGGTAAAGGGCTTGTTTCACAGACATGCAGATCTGAATTCGGATCTTGAGGACCCATATACTGAGTATGATGATATGTACCTGAAAGCTTAAGACTGTGGGTCTTGGGAATTCACTGGATAGGTCCAGTAAGAGATCCTCAAAAATGGCTTGGAAAGCAACTGAATAAGTTATACTTATGTTGACTTTTAGCCTCCACATGTACCCACACAGGGGCATGCACATGTGTACACATGCACCCACTACACATCCAAGTTGAAATAACGGGTTCAAAGATTGCTATATGTTGTAAATGTGCTTTGTTGCCATTTGTTAATAAAGAGGCTGTTTTGGCCTATGGCAATACAGCTTAGAGGCAGGCAGGAAATCCAGGCATAGATAAAGGACAAGGGAAGAGTCAGGAGACGCTGCAGGCAGTTGTCAAAAAACAGGATATAATATGACACAGGTAAAGCCACAGAACTATGTAGCAATAGACAGATGAATGAAAACAGGTTCAGTTAAATTGTTAAAAGCTAGTTGGTAATGATCCTGAGCCATAGACCAAATAGTTTGTAATTAATATAAGCCTTTGTGTGATTATTTGGGACTAAGTGGTTGAAGAACTGTAGGTCTAGACCTTGAGACTAGGCTGGGATGGACTATCCAGAAACTTTTGGTTACAGGCTGTTAGTAAATTGTAATGGCTATGTAGTTCAACTTGGATTTGAGAATAACTTGTTACTCTTTGAGGACATTAGGTAAGCATGGCTGGGTTCTTGTTTAATGTCACAACTGGCAACCTCACGTGGAGTTTGGCCTGCAGCTCCCAGGGCTTAGCACTATTTAGTGACCTGCAGTGTTTACCCGAACCAGTTGATCTGATTCCATTATTGGAACAACACCCAAGCAGGTACTGTGATTAGGGAATCAGGAAGCTAGCAGAGAACAAAGAAGTTGATCCAGGCCAAGTGTTGCTTGTGAGTTGCTAAAGTTACTCACTATGAATTAGGGCAACACTGGTGTACAAGGCTTCCCCTGAGCTCCAATAAATGGTGTTCTTTGTTTAAGAGTGACCCATGTTTCTGTGTCTCTTAATCTTCAGGCCCTTGTTCGATATGAGGCTCACTTGGGTGATGCAGGCATCACAGTGTCACACTTGGAGTTTACTTCCTGTGTAACTTCCATTTTGGAATTAGATGTTTGTGTTTGATAGTTGATAGCATATGCCTGTAATCCCGCAACCCTAGAGGAAGAAGCAGGAGGATTGTTGTGAGTTGCAGATCAGTCTGTTGTACAAAGAGGGTTCTAGGCCGAAGAGCTACCTAGCAAGATTCCATCTCAAGGAACAAAATCTAAAGAAAACAACAAAAAAGCTCTCCCTGTTTGGTAATAGGCCGGTGACTCTAGCAGAACCTTTAAAGACAGTATGGGCTGTTTTAGTGAATGGTGGTCAGGATCAGTCCTAACCACTCTCTCCCAGCTGTGCTATATATACTTCCAGACAACCAAAGCTTCCAGCAGAGCTCCGCAGCAGGATTTTTGTAGGATACTAATTATTTCATCAGCTTCTCTTTCTGAATACTGATTTATATATGTATATATAAAAAGTCTTATCTGTAAAATCTTCCCCAATCCCAGTCTAAGATTTTTCTGCTTAATTAACATATCAATGGACACTACAGGATTAATAAAAGATTACCCTTGGATGGTGCTTAGGGTTTAGAATGTCCAAGATCCCCCCCCCCTTATTTCATCTTCCATTTTGGAATCCAGTGGGTACCCTCTTGATTGCAATCCTGAATATACATGTTGGCGGCAGCTGCTAAGGGAATAAAACAGGACACAGCAGATGTGCCCACAAGTAGGGTGGACTTGGCTCATAGTGAAATTGCCTTTCAAGTGAGTCTGAACCAAACAACTCACAGACATCCGTATGTGTCACTTCATTAACCTAAAATTTTAGTTAAAAGCACCATAAATGTATACTAGACTTAGTGAGTTTAGAAAAATTTCAAAAGTGTTACATCTTGATTGAAAGATCAAGTTTAAAAATAAGAGGTTCTGCTTCACACACCAGGCATCCTCATTAGAGCAACATCATCTTTAAATCCTGCATGGCAAACCCTGACACATGGCAAACCCTGACATGATACTGCATTGATGTCCACAGAAGACAGGGCAAGCTGGAAGTCCGACTGCTTCCTTAAGATCATCCAACTTTTGGCTGATTACCCAAAATGCTTCACTGTGGGAGCAGACAATGTGGGTTCCAAGCAGATTCAGCAGATACACAGGTCCCTGTGAGGGAACACTGTGGCATTGATTGACAGGAATATCATGATGCTCAAGGCTATCTGAGGGCACCTGGAAAACAGCCCAACTCTAGAGAAAAAGCTGCGTCATATCCAGGGAGGATGTGGGCTTTTTGTTCACCAAGGGGGATCTCAGAAAATTAAGAACATGCTGCTGGCCCATAGGTCAATAAGGTGCTGGCTGCTGCCTGTGCTATGCCGTTAACTGTGCGTGAGGTCACTCTCTGTGCCAGCCTAGAACACTAATCTGATGCCTGAAAAAACTCTTTCTTCCAGGCTTTAGATATTACCACTAAAATCTCCAGGTGTGGAACCACTGAAATTCGAAGTGATAAGCAGTTGATAAAAACCCGAGATAAAGCAAGAATCATTTAAGCCTCCCTGCCAAACATGCTGGATATCTCTCCCTTCTCCTTTGGGGTAATCATCCAGCAGGTGTTTAACAATAGAGGCCTTTACAAGCTGGAAGTGCTTGACATCACGGAGCCGACTCTGCTTCCCAGAGGGTGTCTGAATGTTGCTAGTGTTTGTCTGCTGACTAGTTACCTCATTGACACACTCTTATCATCAGTGGGTACCAGAGAGTCCTGGCTTTGTGGAGACTGAGTATACCTTCCCACTTGCTGAAAAGGTCAAGGCCTTCTTGTCTGATCCAGCTGCCCCGTGGCTGTGGGCCTCATCCACTCCCTCTCCACTGACCCTCTGGCTCCCCACCCTCCTACTTTTGCTGCAGCCTCAGTCAAGGCTGAAGCCAAGGAAGAGTTGGAGGAATCAGATAAGGTTATAGGATTTGGTCTCCTTGACTTACCCTATCTAAGCATCCAACCCGGCCAACCTAAGTTGAGGAATATGAAAATAAAGGCTTTTTTCTCTCACAGGAAAACCCACAGAAATGGCTAGCCAGCTATTGTAGTAATTTTTATTTGTAATATATTATATGTAGGATTAATATTTATTAGAGGGTATTTTAACATTTAAGGATATAAATTAAACCTTAGGGCAATTTTTGAAGGTAGGATTGTTTTGTAATGGATGTTGATCTAATTTCTAAGAATGCTGGAACCAAACGGGCCACTCAAGATCTCATCAGCCTTTTTTAACGGGGCTGGCCACACCCCGTTCAAGCTCCCAAAACTCCCGAGACACGCCTCTCAACTTTGTCACCTAACCCCTAAATTCCACCACATCCTGGCTCATAGGAACTCATAGAGTCTGAACCCACAACCAGGGAGTTTACATGGGATTGGCCTAGGTCCTTTACCTCTTCTACCTATATGTGACGGTTGTGTAGGTTGGTCTTCTTGAGGGACTCCTGATGATAGGAGCAGGGTCTGTCCCTAAGGCTTTGCCTGGCTCCTGGCAACCTTTTCTTTATATTGGATTGCCCTGCCCAGCTTTAATACAAGGGAAGGTGCTTAGTCTTGCTGCAACTTGATAGTCTTGCTTTATTGATACCCATGGGAGGCCTGACTCTTTCTGAGCAGGTGCAGAGGAGGAGTAGATGGGGGTGGCTGGGGGTGGGGAGATAGAGGAAACTGGTAGGAATGGAGAAAATAAATGAATGAATGAATGAATAAATAATGTGAAAAAAGGGAGGGGTTCTATGTGTGCCTGGCCTCTGGGATGCATGTCACTGGCTATGCATGTTCTATAGTCACTGGTTTCCTAATTTTCCTCAGACAGAAAGTGGTCATCCTTTAGTCTTAGTTTCTACCACTTAACCAAGGCTTTGAGGATGATGCACAGACTAGATTTAGATTGGAGATTTCTGTTTAATGTATTTGAGGTTTGGTGTAGTGGTATGAGGTGCCAAAGTGGTGCCTTCTATTTTTTAAATAAACAATTTATTTCTATTTTATGTGCATTAGTGTTTTGCGTGCATGTATTAAAGTGTTGGATCCTGGAGTTTTAGACAGTTATGAGCTGCCAGGTGGGTACTGGGAACTGAACCAAAGTCCTCTGGAAGAACAGTGCTCTTAACCACTGAGCTGTCTCTCCAGCCCTGATTCATAAGGTTTTCCTAGAGACAAGCCCTGAGCCCCATGGAAAAGGTTGCAATGTTTTCTTTTTCTGTGCTTTTACACTTCCGGTGTCACAGACACATCCAGCCATCTAATTTTGCCCTTAAGACAGGCTTTATGTAGGAACACTGAGGACTTATCCACTTCACATGCAGGGTTAATGTGAGTTTCTAATGAACTATAAGCCTTCTTCTAGTGGAGGATATGATGGCCACACTGAATATCTCTCTTGAAATAGAGATTATTGGATTAGCTGGTGACCTGGCTTTCTCTCTGCCCTCCCGCATCTCTGGAAAAGTCTTGTTTAGGGGGTGTGAGTGCAAGTCACAATCACCTTGGAAGCTTGCTAAGTCCTGAGTTAGATCTGTAGGTCCAGGACTGGGCCAGTCAGGATATCAGATGGCTTTTAAATCTGTAATAGTGACTTTTTAGTATTTACATGAGTGCTATATGGATACAAGACTGAGCCTATAACATGGTCTCTTACCCACTTTAATATGGACACTCTCATTTCTGTTCACAGTACTCAGTGACAGCCTCCCTCACCCTTCCTTATCATTACCATTTTCTTCCTTCCAACATTTATCTTGAATTATTTGCTTCCTATTTGAACAATTTCATGCATAGTGGCTTCTTTGCAACAGGCTAAAAAAAATCTTTAGATGAGAATTGTATCCTGGATTTTCATAGTTTTGTACATATATAAATTATTGAACAATACGTGTAGATTAAGGATACTGGCTTCACCAGTTTGACTGGCACATGTCAAGGGAGTATATCTGACTTTCTTATCTTTGTGGATATGTAAAATTAGCTGTATTATTCTCACCAGAAATGCTTCCTTCTTTTTCCGGGTTTTTGCACAATGATTTTTTTTTTTTTAACTTTCTGAAACACCATTTTTGTTCTTCAGTCAGGGCCAGTTCAAACCAGTTGTTGCTAAGCAATAATAATGACATGTTGAAACTCATCTGATGGACTTTGAACACCCTGAGAAGAGGCTGGCCAGGGGCAACTGGTTGGCTAATTGTGGCCTCCGGTCATCACCAAATGATCAGTGCCTTCGGGGAAAGAACAGGGCTGAAGCTGCTCCACAATGCATTGCAGATTGCATTTGTGGTACAAATTCACATTTCAAAAACTGCGTAGACACAAAACCTTAATATGCAGACCGTTTTCATATCTTTGAAACATCTGGCAGCTACCAGACCTAAAGTAACATGTTCTTTCTGAGAGCCTCGCAGTTTATTTACAGGTTGTATGACATTTGCTTTCTAGAATTCTTCATGGATGATAGATGGTGATGGCCGCAGTACTGATGGCAGAGGGGCCACCTGAGGAATGGCTACTTGTAAAATGTCACTTTTAAACACAGTCATTTATGAATGGCTAAAGTTTATGTTTGTTGTCTTTTTATTATAACTCAGAATAAACTTATATGCCTGGGGCCTTTTGGGTCAAGTTGCAGTTCACGGTGGATCCCAAGCACTGGGTTATAAAATCCCTCTAAATAAAGGTTTTTTTATTGGAAACCTTGGAACTGTTTGCTTGCATGTAGGAAGGTTAATGCTGAAGGGGAGGGATTCACAGTCTTGGTTTTTAGCTCCAGCTCTGTGGTCATGTTGTATTTTAGCAGTGATGTGGGAGACACACAGAGAATGTGTCCTTACTCATGGTGGTTTCCATTGTTACTGTTTCCTAGAACACCAGGCTCTTGAGTCTCCTTGGCATAGGGCAGAGCAGGCCAAGGATCTTGAAAGACATTGCAAGCAATGAGAATGGGAACCTAATCCCCAAAGGAGAGTAAGATGCTGGGGTGGCAGACAGACATTCCTGTGCCCACTGTGACCAAGGAGGTGCATGGTGTAGATTGTCTTGCTTCAAGCTAAAAATTCATTTCCAAAAGGCTCAACTAGTAGGAAAGACAATGGCCAGTGACATTTTATCTAGTGCTTTGGTCTTTAAGGAAATTAGGCTACAAGTAATTAACTCATACTTCCATTACCTCACTAAAGCAGATTCTCCCCCTCCTGTGATTTTTCTACCTTTCTTTAGATGTAGAGAAACAATTTTCAAAATATCCTCCAAGCGTTTGCTTACTAGCAAGAATGTCTGGACTTTGACTATGGTCTATCTATCTCAAGAAAGGCTAAGGGAATTTTGGTTTTAATGATGAGATCCACTTGGTTACAAATAAGCACTTATTATTGGTATGTTCAGACCCACTGTGGGCTGAGCTCTCCTTTGGAAGATCCAGCCCTAGAACATTGGAATGTTGGTGCATTAGACAAGACAGAGCCACGAGCGAGTCAAGGGTGGAGAAAGCTGCAGAGTACAGAAATGATGTCTGAACTGTGCATCTTTAAGGCCACACACCAGGCTCTACATAGCCCATATATCCAGAATCATTCACCCTAAAATAGGATGCTGTTGATGCTCAGAATCCACAGTGGCTGCCTCGTGCCTATAGAGTGGAGCCTTAACACTGCCTTCAAAGACTTGCCATTCTCAACCCCAAATACGGTCCCTTCTTTCCTCTACTTTCCATTTGTCTCTACTGCTAAGACAGTCTCTCCTAGCTCCAGGTAAGCCCCCCATCATGGATCAGTTTTGTTCAGTTTTATAGAATTGACAACATCACTCTGCCCTTTGCCCACTTGAGAGATATCTCCCCCACCACTCTTCCTCCCTGGAGCCAACCTCTACAGTGTCAGAGCTGAGAATCAAACTGCCCCAGCAGGGCAGGGAAATGCACCAGAGGTGAGCCCCAGCTGAGCTGCTGTCTCAAGTCACAGGCTTTATCCGTTGCCTTGAGTTGAGCAGGACTTTGCCCCTGGAGTTTGGTCTTCTTTTCTTTCCTGAGGTCATAGAGGCCACAGAAAGGCCCCAAACCATCCTGTTCCTACTTAACATCAACCTGCTTCCTGAATTTACCCAGCTTCTCACCCCTTCCCTCCATTTAACTGCCTCAACTTGTTTTGACCTTATCGTCACCCAGACCCTCCTAAATCTGCCTAGGCGGGACAGCAGGTTGAGCTCTTCTTAGCTTGCTAGTTGATTATATTCTGATCCTAGATAAGTATCTCTGCATATTTCTAACTCCTCACTTGCAGGCTTCTAGAGTTTGCTTTTATCTGGTTCATTCATGGATTTTGTTCTTACGTGATGTTTAGCAGAAAGCCAAACCGTTCACTTTTGACAGTAAGGGATTTGAGCATAATCTGGGAAAATCTGTTATAATGCTGTGGGAAGTCTTGAGAGGAAAAGCAGTTGTTGGTCACACTTTGGATGCTAAATATAGGTAAGGGAACCAAGACAACACACTTGAAAAACCTGATATAAATTTAGTATATGCTTCAGGGCTGAACATCTTGCAGATAAATGTATTGTCTTTGCTTCACATTTCCAAGTGGAGAGCTGTTTTGTGGAAAAATGTGTTGTATGTTTTACCCATTTGGTTCATTCATTTAGCAGAATACTAAACATCCACTACTTTCTCTCTTGAAGGACGATTCCACTCTACTTCTTTAGTGCAGAAGCAGATATCCAGGCAAACTGCATTATGGCAAACCGTAAGAAGTGGTGGGCTGAGAAGCTGTATGGCCCGGGAGTAGACAGCCATTGGAGCCATGCCTGTGGAAGAGTAACCTAAAGAGATAACATTGATGCTGGTACTTTCTGCAGAGATGCAACAGGAGAGCATTGTGGAGTGAGAGAACAGCTAAGTGTGGAAACATGAAGAATATTCCCAGCAGTAGTGGAAGACAGCTGTAAACTAATGCCTCGCTGCAACAAACGAACGGGCCAAGCATATCACATTCATATTGGGAAATACTAGTTAACCTTTGAAAGCAATTAAGACTGATACATGCCACAGCATGAATGGATTTAGAAAATACTAGGTTAAGTGGAAGAAGCCAGACACGAAAGATTATATTTCATATGATTCTACGTGAAATATCTAGAACAGATAAGTCCATAGACTCTATGAGTGCATTGGAGAGTGGTTGCTCATTTGGTGTACTGTTTTCCTAGGATGTGATAAAATATGTTTTGGAATTAGATTGGGGTGATTGTTGTAAAATACTGCGTGTCAATGTCAATGAATTGAGTCTTCAAAATAGTCCATTGTGCATTCTACAAAGTACTATCTACATGACTGGTTCTCAACCTATGGTCACAACCTCTTGGAGTGAGTGACCCTTTCACAGGGGTCACCTAAGACCATCTAATACTTATACTATGGTTCATAACAGTAGCAAAATTACATTATGAAGTAGAAGTGAAAATAATTTTATGATTGGGAGTCAGCACAAGAGACTGTATGTATAAAAGGTCACAGCATTAGGAAGGTTGAGGACCACTGCTCTGGTTGTATTTGACTAGGGTGGGTGGATGTGAGAACAGTGTTGGAGCTGAGCTTTGTCGTGTGGCAATAGATCCCAAGACTCTCTCTACTCACAGACAAGGGATGTAGATCTGGGTCTTGGGGCAAGAGAGTTTGCTGCCCCCTGCTGGCATCTCTGGGCTCTGCTTTTTGCCCTGTTGTAAAACACCTGTGCATTTATACCAGTCCTCTCATATTGACCGATTTCTTGTTGACTTTCCGTGATGACTTTCTGAAAATTCTCAAGGGTTTCTTCTTGCCTGTTTGTTGGGAATTCCTTATTTTTCCAATGCATGCCTTTTCTGGAAGAGCTTGCCTCCTTGGAGTCCACTTGTATTGCATGCTCAGCATGCTCATCTCCACGGCAGTTTCAAAATTGAACGTTTCTTACTCCTATTGTTAAGCTGGTGCGGATGCAGCTTTCTATAGTCTGAGTGAAAGAGGAACTCTGGAATGGTGGTAGTGTACTCTTTAAAATTTTATATTACTTTTTAACTGATCGTAAAAATTACACTTATCTGTGGGGTACTATATGATGTTCTGGGGCACACATTCATTTTGTAATTTTTAAATGAGGCTTAATAAATCAGTTTAAATGGACATTTAAATGCTGAAATGGTGCCTCAGTCATTCGTCATTTTTTCATGGTGCAATCATTCAACACAGTATCCTCTAATTATCATGAACAGTTGCCCTACTATGTGATAGCACACCAGTGCTTATTCCTGTGGCTTAGTACTCGCCGATTAAGTTGTTCACGTGTCTTCCAACACCTTAAGCTCCCCAGCTTCTAGCAACTACCCTACTTTTTTTCTCTATCAAACAGCTGTGACTGGCCTCAAACTCATTATCTCCATGTTTCAGGCACCAGGGTGTTGGGATTACAGGTGTGGACCACCACATCTGGCTTTTGCCCTTAGCTCCTCTGAGATCAAACTTGATGGTACACAGTCAGATCAACCATTTATTTTCCTCTTATATATTTTTTAAATATGGACACATTTTTAGAAAAGAAAAAAAGTCTACATGAAAGAGATCTCTGTATGATTTTGTGGTTTTTTTATTTTTATTTTTATCTTTTGTCTGCCTGGAATTTGCCCTAGGGTAGGTTTTAAAGTAAAGTAGATGTTCCACCTTTGAACTTTTGTCATTTAATTTGAGTTAGATATAGATTTAGGTCTTTTTTTTAAAAAAAAAACATATAAAGACAGCAAAATCTAAAAGGGCGAATTATGCATCTGCTATTAGAGAAAAATATACAGCAGACGCTGGATTTGAGAAAGCAATCTGTTTTAAGGAGAATGCTTTACATCATTCACTTGCTTCAGTATTTATGATGATTATGGTCAATTATCTTGATTTTAAAAATGATTGCAGTGTTTATCTTGTGTGTTGTTGCATGTATAATACACGTCGAGGTCAGAGGAAACTTGCAAGTGTGAGTTCTCTCTATCAGGTGGGTTCTGGATCAAGTTAAGGTTGTGAGGTTTATCAGCAAGCTCTCTTTCATGCTGTGCCCTTTCACAGGCCCCACGTGAACCTTTAAAGATGCACTTCACTGTCTGAAAATAATGCCAGTTTTGTTTTATTGTTATAATAAATGTTTTGATTCTAATTTTGTATTAAGTTTCATTGCCTCAGTACTTCCAGTGATATGTGTTGCACTGGTGATAATAGGTAGCCTTGCTTTGTGTTTTTACTGGTAAATGCCTTTTTAGCAGTGTGCATGGCATTAACTTTGTTATCACTACTATTGCAGTGCTTGGGGTCGCATTAGGGCCTCGTGTGTGAGAGGCAAGTACTCTGCCCCTGTGCTTCTTTCCTGAGCCTCAAGTGTTAAATGGAAACACATCAAAAATATTAACATGATTTTATTAATTCATCATGAAGATCAATAGCTTGATAGTCAATTTAAACTTAACTAAGTGCATGTTCTGGTTAAAGTTATTGTTTTCATGTGTCAGATTCCTTAGCATCATGTTGCTTTATTAACTTAGTAATTCTGTGAGAGGAGCACCAGCCAAAGATATTCTCTTGCAGAGGATGCTAGTGTTTTAGCTTCATCTTCCATGCATGTTCAGAAGTGTAGATGGTTTTTTATTATCTAATGCATGCTAACTTTTTACTAGCAAAATGAATTGAGTTTCATTGTAGCATCTTCCTAACAAAATTCGATTTGAGTGTTTCCTGATTTTTCTTCTCTCTTTCTTGCTATGCCCCAGTGACCTTCTTCTTTTCCTTCTCTTGCTCAGTGTGACCTTTCTCTTCTCCCACATTCCTTTTGTTCCCTCTCACAGGGTGAAGGAAGCCTTCAGTGGCCGAGTCCTGAACAAGCATGCACTGTTGACATGGGCACAATTGTGTCAAAAGCTTAAGATGCATGGGACATTGGACAAGCTGGTTCTCCATATGGGCCAGGCTCAAGAGAGGTGGCAAAGTTCTCCTCAGGTGTCTAAGTGTGGGTGTTTATGAGTGATTGATTAGTGTGTGCAAACACTAGAAACGGCGGCTTCTCTCTCATACATGTTTTCAGTCAGGGACTGCTCCTAGTGAAGACTTTCTACCTGGGCTAGCTAACCCCACCTGAAGTGCTGTACCTAAAAAACACATCAAAGTTCTGGGATATGATGGTTAGAAAGCGCCTATCTGACCCTGACCTTCCTATATTCGCATCTGCGTATCCATCTCTTTTTCACCCCCTCATCATCCCAGGTCAGGATTCCAGGATCCAAGTCATGTAGGTCACAGCCTGTATGTAGTTTTATAGTTGATATACTATCATATTTACAGGCCCATACAAACATTGAAAGTTAAGATCTGTGTTTGAGATTAGAACATGCAATTTTGTCTTTTTGCCTGGGTTACCTCATATCATATAAAACTTCCTTTTCCTTGCAGATTTTATTTTTTCTTCACAGCTGAGTGAGTACAATTTCGTTGTGTGTACATACCACATTTTTGTTTGCCATTCTACTGTTGATGGACATTTAGGCTTGTTCCATTTCCTTGCTATTGTTAAGAATGCCGCAGTAAACATCCACATGCTAATTTGACAGGCTTTCAGAGTTATTCTGCACCTATCAATCAATTTAAGAGTCATACTATGTTTTTGATGTTCTGAAACTCATTACTGTGGAATCTATCAGTCAAAAATAATAAAAGATCTGGTAGTCATTTAAGAAGAAGTAAGTAACTGCTGGGGGTAGATGTTGGAGGTGATATTGGTGCATGCTTTTAATCCCAGCACTCAGGAGGTAGAGACAGGCAGATGTCTGAGTGAAAGTCCAGTATGGTTGACAGAGTGAGTTCCAGGACAGCCAGAGCTATGCAGAGAAGCCCTGTCTTGAATAACAAATAAACAAACAAACAGAAAAACCCCAAAAATCAAAAACAAAGAAAAGAAAGAAAGAAAAACCGCAGCATTTCAGCTTCCTGGTAATTTTTTTATTTCAGATATTCTAATTCTTCTTGGTCTAAACACTAAAATATATACTTCCTAGCTTATCATACAGCAAGTATTAAGGGTATCAAATATATTGATATATTTACATTTTATAAAATATTCTATATGAATTTTAAGATCTATAACTCTCTTTCCTTTCTTAGTTTCTTCCTCTCCTTGATAATTCTTTCCAAAATTTGTCTTCAGTGGGCACATTCACACATCCATCCCCGAGGCTTAGGCTCGACTCTTCTGTCAGAGATTTACTGACAGAATAACTCAACTTCTCCTGTGGAAGGTGGGCTAATACTTCAGGCCGTACAGAACAACTTTGCACAGTGTGATTCACATGATAAACACACTGTATCTTTCTTCTTGTTATTTAAATTTACTCACTGTTCCCTATTCTCTAGATTAATTTAAGAACCTTAAAGGAAAAAAAAAAAAAAAAAAAAAGAAGAGGAGAGGAGGAGGAGGAGGAAGGCCGGAGTTTTCTAATAGTGGAAGGCTGATTGCTTTTATTTGCTGTCCCCACTGTGTGTACTGGTGTATAGGTCCTAGTTTTCTTTATCAGCTTGGTATGTCCTAGAATCACCAGAAAAGTGAGTCTCAGCTGGGGGGTAATACAGATAAGATTGGTCTATGGGCATGTCTGTGAGGGATTGGGTAAATTATTAATTGATGTAGGAGTGTCAAGCCCACGATGGGTGCCACCATTCCCTAGGCTGGCAATCCTGGGCTATGTAAGGAAAGTAGCTAAGCATGAGCCCGAGTGAGCCAGGAAGCAGTGTTCCTACACAGTTAATGTTTTCAAGATTCTGCTTGACTTCCTATGCTGACTTCCCTTGATGAAGATCTGTGACCAATAGGACATTTACTAATAAAACAGGTGTGAGGCCAGGAACAAAAACAAACAAAAACAACCTTAAGTTATCAGAAAACTCAAGCCAAATAAGCCCAAGTTGCTTTTGGTTGGAATGTTTGTCATGCCATCAGGAAGTACACTAAAACAGTTTATTTATGTGTAATAAATTTATCCTTTTACCTTCTTGTTTGGCTTGTTAGCCACTTAATAGTGGTTTTGAAAATGTGTGTTTATATCTTAATTTTTAATTTATTTCCTTTTAAAAAAATCAAAGTATAAAGCCTGTTTCCTTTCTGGGCATATATTGAAGTTTTTCTTTTGTCATGTCTCAAGAATGATGGGAAGCATATTCTCTGAGCAGCTCCAACTTTCCCATACACCAATAGTAAAAGGTAACCAATGGGGACATTTAATGTCAAAGCTAAGAACATGATGTAAATTCCAATAGCTGCAAGAGTGAGTCTGGATGGAGTGATGTATGAAAATTACTTGTAAAAAAGTTCTTAGCGGTCAGCAGCATGACTGAGTTGGTACAGGCACTTGTCACATAGCCAGACACCTCAAGCTCCGTCTGTCAGATCCCTGTAAAGAGGGAAGAGAGAGAACTGACTCCCAAAATTGTCTTCTAACTCCACAAGCACACTGTAGCATGTGAATAGCATGCTCACAGCAATAAGTCAAGTTTAGAAAGGAAAAAATGTTGCATGGAAGAGATTTGACTAAGAAAAAGCATGGATTTATAAATGTAATAAAGCTGATAAGGACAGAACATTATTGATTATTTTTCATAGAAATGTGGTGATTTTTCCTTCTGTATACACTGGCATTTTTTTTCTATGTTCAGTAATTTTCTTTTCTTCCATTACATCTATCAGTGTAGTTTTATATCGCTTATTCTCTTCCCCAGGAACTCAAATTATCCATATGTCTAACTTTGGTACCTATAAACTTCTTTCTTCCTTTTCTAAATTTTACAAAATTCATTTTTTTCTATATCTGATTTTATTTTTATACATAATCTTTTTAATGGCTATTAAAATTAATTTTAATCTTTTTATTTTGTTATGAGGACTTAGTCAAGCATTCTTCATTTATCTGTTGTTTATTCTTATGGTTGTCCCTGCAGCCGTATTATTAATGTTGTTACTATGCTACTGTGAGCATGCTGCTCCCCTGAAGCTGTCATTTCACGGTACCTTTCCTTTGGATCTTAGGAAGTGTTTTTATCTTCTCTTCCATCTCTGTCCTGTGTGAATGGTGCTTGGATTTGGCCTTCTAAGATTTTGGCATTTTCAACACATAAGCACGATTGGATTAACCCCATTCTGTTCTCTGTACTCCCTTGAACTTAGTAAAGATACAATTGGTGGGCATGCCAATGGGCACAAGTTCTGGTCCTTTCACATGGGAACTCTGTGCCCTAAGATACAATATTGACAACTCAACCCATCACACCATGACACTGAGTTTTCTAGTAGACTATTGATGTAAGCGCCTTGCATGTCAACATCCCCCGAGAAGTCAACACATGCCATTCGGACTGCTGAAGCCTTACAGGTTACTTCCTAGTGTGTCTGTGTGACTTTGTTCCCTCCTGTGGGTTGGTTATTACCAGTGAACGTATATTCATTGCCAAGCCTGCTTGTTCCAGTTGCTATTAACACTGGGCAATTTACATGAGTGTTGGAAATATAGAAAACATTTAATGTAAAACACATATTTGAGGAGGTCATTTGCCAACAATGAATGCCATCAAAAATAGATATCAGCAAGTGAAAAACTGGAAAATGTAAAGATTTATAGAGAATTTATATACATATTACTTTGTGAGAATATGAAAATTTCAAAAATTTTAAGATATAGAACATATATATATATATGTATATATATATATATATACATAAACATACACATATACATGCTGCATTACCTAAGACAGACAGTAAGGCTGTGGTCTCATGTCAATACACTTGTCAATTATATTATTTTATATTCTTGGCTTAAATTCCTTAGAATATACTCATCACTTTTCTGTTTACAGAGGTAGCTGAGGAACAGACCAGATCCTGTGTAATCAGTGAGATTCTGCAATTGATAGTTTGTCTTATTCTTATCTGGGATATTTTTTCCCTTTGTGTGTGTGTGTGTACATTTAAGCATACAGACTTTCTGGAGACATTGTTTTCTCAGGCCTGTTTTTGGAAGCAATAGCCTGACCCAGATTCTTTGGGGATAGAAAATTTGGAATTAAACTTTATATGATATGCAAAACAGATGAGCTCAAACAGAACGGGAGGCTGTGAGATTTCTGCCTTCATGCTGGAAACTCATTTGTCAAAATAATAGATGCTTGTGTCTACATGAATGACCTATATGGCCTCTCATTAACTCAGTTTGATTAGATAGCCAAACTACTTAGATTCTGAGGAAGAGTCTCAGTGAAATTGGGGATTGTAAGTTGAGAAGATAAAATTGAGAACTAAGAATCTAAATTTATTATTCAATTAATTTCAAATGCATAGAGCCACAGAAGAAATCAGAATAATCTCTGGATATCTTTTCTGCAATTATAATAAGCACTTTTCTGTGCTTTTGGATAAACTGCTAGATACTGGAGCACACAATGCAACCAATAATAGTGTGAAGAGTTGCTCATAGGAGCTGATCATATCCGTTGATTTTCTATTTTAGAAACAAGACTAATAAATACTATTTATTAGTCTTTTTACCTTTATTATTAAAAATAATACAGATAAAATCAATAATATATGCTTTCAAATGCTTTATCTGTTCTATTTACCAGCCCCAACGTGAACTGCATCATCTCCTTGACAAATGGCAACTGAATTCATTGTGGAAGATACTCACATCTTTTACTCGTTAGCAAATGATGACAATGGGCCTGTTTTCAATTTGCCTGCCTTGGTTGCCATAGTTTCCTAAGATACAATGACCCTGGTTTCCATGGGCACACCACTGGCTAGGGCTAAAATGCTCTCTGTCATGATACCAGGGCAAAATGAGGAGCATCAGATGCCTAGAACTGGGTTTCAGGAAGTTTCCAAATGAAGCACCAGAGAAATAAAAGCAAGGACTGTTCATGCCTCAACACAGCATAACCAGGAAGAACCAGTGGCTAATTGTAGGCAAGTACCCCAGTGATGAAATTTATCAGGGAAGCAAAGGGAGAGGGGAGTAGATGATAATGGGAAAGGAAGAACATAAGGCAGTTGGGAGCTGTAACGGAATTATTAGAAGATTAAATAATTTGGATCAGTGAACAAACTAGAATTTGAAACTTTTTAATTAGATGTCTTGATAGCAAATATGCTGATTATATGCTTTCATTTATCGTTGGCTCTAGGTTGGAGAAAACTCTCTCCTTTTTCAGTGTATCCAAGAATTCAAACATCCTCAAGATTTCAGTCCTCTCTCTTTGCCTGGTCTGTTGCTTTCTGAGGCTGCATGCCTTTCCTTTGAGTTTCCTTCCAGCTCACCAGCCTGTTTTCTCCACATTCTGCATCTCAGTTTCTAAACTATTGACTTGGCATATGTTCTTGTTTCCTAGTTTAGAATTTGTGCTGTTTTATCCTCCTTTGTGCGGTAGATAAGAGATGCTGAGATAATGAGCCGGTTTGATGTTTTTCTTGGGGCGAGTACCCGCTCTTCCACATGAGAGATCCTTCATTATTCATTACTTGCTTCCCTTTGCATTGCCTAGCTTGTAGACATACCTTTCCTTATCCCTCTGTAGGCTCATGAGGAAGGATCTAGAAGGAAAGATGGATAAGAAAAAGCAGCGGAATGTAAACGGGCATTTCCTATCCCCACTGCCTGTTTGCAAATACCTAGCAACACTTCTCAAATTAGCACAGAGGCTTGTATTAATTATAAATGCTAGGCCAATAGCTCAGGCTTATTAATAACATGTTGAGTTAACCCATTTTTCTATTTATTTATGAGGTACCTTCATTAGCGTGACCCAGCTCCTACTCCCTCTCTGTCTGACTGGCTACACCACTGACTAGCTCTACTCCTTCCCAGAATTCTCAGTTTGGCTCTCCTGTCTAATGTTATTCTGTCCAGCTATTGGCCAGTCAGCTTGTTTATTAAACCAATCATAGCAACAAATTTTTACTGTGTTCAAAGGAATTTTTCCACAGCACCAGAGTGCATTCCTTTGTGTGGAAACGTTCTGAAGAAGCAGGCCAGCCTGCTGTTTTTTCTATAGGATTGGTGATGATACTGTATGGGTGCATAGAGAAGCATTCTCTATGGTAATAAACTGAGGGGCTGAGTGAGTGTCTTTTGCTCAGTTTCTCCTCTATGTCTTTATGTTTTCAGAGGTAAGGGTTATTCTTTTCCTGCATGTGTACATAAGGTACCTCTCTGATAAAGGATTTATAGCTAACTTCCGGAACTGGCCAGAAAAATATCCTTAGGTTTAATGATTCATATCTTTACTAAATTCTGTTACTAAAAAAGTTTCTTCTCATTTCTATCTCTATATTTATTATTTATATTGTATTTAATTAAATTACATTAATACATTTATATTAATTTTATTTATAAAAATAAATAAAACGCTTGTAAATATTACAATTTATAATTTTTATATTAGTATTTATTTAAATTATATTAATATATTTCTCATTTCTATAAAATTCAAAAAGATTCATTCCCCTCCCCCAGAAATAAACTTAAAAAAACCCTTCATTAATAAAAGAGAAATTGTGTAAATAATTTTAGATCTGTTAGTGGTGTTTGTGGTCTGCTGGGCTATACATCTGCAGCAAAGATCTATGGTTGTGTCTAAGTATGTCAACCTTCTCTGAAGCACTTATCTCTCAGATGCCAAGAGAGTAGATCTGTAATCAAAGAGGTACTGGATGAACTTTTATTATCTGAAACCTGCTTTATCAGACTTTTGCATTTAAAGAATAATAAATTAAACGTGACTCTGCAAACTTGGGAAATTGTTATAGTGGTGAAGCTGTTATGACTTTCTGCACATGAAAACACAGACATTGCCCTTTACCATGGTGATAAAAGAGTTCAAAAGTCAGTGCGCCATATTTACACTAGCCTTTCCACACATCAAAGATGTGACGTGCAGGACATATGTGTTTGTTATCTCTTTATATGATTAGCAAATTGAATAGTTTTTTTTTTGCATTTAAAAAAGAGTATTTTATGTGACAAAGCAAATAAAATAATATAAAAGAGGTAAGCAAAAGTTTTGTTTTATTCTACTAGAGCATGCCTGTTATCAGTCAGTTATGCATTTCTACAGAATCTCTCTTGCTCACCACACCCATCTGCTTCACCCCTGACACAAGAATAATCTATTTTTTTTTGAACAAAGGAGGAAGCCTTTTTGTCCTTTACTTCACCCTGCTTTTCCACAGAGTGCTATAACCAGGATACTTTTACATAAGTGCATGTGTCTGCTTTATGATTTTTATGTGCTTTAAGGCTTTTGTTTTGTGACTGTATCATGTTTTAAGTAATCGACATCTAAGAAAGAAATGTTTGGGATAGTTTTTTTTTCCCTGAATTTTTAAAGTTATAAATGATGTATCAACAGCTCTTCCTGGATAGATTCATGATTGTGCAGATATCTTGAAATTACCCCATTAAAAACAGAAACAAAAATGAAAACCAAAATAAAACTGAGTTATTGATGCTACCAACCCAAAGTACTTGACCTTGAGATGTATACTTTATTTGTGAAACATTTTGAAAGCCGTAGGACATGCAATGGAAAAGCAAATGCTGCCCAGGTGGAGAGATCTTTTTCTTTCTTTCTAGTCCTGGGGCGGTAGGTATGTGCCACCATGCTTCCTTGTTACATGGCTGGAGGCATCTCAGTTCAGGTCCTCATGCTCTACAGTGAGTACTTTATTGACTGAACTCAGCCCTGCTCAGGTTCTTTAGTAGCATGAGGATGAAATATTGTTGCCATAATGTACAGAATTTGGAATCTTAAGAATAGGCGTCAAAGTTTTGGTTCAAGCATTTCCTAGTCTTCTACTTGCTTATCTTACAATAGAAAAAGGAACAACTACTTAATGAGGCACCAAAGCCTGTAAAGCCTGGGGGAGCAGTTAGAGTCTGATTTTGGAGGCTCCGATGTAGGCTGTCTGTTCACAAGGTGTTCATTCATTCTTAGAGTCCCTCCATGCAAATAGGAGAAGCAGGCACAGACCCAGAGGAGGATGAAATGGTATTAGGATGTAGCTAATGTTTATTTTGTTTAGCTTTTTAACCTTCTGTTATTTAGTTCCTGTTATAGCTGTAGTAAAAGCAACACAAAATCAAAATGAATTAGCATAAAAACGCTCTGCATATGTTCCCACTTTTGTATTACCAAAGAGCTAGGGAGAAAGAGCTGATGGTGGCGCTAATTACCTTTCCGCTCTACATGTCACATCATGTTTAACGTTCCCTTTTGCAATGACCTTTTGTTCATTTGCTCCAGAAAGTAAGGCAATCTAGTCTACTCATATACCCCCTAACATTGTATGAACAAATTATATGATACTTTGGGTGACTGCTGGGGTAATTACAAACATATATGGTGATAATATATGCAAAGCTTGAGTGAGGAAAATTATGGGTCACTGCTGTTGCATGGTGCCATTTCTCCAATGAAGAATGAAATTGCTGTTAATTACCAGATTATCACTATCTTTAATTTTCATAATTCCAGGCCATCAAAATACTGTTTTGAAACACAAATTGTGTTTTTTTACCCTAACAGGATGGTATCATTGGATTCATTGGTAATAATCCTTGACAAGGAGATGGGGGATGCATTTGACAAATTCATAGCTATTATAGGGTAAACAAGGATTATTCATGAGTCTTGGGAAGACGAGTCTTTCCTTTCCACTGGCCAGCATGCATATTTCATTCTCTGAAAGCTTTGCTCCTGAGTTGTTCTGCATAAATATTGCTCTTCTTATAAATGGCTCTGTCCCTTGGGAAGAAATGAAATCAGAAGGCAGTGAGAGCAAGTTTAGACTATCAGAAAACATAGCAAAGTCTCGAAAGTTCCAGTCTGACTGTAGCTTGCACTGACAGGATGAACCTCTGCTGATTTTCTCACTGAACACTGGGTAGTGACAATAGAACTTCCGTAGTAAGGAGATACGTCGATGAGGCTATATTCTGCCTCCAACCAGCCTTAAGTGGACACTCAGAAAGCTTTAGTACTTTCTAGAGCTCTAGAATGACCTGGTTCTTTCCTGTAGTGCCACCATTTGTTTATAGAAAGGAAGTTTTATGTTCAGTATTTTAAGTGACAAGATAAAATAAATTATATATAACAACTTTATCAGATTGCATGAGCCTTGGAAAATTATTTTATATTTGAGACATATAAGTTCATGTCTTTTCATGTCTGAATACAGTAATTGAAATGTTTTTGTTTTTAATGGAAGAAGTTCTCACTCAGTACTCAGAAATAGAGCTGAAATTGCTTTGTTCTTAACATTTCATAAAGAGCAAAAATATACTGGATTCCTCTATAGACTGGATTCCTCTGTAGATAAGATTCCCCTGCAGACAAGATTCCTCTGTAGTCTAATGCAGGTGAAGGAACATGCATAGTGTATAAATAAAGCTCACTGCCTTTGCTACTCACTCATCAGTATGACATTTGAGGCCTTAAAGCTATGCCTTTCCAATATTAAATTTTGAAACTTGGAACCAATTTTAAATCCTCCAAGCATCCCAGATGAACTATCTACGTGTTATTGATGCTCATAATAAGCTCTTCATTAATGAGGAGACTGAAGTTGCTACTAACAAGACTTCTGTACTATTTATATACAGTGCAAAGACAACAGCAGCAGTAACAATCAAACCTACGTGATTTTATAGTCAAAAAGTAGAGAGAAACTCTCCTGTCAAAACTAACTGGCCTCTACTTCCTCACTTATGCTCGCTTAGATTTATAAATTTGATATATTTCTTACTTTATAGAACCCCACTACAGCTGCCTGGTACTTTAGATAAGGTTTTCAAATATAGAAATCTTTGGATTCCAATCTCTTAGAGTAAAAGCCCTTTGAAACAAATTGATGATTTGTACCTTTGAATCTTGTCCTATCTAATGTAGGGGTATCCTTTCACAGCGTTGACCCTGGTAAAGAAAATATCCAAGAACTCTGAACTACTCCTCACCGAGAACTTGAAGTTAATCAGTTTACAATGAACTGCTTTAGATTGTCATTCTTTGCGCCAATATTAGTTATAATATGAGATGAAAAATGAAGGAAAATGTTTCTTGAATGGTACAGCCACACAAGACCCTATGTCAGTTGTATTTCCTGCTCTTTAATTTGAAACTCCACTTGTTTGAAAAGAAATGTAACCTGAAGCTTTATTTTTGAAGCATTCTACTTTCATAACTACAAACTCTTCACATGAAATAAAATGGTTACAAAGCTTGATCTATTTGCAGGGTCCATCCTGGAAGGAAATCTGTTATCAGCTAAATGAATCTTATCTTTTTAAGATGTTTTATGGCAGTTCTTTGTTTATTGGGGGAAGGGATGGAAGGCTTGTGCATGTGTAGAGGTAAAGGGCAGCTTGTGGGAACCAGTTCTCTCCTTCTACCTTGTAGTCCCAGGGATCCCACTTGGGTCTTAGGACTTGGCGAGTGTCTTTACCTGCTGAGTCACCTTGCCTTTTTCAAGACTTGTGGTAGCTACAGATTATGAGGTAGTTAGAAATCACATGACTGAAACAAATACATCTCCATGTATCCTGTCAGTTTGAGCAGAAGAGTAAGTCTAACCCTTAGAGCAAAGACTAAAATAAAAAATAGATTTATAAAAAGGACTTGTAGACAAGCCTTGTTAGAACACTATGTTTTCGGGCTCAGTTTTCATCGAAGTTTACTAAATAATCACACAAATGATTATGAAAAACTTGAGGATGAATATCATTTAGTGTATTTTAATATAGTTTTATTTATTTCTTAGCATTCTTAATATTTCTATTAGTAAGGAAATATGGATCAAGAGTTCTGTTTCCCTCAAAGGCTCTATTTACCTTCAAGGATTGTTGGTTGAGATGAGTACAGTCAACTTAAAAAGGACAGTCTAGAAGTTGTTCCTGAAACCTTAGTGAACATTCTTATTGTTGCACCAGCCCCTCCAAATGTGTCTTGTCAGAATGGTAGGACCCGCCTGTAGCCCAGCACTCCAGAGACAGAGGCAGATGGACTGAGAGGTCAAGATCTGTCTACGAATCCAGTCAGACCTGCCTTCAAAGAAGATATAGCAACATACAGATTCTTAGGTTCTAGCCACTAGTCTCTTGGGTCTGGACTCCACACCAGGAATTCAGAATGTCTAATTAGTCTTCAGATAATCCTCATAAAGTGTATTATTGACAACTGCTCTTCAGGAGCATTGAACTAAGGCAAGTGTGATTCATCCTGGGTGTCCCTAACCAGGTACATGTAAATTACACTCTTACTAAATATATACATATGATGATGTATAACCCACTGACAGATGCAGGAAGAAACAAAGCAAGTGCTTCCAGTCTCCATCCCCAAATTAGAAACAAGGAGAAATGGGTATCCCACTTTGTTGTTGTTAAGCTGTTGAGGTGTGGTCAGTTTTTAGAATACATTAATCTTGTAAACAATGGGCACAGCGTAGTTCTTCATAGCTTTATTTTTCATCAAGTATAGTTTGATCATGAGAATGATGATGCTAATTCAAGACTGTTGATTTTACAACCTGCTCTTCACGGAAATTCTAGTGAACCTTGAGCTTCCCATTTCTGTTTATTGGCTCTTCAGAGGGAAAACAGAACAGGTGTTGAGGTTACTGAAACAGTTTGTTTGTGGTAAAGGGTCATAGGAGGCATATTCTAACACCTTCTCCAGTCTGTGTGTCTTGGACGCGGAATCCTAAATAGAATTTATAATGTCCAGGGAGCTGCTAACTAGATTCTTGACAGTCCTAGTAGGCATTTGACTGAGACTTCATGTAGAATGTTGGTAAGGCCCAGCATTTTTTTGGACAGATTTTCCTCTGTCAGAAAGTTAACTGGTTTGCTAGAGACTACTTTATAGACTATCTTCTCTTTTTTCCTGAAGAAAAATCAAAACAGAAGACCAAGCAGGTGAAATGCCAGTTTGGGTATCTTCAGGCTCCAGACAACCCAGTATTTTCACCCTGTGTGAACCGCTTGGTGAGATTTGCAGCCTTAGGAAGTATCTGGAAGTCAAAAGAGACAAGCTGAAGGGAAAGGAGAGGACAGAAATCAAGCACTTTGTGCTTCCAGTTCAACAGAGACTAGGACTTGACTCCCAGGCAGCTGCTGCTGTGCTGTCTGTGCCTCAGTCAGGCATTGACTACAGCTGGTATCCTCAAGTTTGCTGTTCACATGCTTGGCCAAATGGTGGAGGGCATAAAAGTAAAAAGCCGAGTGTGGCTTTGCATCTGCAGTTATAAACCTGGCAGAAAAAGCAAACCCCCAAGACAGACTATATCACATTGAAAGTTATTGAGAAAAGCTATGTCATATCTAGGAATAAAAATTCAAGAGATTTTTGCAGACCAGTAATCGAGCTATCAAAAAACTATTTTGACCCTATGAACTCAATGAGAGAATTCAATAGAAACCCAGTTCTCATTCCGAAGACCATTTAACAGAGGTACCAACTGAACATTTTAATAGTTGAAAACTGTTGTATCTTGGATTGAAAAATTGATTTACAGTAGATTTTAATGCTCCCAGCAAAAGATTTTTGGTATTTTATATCCCTCTGTTTGTCACTCTTGTACACTGACACAACCATAAATCTTGACTATAGCTCCATTTCCAGGTAAGATAGATATCCTACATGTAATCTTCATCTCCCTTTTCTTCTGGAAATTGAGGACATAGTAAAAGTAATCACAAAGTTTTTGTAAAGTAAAAATATCAAAAGTCATCACAATAGCACATCCTGTGTGCTGAAAGGTATTAACTGGATTTGTGGAAGCCACCCTGAGTCTGAGTACAAAAGTATACACAGTGATCGACAGTAACCTTGTTAGTTAACATGGCATTCTCTATTTTCCCCTACTGCCTCAGAAAGCACCATTTTTCATTAAAGTTTTGAAATAACTGGAGTCCCCTGCAGTTCTAAGAAATAATAGGGTATCATATATGTGGTTATTTCTTAGAATGTAATATATTGAGAAAATGTAGTACACGTTCATAATCTGTGTATCTACACTGATATAGTGAAGACAAACTTTTCCCAGTATCCCAACAACCACCCACATGGTTACTTCTTACTGTCCTGTTGCCTCCCTTAACCACTGGACAGCACTATCCTTTCTTTCATTTTTAATTCTGACGTTTAAAGAATGCTATACATAAATCACTAAATATAGACAGCCTTTGAGACTTATACTTTTTCACTTAGAGAGTTTTTTTGAAAAATTCATCCAAGTTGTTTTGTGTGCCAGATGTTCATGACATTTCGTTGCTGGTTAGTGTTTGGTGATGTAAGGGAGACTGGCATGTTTAAGTATTTACCCATTGAAAGTACCTGGCTCATTCTGTTTTAAGCTATTGTCAATAAGGCTGCTATAGATTGTGGTGGGATTTAGGTGTCAGCTGACAAGAATGGAGTTGGCCATTCCCCCTTCAAGAGCCTGGAACCCTGGATAAGCATCTTTGGACCTTATCAGCTGACACCTGAATCCCACCACATCAGACATTCATGCACAGGTCTTTATGGGAAGATAGTTTCTCATTTTGTGGTGTTAAATTATGGAAGATGTAATGGCTGGGTCTTATGGCATATGCATGTTTAATTCCCAAAATACTGTCAAACTGTTCTCCATAGCAGCAGTTCCATTTTTACCAAGCAGTACCAAGAGTAATGTCTGAGTTTCTGGTTTCTCTTATCCTCTGGGTGGGGATGAATTTAGGCTTTTCTGGTGCTTACTGATACCTCCTGTGCAGGTGGTGAAGGTAAGGAATACCTCCTGCTGCTTCCCACATGGCCTCCACTGACTGCAGGAGTGTGATGGAGTGGGTAGCTTTAGCTTAGGTACCAACTAAAAATGATGCAGGTCCTTATGAGTCAGTCTCCTTGGAGACAAAAGAAATCCTAGTCCTTTTAGGCAGAGGATTAAGGTTCAGACTCTCCATTGAACCTTCTCCAACACCACCCTCCCAGGGAACCCAGGTTCCTCACTGTACCTTGATTCCCTAATGTGGCCTATCTGTCAAATCTGTCTGGAGTAGAATAGTTTATGATCCAAAATATTTCTGCTTTGCTAGGTGGCTGCTGTCCTTGGCCTCAAAGCTCTCACTGGCTGTTGGTATTTTGTCCTGTCCATTGCTGTTGCTGGGTTTCTGGCATCTTCAGCTCAGTGTCTGAGACATATGAGGCATAAAGAAAACTCGAGTGACTGCTGCTGTGGTTGTTCCTTGGGTCCCCTCCCTAGCAAAAGGATGGTCTTAGGTCTTGCTTACTCTTTTGTACCTATTAACATATGAATTTCCTATTTATCTCCTACTTATACACATTCTATTTGGCTGCTGTATAAGTCAGTGCCCAACCCAAAATTTATATTCTTTTAATTCTAGAACCTCTATCTCTTTTAAATTCAGAAACATTCACTTATAATTTAAAGCTACATTCAAAAGGAACACAACAGCTCTCTCTCCTTGAGTTTGTTACAGAATGAGGATCCTAGGATTTCAGGGGTCTTTGTCGGCTTCCCACCCAACATCTTCCAAGTGTGTCAACTGCACATAAATCAGCCTTTAAAAAGATTAAAGTATATTATATAAGTAACAACTTTTTTATAAAACACTTTTTTATGGCCTGGCAGATTATAGTTTTGATGGCTCTACCCTTTGCTTTGGCAAAGATGTGAAACGTTAGCCTCTTGGCACTTAGCATCTGCACCCAATTAAATGTTCAACAAGCAGATTTGAGGACAAACTGATTGCTGCAAGAGGAAAGGCAAGTAGGAAGAAGGCAAGGAAGGGCTCTGCCAGGTACTCTGTCACATCGCTTAAGTAAGGTAACATTGCTTGAGAGTAGCTTCAGCTGCTGTGTAATTTCTGCCCCTGTGAAGATTATATCAGATAAGGGTAAGCTTCATCAGAATAAAGAACTCTGTCTCTGAGTGGGTGCTTGCTGAAAGGGTATGTGTTTTGTATACCTTTTTTCTAGTAGATTAACATGAAATAATACTGAAATGTTTTATAAATCATCTTGGGGAAAATCTCTCTCATCTATCTATCTATCTATCTATCTATCTATCTATCTATCTATCTATCTATCTGTCTGTCTGTCTGTCTGTCTGTCTGTCTGTCTGTCTGTCTGCCTGCCTGCCTGCCTGCCTGCCTGCCTGCCTGCCTGCCTGCCTGCCTGCCTGCCTGTCTGTCTATATCTATCCAGGTTTAGTGTGGCAAGCTAGTCAGCTCTTTGCAGCAAGGAGGTACAGGCTTTGGTACATCCTGCGTGCTGAAGAAGCTTTGTCCTCAACACGGATGCTCTCAGAAGAATGAAGCGACCATTTGGAGCTATGAGTTCATTGTTAGTCATTAGCCAGCCCACAGACGTGAGATTTTCATCATTTGTATTTTGTAATGGGTTTCCATTTTGATTCAAGTTGTAGGTCTGTTCTAATTACTGCTGTAATTCTCTCATTTGTACCATTGTTATTTCCCACTTAAAACAAAACATGTAGGCTGACTTGTATAATAAATAAGTTTATATATATGGCGGAAACAATACAAGTTTATTTCTTCTTCCTATCCTAGTCCAGTGTGGGTATTCAGAAAGCAGTTACTTTTTTTTTCAAGATGACTTAGGAAACAGATTTCTTTTAACTTCTAGGCCCTGTCTTGGTCCATTTTCTATATATTTTTCCTCTTAAAAATTATCAGCCATAACTTTACAAATCAGTCTGCCTATATCTAACAAAAGGTCATGAAAGAATTTTAAAGTTCAAGCAATTTTGTTCATTAGAGATCACTCTTGGGGAAGTACCCCGGCTGTGGTCTAATTTAGCATCTAGATAAAAACAACTACAAAGATGTTAAGTGAAATATTTCAGTATTTATAATTTTACTTTCATCAATTCTGACAGATCTCTCGTCTGGGAAAGCCTTTGGAATCACACTCAGGACTTTAAGAGTTGATGGGTTACATGGAACCTTTTTTTTTTTTTTTTTATTGTTCGGAGAACCAATTCTGTCATCAGCTTATTATTTCTTAAATTATTTTTATTACAAAATCATCAAATGCATAGAACCTTGAGGGTTTTAATGGGAAGGAAAAGGTTCATCCTATCTCTGGAAATCCTCCAGACTAGATAGGAAAATCAGAAACAGAGGGAGAGGAAAAAAAATACCTCAAGAGATCTTGTGGACAGCTCCAGCACTGTAATTTATTTTAGCTTTGACTAGGCCTAGCTTTGACCTCACAGTACATATGAGGTGGAGTGTTAAGACTTACAGGTATGTTACAGGAATTTGCCATCTTGGGAGGCCTGGTATTGCAATACTCACAATGTGAAACAGATCTGACTCCAAGGGATTAATTTAAAGTTGTTTCAAGGGTCAAACAGCAGGAAGGAAAAGCTTGCACATCAAAGGTGACTTTCAAATAAACCCTGACATTAAAAATAGCTTCCACGAAGAATCTCGTGGCTGGGCACACATCCAAAGGAAACAGTATGTGAAAGAGGTATCTGCTCTCATGTACATTATAGCACTCTTCTCACATTAGCTAGGATCTGGAATCAGCCTACAAGCCCAACAGATGACTGGACAGAAAAAAATGTGGTACGTGAATGGAATACTACTCAGCTATAAAAAGAATGGAATCCAGTCATTCATAGCAGTGTGCACAGAACTGAAAAATCATTATGTGAAATATGATAGACCCAGACAGACAAATACTGTAATTTGTAACCTAAATCACATTGACTTCATAGAAGTAGAGAAATGAGCAGTGATCACAAGGGGTTGATGAGCAGAGATTAACCAGCAGATACAATTTACAAGTCGAAGGATGGAGTCTGTGCTGGTGTTCAAATGTATAGCAGTGTGAATATAGTTAGAAATTATGTATTGTATATTTGAAAATGGCTAGAGGAGAAGTTAGGGACGCTCTTGTTACAAATAAATGATACTGGTCAATGGATGGACTATTAATGCAGGGTTATTATTGACTTTACATATGCATGGAAAGGCATGGTGTGATGCTACTTTATTGTTATATAAAAGTTCAAAAATCAAATCTATCCTCATGTGTGTGTTTAACAGGGTCCACCATCAGCAGTCAATATTGACTGGGGTCAGGACTTGGCAGCTCATACATGTAATCCCAATACTAGAGAGGATGAATCAGGAGAGTTGTAGTGAGCTGAGGCCACCTTGAGCTATGCAGTGAGTTGAAGGCCATCTGAATGACAGAATGAAAACCCCTCAAAACAGAAAAAGTAAAACCAAAACAAAGCAGAGCAGCACAATGCAGCCATGGGGACGTCCTTGCTCTGGCTGCATTAGAGTATTTAGTCTGGTTCACAGATCCACAGAGCATGGCATTCCTTTTGGGCCAATCTATGGTTTCTACAGTCATACTGTGGCTTATACAGTGACATACAAAACTGTCAAGACAAAAGACTTCTCAGTGACATGTCTTGCAGCTAGTGGGTTACTCCTGAATAGTTTGCTAGTATGTACAGCTTCAATAGCTTGTCTGATATGTTGACGTGATATATCAATAAAGAGAAGAGACATTGCTGTGATAAGTTGTTGATTTTTAAATGTTTAAATAAAACACAGTGCACAGTTGGCCATTTTAGGGTCCAGTAGCATTTAGTACAATGAAGATGTGACATAACCATTATCTTTTTCTATCTTAGAAGAAACTTTTTTTTTTTTTTTTTTTAAATTTCTCCAAAGGACACTTTTATCCATCCATTACTTGGCCAGTCCACATTATTATTGTATGTATATTTTATTAGATTTACCTCTATATGTAATTTCTAATTTTTGATGCACAATGAATGTAACTGATTTTAAAATTTAACTTTTTAGGTTTTTATTACATTACGTAGAAATAGCATTTCATTTAGATATTGGTCTCATATCATAGTTACTTGGTAAACTCATTTCTATGAGCTTTGGTGAAGAACCTTTGGGATAGTCAGTGTAGATGGTCACATAGGCTACTAACAGTGACAACTGAGGAGGGTGCTCTTAAGGATTTATCTACTGGCTCTTCATGAAAATATCTGAAAAACAATGACTTTCACACTTTGATTGCTTTTTTGGGGATGAGGGTGGGGGAGACAGGGTCTCTTTGTATAACAGGGCTGGCTGTCCCGGGTCTGACCTCAAATCCACAGAGATGTGCCCACGTGCATCCAGCAGCATGTCTGGCCAGATATTCAGACTTTTGACAAAACCATGGCAGTGTTGTAACCATGAGAGGAGGAAGACATTTCCAGTAAGCTCTGGGATCACAGCATCCTGTTACCATAGTGGTTGATTTCTAGGCCAGAGTGTTAGGAGACAGAAACTGAGAAGACCCTGAGGATGTAAAGGATCCTGATGATGATAAGGGGGTCAGGAGCCCAAGTTCTAGAGGTTAAGTTAACTCTAGTTTGTGGGTGGAATTATGGAGCTAACACACAAATCAGGAAGTCTATAGAAGACTCCCCTGAGCCCTTTGCAAAGAATTGATTTGTCCAAATCTGACAAACTATCTAATAATGAAAAGAATGATGACAATAGTTTCCAAGCTTAGGAATGACCTGTGTTTTCAGGAACATAGAAAGTCAGGTTTATAATCCATAATTCTAGAATCTTCTAGAGGCTATTTGCCTTAGAAGTAGAAGCAGTTAGCCTTGAAATGACTAAAGATGACCACAGACACACCCACAATGAAGAACAAAAGGAAACCCAGAGAACATGTGGTTCTAAGTAGCTTAACTCTACTCTATGAAAACTAAGCCTCAGATGCCTCCCAAATCCATGAGATTTGTCCTGGAGATATTAAATTTGGAATTGTGTTTCTTACCTGTAACGCACTAAATAGCACAGCTCTATAATCCAGTGTTCTGTACAGTTACCCGAAGTTAACTCCTGCAACCACATGACTTGTTGCCTTTAAGAGGGCTTCTTAAAGGCACATATGGCTAGCTCAGGAAAGCACCCAAATTCAAATTCAGATTTGTGAGGGTTTATGACATCATGTCAGTCAACACGTGAGTCAAGCAATCACACCAGGGACTGTTTATATAACACTAAGGCAGAGCAAATATAATGAACTGTTTCTACACTGTTTTGTTTGTGGGTTTATTTTGGTTTTTTTGTTTTGTTTTGTTTTTTGTTTTTTGTTTTGTTTTTTTTTTTTTGGTACTATGTAACTCTGGATCGGAATGTTGCAAATTTTATTTCATGGATCGATATTTCTTGAAAACATTTTCTTGGGACTGGTGAAATGGCTCAGTGGTTAAAAGCATTGACTGCTCTTCTAGAGGACCAGAGTTCAATCCCTAACATAACTGTCTATATCTCTTATTCCAGGGGCTCTGACATCATCACACAGACACACATGCAGGCAAAAATACCAGTGTACATAAAACTCAAATAAGTAAATTATTTAAAAAAGAAAAGAAGACATTTTTAAATGTTCTCTCCTGTAAACGTTTGACTGCACGGTGTTGTATTTAGGATTATATTTTCCTTATTTTCTGGAGTTCTGTTTCTTTGTCTTCAGTTTACCGTGCTGTTTGTTGTGCATTTTGGATTTGGCTTTCACTTCACAGACTTGTCTTTTTCTTTTCCGGTTTCTGTTGATTGTGCTTAATACTTTTTCAGATTAAAAAAAAATTAGATTTTAAATTTCCATCTTAAATAATATATTTTTTAAATTGTGTTGACATCCCCCCCCCGCCCTGTGTTCATTTACCATGTCCAACTTTTAAATCCTCAAATACTTTTTTTCTTTGTCTTCTATTTGAAAGGATATTATTGTTTTGATTTTTCTGTTGGGTGATATTGCACCTCTTTATTTTAGTTGGCATGTGCTTATGTTTTGGCTCACGGTATTCAAACTTTACATTAGATGCTAGATGCTGTGGCCACACAGACCTAAGAGGCGCTGTCCTGTTTAGTAGGACTTGAGTTGCTTCTGAAGGCAGAACACTTCAGTCTTCAGTCTGAAGTTACAGATGAGTTAAGGCCTTTGGGCAGCAGTTAGAGAGGACCCGCCTCTCCTAAGTACTGCTGGTTGGATTATCTCCTCACTGTTATGTTGCCTACAGGAACATGCAGGACCAGATATTTAGTGTAGACTTGAGGTTACTTGTAGGGGTATTGTGTTGTTTCATGGCAAATAATTGTCCCACCCACTGGTTTAATAAAAAGAGCTGATTGGCCAAAGGCAGGCAGGAAGTGTAGGCGGGGCTACCAGACTAAGAAAATCTCTGAGAGCAGAATGCCAGAAGAGCACCAGAGAGAAGCCAGAGGAAGCCGAGAACAACTATGCTGCTCTGAAGAAAGGTACCAAGCTGCATGGCTGAACAAGAGACATGGGTTAGATGAAGGGTAGAGAGCTAGCAAGTGATATGCCTGGGCCTGAGGCTGATCAGCCAAAACTATTGGAAGCATCTGTGTGTCTCTGTAGGACTGTGGGACTGCGGGTCTGCGGACCTAAACTTTGAGGTTAGGCCCGAAAGTCAGGGCCAGAAACCTCATACTACAGTTACTCTTATGTGGGTTTCTTTCAATTAATTTTTTAAAAATCTTATTTTTTAAGACTTATTTCTATTTTATCTGTATGACTATTTGCCTGCATGTTTGTCTATGTACCATGTGTGTGCCTGATATCTCTGGAGGCCAAAAGAGGGTGTCAGAGCTCCCTGGAACTGGAGTTCCAGATTGCTGTGAGCCACATAATGTGGTGCTGGAAACTGAACTCTTTACTTCATGTTTATCTTCCCGGCCCCAGATTCCACATAGGAGAAAACATGTGGTATCCATCTATGTCTGGCTTATTTCATTTAGTGTGATAATTTCCAAGTCTATCTAGTTTCCTGCAAATGCCATACCTTTTATGGCCGAGTAGTACCACATCTTGTATATATATCACATTTTCTTTATCCATTCATTTACTGATGGGCTCTTAGGCTGTCTCTGTATCTTGTGAATAGTGAAATAATGTATGTGTGTGTGGGTGGGGGGGATCTAGTTTCCTACAATAAAGTCACTCTGAGTCTTTGAGATATAGCCTCTGAAGCAGATCGTTAGGTTATATGGAGTCACCATACTGGTTTCAGTGGTGTCTGCACTGATTGACAGTATTTCCCCCCAACATTCTCACCAATATTTTCTATTTTAATAATGTATCTACCTGATTAGAATGCTTATATTCAGTTTACTTAGTTTTAATTCATTTGATAATTCACATTTTAATGTTTTAAAAGAAATACAATATATAAGAAAATCACATTCTGTAAGAAGATGTAATATAAGTTTTATGACTGGTAATACCACATTATTTAAAGGTTTAAGTAATGAATGTTTCACAGGATTTTGTTTCTGAAACTTCATTTATTATTTTTAACAAAAAACTTATTTTTATGTGTGAATGTTTTACATGTATGTGTGTTAAGTGCTCTGTATAAGTACCTGTGCCTACAGAGTCCTGAAGAGAGTGATAGATTCTCTGGATCTGGAGTTATAGATGGTTGTAAGCCCTCTTGTGGGTGCTGGGAACGGAACCTGGGTAATTTATAAGAACATCAAGTGCTCTTAACTGCATCCATCTCTCCAACCCAGAAACTTTTTTTTTAAAGGTCAGAACATGATAATAATAAAGGATTAGAAGTACTAAGAACTAAAAATAGAGATTAAAAATTCTAAGATTTTTGAAAGTTTTCTATTGCACATTTAGTTTGTTCATCTATCTGAACATAAAGTCTAGTTTTTAATTTGTGTTCCATAAAGTCCTTGATATGTTTTCATATCTATATCTGCATCTATATCTCTATGTATGTGTGTGTCCACCTACCTATATGTGTATATGTATATACCTACCTATATGTATATACCTACCTATATGTATATATGTATATACCTACCTATATGTGTCCACCTACCTACCTCATTGTTTTAGCACTGCTTACAAAAAAATGCCTAAATGACTCTTCTGTTTTTATAAAGTATTTGTACTTGAATAATTATAAGTTAATTTAAAAATATTTCATTCACATTGGCAACATAAGAGTATTTAGAATGCATGAATGTTAAAGATTCATGATTTTAGCACATACTCAATGTTTGTATTAGTTTTCATTGAAAACATTGGAAGCAGTTTTTAGTCAGAATATAGGTTTCAAATACTTTGGGGTAGGTTTCCTTCTTTAACTTTAGTGAGAACCCTTATGTCTGTAAGTTTTTAGACTACAGTATTCTTGGTGGTAGATTTTACAGTTGAGAAATACTCTTTTCAAGATAGTAAAACAAAGAGTCTGTAAACAGTGATGTTAACTACTGATCTAGAGGTGTGTCACCACAAGGGCTGTGTGCTCTTTCTCTGTTTTAAATGCCTTGGAGATTAGAGTGCTCTCCTAGCATATGTTGAAAAATGATACTGTGTTTGAGACATACTAAAGAAATTGGAGTCGTATTTTCAGAAGACTTGGATGATGTGATGGGAAGTTATAATAGCCATCATACAATAAACAAACTAGGATGACCTGATAATTTGAATAATCTGAAAATATCAACACGAACTTTCCTGGAATGTGTCTAATGATCCCAGATCCTCTTGAAAATGTAAATATGGGAACAGTGAGAATCACTATGGATCTCTTTCTCAGCACTCAGCCAGGACTAGTTATGCCTATGGAAAAGTTCTCTACTTTATGGTTCATGAGAAATAATTTTCAAAAAGTGAATTCTTTGTTTCATGAAGCATCCATTGCATTTAAGATATAACAAGTGTCAGATTTCATGTGAATGCAGTCAATTAGTACAAGGGTCAGATTTGATGTGAATGTCGTCAATTAGTTTCATCAAGCACTTCTCATGATGAGGTCCTACCTAAGAACAGTCTCAGGAGTCTAAGATTTTTACATTCTTTCCCCATCATCTCTTTGGCAATCCACTAATTTAGTCTTTATTTTAAAATATTTATTTACTATGGGTACATTTGATGGATATGTGGCTGTGTGCAACATGGCACGTATGGAAGATAGAAGAGTGTAGGCAGATTTTTCTGTCCTTCCTGCCAGCTCTCAAATCATGACAGAGATATTAATTCTAAAACATTGCTAATAGCTTAAGATTGTTTCTAACTAGTCCTTATAACTCAAATTAACCTGTATCTTTTAATCTATGTTCTTTTATATGGCTTAGTAACTTTTACTCTGTAAATCCCAGGCTGTTTTCTCTGTGTAAAGATTCTTCAACATTTCTCCCCCTTTACCCAAATAAAAAGAAAAGCTTTGAACTCTAACATAGTGAAACTATATACAGTAAAAGCAATAATCAGATACTGTCCAAATAGAAAAAAGGTATTAACTTGAACAAAACAAATTATATAAAATATGATCAATTATTAAGTAAGAATCACATTTATAATGTTTAGTCCATTTGTATTTGGAAAATTTAGAAAATACTCCATTATCCCTCCTTCTCTCTTGATGAATCCAAAGTTTTGTGCTAATTTATCTTCTATGAAATTAAGGAAAACTATGAGTATCTAGTTTTCAACTCCATCAATGACCCAGGAAATTTATATTACTTTAACAAACAGAAAATGCTTAGCAAGCTGTTGTGAGACAGAAGACAGAATATTTAGGAACCAATATTATTGTGACTACATCTTAAACCTCGTTTCTCTCTGTTTCTGTACCTTTCAAACATCCTGTCTGCATACAATCTCCTGAAGTCATGGAAGATATGAATATCTTTTTTGAGTATCAACAATGCTTAAGTTTTCCACTGTATATAACATTTCCTCCTATCAGCTATCTACAAAGAATCTGAAACCAAGATGGGGCGCCCAATGCAACAACTCCTACTAGTGTAACAAGAATAAAAGAGAGAGTATGAGAGAGAGAGAGTAAGAGACAGGTAGACAGACAGAGGCAAATTTAGAAAAATCAAGAACCTGGTGCGCACCAATCAATGATTGTTTTCAGAAAATAGACTATTCAAAAACGGCTGCAAGATAGCTCTCTATGATTATCCTCCAGATCACACTTCTAATTAGAATTCCAGATGGAGTTAATTCTGATAATGGTTATAAATGTATATAGTCAGTCCATTAAGATCTAACCATTGTTTTAGCTTTTACAGGATCCCAAAGAGATGCCATCGCCCTTAAGTCAGCAGGAAGCAACCTTATGAAAGACTACGCCCCCTTTCCCAATAAGTTTTGTGTTCTGAGGGTTGTGGGTAATTCTTATTCTGTTAGAATAGTTTTAAGTGAAAATTGGGTAGAGGACAGAACTATAATATAGTATCAAAGATCTCTTTTGAAGAAGAGAAGAGGGATAGATACGATAGATAAAGGTAGATTGTTCTGCCTACCTATACACCATTTTAGCTAAATGTATGGGCTAAGTTAAAGACAGTTTGCATTGGCATAGGTATTTGTATATCGATACAAATGTGAAATCATTTTATATGTTTAATTGTGATAATTTGTACATTGGTACAAAGTTTAATCTGAAATTGTTTTATATAACCAGAGCAACTTGTACCTCGATATAAATCTGAATCTGTAACTATTATGTAAAATTGAATCTGTAATTGCTATGTTTTATATATGCTTCTATCTCTGTTTAAAATATTTTCACATTATTGTCATGTACACTATGCAATTATTACCTTCATTTAACTATACTAGATATAATGTATGATTGCACTAGTTATGATATATGCACAAGATGTTTTATATACCTCTGTTTAGATGATATATATGTATATACATGTCTAAAATGCTGTGGCCACTTTACATAGTAATACACCCCTGGCTAATGTTTGATAGTCATACTAGAAGTCATTGTTCAGAGATTATACACCCCTTATATAGGTATTCTAATTTTTAGCACAGGGTTTATTCCTTAAGATGATAAAAACTACTGTCAACATTACTTAAGGATAATTACAACATTATCCTAGTCATCTCAGATACAGGTTAGAATATCATAGATAGACATAAATCTTCAACCATTTCATAGACCCAGAGAATATGGCATTTAACATTTGAAATTCGGCCATGAGAGGCACGATGACTCCTGGTGTCATTGCTCCTTTCCAGAGATGGTATGAGCATCGAGGATACTCCATTGGAGTTGGTCCTTTTGGCAGAGAATGGCCGGTTGAGTAAGGAACTGTCCTTACCTTGATTGCTGACATTACACACATGGTGTCCAAGCTGGATGAACAAGTTTATGGATGGAGACTGACGAAACCTGCCTGGACAGGATAAGACAGTCCCTCCAAAATTGCTCTGCTTGTGAAAAGATCTGTCAGATACCATAGGCCTGTAGCCAATATGATAGATGCTCCAACGGCGCACAAAACCAGAGGTGATTGTCCAGGTAGCTGTGTTGCCGTCCTCTCCCAAATTTTGGAAGCCATTACTTCCATGTACTTCTGACTATCAAGTGATATATCTTCCTTCTCAGGTCTTGAAGGGGTTGAAGAATAGGCATTTACAGTTACTAACTAATAATAATTCCTATTGTACATAGTCTTAGTTTAGAACCTTCTTAGTTAGACAAAAGGGGGAGACATGGTGGGATTAAGGTGTCAGCCAATAAGGTCAGAAGAAGCTTATCCAGGCGCCCAGGACCCTGGAGGGGGTGTGGCCAACCTGGAGGGGGTGTGGCCAACCCCATTGATAAGTGGCTGCTGGGACCCGAGGAGGCTCTCTTCCTGATTCCTGGCTGCTGGTTGTTGGAGAGACAGAATCGGAATCCATCGTCCGTCCATCGCTTGTCCATTGCTCTGATACTCCAGTCCCTATTCAGGTGCTACTATAAGCTGTTACTAATATCGTGAGTGTTGATTTATATTCCAATAAATATTTATCTTGGACTGGTGCCTTGTAAGTAAAACTCCGGCTACAGCAAGCAGCTTCCAAAGCTATAAGAAAAGATAGAGATACCTGGCAGCCTGGACTGTCATCCAAACTTCCACTGCAACTTTGGGCATCCATCTTAGGCCTACAGACCTAGAATATCAAAATTTTTTGTGAAGCAGGAATTTTTTTGAAAAACTGTCCTATCCTGTCTCTACAAAGTTCAACAGCCATTTTTCTTTGTGTCCTGTTGATCCAGTGTGGACAGCATACTGTCAGCTGTCAAGGCAAGAGGAGCTTCTCACTCAAATGGCTAGTTTTTGCCATAAAGAAAGAAAATTTTACATGGAAATTCTTTGATGTCCATCATTCTTTCTTGAAATAGAATGGTGTTGTCATGGAGAACCTTATGTTATGAGAACATTTTAAATATGTATTTACCTATGTTCTGTAGGTTTTTGAAGTGTTTGAAGATCACCTATTTATCTAAAGTATATCTCTGTATGACCTTGAAAACATACCTATGTTTTTGATAGTTATAGGTGACTATTAACCTGTATTTTTGATCCTAAAGACTAAAACTTTACATAAGCTTTTAAAATGAGCATCATAGGTATAACACCCTAAACAAAAGGAGAAACATCTATTAAAAATATATTCTAACAAAAATATACTTAAATTTGTATCAATATAAAAAAATCCATACCAATGTAAAATATTTGAGACTAGTAGTTTAAAAGAAGACTCAACAATCCTCTCTTTTATCTAATTATTTATATACTTTTCCCTTGAGAAGGAGATCCTTGAATCTAATATTATTTGTTTGGCCTTTTTTTTCTGATTATTACCAATAACAACTTGTACCCAACTCATCTAAAAGATGATAAACATTTATAACCCACTGAATGACCAAAACCCATTTACATCCTACTTCTTAGCAATATGGACATTGTGTTCTCTAGATTGCTTTCTGTTGTTTGGTGACACTAGAAACTTTGGGGGACCCTGAGAAAATTAGATTAATAGTCAAGTCCAAGCTAGAATAGTCTATGAGACTGGATCATCTCAGCCAGTAGCCTTGAAGCTATTCTGGATGCAGAACTCTGAAAAGTGTAAAAGACGCATTTGGAGAGGCTGGCTCACCTAGGCCACCCATTTTCAGTGGTGTCTGGCCTCTTTCAAATAATCTTTCAAAAATAACATACATATCTGCATTAACACAAGTATGGAATGTGCAGTGTGCACAAGTCAATTAAAGATAATTTTTTGTTATGTTTGAGCAGGAAAAAGATACATCACCTGTCTTGTATATTTTTTTTATAGATTTATTTCTTTATGCCTGGAGCCAGGTTTTCTAGAAGGTCTCTTCCAATTAAACCTGATCCTTCTAACTAGTTCTTAATACTTAAATTAGTCCATATTTTAAAACTACATTTTTTAATGTGGTTTGATTGCCATTACTATGTAAAGTACATGCTGTTTGCTCTGCATGCCTGGTGTCTTCTTGGGACTCCACCCTTTTTTCTCACTTTTTCTCTGACCCCAAAATTCTGTCTGGCTATTGGCCACTCAACTTTCTATTAAACCAACCAGAGTGACACATATTCATATTATTAAAAAAATATTCCACAGCAGAAGAGAGTGCCTCTGTGGAATTGGTTCACTCCTCTTTTTATAGACAGCTTATGATTAAACACATACAGGCACAGACACAAGCACACATACACATACCTATACACACATGCATGTATACACATACACACATGTACATATATAAAATAAGATGAAACCATGTATCTAATTATGATGTTATAGATTCAAAATAAATAAAATACAAAACTATCTAAATATAGTTAAGTTGATCATTTATTCTGGAAAAAGTACAGCAGTTTTAAGTTTTTGTTTGTTTGCTTTATTTTGTTTGTTTTTTTAAATTTTTGCTCCCTGCACTAAAATGTTGTTTTTCCAAAGAGTCACATGCTTAATGCTTTATTGCCTCCAGTGTGCTATGTAAAATGTGCCTTTTCTATAAAGCTTTTGTCGGTCACTCTATCTGAGATGCAAGAGCCAGAATATTTATTATCCATTTCTTACCTTGTCATTATTGTTTTATCCTTGGTACTCATCATTCCACACACTCTGTGCTGTTCATTTTGCCTCATGCTTGTCGCCTTCACTAGGATGTAAGGTTTTTGAGACTAGAACTCGTTGCTTTGTATTTTATAATTTATTTCTGTTCCTCAGAGTGATTCTGAACACAATACTAGACCCCCTGCAAGTTCTTCTGGTTGAATGAGTAAATGTATTATAAGGAAAGTGCAACAAGGTGTATAATATACCTTTATTTGTCTGAAGCACGGAGAAATAGACTTGTAGATGCTTATGTGTGTATAAGGCTTCTTGAAAGGGATCATAAGAAAAAGGCCTTAGACTGACTGAGCGAGGGACGAGACAGAAGAGCAGGATTGTGGGATTTTTTTATTGCATATTTTTAAATACAGGCTTGCACTATGTGAGTTGATTTCAAACAGTAGTTAGAAGTAAAGTAATTTTTAAAAACACTGTAAAGAAAACAGAGGTGCACAGAAAGATAGGTAGCATGTGCAGTCTGCTGGTAGATAAAACTGTAGCAATGGCGTTAGTAGGGTGGGTGGAACGACAGGGGGACTTAGTGAAGATATTGAGGTGTGTGGTCTAGACCCCCACAAAGAAGGACAGATTTACAGCTACTTTTCTGTTGCTCTGACAAGACACTAGGATCAAAGACAACTTATGAAAAGAAAAGTTTATTTGTTTATGGTTAGTTAACGTCAGTCATGGTGGGAGGGGACATGGCAGAAACAGGAAGCTGTGATACCACATCTTTATGACGAAGCAGAGAGAACAAGCTGAAAGCGGGGGTAAGATTGTGAGATCTCTAAGCCCATCCGAGGTATAGTGCTCCTCCAAGATCACATCACCTCTAAGGACTAAGGACTGGCTCATTACATGAGCCTATAGGAGACAATCTCATTCAAACCATCACACCATAGTTCTGGGATCTGATGTAGTGTGCCGAACTGCTGACAAGCATTTAGGATACTGCTAATATGTCTCCATTGCTTAGAACAAAACTGTGATAAACTCGGTTGCTGGGCTGGAGAATTTAGGCTTGAGGTATCAAATAATTTTATTCCTTATAATATGACCGGCACCACTGAATTCTATGGTGCTGTTAGGCTAACACTGGGTAAAAGTAAAGGTTATTACTTTAAATATAGCTCTAAGTAGGGATATAATGAGGAGAAGGGATCAGTGAGAGAGGAAAAAAATCAAACATTTCATAAACATTGATCTCTTTTTAGACCTTTTTTTTCTTTAGAAATTGATGTTACACATACATTATAAACATTTTCAATCAGTATGATGGAAATATTGCAAATCAAAGTTATCACTTGCCAAGCAGCTATTCAGAGATAAACATGCATATTCAGGAACATGTTCACATAGTTTATCTTGAATTTAGAAATGTACATTGCACCAAAAATAAGGGGTATCTCCTTACTGCATATTGCCCTGAAATTCAGTTCATTCCACTGGCAACATTACATATGATCTTGCACAGTAGGGACCTCCCTTTATAGAGATCAGGGCCCCAGTGGGAGGGAATATTGATTTTCCCCCATGTTTTTGTTATTTAAAGACAATATTTTCTTTATTACTGTTGCCTTTGAATATTTGTTTTGTTTTTTATGGGATTGCTAGTACTATCACTTACTCAATTTAGAGATTTTAACACTTGAGATAATTTAAAACCAAAGTACAGGCATCAATTTTCTATTGTGGTGTCACACCTCCCTCCAAATGCAGGCTCTCCAGTACCTCTGACTGGGCATTGGAGACAGGCCCTCATTCATGCGATTGGGCTCTCACATTTGTGATTTTAGGCTCACACTGATCATAGTTGTGACCCTCTGAATGCCCAGCAAACCAGTGTCTCACATGATTCTTCATCCAGAGTCAGGTCACCCAGAGCTTCTTGCTTTTACATTGCACGCTTCCTGATGGCTGGGCTTCTTGAAGGGTGATGGTCAATGTTCTACTTTGTCAAGTAACTACTTAGGAAGACACAGGAAACAGAAGCTACCAGGTCAGCTAAAGGCCTTTGGCTGTGACTATTGGAGTATCATCTTTGCCATTTTCTTTTGGTCAAAGCAGTCACAGGGACTGCTGTTGTTCAGGTGGGTAGAGAGTCCAATTCTCAGTGGAAGTGGACATCAGTATTCCAAAGGAACATCCGGGACAGCAGGAACGGCAAACGGTCTGCTGTGTTGTATTATATGTGCTATCTCAGAGTAATAGGCTTCTTATCCCACTTTCTGATAAAAAGCCACCTGCCTTACCCTATTGTGATATGGCTATAAAATGAACATTACACCGTTTGTCCATCTGCCATTATACTATTTAAGCTCCAGATTTTTCAGGTTCTATATATGATGAGCACAAATTGTTCAATTGTAATAGCCATTTCAATGAATACTAGATACCTATTATACATTTTGTTCTTGGGTCCATAGAGATGAATACTGTGCATTTCACATCCTCAGAATGTCTTTTATTCAAGGCTCAAAAATTGGGAGAACAGTCTCAGGACTCCAGTATAAGTAGTAACAACCAAACACATGAGGTTCTGTTAGCCTCTTTCCCTTGAAGACCAGCAAGCAAGAAAAGAGCCTCTAAGGAAAGACAGGGAAGCAGGGGATGGATGTAGCTGCAAGATGGACATGGCAAGTAGGGTTTAAGTTCCAGACAGAGTAGGTCAACAGAATCCATTCCAGGGGGCTGGGGCATCATGAGTACATCTGCCGGAGTCAGCTACTGTGTTGGTGATTAGCATCTGGTTTCTGGCTAGAACAGTGAGAGAATGGTGAGAAAGCAGAAACTTTCTAAGCGATTTGGTTATTTTCAATGTTTACTTGCATGTTTTAGAATATTCCCATTTTGTTACATTTTTTAAAAAAAAATCATTTATTTCTATTTTATATGTATTGGGTAAGTCTGTGTTACGTGTATGCCATGTATGTGTGGGTGCCCATGAAGGCTAGAACAGAACACTGGCTCTTCTGAAGCTGGAGGGTACAAACCATAGTGAGTCTCCTGATGTGGGTGCTGGGATAGAACTTGGGCCCTCTGCAAAACCACCTTTAACTTTTAAGCCATCGCTCTGCCCCAGGTCCTTTTTATGTCCCTATTTCCAATCTACTTTATGTTGTAACTCCATAACATGTGGCTTTAAAGCCAAATTATTTTCTGATAATCCCTTCATCTCTGCTTAAATATACCATGGATGTGTGGGTTGACTTGTGACTTATTTCTCTCTCACATGTCTTAGCGTCTAGGTAAACTGAATTTCCTGTTTCAACAAGCCTACCTTCTCATGCTTAACAAATGTCACCTTCAGGAAATCATTCTTAAAGGTTTAAATTTTTCATTTTATGTATTCCTGCTTAAAATATACACTTTTCTTGGGTTTTGTAACATCTTGTCATGAATAATAGCATACTGAGAAAGGATCCACAGGGCCTCAATGGAAAAGCATGCAATTTTTTAACATAAGCATGAGAAGATGGATTACACTGGGACATTCAGAAAATAACTTGAATTTGTTTAAGCCATATAGTCTCTTCTGTGTAAATTCTGATGTCATTCCCAGTAGCAACAAGCAAAGGTAACTGCATCCGCTGACCATGAGTGTGTTCTCAAGCATACAATCACACAGTATCTCATTTTACATTCAAAATGTGCTCTAGGGAGACACTATTATTTTTAATCATATAAGGGTATACAAAGATCAAATTGTTTAAGTTTTCAATGCTAAATTAAGAGTAAGAATTAGAAATAAAATTTTTCTCAACTGGACTTTGAGATATTTAAGCTTGCACCATTCCTACACCTACAGCTACACCATTACAGCTTAGGAGACTTAACTACTTTCCTGAATTTTATTTTCCAATGGCTCAGGTTAAGAGGTCAAACCTTCTGTTATTTGGGATCTTTCTTTTTATTTGAAGTATGCATTGAAATTCTTTTGGTTGCTATCAATAGAAACTCAACACAAAATGGCTTAAAAAGCAAAGGAAGCTTATTGGCTGAAGCAACTGAATGATTTGTTGGGTATTAGAATCAGGAATGATTGGTTCCAGGGGTCTTAATAAGGTCACCGTCAATGTCTCCCTTCCCGTATGTATTCATCATTGCACAGGCCTTGTTCTCAGCAAGACTGTTTCCATGGAGTAGCAAAATTTCCCAAATATTCCTTGGTGTGGCTCTCATCAGCTCAGTTTCAGTCACCTGCCCCTCATGAAGTAATCTCACGGTGGATATATATTGCTCATCTTGGCCAGACCTGAGTCACATGCTCACTGTTTGAGTCTCATCCAATTAGGATGAGAATTAGAAATTAGGAATCAGAGAAGAATTTTCTATGGGAAAAAATAGTATTGAAAGCTATGGGAAGGGAATCTCTGATAGTCATAAACAACAGATGTCTGCGACCCATGTTCCTATTATCATCCCACTTGGGTGCTCTGCTCTGGTCAGTAATGCAGACATGATAATGAGACATTTACTGAATGCACATTCCTATCTGCCTGCACCCTTGCACTTGCTATTTCCTTCATATCAATCCTTTCAAAGACATTCTCGATATGTTTTCCCCACCTTCATTAAATATTTGAAAAAACTGATTTTCCTGAAGCACATAGTGATAAATGTTCTTAGGTTATTTTATGTACAAATAAGAGCAGTCATACATTTTATTTACATGAAAGTCCAAATTCCAGAGGAAAGAAATATACACAGATGATGGTATTGAATTTAACTGAGACGATCATCCTCACATTCTCATTTGATCTCCACTGAAAATGAAAGGCTGGATTGAGAGGAAGGTTATTCATTAAAATTCTTAGCAGTCATACTGAACCCACTAAATTCTCTGAGTCCATCAAATCCCTATCATTTCTTGTGGGAAGACCTTGCATAGTCCTTAAATTCTTAATCTGGATTCCACTGGTACACTCACCCACTGATTTCATCATATAATGTTTTCATAACAACTTTTGAAGTCATTCCTTGGGACATTTGCTTTCCCTGTCTGAAAAGTGCAACACACACACACACACACACACACACACACACATACACACACGAATTTAGATTTCATATATGGTAGAAAATGTGTAGAATTTGATTTCTGCATCTGGCTTAATTTAATGAAAATAGTCATTTTCCAATTTGGCTCCTTTTCTTTAAAAAATAAAATGCCACGATTTAATTTTTATTTAAATAAAATTTAAATATTTATGGCTGAATAAAATTCCCTTTGTTCTACAGGCTACATTTTCTTTACCTACTTAGTTATTGATGGACATCCAGAATTTTGATTAGTGAAGCCGTAGACATGGATGCACATGTGTCTCTGTAGAATACTGACACACAGTCGTTAGTTTACATGCCCCAGAGTGGTATAGTGGGGTCACATTTTACTTCTACTTTTTGGTTTCTGAGGAACCTTTCCAGTGACTGTAGTGGTTGTAATAATATGCATCCTCAGCAGCCATCTATAAGATACCCTATATTCTTGCCAATGTTCTTCTTTGTTTCTGACTGGATTGAGATGGGTCTCACAACAGTTATAATCTGCGTTTCCTTGAGGGATAAAGATGATGAATACCTTTTCACATATTTATGGACAGTTTGTGTTTCTTCTTTTGAGGACTCTCTGCTCAGTTCTTTCATTTTTTTGTTGATTGGATATTTGAACTTTTGTGACTTTCTACGGGTTTTACGTCCCACATGTTAATATATATAATATAATATTTCCCATCCTGTGGGCCATCTCTTAACTCTGGTGAATTTTTTCCTTTGTTGTGCAGAAGCTTCATGATTTCATGCAATCTTGCTGCCCAGTTTTTGAAATTACTTCTATTGTCCCTATAGTCTTTCCCAGAAAGTTGTTGCTTATGCCTGAATCTTGAAGTTGTTTACTTTTGTTTTCCTTCCATAACATTTTCAAAGTTTCATATCTTAAGGCCTTTGTTCCATTTAAATTTGAATTTTGATGAGAGATATGGCTTTACTTACATTCTACATGTTGAATAACTATTTTCTCAGCATCATTGGCTGAAAAAATGTCTCCTATTCGATCTGTTTTTTTTTTTTTTTTTTTTTATACCATTGTGGAAGATTTATGGCTGTAGCTATATGGTTAGTCCAACTGGTCTACAATGTCTGTTTTTGGGCCAGTACTGCATAGTTTCTTCAATCACTATGGCTCTGTGGTGTAATTTGAGATCAAATATAGTGATACTATGTTTTCCTATGTTTTCTGCTTAGGACTTCTCTAGCCACTTGGGTCTTTTGTGCTTCCATCTGAATTTTAACATCTTTTTCTTTTTTCTTTTTCTTTTTTTTTTTCCAGTCTTGACACCATTCATCTTATTATAGCTTTCAAAAACTCAGCTTTTCTAAAATGAGTATGTTAAACTTTAAGAAAGTAAGTTTGGGCCAGGCACAGTGATGCACACCTTTAATCCCAGCAGTAAAGAGGAAGAGATAGACTAGTCTCTGAGTTCAAGGCCAGCCTGGTCTGCAGAGTGAGTTTCAGGATAGCTAAGGGCTACACAGAAAAATCCTGTCTTGAAAAAAAAAAAAAAACCAAGCAAATACGTATCAACAAAACAAAACAAACAAAAAAAGTAAATTTAATATGCATCAAACATTTAATTTTTAACAATGCTGCGATTAGTGACCCCAAGTGGGTTTCAAAGAACAAACCAAAAACTTTAAAACAATAAGCAAAAAAGAAAATTAGTGTAGGTTTTGAATAAGCATCCACTTATTTGTGACAAAGATAAAACTGAATTGATAGTTTAAAATTTAGTCATATTACTGAAAATGTAAATGAAATTGAATAGTTTAGCTTTTTCTCAATCCCATTCAATAATATATCACTTTAGCTAAATTATCTACTTCAGGACTCCTTGATAAGCTATAAGCATCATTTTGTTTTTATAATTTAATTCCTATATAACAACTGAATTTATTATTATTATTATTATTATTATTGTTATTGTTATTGTTATTGAGAGAGTGTTTTTCTGTGTAGTCCTGGCTGCCTTGGAAGTTGGTCTGTAGACCAGGCTGGTCTAGAACTCAGAACTAAGAGAGAACTGCCTGCTTCTGACTCCAGATTGCTGGGATTAAAGGTATGTGCCATCGCTGCCCGACTAACAGCTGAATTTGTTACCTATTTTCTTAATTTAGTAAGTCTTCATGTTACTTTATTAGTGTGTATGTTTGCACACTTATCTCAGACATTTGTGTGGTGTTCAGAGGGCAACATTTGCTTTTCTCTTTCCGCACTGTGGGTCCCAGGACTTGAACTCAGGTAACCAGGATTAGGAACAAGTGCTCTTACCCTCGACTCACCTCAGTGGTCCCATCAACTGAATTTTTATTTGGTAAGGAGTGAGAAAAATTTATTTATATCTTAAGTTTACATCTAAAATGAGTTCTCAGATTTTATTTTTACTATTTTTTTTTTTTAATTTTTGAGACAAAACTTTATGGAGCTCAGTAGAACCTTGAACTTGGTCTGTAAGTGAGTAGGTCCTTACATACTAACCTTCTGCCTCTATCTTCTAAATGCTGAAGTTATGGGTATGTATCACAGATTGATTTTTGCAAAGTTTAAAATTTGCAGTAGAGATAAATTTTTATTTGAGCATATTATTGCATTATCATTTTTTATAATCCCTTTTCACTGTTTTAGTTTTTATTATTGAATTTTCAAATTGCCATTACTAATATGCTTTCAAAGTTATCACCAGATCAGTTTTAAACAGAAGAAGAACGAAATGAACATATTATAAGGAATGTCACATTTTGGAGGAGGATTCAAGTACAAATCATACTTTTCCTAGTGTAAGAAGAAGAAAGGTTTGAATCCAAGCTAGTGCTGAAATGCTGTTATGACGTTCTTGGTGGTTAACTGAGGGCGACACTTCTTATACACAGGATATTTAAACTTTCCTGTCTGAACAAGAGGCCTATGATGCTTCCCCCTCCTTTTTAAAAGGAGTGATTTATTCATTATGTACACAACATTCTGCCTTTGTATGTGCCACAGCAGAGAGGACACCAAATTTTATTATAGATAGCTGTGAGCTGTCATGTGATTGCTGGGAATTGAACTTAGGACCTCTGGAAGAACAATCAGTGCTCTTAACCTCTGAGCCATCTCTCCAGCCCACTTTTCTTATATTTAGACACTGATATCTTACATTCACATTTATATCATAGTGACCCAAGTGGGAGTGATTGGAAGGGCTGGATATCATTTTTGCTAAGTGGGGTTGTATCCTGCACTAGGGACAAATGTAACCTTTAATCTTTAGTTTTTTTTCCCCTTTGACTTGACAGAATCATAACTAGATAAATGTAAAAAGAAAACAAAATGGGATAAAATCATATCCTGTTTTTGTTATATGATTCAAAATGAAAGCGGTTAAAAAATACCCTTTGTGTTCTTTTAATATCTTAACAGTATAATTAGCATTCAGCTCCCTGTAAAACTTTTGTCAAATAGTTGGCAGTGCTAACGTCAAGATACATACAGTCAAACAATGTGCTGCAAAGACTTTAGGTCCTTGTGTGTGCACACTATAGGAACAAGGGTACCTATGCACAGCAAAAGACTTTGTCTCATCTCTGCTTAGACCTGGAGGAATTCACCTCGGAGCATTGCTGGGGACACATCCAGGCTTTTGATATGGTAATTCTCTAGGAGAGGCATCACTTTTGCCTCAGGTATTTACAAATGGTGACTTGAAAATTCCAGAACAATCTCAGCAAGTATTGAAAGAGACCCAGAGGCATCCTAGAATTCTACACAGCCAGAGGAGATGGGTGAGGACAACCTTGATACCAGTACATCTGCCAAATGCCAGGATAAGGTCAAGGTCACTGGACAATGTGGCTCTAGAAGGAAGTAGACCTTCTCAAAACACAGTCTTTATAGCTTTGTGTTGAGAGAAGCAAGGCTTGGCTTTCTAGATTTCAGCAATTTCCCACCATTACACAACTCTTTTATAAAACCATCAAAACTTTGGAGAATATTCCACTGATACATCTATGTAGTTAAAAACTTTTATTGAAAATTGTTAGAGTAGACACATGTGAAACAAATTCAGTAGTGAACTGTTTCCTTGAACTGGACTCAATTTGCCATTAAAATCCTCCTGCAAAACACGAAAAAAATCCAACCCCACATCACGTATTTATTTTACCACCATTCTTGAGGTAAATCTACATTGAAGATATACTGGTTTGCTCTCTTGTCCAATTTTTCTCTTGGTGGCCTGAAAGAAAAAACAAAACAAAACTGTAGACCTATCTAGAGAGCTTGTCGATGATGAAGGGCTAAACCCAGGCTGGATCATTCTGGACTGCATTATCACCAGTTGTCTCCTCATTGACAGCTGGGGGCCACATTTAGCCAAGCAGCTGCCCAGTGTAGCACAATGCTGTGCTTGTTCTAAGCCCCTTGGGTGCTCTTGCTGGATGTAAAATAGCAGCAGTTGTGATCCCATTTGCCTCCTCTTGGATGCTTTGTGACCCGTGTGTCATGTCTATGGCAACCCTTCAGAGCCAGTGAATGTCTAGTAAATACCATGAGATGATTCGGTGGATGTGAGCAGGGAGGGCAGGAAATTATTAAACCATACATGGAAGTTAAACAAAATGCCCAGTACAATGACGTTAAAGCATGGAGTTGATCCTAGACTTATTTAATTATTTTGCTTATTAGGAATTTTAACATGGAAGGTCTAAGAGGAAGTTCAGACCTTTTACACGGACCCTGTTGTGAATGTTTGGAGCTAGCTGTAGAAAATTGCCTTTTGCAGCACATTTTTATCAGGCTGTGAAAAGCATAATTAGCAGAGCCCAGCCTGTCAGCAAATCATATTGATCTATGACTTAACAGATGAAATTCTGTATGCAATATCCGGTGCCCTTATCTATTTCTTTAAATATCAGCAACATACTATTTTATAATATATCATTACCAATTTGAGCTTTGGACGGAACACCAGTGAAGTAAAAAAATATTCAGACTTATGAGGTCAAGGACTCATATATTCAAAGTATTAGAGGAAGTTCAAGAACCTGGGTGCTACTTGCCTCAAATTTCCTTTTGTAATTTTAACATGGTCTGTGAAATGATTGAAGTAGTTTGCGTGTTCTAGGATGCCCTTAGGATAAGCTTTTTACATCTCTGCCAAGCTTCCATATTTCTGGATATTGTTCCCTACAAATTTCTATCGATTCAGATGAATGCAGGATTGGGACTAGGAAGACATTTGAGAGGTCAAACTCAAGTTCAAACTTGTTCTATCACGTCTTCCTCCTCCTCTTCTTTTTCAAATTAACTAACTAACTAACTAACTAACTAACTAACTAACTAACTAACTAACTAACTAACTAGGCCTGGTCAGAGACAGGATCCACTAAGATTTGTTGGACTGAATAATCATTGCAAGTTTCCTTTTGAAATGATTTAGACATCAAGATTTATTAAAGGCTGACCCATCATATTTGTGACAGTTAACATTTAAACAGTCCTTTGAAAACCTACATGAGGACCTGTCCTGGTATATCCTACTGTCTGTGCGTTGGTGTGCCTGCTTATTAACTACACGGATGGGACTTTGAAGCTTTTCTAAACCGAGACTCACATTGCTGAAGACATCTCTAGACTCAGTCACTTTGGGCTTGAGTTGGACAGAGACAGGGAACAAGCCCAGGCAGGCAGTGCAGCCCTGGTCTGCTTATAGTATTTCTTTTCCTGGTTTCCACTTGACATCCCTCTGCCATGGATTTGAGAAGTAGTTCTCAGCTTTGTAAAATTCACATCCGCATCTGTTCTCCACTATAAAAGTTTATAGTTACATGGAAATTTGAAATGTAAATCAGGTATAATTTCTGTTACAACTTTCAATTAAAAAGAAATAGCTAGACTTTTTTTTCTAAGGGACTCAAACTTAGCAGAAGGAGTCTTACATAAATATCTTTTTACCTGAAATCTAAATTCATCTATGTGACATCATTTTCTTTTGGGGGTCATTTTGTGTCTTTTCATTCAATGAGGAACACAGACTTTCTCCAAAAATACTTCTGCTGACAGATTAAATCTTGGACTTGGCAATATAAGGTAATACATTATCTTAGATTTTTCAAAGGACTATACTTGTGTTTTTAAAGAAAGCTGGTGGATTTTCACATTTTAAATTACTTTAAAGTTCTCTACCGAAAGAGAAAGGTTTCCCTGACCCAGAACATGGTAGGTTTCATTAAATGGTGGCAATGCTAAAGGTTTTTTTTGTTTTGTTTTGTTTTTTATTAACTATCAAGTGCTTCATCAGGCTACATGGATGTAATAGACACTTAGCAATGGCTTTGGAATGGTGAAGAAGACATCTACAGTAAAATAATGAGAAAGTTGACCATAGCCTTGCTATGAACAGAGAAGCTTTTTATTCAGTGCCACTCTTGATGTATAGTTCAGTAACATTTTATCATGAAGAGTAAATGAAATATCTTGGGATTCCTGTCGTCTAGACAGTGTTCACAGAATGTAAGGAAGTGAGGACTATGGATTACCCTCTAGTATCTGAGTATTTTGAAGGCAAATGTAGAAGGCTGACTTCTTATGGGACTTAAGGCATGTAAGGTTAGATGGCAAAAATGATGGAATGTTACTCTTTTCTATTTTAGTCTTATTCAAGTTATCAAAAAAAGTCTTTTGTTCCTGTCAACGATGAACTTGGAAGCCAGCTGCTGAGTGGACATGCTCATCTGATTTGTTTGCTATACAGATGACCTAGTTTTGACGATCACCTTTGCTCAGGAAATGTCTCCTCGTCTTTGGAGATCATAATTAGACAGAATTCTTAGAGTTTGCAAGTGTTAAGTCATGTAATACAGGAAAATATTGCAACCCAGTGTCTAAATGTAGAATAAATGGCAGCCATTAGGAAAATAGGTCTCAGTGGCCTCTTCTAACTAAGGAGCTCGACTAATATCATCTAAGATAGAAAGCTTTGGAGAATAAAAGTAGAAATTGTACATGATTAAATTAGTCCAAAAGACATAAACCAGGACTGTAGATAGGCTGAAAACTTTTTCCTTGACACATCTGGTTTCTTAAAACAAACTTGTTCCACATTAAAAAGAGACAATACACAAACCTCTAATGTATTAAGTTACATCCTTATGTTCTTGCCTACTCTACAGTTTGTATGTCTTATTTAATCAATTTTAAGATAACAATTAGGATTGTTTAGTGATGTGGAATAGAGAAGCTCTGTTGTAGGGTCCAGTAACCTTAGATGAAAAGGTTTAAATGTAGATAAATGTCCTTACCCTACAAATAAAACGCTGCCTGGAGATAGCCAAACACCTCACTTAAATTGTAAGTGATAAAAGCAGCTATAACCACTCTTATTAATATTTTTTTCTTTCTTTCCTTTTACTGGTGCATTGGTTACCTGAGATTAAGTGCATTGTAAAAATATTAAATGGGAATGCTGGAAATAAGCAATTATTTGCTTAAAAGTGTATGTTATTGTGCACTGCATTTTGAATTTCTGTGCTATCTTACCTAAGGCATGACTCATTTGCCTAACATATACTGTATCAGAGGCTCCTTGGCCCTACCTCATCCCATAGCCGCTTTTAACTAATCGCTCAGGAGCTCATATTAATTACAAATGTTGGGCTTATGGCTCAGGCTTATTACTAGATAGTTTTTACATTAAAGTTAACCTTAATTTCTTTTAATCTACAGCAAGCTGGCAGCGTCTGCCCTGTCTTTGCTTTTCTTTATTTCTGTCTTTAGTTTGATATCCCGCCTAACCTTATTCTGCCTGGCTATTGGACTAAGCAGCTTTATTTACCAACCGATGAGAGTGCATACAGGAAGACCATCCCACAGCAGTATACTCATTGTCACTGTGACCCACCTGTTAGCCATTTCTATTGTCTGATGGACTGCTAGAGTTTTACATTACTTCTATTAAACTCACCTTTACCTTAACCATGGTGTCGGGGTTCAAAAGTAGAGTTGCTGCAGACTGTTTTAGTTCAATTGATTATTATGATTGTTTAATTTCTTATTTGTTGCTAATCTATTGCTATAGCTAAATTATTACTTAAATTTTATTGTAAGTATGTCTAGCAAAAACCTACCTTCCATAGGCTAGGGTCCTAACTTGTGGGTTCAGGCATCTGCTGTTGGGACATGGACTGCAGGTGCTGGTGGACTGTAGGCCTGAGTTTTCTGATTATATACTTTGTTTAGCTCCATCATAGAAATGGAAAGTCCATCTCAATACAATTGATATTGGATCATGAGATGGTGCCTGTCCATCTCCATGCTAACCAAGGACAAAGCAATGATATGGTGGGCCATGTCTTGAGTTAAAAACCTCAAAGCTTATCTGGGGTAAATGAGATGTTGATTGTCCTGAAATTCTTAATATAGTTATACTTTTATATTCATTTATTTTAAATGAAAGATAATTTTTATATTTAAAGACAAAAGTTAAAAGAAAGATGCCACTATGGATGTGAGTGCATAGATGCAGTGGGCCTAGAGGAGTCAACATAGCAGTTTCCAAGAGCTAGATGTTTTGCAAAATCTATGTGACCCCAAAGAGACCCCTGGAGAAGTCACATTTGGACCAGGAACTGAGCTGATTGGAGAGTATGGGCTCTGACACAGAGGAGAGGTGGAGTATCTGATTTACCCTGGGCAGGATCTACAAGACTGCCCAGATGAAAAGGACCCACAGACTCTTTTGGAAAGCTCTAGCCTGCTGCTGTTGGAATGATGACAAAATGAAGCTGGATTACAGCAATCTGAGCAATGACGATTTCTCAGAGAGGCAGATGCATAACTGGTTTTTAAGCTGGGTCTGGCTAAATTGATTCACCATACCCGTGTTCTCACTTCTAAACTACCAGGGTCTACAAGCAGGTAATGAACATCTTTTCCTTCATTATCTGTCTGTCCAGACCTCCAAAAGCACATTGACTTCTCGCTCTATTTTCTTTATGGTGATGGCTACCCAAGCCCTGTAAAGAATGCCAACAAGGGCCAGGGTGGCATAGGAACAGAGGAAGAGGAGGAGAAGGAGGAGGAGGATGAAGAGGAGGAGGAGGAGGAGGGGGAAGAGGATTAAGTTCACATTTCCATGCACCGAAGGATTTTCTAGTTTTTCAGTTGACTAATAAAACAGGATTATCTCTTAGAATAGAAGAAAGGTAGGTAGGTAGGTAGGTAGGTAGGTAGGGAGGGAGGGAGGGAGGGAGGGAGGGAGGGAGGGAGGGAGGAAGAAGGGAAGAAAGAAAGGAATAAACTGGGAGCTGCAAGGCAGACCTTAGACTTCCTGGAGGTGTGTGGCTTGAGGAACTCAGTGAGAGAAAGGAACAATAGCCCAAGGAGTACAAGGCAGACTTCAGAATAATTACAGTTGACATTTATTGACTGATAGTTACATGCTGGGCAACTCTCCATGTACATTATTCAATCATTATAGTTGTCACATGGCATGAATAATGTCATTATTCCATCTTTGAAGATAACAAAAATCATGATAAAGATAGAGAAGGGTTAAATGGATACGCTTCAATCTAGTAAGTCATTCTTTCCTGCATTTTGCTTTGTTCACATGTCCCAGCTCGATTCAGCAACAGCAGCAGTCAAATGTAAGGTGGCTAGTAAAGCCAGATCAAATACAACATAGTAAAATAAACCCTATTCAATGTGCTGAATAATCTTACAAGAATAGGAGGAGCCAAAGACAAGAGATCTATACAGTAAGCATATCTGCTAAAGCTAGGCCACATGAGCAACCAGCTGAGTGGGGAAATAAATGTCAAGACTCTGAACTCACAAAATAAAAATTAAGCATAAAACAAATTTGGAGGAAAAATGTGTCAATATTGAAACCAGACAACAATTTGTAAATTTTGTAAGGTAACAGGACCTTGTAAATCATAATAATGTTGACCACATTTAATCCTGCATTTGGGTTCCATGGCCGCACTCAATCTTTAAAGAAAACTGAGGTTGTCTTATTTGAAGACGAAAATGTTGGAGCTCAGAGAATTTAAATAAATTGCTTAGAGTCACACAGCAAATTGAGGAGCTGGAGTTTCACCCCATGCCTATTTGAACCCTAGGCACTGTTTCCCCATCAATTCTTGAAAGATCTCATGCATCCCTTGAGAAAATACCAGGACACAGTGTTTCTGTTTATTGCTTTCCTTAAGGGCATGTAATAAGATAGTTTTAGGCAGAATTATGCAATAGTAATCTTAGCGGCTGTTACTTTAGTAAGAGCCCAACCTGTACTTCCTGTGTTGACTGCTTTGTTAGCCACAGCTCTGAAGCAGAATCTTCCAGCATGCTGGGCTCCCTCTCCTGCTGTAGATAGATAGCAGGGCATGTGGTAGGGATTATGTGAAATCTTCGGGCAGCTTGTGGGCTTGGACACTCATTGTCCCCGGCTGGTTGCTTCAGGGTTCATATACTTTGGATGGTGACCTAAGCAGATGGCAAACACCAAGAGTCTCAGCCGTCATTACTCCTTTTATATTCCCCAAGCCTGGCTAGTGAGGTGCTTCTTCCTTGCCATCTGCCTGCCAGCTGCAGAGCACTCTTGGTCATTTGTGAAGGGGCCCACAAAGCTGTGGAAGCTGTTAGTGTTTTTCTGTATGTACTAGTGGTGGCCACTCAAAGGTGGGAACATCTGAGTCAGGGTGAACAGGATAAAGGAGTTGGCTTCTGGCAGACACAGCTCCAAACATCTAAATGACTTTCTTTGCAATACTTGTATCGGTAATGGATGTGCCATGTAAGTGGCAGCCTCCTGACTAACATGCTGAAAATAAGAGCTTCATTTAAAACACAAAACTTGGTTGATGCGTGACTGTATTTGAAATTCATTTCAGCGTTACATTGGATAATAGAAGAAAAACAAGGGCTGTTCGTTTCATGAACTAAAAATGTTAACTGCTACAAATGTATATGTGGATATGAAAAATAGTCTTAGTGTTGGGCTTTGCTTTTAGTTAACAGCTTTATTGAGATGTAATTGACATACAATAAACTGCACGTGTTTAACATGTATAATTTGATGAGTTGACACATGTATGCGCTTGCAAAGCCATCATCACAATGGAAAGTATGAGCATATGGATCATTTCCAATGGCTTCCTCTTCTTCCTGGATCCTTTCCCTCAGCCCATTCACTGCCCTTGTCTCCCCTGGCCAATGTTGATCTGTTCTCTGCCACTACAGAGTAGTTTGCGCCTTCTAGATCAGAGCTTGCCAACGAACATGGCCTGTGGGCCAACACATCCATTGTGTAAATAAAGTTTTATTGGAACAGTCATACTCATTCACACATTGTGGATGATTTGGCACTACCAGAGGTAAGTAGTTTTAACAGAAGCCTTGTGGTCTCCAAATGTTTGCTATCAGAGGAAATAGTAAACCTCTCCCATTCCACAGATTATATAAATGGTGTCTTAGGCTACATACTCTTATTGATTTGAATTATGGCTTCATTCTCTGAGTTCCAAACATGTTTTTGCTTGCATGATAGTTTTTGATAATTATTTTCTATATTTTAATTCCACTTATCCTTTTTATAGTAGAATAATAATTCAATGTGTATGTAAAAACACATATGCTGAAATGTGGTTGCTTCTGCCTCGGAGCTCTTCTCCAAAGAATCAACAAACCATTTATGTTCAAGCTATTGTCCCATGACTTCTTTATCATTAGAAAAAGACCTAAGCAGGAATGATTGGCTTCTGTGGCAAATGTAGGTTTAACTTAGTAATAAACTGTTTTTTAAAAAAAGGTTCTTTTTTTTCCCAGTAGTTGGTACCAGCCCTTTTATGAGCATTTTAGGTCTGAAACCTCATCTCCAACATTTTGTTATGAGATTCACCCAATCTTGTGTTGAATTGTCTCATAATAGTTTTACTTTAAATGTTGTCAGCTATTAACCATGTTAAATTATGTTTTCATAGAGTTAATATTCACCTGGATATTTTTGGTAATCTCTATTTTTGTTTGGCTCTTTCTTATCATTAGATTTTGAGAATTATATGCAAATTTTAAATGCAAGTCTTCTTTTAGATATAGGATTTAAAAATATATTAGCCTATGCAATTTCACTATACTAACAGCATTGCTTCTAAAAAAATGTTTACTCATTTTTGTAGAACTTTCTAAACAGTTGGCCATATCAAGATGGAACTGACTATGTCTTCCCAGCTATTGGCTGTCAGAGACTCATCCAAGTGATGATGAACACAAGCTTCCTACTTTCTATGTGATGTTCATGGCCACAGAAATAGCTGTTGATGCACTGAGTGAAAAGTGGAAGAATTACAAATCAATAGTGTGAAGGTTTTCCCATGGTACAAGGTGTCTGACCAATGGCAGCATGTACTTATTATTACATAGGGGCATTCTTATTATAGGTCCAGGAGATCTAACTGGAGAAAGGAACTGTAAGTCTTTTCAGGATGCATTGTGGATGCCAACCTTAGTGTTCTCAACTTGGTTCTTGTAAGAACAGAAAGGAAGGCTATTCCTGGACAGACAAATAACTACTATTACTCTGTGTTTGGGATCCAAGAGCTAGCAGAATCTCTAAACTTTTCAGCCTGTTTAAAGAAGATGACATCTACCAGAACATTGGCAGAAAACACCTTAATAAAGATGGTAGGAAACCAAAGTGCTCAAGATCAGTTTCTGGTTCCTTCATATGTCTTGTAACACAAACACTGATTTTCTGTGCTGAAGAAAGAATGTACTAATAAAAATAGCAAGAAGACTCCTTAGTTCCCTTTCTATTTCTGTGATTAGACACCATAACCTAAGTGACTTAGAAAAAAAATTAATTTGGGGCTTCTAGTTTCAGAGGGTTAGAGTTTATGACCATCACGGGGAGGGATCAGGGCAGCAGTCAGGCAGGTGTGGCACAGTAGTAAAAGCTGATAGCTCACATTCTGAGTCTCACCCATGAGACAGAGCCAACTGGGAGTGTGGTGGGATTTTGAAACCTCAAAGCCTGTCCTCATTGACACACATCCTCCAACATGTGCACTCCCTAATCCTTCTCAAACAGTTCTACCAACTGGGGACCAAGTACTTAAATTATATGCACCTATCTATGGGCGCTCTTCTCATTTAAGCCACCACATCATACATCATTTAAATAGATCAAAGCAGTAAGGAATAATCTTGTATGTGTACCAATGTAGTAGTTATTCTTGATGTTCTTAATTTCTTTACATAGACTTCTAGTTTACCTGCCACCAATGCCTTCAGCCTGAAGGACTTACATGAATATAGCACAAGGGCTTCATTTAGCCTGCCTGTCTGCTGTAGTCCATTTGTGTTTCAATGATGGAGCATTGAAAATATTAATTTATAAAGGATAGGAATTTGTAACAGTTCTGGAACTAAGGTTCTGGAGTGTGAGGCTAAGATTTTGGCAAGTTTGTTTGGTGAGTATTGGTTTCTGCCACTCTTGTCTTTTAAATAATAGTGATCTTGACAGGGATAAATGATGTGGGAATGTCTTTCTGTATGATGTGAATATCAGTCTTTAAATAAAGGAGCTGTTTAGGCCCATGACAGGCACCATAGAAAGAGTAGGTGGGGAATCAGAATAGGTAGGAAAGGAAGGGTGGAGTCAGAGACAGACTGAGCCAGCCACCCAAGAAGAAGCGTGTAAGGAACACAGGTGAGCCACAGGCCATGTGGCAGGAAAGATTAATGGAAATGGGTTGAGTTAAGATGAAAGAGCTAGCTAGCAAGGTGCCTGAGCCATGGGCCAAACAGCATGAACTTAATATAAGCATCTGAATTATTTTGGGGGCCTGATCAACTGCGGGCGGCTAAGGGGTCTGGGGCTGCAGGTCTGTGGGTCTGGACCTCTGGTCATCAGGACCAAGAAACCTCATCGTAATAGGTAAATTGCCAGTGGGTACCTTCCATCTACTTGTCCGTTCATGCCTTATTGGTATTAATTACTATTAGCCCCCATCGAACTGTTTGTTCTTTTATTCAGCATTGTATGAGCTCCTTATATAATTTTAAATTAACCTTCCATTTTACACATGATTTGTAAATATACTTCAGTGGTTCTCAACCTTCCTCATGTTGTGGTGACTCCCAACCATAAAGTTATTGCATTGCTACTTCATAACTGTAATTTTGCTACTGTTATGTATTGTAATGTAAATATCTGAAATTCAGAGTATCAGATATGCGACTCCCAAAGGGGTCGTGACCCCAGGTTAAGAACCACTGCAGTTCATAGGCTACCCTTTTCATCTCTCACAATTTCCTTTGCTGTGCAGAAACCCGTCAGCTCGATACAGCTATCTTTACATTTGTTATTCTTCTTTTTGGTGGAACAGCCACATAATTTCTTGCAAAACAACGTCCTAGACTGTTCCGTATATTTTCTTCTAGAAGGTTTATTATCTGGCATCTTAAATTTCAATCTGTTGAATTGATATTTCTGTATCATTTCATGTAAGTATCTAATCCTTCTTTAGCAGGTGAATATCCAATTTCCTGATGTAATTTATTGAACAAATTAGCTATTTTATCGTGCCCTACTGAGGTCCCTGTCAAAAAAAATTACTGTACTTTCCATTCAATTTCAGTGGATGGTGTATCTGCTTTTGTGTCGGCACGTACCCTATTTTGAATATGGATGCATTTAATTGATTTTTAAAACTTATTCAACTGTCAGTATTCATTTGGGAATTGTTGAATAACGGATAGCATTGTGTGAGTTCTGCTAGACTGCTAGTCCTTGTGTTCTTCCATATTGTTGCACATATGTATTTCATTCAAAATAAATGTAACTACAAAGACTGGACTGATTACCAAGGTGGAATGATGAACCTGAGTTACTTTAATTATGCTGCATTATGTGTCCACTCAGTGTTAAAATATCTATTTATTTTACAGTGTTCCATAAGATAATTATTTTGCAGGTGTTTACTGTGAGTATAGCATGTACCCCCTGTATCCCACTCGCCTCCCTTCACTCTCCAGTTAGTTCCTTCTGTTTCACTTGACAGCATTGCTTCTAATTTCATGGCATCTACATATATGTGGTTTTATGTATTTGTAAAATATACTCACTACCATGAGAGAAAGCCTGATATTTGTTTTTCTGAAGTGGATTTGATGACTTTAATATGATTATTTCCAGTTGCATCAATTTTTCTTCAAACAATGTAATTTCATCCTTCTTTATTACTAAAGAATATTTAATTGTATGTATAAAGCACATTTTCTGTATTTGTCCCTCTGCTGATAATCATACTCAGTTATTTAACATAGTTGGGATCATAGAGTGTGATGCTTCCAACTTTGCTTTTTTCTTGCTTTAGCTGTCCATGTTTTTTTTTTTTTTTTTTATTGTTCTATGAGAATTTTAGGATTTTTCTTTCTATTTTTTTTGTTTGTTTTTTTTGGATAAAGATTGTATAGAGTAGTACATATATTTTAGCATTATTCATTATTTTAAATCCATGAATATGGACTATCCTTTCAATAATCTATGTCTTCTATTTATTTTATCAGTTGTTAACAATTTCCATTGTATAAGTACTTAAACACCTTGGTTAAATTCGATTTTCCACATTTTTTTTGGGTCTATTTCTTTGATAACAAATGAGATTTTTTTTTTTGATTTCTTTTTTCAAAAAGATTGTTATTGGCGTAGAAATATAGCTGATTTTTTTTTTTTTTTTACTAAATTCAATTACATTGAACTTTTAAAATCAGCTTTAGAGTTATAAGAGGGATCATAATCTTTGTTAGATGTTAAACATTATAAATTTAAATTTTGGAGGCAGAACAGTTTTTAATTTTTTCTTCTCTCATACAACACATCCCAAAACAGTTTCCCAGTTTCCCTTTCATCTACTCTTTCCAGACCCTCCCCCACCTCCCTCTCCTCAGACCCCACTGCTCCTCCTTTTCCCTTCAGAAAAGAGCATACCTCCCAGGACATCAGCTATTATTATTATATTATATTATTATTATATGTAAATATAGGTATGTTTTCTTTTGACAGTGGTTTGATACTATTGGGTATTGATTTTATTGTTTTTTAAAAACAAACTTTATTGTTAAAAACCCTGCTAATAAGTAAAACCTCATGCTAAAATGAGTAAGACTTGAAGTTTATAACACGTGGTGGATTTCTATATAGTTACAATAGGCTTTTGTAAGCCATGGAGATTTACATTGTTTGCTACTTTAGTATTGATTTTGACCATCGAAAAGGAAATTAGAACTAAAAAGAAGTCAGCATTATGTCTTTTTCATAGTTGTGTCCATGATCTGCGTCCACTGATTCATTCATCCCTCCTCTTCTGAGATCCAGCCTCGTTATTTGCTGGGTGGATCCAAACTAATAGCCAATCTGGGGCTAACTGTTTGCTGCAAGTGATTCAATGTTCTCATGGCTGTGCTACCCTGTGAATTACTCCTTATCCTTTTTCCTCTGAGATGGTTTTCTCTGTGGCTTTGGGTAGCTTGCTCACATGTGTACAGTCGCTAGTTGAACATTGAGGGCTGTTCTTGGCAATTCTCCATGTTCTCTTCTGGATTTTGTCTGTGCCCTGGTTTCCTGCTTCCATCTCTCCCCATCATACTGTGATTGATTGACTTCTGGCTTGAGTTTCCACTGTCCGCTTCTTCCTGCAACTGGTTAAAGGTCGGAGGCGGGAACACCACCTTTCTCTTGTCTTTCAAGCTATCACCTATCTCTTATTATTGAATATCTAGTGTGTCCTTGATGCTGTTCTTTCATAGAATCTGTTTAAAATGTGAAGGTAAATCTGATATGTTCCTTTCTCCTGGGTTGCATTTATTCTGTTCATTATTTATACAAATATTCTCAGAGATTCTGATTTGAGATTTTAATGCATTATTATTAAAAAACAAAAAGAAAAACCTTAGTAAACAATTGCATCTAACCATTTTAAGCATTAAATTTGATACTAGAAAACACTTAATGAGAATCAAAAGGTTATCATTAAACATTTTATTTTATTTGAACATATTTAACAACTATCTACTTTAACACTTGCTGTTTAATGCTTATAATTATTTGAAAAATGCATTATTTTTTTAAAGCATGAATTTTAAACTTCATTTCTGCCTAGATTCCCTAAACTCCTAGTTCTTCCCAGGGAGCTATACAAATAACATTTTTTATTTGTACCATGACATGAAAAATGTTTGGAAGTGCTGACTTACACACTCTGATTAAAGCAGCAAGCTGTCTCTCTTGAAAAAGTGTCTACAGAAATCCAATTTTACATCTCATTTTGGGATATTTTAAGACCTCTGAAAACTATTCATGAAGTTCTTCAGTTAAGGCCCTCTGTTCCAGTGCAAGAAAGGCTGCAGGCCACACTTCCCAGGTATCTGCCTGCCCAGCACTGCAAGGTGCTCCACAGAACTGAATTTAGCATGAGGTGTAGAAACATACCTTGAGGAAGCTGGGTTCTGTTGTTGTTGCTTACAGCTAAAATCACACATAGCTAAATTTATTTTTAAGGATCCCTTAGGTCCACTGCCATGAAACTACCCACGTGTCTCCACACACAATCCCATTTTACATTTCTTAAGCATGTGGGAATTTGGGAACTCCCTTTTTTAAAAGAAAAAACCAGGATTGTGTTTCTAAAATATTCCTGCCTAAGCTGTCCAATTTTTAGTTTAAATAAATAAAGGTGGTAGTGCTTTCTGGAAGCTCAGAGGCACAGGTTTAGTTTTCTCATTTAATTAGATGTAAATGTATTAGTTTTCTTGTGAGCGTGTAATGGTGTGTATTTCTTTGCTAGTACTAATGGATTATGGAAGTAGTTTCTGTTCTAAAGTTAGGTTATTTATGGATCATTGCCATTGTTGGTAATATCTGAATGTCCTTTAAGCATGAAGTGTAAAGGACAATCACAGATGGGTTGAAAGCAAATAGAAGTTAATTTTTAATTATAGTTTTAAAGACATTTTTATTTATGTGTATGAGTGTTTGTGTGGGTGTATACTAAATGTGTGACCTATCTATCAAGGCCAGAAGAGTTGGATCTGCTGGAGCTGTAGCAGTGGGTTGCTTGATGTCAATGACAGATAACTAAACTTGGGTTTTCTGGAAATACTCTTAACTGCTGACCCATATGTAAATTTCTTAAACTTGTATTTTAGAATTATAATGAAGTCCAAATATTTTAATATTAAATGATGTGTTTATTTTAATAGGCAAAACATAAACCCTAGAAAAAAGGTTAATAATGTTGAGAATCATGAACTTCTTTAAGTGCTGAATTCTAGAAAGTGCTTTGAGATATTAACTCATTTTGAAGGGATATTCTTTTAATACGTTCATGTTTATGTATTAGTTTGCACACATGTCTGCAAATACTTCCAGAGACCATAAAAAGGGGTCAGATCCCCTGCAGCTATAGTTATGAATAGTTGTGAGTCAACTAACCTGAATGATGGAAATAAAGTTGTTATTTTAAAGTTTTGAAACCTGTCTAGAAGGAATACGAAAACACATTTCAGCACAATAGAAGAACACTAGCTCTCTGTGTTAAACAATAAAAATTGAATAGATGTTGTTTATAAAGACATCATTTCATGAGACTGTGCATTATAGCCATGAGGTGTTTTATAATTATGATTCCAGCTCAGGTGATTGGATGCCCTCTTCTGGCCTCTACAGGTATTTATACACACATGGCATATACTCACACAGACAAATGCACATTTAAAAAAGGTAAAAATAAAACTATAGAAACAGCTGTACTAGGTCCCAAGATAAAAATTAAACCGTATCTTGTTTAGTATGTATATACACATGGTGTTTTTACACATAAAAAGGCATGAAAAAGACAATATAAAAAAGATATTTGAACATTCAAGGTGATTGATAATATCTGAATTCAAAATGAGTGATGGATTTGGAATGAAGCTTGTTGTGAGACTTTCTGACTTAGGTAAGAGGTTCACAAGTCATTTTTAAAACTAAGGTTTATAATTTATTTAGTCATTGCATTCATTCTGTGGATATTCTAAATGTTAGATTCAAATTAGTAACTTTGGATGTGTTGGCATAAGAAAAGTATATATAATATTAATATTTTTATGTAAAAAGAATGTTATACTGCTAATGTTTTGAGTAACTATGAATGCACAAGTCAGCATGAATAAACTTAGCATTCCCTGTGACTGTAATGGGATGTATGCAACTGAGTAAGAGATTTATTCTTAGAGTTCTAGGAAATGTTACAGAATCAATACATGCTGGCAGGTTGTTAATTCTGTTTGACTCCCCATATTTATTAACTTAATTTCACTGTATTCATTATTTGAATATTTGATACATATTTCATGTTTGTGTTATGCTGTTTGTTTCCATAACTGTCTTAGTTCTAGTGTTGTGAAGAGACACCACAACCATGACAAATCATAAAGGAAAACATTTAATTGGAGCTTGCCTACAGTTTCAGAGATTTAGTTCATTATTGTCTTGGTATGAAGCATGGCATCAGGAAAGCAGATGTGGTTTCAGAGAAATAGCTGAAAGCTCTACAGCTACATCTGTAATCAGCGGAAGAGAGAGACACTGGACCTGGTTTGTGCTTTTGAAAACCTCAAAGTTCACCCCAGTGATTTATTTACTTCACTATAGCCACATCTATTCTGACAAACAGTGCCACTCCCTAAGCACAGAAGTACATGGGCTTATGCGGGACATTTTTTTAACAACCACCATGATAACTATATATTATTTAAAGACCTTTTTGAAAAAGGGGGGCTAAATTCTGCTATGTTTAATATCAAGTGACATGTTGAAAATCTAAATTTATAAGACTAAGGAAAAATGAATATTTTCACTTTTTACTTAACATTTAACAAAAATGTAAACCAAACAGAAATTCCAATGATTATTTTTCTGTGAATGAAAAGAATTATTTATGAAATGTAGCCTTTGCTTACATAAAAATACATGTCAAACAAATGTAAACTCATGGACTTACACTGACATTACCCTATGATTCAGGATTTTCAATCATTTAAGGACATTCTACTTCAGATTCGGTAAAGTTGGCAGTCCGTAGTCATACCTTCTTTGTAGAGCGTATGAGTTCATCGTGAGTGTGACAAATCTGTTTTTAAATTTCATCACACAAAGGGAAATTGTAGCCAGTTTGTTCTGAGGGGGGTGGGGGGATTGACTCAGCTGAAATAAAATGGGCACCGCCCTCTGCCTTTCAAATAATGAAAATGAATGAAGTTACTAATAAACCCAATCGAAATTCTCTTGTTAAGTTAACTGGGCTTATGTATAAGCATCTTTAATAAAACCATCATCAGTCCTTACACTTAAAGTTTGTCATGACTTTCAGAATTAGAGATAATGGTTTAAATGTCAGGGTTCATAGTCTTCATTTTGGTTGTTATAACAATGAGATCCATCCTCCTACAAGATTGCTCATGATTTTATTATGAAAAAGATATCTGTGAATTTTGAAGAGAAGGCAGTTCATGTGTTGCACATAAGGGTGACTTGCACACTGAATTGGTTTTAAATGGGCTGCCAAGTGAGAGAATGGAGCCCTTCAGAATTTAGGGTTCTGATGGATGCTCTAGAACCTCAGTCAGGAGTTCCTCCCATGGCTATGAGGAGTGTGGAATGGAGGAAGCCTGGAAGGCTGTTCTTCCATTTCTATTGTAACTCCAAGTCTAAGTCCTGAACAGTTTACTATAGAAGTACATGTTATAAAACGGTAACTGTGCTATGTAATCTTGTCTAGTTGATCTAGACAAAGCAGAAATCCAGTTCATATTATCCTTAGAGATCCCCTTGACTTACAACTCGACCTGTAGTACACGGGTAAACATAGTCAGCTGTTTATTTGTGTGTGGTTGGAGTCAAACTCCTTAGTGAGGTTGTGACCATTTTTAAAGAAGAAAGACACTGTGTTGAAACAGACATCTGTGTGTTAAGGAAAAGGATACCTAGACTAACATTAATTCAAGTGGAAATGCAAAACAAAATAATCTCAAAAGAATCAACTAGAAAATACTCCTTACCAATGGTAAAGCTTCATTATTATTATTATTATTATTATTATTATTATTATTATTATTATTATTATTATTCAGGAAAAATTATCTCCTTAAAGACCTTTATTTTCTGTGGGAAATGGGAGCCAAATGCCTGGCAGTGGCAAAGAATTTCATTATAGTTAACACTAAAGAGTTCTTGGAAGGCCCTGTAGGGTGGGTTTAAAACAAAACACATCTTACAAGGGCCAGTTTTTGCTTAATTTTGCAGTAGAGGTAAATATTTCCAAATGAATTGCTGTCTGGCCATCTTAGTAATTTCTGGTGTTCCTTCATTGACTAGTGGATGTCAGTCATTACAGTATTTCCCTATGTAATAAACCATCCAGAAAGACATAATTTATGCCAAATATCAAAATTTGCATCAGTTTGATTGTAGAGTAAGGATCCATGACTGTAAAATAATACTGTGGATTATAAATTTAAAACCTAAGAAAGTTTGCTTATAACATGTGGATAACGGTATTAAAAATTCTTAAAACTAAACATTTATGGCTTTGCTGAAATAGGGATATAATTCAGAAATGCTTCCCCCCCAATAAAACAAAGAGCTTCTTATTGTACATTGCTAGTGACCTTAACCTTGAATAAATTGAACTTAATTCACCCTCGTTGCCATCAGTGTGATCAGCCTTTTCTTCTGCCAAAGGGGAAAAAATGTTGCCAAATTGCTCTGATTGTCCTGAATTCTGGACAAATAATGTCAAGAATGCTTTGAAGTTGTGAAATACCTTTCATCCACAGTGTGAAAAACACTTAAAAAAAAAAAAAAAAAAAAAAGGAACTTGCACATCCCGACAATCACTAGACCTTTTTTTTTCGTGGAGCTGAAGGAAGATGATACATAGCAATTACACATTCTGTTACATGGAGAAAAAGAAATTAAAATTTACAGAAGGAAGTAAAGTAATTTGGGGCAATGAAGAGATGCAAATATCAAGGGTAGTCACCCTGGACTGCATGCCTGTTGAACTCAGTAGTGAGCAAATGATTGGAGGATGATTTTTAGTGGAAATGGTCAAAAGAAGTACAAAGGAAGACCTTCAGGATTACAGGAGTTCCTCTTTAAATTTCCCTTTCCCCCCTCTAGGGGTTACTTGGAGTTGAACTCTGAGCCTTGCATCTATTAGGCAAACACTCTCCCTCTAAGCTACCAGCCCTTGTTCCTTTTTCTTTTCTGCAATATTTTTTAAAAAATGGTGTTTATAATATAATGACATCATTTCTTCCACTTTTTATACCCTCCCAAGTATCATGAACTCCCAATTCTTATTTCAAACTTATGATCTCTTTTTTCAAAAAATTGTTATTGTGTATATTTATATATCTAAAAATATAATATAGATTTATAAAAATAGTACAGATATAGATGTATAGATATTTAGATATGTAAATATATAAGCTCAATCTATATAATGTTGCTTTCAGGGCTGACCATTCGATGCTGAATAATCAGCAGGTTTGCTCTTCTCTGGAAAGACTACTTTGCTCACTTAGGCTAGCTTGGAACTCACTTTAGCTCATGATGGCCTTGAATTCATCTTTCTATGCCATCCCTGAAGTGATAGGATTATTGACATTGTGTCACCATGCTATCCTTTGTGGTACATCTCTTCACATCACGCAGGTGTCAGCAGTTCCTCATAATGCTGGGTGGAAATTAGTCTCAAACTCTGTCTGTCACTTCTCCTTCTGTCCCTGTCTCTCCCTTTCTCTCTCTCTGTAGGAATTGGTGGTATTATCGAATTTGTTTGTTCCAGGTCTGACAAGTGTTTAGAAATGCCAACTCTAGAGTGTACCATGCTTGCACAGCACCTTCAGCTTTGAAAGCAGTGTGCCGACCACAGTGCTTATATTACCTCCTTTAATTCTTGTAAGCCATTTTGAAGTATGTGGTATGGAGGGGTGCTCACACATATTCAATATTCAGTGTTTTACAAATGTTCTGTGCCTTTCGGATCCAAGGTCTATATTTGGGTCTAAGATCTGTTTTCCGTGGCATAGTGCCATACTTGACTTCAGCCTGGTAACTTGGAAAACACAGTTCAATGACAACACATCTGTTATAAAATAGAGCAGAATATCCCTTAAAAAGATAAAGGAAGCTTTTTAAATCCAAGGTTACCTGTTCATAATACAGTGAGCCTTAAATGCTGAGCAACACTAGCTAGTCATTGTACTAGTATTATAATTATCAGCCCTGTACTATTACTTTTAAGAATTCTTGTTCTTTAAAGATGGAATTATAGAGATCCCTATCTGTTGCTACGCAATACCTATTTAATCATCCTTCCTAAGAAAAACTCTTCTTTGGACAGACATATGAGTCCAAAGATGCTAAACTCAGACTTCATTTTAGCTGTGGTTTCTGATTAGCTAATGATCACAATTATGTGCTGACCACCAATGACGGATGGAGGAATTAAGACAATCAGCTATTTAAAGTGTTATTCTTAGTTCAGCGACAGGAAAGTTGTTTTGGCCCAATTTTGGAGGTTCCAGTCTGTGTTGGGCACAAATCCTCATTTTTAAGGATCTGGTATATATTGTTAGGGTGCATTGGGAATGTAGCAGAGCAAACTGCATATGTTCTGGCTGTGGGAGCAAAAATAAGAAAGAGGAAATGACTGAGAATCAATTCCAATTAAATGACATACAGTAGATGACCTCGGGATCTCTTCTTCAGCCCCACTTTCCAGTAGGTCCACTGTCTCCCAATGGTGCCTGAGAACCAAACCTTCAGTATCGGAGAATTTTGGGATGTTTAAGATCTAGATGGTAGCTGACCTGTCTTCCACGATTAAAGATGAATACAAATTTCAATTTAGGAAGAATAAGTTCAAAGTGTCTATTATACACTTTGGTGACCATATTTAATGACACTTAGAGTTGAAAATTACTGAATTAATTATATTTTCAGTGTTTGTGCCATACAAAATGGAGAAATATGAAGGATTCATTCTGTTTTCCTTTGTGTGTGTCAATCACGGCCTCTTGATGCAATTTAATTTAACCAATTGTAACATCAGCAGAAATTGGGATCTGCTTAATCTTAAAATAATTTATGCCTCTATTTATCATATATTTGCATATATGATAACTAAGTACTATTCAGGTGTGGAATCCATCTGTAAACTCACAGCTTTAGAAGCTGATTCAGGAGGATCAGACATTCAAGGCCAGTTTTATTAAGACTCTCAAAAAGCAAAACAAAATAGAAAGTATATATTATATAGAATATATAGATATTTCTTATGAAAATTTATTACATTTACACATTTTTGTATATGTGCTATTAATGAATATTTTACATATTTAGCTTTTATAATGTAAAAATTATCTTAACAAATAATATAAATATTTTGTGATTAATAATGTGTTCTATATTAGAGGGTCTCAGTCAAGACTCCTTGAAAACCTGCGTAGCTCTTAGATGTCAGGAATCACAATCATGTTTAAAAAAGTAAGTAGAAAAGAAAATAGAATTATTAATAATGAATTCATGTCAGTTTATTCAGAAGATTTCAAAATTTAGGTCTCAAAGATCTTAAATAATAAGCAGTATTAAATTTTTTTATCTGCAGCTGATTTTCTAAAAAAATAAAATTTAAAGAGAACCAACACCAGATACAGCAGACTGAACTAACTCACCTTGGGACCCCTTGCCCTCCTTGGGAAATGGATGGGGGATGGGGTAGAGGGAGGCTGAGGGAGGACTGGGAAGGATTGAGAGGTGGGAAGGGAAGGCGAGCAGGGGGATACATGGAAAGAATCTTTTTAAATAAAATAAAATATATATTAGAAGAAGAAACTAGCCTTCATAAAACAGTCCTGAAGGAGAGTTTGGAAAGGAATGGGAGTTGATAGTATCCAGGGAGCAGATATATTTGTTTCAAGAAGCTGTCATGTATGCATTCAGCACAAACAGACATCTAGTCCGCCACCTGACTCATTATGATACTATACTAATAACACATAAACTTTGGGGTCTAAGTTTTTTATCCTACTTTATTCAACACACTGAGACTTAAGTTATTACACTGACCTCACTTTACCCTGTACAATGCTGTAATAAGTTTCTGGCCTGGCCTTTTCGGCCTAGACCTGAGTTTCTGACCCTTAGACCTGCAGTCCCACAGAAAGACACAGAAGCTTGTATTGATTTTATGCTGATCAGCCTATGGTTCTGGAATATTGCTAGAAAAATCTTGCTTTTAATCTAGCCCATGACTCTTATCCTGTTCAGTCATGGGGTTTGGTACCTTTTCTCAGAGCAGCATAGTTGCTCTCTGCATCTGCTGGCTTCCTTTGCATTTTGTGGTATCTCTGCCCTATCCTTCCTGTTCACGGAGTTTTTTTAGTCTGTTAGCTCCATCCACACTTTCTGTTTGCCTTCGGCCAATCAGCATTTTTATTAAACTAGTAGGCAGGACAATTATTTACAATGTAGCAACATAATCCTACTACACAATGCATGGTTTCTCACTTCTTCATGATGTGAGTGGGTGGTGGGAGGAAGCGAAATCCAGTGCAGCATTTGTCTGCAAGGAATACAATCAAATGAAAATGAGATGGGGAGAGGCCCAAGACATATAGTAAAAGAAACAACACCATGCTCTGTACAGTTTTTGCTTTACCAGTTGCCACATTGTTTTACAGATAAAATAAAAACCAAGATTGATGTTATAAAAGAAAGCTATACAATAGTAATACTCTTTCATTTTAGCTACAGATGCTAGCTTGACCATATTGCTTTTCTTTAAGTGGATTGTGTCAAACTAAGTTTCTCTAATGTGACTATAAGTTTTAATTTCTTCCTAGACACAAAATGAAGATTTACTTCAGGTGATAATTAAAAATACCTAGGGAGTCTTAGATTTTCTGAAAAAGAGTTGCTGCTAACATTTTATACTTCTTTCAGAATTTTATTATATTTCTACTATCTATCCTACCATTTACTTATGGCTGTTAAAAAAATAAATACATTCAAACATTTATTATTTACTTTGGGGAAAAAATACTAATAGTATCAGACTATCAGAAAAACTTTTAAGTGAATTTTGTTATTAACTATGAAAAATGGATTGAAAGGCTTCACCTATTTGTTTTTCAGTAATGAGGTGATCATCTTAAAACAACTTTAAAATATTTCAGCATACTGCCGTATTTTAACTTTAAATATTTGAGAACCAGCAAAATCGGTTGGTTTGGATGCCTTCAATTATAAATCAAAGAGCCACCAATTATGGTTAAAAAATAAAGGGATTTATAAGCATAACCAAGGAGACCAGGAGTAGGGTATCACGGGGTTAACTGACTCAGAAGTTCAGGGACATACTCATGGATTTTACATTTTTCTTTCATAAAATCTTCCTACACTTAGCTTTCCAGCTATGTCACCTCAATATCTGAGATGGCTGTATTTTCCCAAGTTTGATACTTCTCAAGAAAAACATGAATCCATTTTCTCCAACTCTATTCTCATTCCCAACAAAAATCCTATTCATGTCTCCTTTAAGTCAATCTTTTGCAAGAAATCATGCGTTGAAATGAAATTAACCCATCTATTTCTATTCCTGACTCAGGACTTGCAAGGGGAATCAGCCTTGTACAGGGCAGGACTGAGACTCAGACTCCATGAAAGAACACGGACAGTGACAGATACTTGTTCAATAACCATCGGGTTCTGCCAACTCCGATACAATACAGAAAACAATACCCAGTAAAATTATCCTAATCAGTAAAGAATTCTATTGTGTCACTAGCCAAGAATTCAGGAGTTAGGTTGCAGTCATATCAGGTCTAACTACACATAGAGGTTCAAGGTTCTCTCCAGGTTTCACTTGTCCCATTTTTTCTGTCTAGGCTCTATTTTTTCAGGTCGGTTTTATCTTTGACTTTAGTCAGATGTGGCAGCAACATTGACTGTATTAGTTGCTCTTTTGTGCTCCTACTGAGTGTTCTCTAGAAAAAGAGAAGGCTTTGGGTCTGGTCACTGTAAAGGAGATTTCAGAGACTCTGGCTTATGCGTCCTCATGGCCTTTTGGGTAAGATTGGGCTTTGTGTCTATTTTCAACCAATAGCTGTGACCAATTCATAAGAATACACTGATATGCACTAGGGTATTTTTAGGTGATTATGTGTACACCAGAACATAGAATTGGGTTAGGTGGTTGGTTCCTTATCGGAAGCAGGAGATGAAAAAAAAGATAACAGAAATGTCCAGCATACATTTAACTTATAGATAGGGAAGTTGAAATACATTCAAATGATCTGCCCATAGACATTCTGATTACAGATGGGACCAGAGAGAGGGTATAACTTCCCAAGAGGTGGGCTTCTACTTTATTGAAACTTTCCCATTTGTTCCTCAATATTGTCTGCATAGCATGCTGTTTATTTATTACAATTGTATTCATGTGTTTATTGAAGCTGCCCCCAGGTCACCATTAAGCATATTGTTTAAGAACTTTGAGGATTTGGTTCTTCATAAATTGGAGTTTCCAAATACAAACTCTGTTTATATGTGCTCTGTGCAGATCAGGTTTTGTGGCATTACTACTGTTGTACTTAGGAAATTCAGTAACTTAAACCTTTTGGATAGACAGAAATAATTGTTTAAACCCTTTCCTGGTGGATTAAAATCCTTTAAGACTTCAAATTATAACAAATAAGAGGACATATATTTTTTTAGATTGTATTATAAATTACTTTATGGGTTAAAATAAGGGTAATATTTTGTAGTTAATCCTTGCACATTTGACTTATAAAAACGGTTACTACAATTAACAACCTCACTGACATTTTGTCTGCATTGGTAGCTATAAGGACTTTTCTGTTGCCTGACATTGTGAGTTGCAGAGAAGGATACGAAATGTGAAGACAAGCTCATTTGTTCTCTCCCCTAAGTCTTGATTGGCTTAGAATGCCACAAGTAAACAGCTACCTGATATTCAGACCAGCCGTTGCATCATTTAAAATGAAGTTCTACAGTGGATTTGGGCTCAAGCCTCAAAGACTGTTGTGTTACTTCTCACAGTAGAAAGAAAATGCAATTTCATTGCTTAGTAATACTGAAAACAACCACTGCCTTTTGGAAGTGGAGTGTTTGGGGCACATGAGATATTGTGAAAAGCCTGTGTGTCCTTTTCAGGACAAGCTCTACTTTGGCACTGGTACTCTGCCAACACACTTTGAGGCCATAGGCAAGTGAGTCACTCATGGATCCAGTGAGAGGATAAGAAAGCAAAACTGACTGCTAAGTACTTTTAATGGTATAAGTATTTTAGCAGAAAAAAAAAAATCCTACACAAATGCCATTGCATAAGCAGATGAAAGTAAAAATGCTCTGGGAGAATCTGTGAAGACATCCAAATTCTGAAAGTTCACTGCTGTGTCTCTTGCTTACCTTCATTTTCTCTGGCACTCAGCCAGTGAAGAGCCTCAGAAGATCTTTAGGGCCCTGTGAACAGTATTTTAAAAATTGCTGAATAGATTTATTTAAGTATTCTTTGAGAATGTGCCATGTACTAAACTAAGCAGTTTCTTGCTCTCTTGGACTTATAGTCTGTTAAAATGCGCGCGCGCGCGCGCGCGCGCGCGCACACACACACACACACACACACACACACACACACACACAACTGAGACAAAAGCCAAAGAGCAAGCAATGGTAGAGCATGTATTTATTCAATAATAAAGACCTGATTTTTATCACCAAACCAAAATCAACAAGAAAAACTAAAAAGGAAGAGTAATTGAGTGATATATAGAATACAAACAGGATATAATGACTGCTAGAGTTGGTCTTGAGACGTTGTCTAGTAAGGTTAGATAAAACGCCTCTGCCAAGATGATGTTTAATCTGAGGATTGACTTGATGTAGGGACAGATAGACTTTCTCACTGGGGCCACACCACGAGCAAGACAGAAGATAAGGAGGTTAAGATAGGAAGAAATTTGGAAGACTGTGTCATCTCCAGGCTCCTGGCAATGTTGGAGCTTGGATGTTATCTGGACCTGAGCTCTTCACAGCTCTTTTTGGTGGTGTAAACCTGGGAGCGCAGGGCCAAAAATGAAGCAGACTAAAGTCTCCTGCAATAGTCAGCTTTATTCAGAGCATCAAACAGTTTATATACTCTAAGGGTTAAAAAGTGTCACCTGTGCAAAGTGTACAATCACAGGAACAATCACACATGGCAAAAGCATATCTGTTTGTTTGTTTGTCTTCATAAAGACCCATGAATAACAATAGCTGAAGCAAGCTCACTCCTATTTGCTATACCTGGGAGGAGCACGGAGGCACATTGAAGACCAATTCTATGTTTTGAAAAAAATGAGGTCACAAGACTCTTGTTTTCTTTCAAACACTCAGAATTCTCATATGACTCCATTTTTGGATTATGTTTCGATACTGGGCATGATAACAAATATCTGTAATCCCAACACCTAGAAGATGGAGTTAGGAGGATTACAAGTTCAAGGTTGTCCTTGACTTCGTAGGAAGTTCAAGGGCAGCCTAGAGTATGCGAGACCTGTCTCAAAACATTAAAATAAACAAAAAGGAAAATAACATATTTACCTCAAATAGACCATAATCCTGTGATATTAATTAAAATTAATGGTAAATTGAAGTTGAGAGCACAGTTGGGATTTCCTGGGATCTAGTGAAGGGTGAGTGTGAATTGCATAGGAGTAATGACAATCTAAATGCAAAGATGGAATTTAAGGCATATTTTGCATGTGAATTTAACAGGATTTGCTGATATCCTAAATACTTGGGATGAAGGGAAGAGACATCAGTATCGAAGTCTAATTTTGATATTCACAACACAGCACTGATTCAGTGGGATGAGTTTAATGAGATGAGTGAATTTGGGAGAAAGGGGAATGAAGTAGTAGAGAGAGGGTTTTCTTTGCAATACATTGAATTTCAGACACATAAGTGGAAATGTTAAGTAAGCAGATATATCACGGTGATTGGTGGTTGACAGAAATGGAGAGTAATTGAGATGGAGATATTTTAAACAGTGGAAGAGACTGAAATTATGTCAAGACTACAGACAGATAGGGCTAAAGATGGAGATGGAATTTAGTTTACTTCAGGGAAGTCCCTCAGGTTGTCCTTGGTTCTCACATGCTAGCAATACTGTCTCACCTCTGCTGTGTGGGTGGGACTCTTTACACTGGTGACTGACTCAGAGTTATTTCAGACTTTATTTTTTTGTTCCTTTTTTTTTTTTTCCCCTTTCTTCCCTCCAAACGGAAAACATATGGAAGTCTCTGATCAACATAACAACAAAGCATACATCTGTTTCAGAGACATGCTGTGATGGTAAAATGGAGTTCTCTCCTTTCAGGATTTGTGGGCTGAGATATGGCATGAAATGACTTACAGCTGTCAAGAGTTACCAATACTCTATGTAGTAGACTGAATAAAAATGGCTCCCCTAGGCCATTAGGGAGTGGCACTTTTGGAGGTGTGGCCTTGTTGGAGTAGGCGTGGCTTTGTGAAAGGAAGTGTGTCAAAATGACTTTTGTTGGTTTCCTTTTTCCCACACAGTATATTCATTCAACTCACTTGGCAAATTTTGAGGTTTTAAGTTTAGGATACGATTTAAATCTGATCAAGTCTCCTTTTCTCTGTGGCTATGCTTATTGTTTCCTGTGTCAGCTAGTCACAATAATTCTACATGACAACATAGAATACGCCTATGGACGTGAAGTTAGCCCTTGGACACTATCCTTTCCACTAGACCCCTGACAGTTGCACACCTATTTCTCTCCCTCTAGAGGACTGGCACTTTGATTCCTTGAGCGGCTCTACCTCTTTACCTGCTTAAAACCCACCAGTGATGTGATCTTCAACATGCCTGGTCCCTCCCACTGCCATGTGTGCTGTGTATGAATAACAGGCCTAGAGTATAAGCTAAAAAGAAATAGATCTTCTTCCTGCCCTTGACTGTGTGGAGTGACATGGAATGAGCCTGAAAGGCCATTTCGCTCCTATTGTGTGATGTGACCTTGCTGAAACATTTCTCCCAAAGCCTCAAGAATAAACCTGTAGACAAGAAAGTGCAGGGAGCTATAGAGAGCTGTTTCCCAGTGACATTGCTTGTTCAGACCTTGCTTTAAATCAATGTTACTTCTGAAGTTTGGGGCTAACGTACTCATAAACTTATGAGTACTTAAGCCAATTTGCTCTGTATTTTCTCCTGCTTAAAACTGAGAAACATTCCAACAGGAAGTCTTAGATCAGAGGTCATTTTGTGCTCCAACAAGTGCCACGCTGAACTGCAGATACAAATCCCTTAGAACTGAAGAAAAGCAATGTCGTTAAGGCCCGGGACTTGAGGAGCTTGCTATCTACCACAAAGAATCCCCAGACAATCTTCCAGGAGAGCACTCTGTTGCTCAAATTTAAAGCAGTGAAAGTTGAGGTTCAAGGTCATCACCAGGTTTCCTAAGCTTCACTTTCATTTTGCTTCAGTGCTCAATGAGATAAAACAGGAAGTGGCATGGGATGTTGCTGCTGTGATTTATAATGGCTGCATACCTACCCTTTGTCTACCGGGGCCTCATTTCCAACACCACATTTCCTATTGATTTCTCCCTGTATTGCACCCAAGCTCTAGTTTCTGTGCCATGATGGCTTTGCTGGCCCTCATAGCCATTCTGATAAGCAGGCAGATGTCCTGGTTGATACTTAATGTCCCAAACATAAAGGTCTCCACATTCCTGATGAGGCTGAAGATGAAAGCATATATTTAACAGCTCTAATCAATAAGACATTTGCCCAAATAAGCAGATTGATTCTATTTCCACCTGCAGCAATGGGCTCTCTGAAGCTTTCCCCCTTGGTCACATTTCGTTCAGGGAATTGACAATGACAACGCTGCCGAGGATCAATAAGAACAGAAACCACATTTAGCAATGGCTGGCAGCATCTGGAGATCTAGCTCTTTGTAATTAAATGGCTTCCAATAAAAATGGTAGAGTATTTTCAGCCAACTCTCCTCTCCTCAAGGATTATTCCTACTAGGTAGAAAGTTTTCACACTATAACATTCTGGATAGATGTCATTAAACCATTGATTCTTCAGGCTGGAGATAGAGCTCAGACTGCTCTTTCACAGCATCTGGGTTTGATTCCCAGCACCTACACTGGAGCATACAACTTCTAGTTCCAAAGTACTAAATATCCTCTTTTGGCCTCTGAAGGTACTGGGCACACATATGGTACACATATATCCATGCAGAATATATGTATGTATATATACACACATATATGCATATATATGTATATATAATAAAATATACATATATATAATACAAATAAAAGTAAATAATAAAATCCCAAAAATCAATTTTCTATAGGGAGAAGGGTCTATCTCTCTGTCCATGGAGGTGACACTGACCTAGCTTATGTGTTTTAAAGTTCTGCATCAAGAATTGTAGACTCTTGACTGTGTAAGTTTGATTAAAAACCCATGATGGTGCAGCACACTTCTAGAACTGTGGTAGCAAGATCAATTATCAGTACGTAGGTTCTTTATAACCTGTGTTTTATAATTGACTTTTATTATACACTACAGTTGATAAAAATGACAGTCCCAATGGTGGTATTTGGTTTTTTTTCTTCTTTCTTTGTTCTTTCAAAATATATAATTTATCTCAACAGCAGCTGTTTTCCCTAACAGCATATGTAGTTTGATCCTCATTCAGTAAATATAGTATCTCAGCAATGTTGGATTCCCATCTGGCGGTGTCGATGTCTGTGTGTGCCGAGCCTCTCCCTTGGTTCTATCTTCCCTGAGGGGTACTTAGAAACTCTATATATCCCATGCCAACAGTGAACTAATGGAAATGGCTGCTTGAGTCCTGTGTTGAAGGTTGTAAGCCAGGCTGTCTCTATGTTTGGTTGGAAAGAATTCTGTGATCAATTAGCAATGTCTGCATTGGGGTGGTGGGGTGGTGACACCCTTTCCAGATGTCTGAAATGGAGCATTAAGGAATGCACACTTACATGTATTTTTCATGCCTGGACTTAGGAAGGCACAGACAATCATTTCCATCCTGTCTTAGGCAGTTTTTCACTTTCCTGGCTACAGTTGTCATATTGAAAAGATGAGAAAAAGTTTAAAGAGACCACAGAGCTGGGATTAGGTTTCTTGATCCAGAAGAATATAAACCTTGAGCTGAAAGGGGCTTCCAAAGGCAGCCCCAGCAGAGGTATGGTGCCACATAGGTGCACAATACAGTCCTTGCTGGCATCAGTGCCCTGGACCCCGGACTCAGCTTCATTCACATGAAGATATCTGAGCATTGGCTCTTTGGGCTATGTTGGAAAAAGCCATTTTCATGTGGAAGATAGAATGTAGTACATTATAACAGCGTTTCACAGCCTTCCTAATGCTGTGACCCTTTAATACAGTTTCTCATGCTGTGGCAGCCCTCAATCATAAAATTATTTTTGTTGCTACTTCCTAACTGTAATTTTGGTACTGTTATGAATCATAATGTAAATATTTTTGGAGCTAGAGGTTTTCCAAAGGGCCTACAACCCACCAGCTGAGAACAGCTGCATTATAATCACTGACTAAATATTTCAAAATTCATTTTTGTTCAAGATTACAAATTATTAATTTTTTTAGTCCTATTCACTGTTTAATTACATATATGATTCTGAGTGTCTGTCACCTTGAGTATTTGACCTTCCAGGTTTAACATTTGTCCTTGCTCACTTCCAATGAAGGCATTAAAAGTAATAGATCACAGGCCTAACATATGTGGCTTATGAAAGAACTGGCCCCCTGAATTAGTCTACTTATTGACTACTTAATAAATCAGGCTCATGACCCATGTTTTTCATAAACGACTCTCACCATCCCTTGGCCTTATTCATCACTCTTTTAAATTTCAATACTGTAATTTGTGTGTGGTAGTGCGAAGCTTTAATCCCAGCTCTTGGGAAGCAGAAGCAGGCAGATCTTTGAGTTTGAGGCTAGCACAGTCTACAGAAATAGTTCCAGGACAACCATAGGTACACGGAGAAACATTGACTTAAACAAACAAAACACAACGTTTTAATAATGCATCACCTTGCTCACAATTATGTCACAGTTGCTTTCTGTTCATTTGAAAATGAAGTCTTCTTCTTGTTTTGTTCTATCTAAAGAATTGACCTGAAGTTTCACTTTTATGTTCTTCTCAATAGTCATATACAATTTGTACAGTACAAATAAAACAAAATTTGTTAATACATAAAATATGAACAGTAAGTAGGAAGGGATAAACTTCCTGGCTATGGCAAAGACACTATGCCAAGGATCTGGCTCAGGCGAGCCCCAAACTTCCTTTATTATTTTATGAGATTTGAAACAATACAAAACTATAGACTTAGTTTGTGAGTTTATCAGATTCAGTTCTGTTCCCTTAAACTTGAAATTTGCTGTGCCTTAAGATTTTTGTTTTCTAGATGGTCAAACTGTCCAAAGACAGACTCTACAGTCCATAAAGAACTTGGTAGTGAGGGAAGCCTGTTCAGGATTTAGAGAGGAAAGTTTCTCAATTCAGTCCCAGGAACTGAAATCATTTTAACATAAGAATTGCTAACAGAGTTCTTAGTTTTCTCCTGGAGTTTTGACCTCACCTTAGAGTCATCTACTCTGGGAAACAGTTGTCTTATAAGAATCACAAGAACTCTCTCATCTCTTTAAAAAATTCTACTGATCAAATGTGGGAAAACAGTTGTACACTGTGGAGCACCCACACTTGGTCTTTGTTTGAGTGGAATCTGAGATGTACTTAATAACTCATCAGAAAAGAGATAAACAAAATTATTTTAAAGAAAAGCTTCAGCATGCCTCTTCAGCTCCCAAAGTGCTGTTGTGCCCAGCCCACAACCTCCCAAAGCAAAAGTTGTTACTGTTACTTCATTACCAACCTTCTTCTGAATTTGGTGTCATATGGTAAAGAGATAATTTTCTTTATGGTTTGAATTAGGCGTAGCATTTGTAATGCATTGCATCTGGTCCTCTCAATTAAAAAAAAAAAGATTAAAAATTGTTTGAATTCCATTGTAAATTCAACTCCAAATTCTGGTTTTCCTGATGTCTGTTTCCTGAGTGAGACTGTCCACTGGGAAATAATATTAATTCATGAAGGATCACGCCTTAGGTTCATATTGTTGTTTCATTTTCCTCACATCAAAAATGTAAATACAGAGTTCAGTTCACACTACTGAAAAAAGAAAATCATAGAGCTTAACAAACAGAATATTACATGGCCATAAGGAAAATACTAAAGTTAACTCACTTATGTGTCTAAACTGGTTCTAAAAGCAGTCCTGTTTTTCTAGATTCTCAACTGTCCTAATTCTGTGACCTTTTAACAGTTCCTGATGCTGTAGTGACCCCAACAATAAAGGTATCTTTATTGCTACTTCATAACTGTGACTTTGCTACTGTCACAAATTGTGATGTAAAGATTTTTAGAGATAGAGGTTTGTCAGTGGGAACATGATCCACAGGTTGAAAACCGCTGTTCTAGAGTCTTTTATGAAATCTCACATGCTCAAAGAGAGTTAGAATTTTCAGACATTAGCAACAGGGAAAGAAAGATATAAGACTATTATGGAATATTAGTTTAATATGTGTTACACTTCTTTAGGCTGTGGAATATTTTCTTTTAATGATGCAAATATGTGTTACATTCTTTTATGTTGCATTTGCTTAACTCTGTAATGCTGTATTATTTTGCCTGTCTAAAACGCCTGATTTTAATAAAGAGCTGAATGGCCAAGAGCATGGCAGGAGAGAGCTAGGAGGGGCTTCCAGGTAGAGAATAAATAATAAGAAGAGAAGGGAGATGGGCAAGAAAAGGTGAAGTAGAAGAGGATGCCAGGGCCACACAGCCACACAGCTAGTCATGAAGTAAGGAGGGAACAGAAGATTATACAGAAATAGAGAAACGTAAAATCCCAGAGTCAAAAGGTAGACAGGATAATATAAGCTTTAAGAAAATCTGGCCTAGAAATAACCCAAGCCAAGGTTGGGCATTTGTAAGTAATTAAGTCTCTGTCTAATTATTTGAGAGCTGGGTATTGGGGTCCTAAAAATCAAAGGGAAAACAGAAAGAATACCCAGACACAGATGGACTACACATTTTATTAAGGTTCATATCTAAAAAGAGTAGGTTATAGAGAAGAGACATGGCTAAAGACAGCAGATGTAGAATGTAGAAAGTGGATGTGGGATACAGAGTGTGTACGCATGATGGATACAGAATAAAGAAGATTTTAGAAATATCTGAGATGGGCATCAAGAAAGGAAGAAAGGAAAGAAAGGATATAGAATGGAGGTCCAAATTCTGGTAGAGGAAATCGGTTGTAAAGAACAGAGGGCAGATTATAGAAGGGAGAGTTAGCTGGCATATATGGTGGGCAGGTAGAATATAAGAAAGGATGTGATCAGGAGTTGGGATGAGTGTTACAGAGAGGAGACATGGATTTGGAAGAGAGATATAAAATCAGATCTGGATATAACCAGGAATAGTCAGACAAGAGGATGGCAGTGTTCAGAAAACTACCAAAAGAGCTTTGTGAGAGGACCCTAAAAGCAAGAACGACACTCTGATATGTCTTTTTTCTTCTGTGTGATTAAGTCATAAATAGACTGATCCTCATTGCAGAAGGAACATGACCTATGCACAGGAAGGACAGCTACACAGAAAGGCCAGGAAGACACAGGACAGAGTACTTGCTTGGAATCTAACATCAGTTTATTTACCTTCAGATGAAATCCATTTCCTCATGCCCTGCCTTTCATTTTTTTCATCTTAGTTAAAGCATTAAAATAGTTTTCCTGTGACCAATGAAATGGCTCAGCTGCTTCAGGTACAGTGCAAGCCTGGAAACTTACACTTTGAACCCTGGAAGCCCTGCTTGGAAGAAGAAAATTGACTCTCAGAAGTTATCCTCTGATCTCTATAAGCATGATAGGGCAAGCCCAGCCCCCACATGCATGATCATACTAATATAAAAAAAATAAACACAGTAATGTTCTTGGGCTTCTGAGGCTTCATTTCAGAAGGTCTCCATGACACATGTAATTTTGGTTGGATTAATTTGTCTCTTGTGATAGATGTGGTGACAATAATCATTCTAATTGTAAGAAAGGTATCAGTCACCCCTTTCTTCTCCACAAGGAGTTCTTGAATCTGCCCGATTGTCAGAAACAAATGGAGGAGAATTGATGTAGTTCTCTAGTTATTTGTATCATTAAAAAAAAAAAAAGCAATACAATATTCTCTTTCTGCTGCATTCTAATTGTGAAAAAAATATAGAGCAGTCATTGGATCTACAAAGAGAGCGTAGGTGTCACTACCATGAGAAGAAAATGAATAAGCTGACTCTCGGTCTCAATCCCAAGTCTGTGCATTTAAAAAGTGAGTTACAAATTTTTTCCTTCCTAAAAACTGAATGAATTTGTCAAGATCTTTTATAGTCAGGGTGGAGTAGTTACTTTTTTGGTTGGTTATAAAGAAATATAACTATGTTTCATTTTCAGATCCTCTGGCTAAAATGTCCACTGGCTTCCTTTATAACAGCAAGTGAAGTTCTGGGGCTGGAACGGTGGCTCGGTGGTTGGAAGGGTTTGTCAAGCAGGCCTTGTGACTCAAGTTTGGTTTCTGGAATCCACACTGAAAGGAGAGAACCAACTCCTGAAAGTTGTAATCTGATCTCCCCATGAGTGCCAGGGCATGAGCACAACCCAGTAATAATAGTAGTAGTAGTAGTAGTAGTAGTAGTAGTAATAATAATAATAATAATAATAATAATAATAATAATAATAACAACAACAACAATAATAAGTGGTACTATGGATTTAACGGTGTGTTTAGAGCCCCAAGAAAGGCCAGTGTCCCTAAAGTTACTTTTTTTTTTTTTGACTCTAGGTGTCTTATGCCTGAAATCCTAACTCCTGGGAGCCAGAAAGAAGGAGTACAAGGCCCACCTGATTTACACAGTGAATTCACACAAACTAAAACAAAATGAAGAATTTCTTTTCCTTTGGTTGAAAAATATTTGGGGGCTGAGGGTATAGCTTAATGGTAAAGTGTTTGCTTAGTATAAATGAGGCCCTGGGTTCTGTTTCTAGCTATTGAAAAACTATAATTGGTTTAAATAATGAACTAAGCAATGATTTTCTTTTATATTTTGCTTCTATGACAAGCCAATATGTGGTAGGTGTATATATCTTGATTTTTAAAAAGCAAGTGGTAGGTAATAATTTTTCTAGTAAATTATATATTTCAGTTCCTTGTCATATAATCATTTCTACACAGGAAAGCATAAACAACAGAGGACATTTTTCATTAAAAAATGGGAAAATGTCTTCCAAATTCTGTACTCAGTAGTACTCAGTGAGTTGAAATAGCTATAAGGGAAAAGCACATAACTGACTAGCATTTTTTTTTTTTCACATGATAATTTAGACTAGAGTGGAGAGCTTTGTCTTACGAGGTGGAATCAGAAGAATGACCACAGGGTTCCTAAGCATCCTCCACGGCCATTTTCCTTTAGCTGGTCAGTGTGGCCATTCTTCACACTTGACATGACTTGATGGCTTCACAGAGTCAGGGACAGATTTTAGATATAAACAGTCGAAACAAGTGCACAGATGAATGAAACTCAGATGCCAATTCTCTCTTTGTGTGGTTTAAAACTTGGGGAGAGAAGGTGGTGGAGAAGTCCAGTAGGTAAAGGGCTTTGATACTCAAGTACAACCTAAGGTCAGTCCCCAAAACCATGGACAAAACTGCATGTGGCAGTGTAGTAATTAATTTCTGGCCTAGCCTTTCTACTTAGCCCCAAATAATCTCACAAAGGCTTATATTAATTGCACGCTGCTTGACCTATGGCTCAGACATACTGCTAGCTAACTCTTGTATTTTAACTCAACCCATTTTCATTAATCTGTCTTGCCACGTGGCCCATGGCTCACTTGTGTTCCTTACATGATTTTTCTGTGACAGCTGACTCATCTGTCTCTGACTCTGCCCTTCTTTTCCTACCTATACTGATTCTCCACCAACTTCTTCTATGGTGTTCACCAAGGGCCAAAACAGCTCCTTTATTTAAAGACTGATATTCATAGCATACAGAAAGACATTCTAACATTGAATACATAATGTGTAATAAGCAAGAAGAGAGATCCTGCTTTATCCACAATTAAGCATTTCCCAGGAGGTTCAATCAGGGGCAAGCATACATCTGGACATATTTTCTGCCTACATACCTATGTACTATGACAAAGGTGAGAATGAACTTCCCTCAAAATTGTCCTTTGCCCTCCATACTCATGCTCTGGCATGAGTCCATGTACCTGCCCATACATGCACATACATATAAACAAATACATAAATAACTACAGGGGAAATGCTCTGGGACATTCTATTGTTTTTGCCTGGTCACTGAGATGCATATAGATATGAAGGGTCAGAAAAAGCTTAAATCACTTCCTTGAGGAGGGCATGTCATTAGAAAATATTACATGTACACACACATCATTATTATCACCATCCTAGGATAGAGGCCAGTGATAGGACCATGTGCTTGCAAACTAGATAGGGTGTGATGGAGGCTGAGGCAAGACAGAATTAGAAGAAAACTTGATACATTATTTTGAGGTTCTAAGAACTACATTAAAGGCTAGTGTGCAAAACTTCTGTTGGGAGAAGATATTTCTTTCCTTAATCATTGTTAGGTTCATGGCTGAGACGCATAACAAAAGACTGATTAATAAGAGAAAAGCAAACACATTGGTTTAGTGTAAATTTTAGATGGCATGAGAACCTTTGAAAATAAAGAACCAAAGAAACAGTAAAAACATTCTTGTGCTATGTCTAGACTATCACATAGATATGGTTTGATAAAAAAAAAAAAAGTTTTATTTTTGGTCATAAGCTGTGGGTGGGATACCACTGGATTGTTTCTACAGGCTCAGTGATTGCTTTTGTTTCTGTGTTCGTTTCTTTCACACCCTCAAGAATGTACCTTCAATCTTTTTGTCTGGGTAAACCAGAATTTCTCAACCTGTGGGTTCCAATCCCACTGGGGCCAAATGATCCTCTCACAGGGGTTGCCTAAGACCATTAAAAACAAACATAACAGTAATAAAACTATAGTACTATGAGAGTAATCAGGTTGTTATGGAGAACATTGTCAGAACAGAGGCAGAACACGTCATTAAAAGACTAAGTAGAGAACACAAGACTCTATGGAAGGCGGATGAACCCACCATCATTCCACAAATGCTGCACCTGAAAAACTTTTTGAATAGGTCACCTATCAGAGGTTTAAGAGTAGACATTGGGGACAGCAGCCAGACTAACCAACTGAGAGAAGGAAGCAATCCCATCAAATATTAGTGCTCTGGAGGTGGCAGTAATGGGTAATGCTTTTCACCAGGAAGTGTTTCCTCACTAAAAAGTGTTGGCGCTCAAAGTTCTTACGTATCCCCTAGACCTCAGACTTGGGGCGTTGCCGACCAGGGAAGAAAAAAAGGGCATTTCAAATTGGATTGAAAATGTTATTTCAAACTCACTTTAACAACCATATGTAACTGTACTGAAAGTTATACAGATCCCTGAACTAAATTTTCTCTTTTTTGCTGGGTGGGGCTCTATAAAACAGCTACATTATTTATGGATGAATAAAGAGCTCTGTCAATATGAACTGTGGTATGAATAAATTTTGGACACAGAGAAATTGAACATTGAAAGCTGCTAACTATGCATGGATGTTCCTTCAGATAACCATTCCAAAATCATGAATTTTAGACTTGTATTTGGCTTGCTAGCTGAAGGTTGGAAATGCTTAGAATTACCATATGTTTTGATTTTTCCTGCATTTCTAAGTAGCTGAAAAGAAATGAAAGGTGCTCAGGGGATCACAAAAAAGTGTGCCCTTTAGTAGGACTAGCATACCAGAAAAGAGAGTAGGAAAGGGTTGCTACAAGGTGCTCAGGGTTTGGAAACCATTTACCCATTTACTCTAGTTGCCCGAGGGACAGGAGAACCATTTCGGTCTCTGTTATGCCAGTGAACATTTCTTAAATACTTCGTGCTTATGCAAACTCACAGAACTCCACTTTGGTACTCAAGATGTTGGAGTTTATTATCTGGACATTAGGTCCAGCATCAGGTGCATCTGACAGTTCAAACACAACTTTGTCATGGCTCCTGTGGCTCAAAAGCTTGATTACACCATTGTTTTCACCAAGATTGTTGGTTCCCTGGCTTGCTTCCTTTCCCCCATGTCTAGAAGGTTTTTCTTGTTAATATGCTGATCTTTAATTGCCCACAGCTGGAAGTTTCCTCTGGTAATTATGAGAATCCTTTCTGCATTTATACCGTTGATCATCTTCTATGAAACTTGGAATAGCCCACATTTAACTCTCCTGTAGGTCTTGAGACATCTCCATTTTGGAGACAGGGACAAGATATTTAACACACACACACACACACACACACACACACACACACACACACACACACACACACACACACACACACACACAAGTTTTCCTTTGTCATTCAAGGAGTTTTCTATTGTTAAAAGTAGCCAGGATTAAAATTTTTTAAATCATTCTTTATTACTTAGGATTAAAATTCCTCATAGCGTCAGGCTTGGAAGCTTTGATCTCAGTCTAAAAATGAATTCACCACACCACTGTTGCTTTTATAGAAAAAGTTACTTCATCCATTTTTTTTTTAATTTTTAGAAACACAGTGACTGATATATTAATGCTAGAGTTTCCAGTCCTTTCCCATTTGAAAAAAAAAAAAAGATGAAATAGGTGTTTTCTTTCTGGATAGATTGATGAAATATTATTACTTTATCAAATGTTATTTTACCCATTTTGAAATGAGTTCTTTAGAATTATTTTCTGAATTTGCCTTTGGCTTTGTTTAATGGGAAGCTTTAGCTTCAGTGAGAGCCACTAAGCTGAAAATGCCAACCCTCTGCCCAGATTCCCTCACCCTCAGCACTCAGAATCAGCAGTTGAGAGGCATGATTCTTACTGATACTGCCAAAGCCTTCAGTAAACATATATTAATTTTCTCTTTCTAAAACAGAAGTGCAGCTTCCCTCTAGGTCAGTGCATCTCAACCTTTCTAATGCTGCAACCCTTTAATACAGTTCCTCATGCTGTGGTGACCCCAGCCATAAAATGATTTCACTGCTACTTCATAATAGTCATTTTTACTGTTGTCATGAATTGAAATGTAAATATCTGATATGCCAGATATCTGATATGGGACTCCCAACAGGGTTGAGACCCACAGGTTGAGAACTGGGCCTCTTGAGTGTGATACCTTGGCATGGTGTTAATAATAACATGCATATTACATATATTACATCTTAACTTTTCCACTGGAGACTTTGTGTTGGTTTATCTGAGTGACTGAATGCAATGTACTCACCCAATAGTTATACACCCACCCAGCATCTCTGGGTTTTCATTTGCTTTTTTCATTGTGTTTTACTGTGTGATACATTCCCCGGATTCTTGTCATTTGTCCATAAAACACCTTTGCAATCCCTATGTGTTGCTGCCTGGTTCATCACACCTAGTCAGGCTTACTGCTTGGTTGTGTGGAACCAAGTTTTTACAAGAATGGCTGGCAACAGCAGTGTAGCTGAAGAGAACCAAAGGAGGTTAATGAAAGCCTCTTAGCTTGCCCGAGTGAGAGATACCTATGAAGAATATTCTGCTGTAATAATAATGGTTAACATTTATTGAGGAATCATTGAGCTAACTTGCCTAGTTTCTGCTTCACCATGTCAACGTCATTATTTATAATTACAGGAAAGTGCAATTAAAGGTTTGCTTAAGTCCTTGGAGCTAGCAACTGCGAGGTCAGTGTAGATGAAGCCCGGCATTTTATTCACGCCCTATGTCTAGCCTCTGTGCTGCTTTCCTGACTTGGAGACTCCCAGATCTTAATGATTTCAGCCACTGCTGGTGCCAACTGAAGAATATTGTAACTGATTTTATATGCAAGGTTTTTTTTTTTTTTTATTAAATTTGAAACATATCCCCACAGTTCCCATATAGAATTATTTCATACCAATTTTTATGGCATATCATTGTATTCTTATTACATATGCATTCCAATACTTCTCTCACAAAGATTGTAAAGTCACTGGGAATGTGCTCTCTATTGCTCTCATTCATTTATTCTGGAAACATTGATTAACCTGATCCTAAGCTTAGCTATGTATCCCCTATCTACTTTGTGTCATCTAGTTGCCCCAAACAACTGTGGTTAAGGACAGATTAATCTCTTTCCTTGGCCACACTTTACCCAGGATCCTGAACTGTCTCCTAGATATATCCTTGTAAAATAGTTCCACCACCACTGTCCTCCACAGCCGATGGAGTTCCACATCTTCCATCACCTTCTATGTATGTCTGGCCAAGTTGCATTTCTTAAGAAAACACTGTGTTAGGCCATTTTGAACAGAATCCCCATGACCCTTGATGCCTTTCCTTAGTATTTCTCTATCATCTAACCTTTTTCTTGCTCTTTGTCTGTGTTGCGTTCAGAGCTGAACACCAATCTCATCTTCCCTAGATGTGGTCTTTTATCTCTGTACCCACAAAAGTGGTTCTTTTGATGTCAGCATTGCCAGGCTTGAATAAGAGCCACTGATTAACTTTCTACTTTAATACTGGTATGGGCATGTGCCCATATGGTTATCTATTTTAGTGATAAAACCCTTTCTATTTAGGATTAAATTGATTATTCTTTGAATCTTTCTCTGCCTCTAGTCCAGAAACTTTTATACTGTGGTTTCTTAGTATTCAGTTCAGGAATACATGAATAATTCAGATGCATACTAAAAATAACATCAATAAGAATGTAAATCAATCAGCCAAACTAAAAATAAGTTCATGTTAATCCAGGAGGAGGAGCCTCTGGGAGTAATGACTGACACTTCTTCAGAGCCAGGGTTTGGCTGGAGGCTGAGTCTTCATCTTCCCAGAGTTCAGTATTCTCTTTTCCATTCGTTCCTATTGACAAGTTAAGGTTAACCTAACCCAGAGACCCTGATTGCTTGCACTGCCTACTTCATGGTGATGGACATCTGACTCCTCCAGGCTAGAAGGGCTATGTCTGCATTTCAGTCAGTGTGTTTCAAGGCTTGAGAGTTTTTGCTAGTTATTCTTGAGTTTGTTTTGTTGTTTACTTAACATTCCAGCACAGAAAAAGATGGGTTGATGTATAAAACTTGTTTGATTCTCTGTCCTAAAAAAATTTTAGTTGATTGCCAGAGTATTAGCTCAGTAGAGTGCTTACTGAGATTCAGGAAGTATCACATAGAACAAGCATGGTAACAAATACCTGCAGTCTTACTGTATGGAAGCATGGCTAATAAATGCCTGCAGTTCCACTGTGTGGAAGGTAGAGCCAGGAAGGGCAGAAAGGTAAGGTCAGCTTCAGCCATACCACAAGCTTGAAGCAACCTGGGCTACATGAGACCCTATTCTAAAAACCTCATAACATATAAGCACAAAGTTTGTAAAAATATAATTCCTATTAAAAGAGACAAAAATCAATTGTGGAATTGGGCACACAGGAGAATCACTTATCAATCACACACATACACACATTTTTTTAAGATTAATTTTTTTCACTTTATGTGTGAGTGTTTTGTTTGTCTGTATGTTTATTCACCACATATGTGCCTGATGCCTACAGAAACCAGGAAAGGGCGTCAGCTCCCTTGGAACTAGAATTACAGATGGTTGTGAGTCACCATGTAGATGTTCAGAATTGAACCTAGGTCCCTTGTAAGATCAGCTAGTGCTCTGAACTTCTGAATCATCTCTAGCACCAACTTAATATGTCTTTAAAAGTATTTAGTGACATAGTGCCTTATATAAATCAATTTGTTTGGAAATTTTAGAATTTGGGAGAGCAGCATTCTCTATCTCTTGAGCAGGTAAATAGCTGGAATGGCAGAGAGTTTACCTGTTGACATTGGAGCTGGACTTCATGTATGGGTATTGCATGTGAGTGCTTTTGCCTCTGTCTAGTGGTTGCAAAAGACATGGGGAGGGGCCTGTCACTTTATATCCAGTACCACACTAAATAGGACACCCGCCTTATCTTATGGCTTCAGTATTGTCTGTGGACAGCAGAAATACAAACAGTGACTATTTTAAAACACCACAGCATTCTCAGCAAGCATGTCAAGGTCTAGCCACTAGGCTAAGGAAATGTGACAGATGCCATTCATGTTGCCTTGCTGAGTGGATTTGTGGACTTGTACAATGCCTTCGGTGTGTTTCCTAGATGAGTGGCTTTGTGGACTTATGCAGTTGTTTGATGGGGCTCCCAGCGGACCTTCCATTAAAGCCATGCCTTGGACTGACCCGCAGTGCTCGGCCCCTGCTCCAATGCCCTTCTCTATGGGCAAGTGGCCAGGACCACAGAAGGTTGTTTTGATGAGCCTGGTGTCTTTGGGGAACAAGAATTGCCTTGCCCTGTCTCCACAGGCGCTGGCAGACAGGGCAGTACCCTGCCTGTGAGAGCCATTAGTGTGACCAGATGTGCCCTTGCAGAGCTTGGACCTTTCAGAATTACACAGAAATAGCAACCAGCAACAAGGGCTAATTATGTTCCCCGAATGTAAGTGCTTTCAAATAGAAACAACTTAGAAAATGGCTGAACTATGGGAGCCCCTGCTGCAGTTTCCTGCCCGTATCTCATGATTGGGTTTGCTACATCTGCTTAAGAGCTGCACAGTCGGAGCAAATTTTATGGCTGCATTTACTCAACCTTTGCTGTACAAAGTTACACGAGGAGCATGTGGTTCGTGCAGAACCAACAGTGAAGTAATGGTTGGTTAGTGGAAAAATGAGCCCAGACTGGTAAAGAATTCCTCTTATGTAAATGAATCCTTGTGTTTGGAACATGAGCAAGTTCCTTATTTTGCAATGCTAGAGGCATTTTACAAGGTTCCACTAATCCACCAAACACACCTTCAGGGTTTATAAGCAACCAGTGTTTTCCTATTAATCTTGGCAACATAGTGGCATTACACATATTAGGAGAATGACTTTTGCAAGGATGTCACAAACATACTTGTTAGGTTAAGTGTTGTTCCCTGGTCACCTCACTGGCCACCTTTATCCATTACTCACAAATCGCTCCTCACTGGTTTCAGTTATCTTCTCAGTGAACTAGCCCCCATTCAATCACAAGTCCAAGGTTTTTTCTTTTCGTAGATTTCCTGTGAAAAAGCAAATAAAATTTAGAAATACTTTAAAAACTGGCAGATGAAACCAGTTAGCATTTACCTCCCATCTCCTGGGTTCCCATTTTAAATCTAATGGCTCCTTCTTCACATCCCAGCTTAGCCTGGTTTAGAAACACTGGTTCACTTTCATAGCAAACCTTTTGAGACTTGGAAAGAAAACTCTGGGCAGGATGGCAGGTGAACTAAATGATTACAAAAGAGCTGCTTGATTGTAATCTTGTGCTCTGTCCTACTGTTTAGGCTTCTCTTTTTTTTGCTGACTGCTAAGAAAATCTCTCCTGGCCCTCTGTTGGATTTAATTCTTGCATTTTAGAATTCTTACATCGAAAGGCCCAACTCTTCCACTGTTTTCTTCTTTAAGAATGAAACCGAAGTTTTCTAAAGTAGATTGGTTTAGTCAGTACACGGGTCCTACTTTGTGGGAACGCTTGAGAGTCAATGATGAACAAAGCATGCTTTTTCACTTTCTTTGCGAAATTTACTGTATGGGACCTGCCAGTTTTATTTTCTTTATGCATTGTGCTCCATAGAACACTAAGCACACATATCACCCTGACATGGTAAATTAGTGGAAAGATGCACACAACAGTGTTAAAGTTGTTTATTAGCATCCTTTGACAAATTCCTATCACTACCTAATCACTCCGTTTAGGCTCTGTCCTGAAACCAGGACTTCCTGATTCTCCTGGAAGCTGCTGTCCCTTCCCTGAGCAATGTGTTGTCCCTTTTGCCTCTAAGACCTAGTGATGAGAATAATTTCTGCTGTGGCTTCCTCTTTGACAGCTTCAGATTCAAATGAATTTCTGAGCAGCAACAAGGAATAGGTCTGCTCTACCTCGGGAAGAAATCCCATGTCTTCGGCTCTTTCTCCTTTTGTAAACCAAGGCCTCCTCCTTCCTGCCAGACTCTCCTCTCTGAAGAGGTCTTCCATCAGATAGAGGGAAGAGAGTAGCATGTTTATTCTTCATCTGTGTAAGGGACTAGCTCTTTTGTTGACCTCTTTAGTATATTGTTTTTATGGAGAAGGTCCATAGAATTTATGGTCAATGCACTAATAATCCCATTTTCCAAATATGTTTTTGGTTCCAAGAAATTTGGAAAAACAGATTCGAGTCTGTAACTTGCTCCAGTTTTGCATTAGGCCCCTGAGTCACTTTCAGCAAGTCAAGGGACCTTAAGGTCTTCTGTTTGCATCATTCCTAAATCTGCCATTCCTTTTTAAAATCAGAGCCTCTGTGTCTTTCATTATTAATAGTATACACAAATACACAAATATAAATTTAAACACACAACTGGCTGATTCATTCAGTGTTGTTCACATGTATTCAGGGTTGACCTCATGGGCTTATCCCTAAAGAAGACATATTCGTTATCATTCAGTTGTAATTAATTGCCTGTAGCTCTCTATCTATGAATGGAGCCCTATAAGATTTCTCTCAGTGATTTGTCATGTCAATTGCTATCATGTTTTAGGTCTTATTCAAGCAAACATATTGTTGAGCTTGCTAGCAGTAAGAGCTATAGGCGCACTACTGACTTTAATGCCCCAACTCTGCTCTAAAGCATTCTGGTTTTCAGAAGTTTCTCTTCCCTGTCTGCATCAGCATCCTATTAAAATTAGAATGTTTTTTAAACCTTTAATAAATAACTTTGATAGCTTCACATAGGAAGTTTTTAGATGTATGTTTGGCCACTCCAGAAACACTGGATTAAGATATTTGTGCTGATTCTGATGTATAAGTATGTCCCAGAAATGCTGGTACAGGTCTCTGCTTATTTGTATGGCTTATGGAATATTTTGGGTAACTAAGTCTAGTTCATTGTAGCTTTCCTTTGGCCCAGGAAGAAGAATTAATCACTATAAAAAGAAGTTCTGTTAATTTGCTGTCTGCAGGACACTAATATTCTGTGATATTTGTCTCAGCTTTGACAGTGGCGTCTACCAAGAGCTGCCTGCCACGAAACCCATGGATCCTGCTTTGCTTTCAATCTGCTCTTTTTCTTGTTTCTTCTCTGTTGGTTGATTTCTTCCTCCTGTAAAAATTTTTCTCTCATCTTTTACTTTTGAAAATATTTTATGGAACTGAAGGGTTCTAGGAGTAAAGGTTTTGTTTACAGATATTGTTATGCTTAACTTGCCTATACCAGAAAAAAATTAATTCACTGTTTATTTTAGTATTTGAGAGCATGATGCAAAGCTTGTTCACGTGGCTAACTATTAAAGCATAAAAAACACACTTTTAAAAAACAGGAGGAGAAGCGTGCTTTTTAGTCTACCTTCTGTTTCTACTGGGTTGCATTTCCAACAGATGGCAGGAGCACCCGGGCAACAAGCCAGCCAGGAGCACTGATGGGCCCTGTTCTCACTTAGCAACGGCTCCTGGTCATTTCCATGAGTCAAGAGTGAGAATGCGAGAGGCATTAAGAGTTAGCTTCCACATGAAACCGTAGCTGTCTACCAGAATTAAGCCGAAGTAAAGGGATCATCGGCTTGATAGAGCTTGAAAAGATGTTTGACTTCCTTGTATTATAAAAGTGGTCTGTGTTGCAAAAAATTAATGTGTGTGTTTTCAAGTATCAGAGGTTATCTCTTAGAGAGGACCACAGCCAGCATTAATTAAGCATGCCATTCACTGCTGGCAACTGCTAGGCTCACATGCCATTTTTATTTTTATTTAACTATTTGCTCATGTAAAATACTCTACAATCAATAAGGGCATATATGTGAAGGAAAAAAACACAAATGTCTTACAATTAGTATCTCATATAGTCTGAGAATTTAGTTGGCTTTATAGAGCACATAAAATTTATTCATGAATAGATCTGCAAGGAAATGGGTAAATACTGACAGAGTCACAAAATGCTGAATAACTTTGCAATGGTGGTGATATTTCTTGGAGGTGGTGTGCAGCATAATGAAGGAATGTTAGCATTTTGGAAAGTGAGATGGAGGTTGCAGGATAAGAGGAAGAAACTGCGTTCACCTTAAAATATTTGGGAAAAAAGAAGGTAGTGGGAGAGGTGGCAATTTCAAAGAACACTAGAAAGGGTATTATGTTCAGCTTCAAATGCCCACAAGAATTTCTCGTTACACATCACTGAATTTGAAAGTGAAATTGGACAACAGAAACATTAGGAACATCAAGATATTTTCAGTTAAAATTCAGTCCTAGTCAAAAGCAAAAGCTTTCACAGATGATTTCTTCCCTTCTCCTCACCACCTGCTAGCATCTCCGCCCCACCCAGCTCCTATAAGGACATTCTCCCATAGTATGAGGTTTCTGTCCTGGACTTTCGGGCCTAGCCTCAAGGTTTAGACCCACAGACCCACAGACCCACAGACCCACAGAGACACGCAGATGCTTACATTAATTTTAGGCTGATCAGCCTAATGCCCAGGTATGTAACTTGCTAACTCTTTACCCCTAAACTAACCCATGACTCTTATTCTGTTCAGCCATGGGGCTTGGTACCTTTTCTCAGAGCAGTATAGTTGTCCTCTGCATCTTCTGGCATGTCTGGCAATTCTGGAGTCTCTGGCATTTCTGTTCTGTTCTTCCTGTTCCCAGAGTTTTTCTTAGTCTGGTAGCCCTGCTCACACTTCCTGTCTGCCTTTGGCCAATCAGCGCTTTTTATTAAACCAGTGTGTGGGACAATTATTTACAATGGAACAACATAATCCCCCTACATTCTCCCCTCCAGTGGTGGCCTAGAGCTGGTAAGCTATTTTACTAGCTTTTAAGTAACTGGAAAAGGTTTCTTTCTTTCTTTCTTTCTTTCTTTCTTTCTTTCTTTCTTTCTTTCTTTCTTTCTTTCTTTCTTTCTTTCTTTCTTTCTTTCTTCCTTCCTTCCTTCCTTCCTTCCTTCCTTCCTTCCTTCCTTCCTTCCTTCCTTCCTTCCTTTCTTTCTTTCTTTCTTTCTTTTCTTTTTTTTTAATTTTTGTGTACCCACTGCCAGTCTAGAAGGTTTCAATAAGGACTGAATGTTCTATGGCTGTACAGTTCTATAGGGAGCCTCCAGTTCACCATACAGCTGGCTGTCTATCAAGCCCAGCTCTGTGTCTTTGATCTGGTTTTGCACCCTGTTCCTTATAGGCCCGTTGCCCAGATTCTGACTTCCCATTAGTTGGGTTTTTGTAATGTGCTTTCTTATCCCTTGTAAAGGCCCCACGGGAAGGGGAAGTAGGGGATGTGTCTCTGGGAAGGTTCTTTTAATAAAATGGAAAATTGTGTAATGGTAGATTAAGCACCTTTCCCATTTCCCTTCCTCTCTGAAGGCTCCTTGGGACAAAGAAAATATGTAAACTCTTTGTAGAAATCTTCCATAGTTGTTTTGCCAAATCAGGAGGTCAGGTCTTTGCTATGCAGAAAAGGCGTGAAGTGAGTTGCATTGAGTGTAAAATCAGAACAGAGGAACAACTCTTTGCTTTATTTGGGAAGAATGTGACAGCTGGAACTTTCACATCTACCAAGTCCTCCTTTCTACTATTAGAAGCCTCTAGCAGATGGCATTTTTTGTTCCACTGAATGGAAGAAATGTGCAAATATTCTTGGGAGAGGTATTAGATTACCAGTTGTATAATATATCTATACTACAGAAATGTTAGAATGTCTGTTCATGTATTTCTTTCATTATGAATCATTTTATCAACTTAATCAAAGAATGTGAAGACTAGGTTTTCTTCAAAGATAGGTAAATTCTTCCAGAGACAAAAGATAAAAGCATTTAATAGCCATATTATTTAGCTAAGTGAATGCCTGTATTGCCCAATAATGTCTCTTGACAGCTAAGGCAAGTGTCTCCCAAGGGGAAGCAACCAGTGATTTGTGAGTTGAGTGTGTAAGGGCTCTCAGGTGTGTTAAGGATCATCTCTTCTGGTTGGATAGCTGTTTCCTGAATGTTCTGGGTGACTGAACCTTACGAATGCTCGAGTTTCCTTATATAGTCTAGACATTCTCAGGCTACAGAAGTAGGAGAAAATTTATCTAAACAAGTTAAAGTGGTTTCCTTGTCAAATCTTATGGACTATCTCTGAAATCAGGAGAAAATACTCTGCCTACTTTCTTACTCCTGAGCGATCACAGCTGTTCTTGTTACTATTTTTTTTAAAAAATTCATTCAGAAATGTATGTTTTCAAGATTTTAAGTATTTGTTTGTTTATTTATTCTGCTGAGTATTTTTTATCCTGGACTTATTTTCCTCACAGGTGGACTCTATATGAGAAATCCCACTTGTCCTTATAGCAGGGGGCCCTGGATGAAACACTCCTGCTTTTCTTGAGCAAGTGCTGAATTCTTGATTGAGGGGTTCACCAACCTTGTGAAACATGTGGTCCTGATGTCCCTTGTGAGAGACAGACTCTGCTCTGTAAGAGAGAGATACTGCCCTATTTTCTCAGTTCTATGCTGGTAAATTGGAAATTTCCATATTGTTTCCTGCTGTCTTCTTTCAGCTCCATTCACATTACTTTTATTAGGCAATTCAGTTAGTGACAAGAATATGTTGTCTGAGAGATCTCTTGAGAATATGCCAGGTTTCTTATTATAACCCAGTGAAACCATCAAAATAAAATACCCTAGGATAGAAAAATCACTTTTGCAACTCAAGATCAGCAATTCAAGAAAATAAAAAGCATTAAACTCAACAAAATAGTGAAGCAACAGACTGGAAAGTTGGAAAGCCCCACATTCCTGCTTTTTTGTATGTAGTTTAAAAAATTATCTTACAATAATAATTTATCATAGGGAAGAAATCAACCATTATGTTTAACAGCACATTTTCAAAAAATTAGAAACAGAGAATTTAAATATGGAATGTAATTCAGTATTCTTTTTGCCTAGTCTTTCTTGAAGAAGGTGTCTTGGCTTTGGGTTACCTTGAAAGCAGAATATAAGACAGAGGCTTTTATATTACTGCTTCAACAGAACTTTCAAGTGAACCAGAGCTCAGAGTATGGTGCATAGGGAGTGGGGAATGAGACATGAGGGTCTCTTGTCAAGCCTTCAGCTTCTAAAGGATTCAATCTGCAGGACTTTCAATATAAATAAACAAACCCTAGCTCCTGACAGTCACTTTGAGTGAGACAGCCAAGAATGTGTCTATTTTCTAGTTTAATAATTTCCCCTTTCTGTCTTTATTGACTATGTTGTTAGGCCAGACTTTTGTTTCAAATCTTTTCCAAGCTGTCCATACCATGGGAACCCCTAGCTCAGCATTATATTACTATTTATGTGGACAATTATGGCATTTGCTCGCTCTTCTAATCAACCTTCTTATGGAACCTACCTCATACAGCATCATTGGGTTTGTACTATATTCATCCTTTTTTTTTTTTTTTAGAAACATTGTCTATTTCTTCTAATATTCAAGTAAAAACAAATGTTCGCTAAAATACAATAGAGGAACCTTCCATGCCATCAGCCATACCAACTTCTAATAAATAAAAAAAGTAAAGATGCCATGACTGACATAGAACAATGAGAACAGGGTTCAACTTTTCTGCCTCATACGATAGTTGAGAGGAGAGGTAAAGACTTTTTCTGTTTCAGGCACTCGAGATTTTCTAGATCTAATCAGTGTAGGGAGATTATGTTGTTCCATTGTAAATAATTGTCTCACCCACTGGTTTAATAAAAAGCGCTGATTGGCCAAAGGCAGACAGGAAGGGTGGGTGGGGCTACCAGACTAAGAAGACTCTAGGAACAGGTGGAACAGAGCAGAATGCCAGAGAGAAGCCAGAAGAAACAGAGGACAACTATGTTGCTCTGAGAAAAGGTACCTAGCCACATGGCTGAACAGGATAAGAGTTAGCAAATTATATGCCTGGGCCTTAGGCCGATCAGCCTAAAACTATTGTAAGCATCTATGTGTCTCTGTGGGTCTGTGGGTCTGCAGGTCCCAACCTTGAGGCTAGGCCCAAAAGTCTGGGCCAGAAACCTCTTACTACAAGTCAGCTTGCAGATCTGATGTGTGAATGTCTTTCTGTGTGCTGTGAATATCAATCTTTAAATAAAAGAGCTGTTTTGACCCTTGGCAAACACCATAGCCATAGGCAGAAGAAGGAGGGCAGAGTCAGGCAGAGACATGAGCCAGGTGCCCAAAGAAGAAACATGTAAGGAACACAGGAGAGCTACGGGCCACATGGAAGACAGATTAATGAGAATGGGTTGAGTTAAGATGAAGGAGCTTGCTAATAATGTGCCTAAGCCATAGGCCAAGCAGCATGAACTTAATTTAAGTGTCTTTGTGATTCATTGGGACTTTGGGAATGCTGGTCCAGATAAGCAGAGGTGGGTCCAAACTGTGGAGCTAGCCAGGCCAGAAACCCATTGTAACACAGATCAGTTCCCTAAGACCTAAGAAAATCATGTTCATACTCAGCTACTTGGCATAGTTTCATGTTGGCAATCTGTTCAACTTGTACAATCGCCTTTCCCATGTTGGTTTGTTACAGTCACACCTAACCTACAAGACCAGTCCTCAGTGCAACTTTGGTTTCTTCATTTAGATTCTGAGAGGGAAGGTCTTATAGTGTAGCCCAGATATGCCTCAAGCTCATGATTTCCTGGCCTTAGCCTCAAAATTATCCCTCATGACTTGAAGTACCATCACTAAATGTAAAATTATTTCCCCACTATATTGAACAATAAAATTATATTATTAATCTATTATGTCATATTGCAATCAACTTCAAGTCTAAGCATGAAATATTTTTAGGTTATCCTATCCTGTCTCAAGCAGAAAACGACAGTCTTCATCTCTAATGATTAATATTTTATGAGAAGATAAATTATTTACAAGTTATTCAGATGAATATAAAGCTTTCAACTTGGGTACTTTTTTTTTTTTTTTTTTTAGAAGTAGGGATTTTCTATTTCTCTTGGCTTTCTGGTTCTAGATTTACCAGAGTAGATATCAATATCACAGAATGTACAGACTATATATAAGTAAAAAAGAAATGGGCATGGTAGTATCATATTTCCATACTGAAAAAACTTCATTGTTTTAAAAAAAGCAAACAAGAAAGAAAAAAAGTTAATTACAAACTTTGATGGAGATGACTCAGTAGGTAAAGGGATACTGTGTAAACTTCAAGAACTAAGTTCAAATCCCCAGAACCCATGTAAAGCTACATAGAGCAGTGTACGTCTTTAATCCTTTGCCAGCCGTAAAACTGCACACAAGATATTACTGACTTACCACTTTAAAGTATACACTTTTATGGAAAGAAGAGAATCCGATAGGATCCTACAATGTCACCTCTAGCTAGTACCACACTGTAACAGATTACTTCACTTCCATTTATTACCACAGCATTCCCTGCACATTTGCATTCCTCAAGATAGACATTATGCTAGAGTTGAAACAAAAGGAAAATCAGAAGGTGATCTTGTATCATGCTCCAGAGGCTTGAAGTTCTGCTTTATTAAGGTGAGGTTTCTGCAGCTCCCTGACATTTAGTAAGGTCCTACAATTTGGGTGTTGATATTTTTAGTTTTGAAAAAGATGGGTAGTTTTATTATGTAAATTCCAGTAGGTACATATTATTAATTGATATTGGGAAAGTTATATAATCCACTGCTTCATTTACCTCATCTATTAATTGAAGCTACTACTAATAACTATACTTTCTGATTAAGAAGATTAAAATGGTGGTTAAAAACTTTTGGTGATATTAGAATTGCCATGTGTTATAACCACTAGTCACATGGAATCACTGGGAATTTAAACTGTGATTAATCTGAGTAAGTGAACTTATGCTTTTATGAGATTTTAATTCATTTTAACTATATTTAAATGGCTACTAGATACCATATTGCTCTAGTATAATAAAATTGATATCTCCTAGATATTTATGGTTCCTTCTCAGAACAATGAGTCCCCAAAAAGGTTTGCTAGAGCCTGCAAAAGACCTTGTTTCTGTGTTTTAAAGGGATGATCAGAGTATACCTAAGAAACTTATAAATGTCCTTTTTCTATTTACACATGCATTAAATGCATTCAGAGGTGTGTGTGTGTGTGTGTGTGTGTGTGTGTGTATGCATGTGTGTATGTTCATTGTCATTTTGTACCAACTTGTCTGAGTTAGGGTTTCTGTCGCTGTGGTAACACCATTTTGAGAAGCAACTTGGGGAGGAAAGGGTTTATTTCAGCTCATATTTTTATAACACAGTTCATTGAAAGACATCTGGGCAAAAAATCAAGGCAGGGACCTGGAGGTAGGAACTTAAGTAGAAGCCAAGAAGGAATACAACATACTGCATTGTCACCCATGACTTTCTCAGCCTGACTTTTCATACCAAGCAGGACCTTCTGCCTGCCTAGTGGTAGCACCACCCACAGAGGGTTGGGTCTTCCCACATCAATCCAAGTACTCTGTTAGGAAGAGGCCTGTGAATCTCTATGAATTCGAGGCCATCATAAAGAGTTTCAGGAAAACCAGGGATATGAAGAGAGTCCCTGTCTCAAAAAACAAACAAACATACAAATACTTTTTTCTTGTTTTAAAGACAGAGTCTCAGTATGTAGCTCTGGCTGTCCTGAAACTCTCTCTGTGAAACAAGTTGATCTTGAACTCACAGGTCCGCCTGCTTCTGCTTCCCAAGTGCTGGGATTAAAATCCTGTATCACTCTACCCAGTAATGTTATTTTCTTAAAAATTAAAAAAAAAATGTAATAGACAAACAACACATGGTTTGTCCTATAATTAGCTTCTTTGTTCATAATCCATTTTTTAAAATCAAAATCGGACCAAATTGTCCTAATTAGACCTTTGAAACCTATGTGCCACAAAACCGCCCTTAGCATCTGACAGTTCTAATAACTGTAGAATTCTAGCCACAGTGAAATCCTTGCTCATTTATGATGTTTCCTGCCACTACAGAGGTTTCCACCCAGAGATTTTAGACTTCCTAATATGACCGTCCCCATACCTCACATCTGTACTATTTACTGCCTAGCTTCTTTTAGACCATTGTCTGACGATGTTTCAGTCAGGGTTTCTATTGCTGTGGAAAAATACCATGATCAAAGCTATATGGGGAGGAAGGGCTTTATTTTATCATGAAAAACCAAGGCAGGAGACCAAGGCAGGAATCTTGAAGCAGTAACTAAAGCTGAGACCATGGGAAGAATGCTGCTTACTGAGCTGCTCCTTATAGCTTGCTTGGCTGCTTCTTACACCATTCAGGACCAATTGCTTAGGGGTGGCACCACCCACAGTTGAGTCCACTGACATTCAATCAATGCCCTACAGACTCGCCTAGGCAATCTTATGAAGGCATTTTCTCTATTGAGGTTCCTCTCCAGATACTTCTAACATATGCGGAATTGTCAACATATTAACCAAAACAGATGTAAAGTAGTAACTCTGTCTTGATTTTCCATGATTTAGGGTTTTGTTTGTTTGTTTTGTTTATGTTATATATTTTGCTGTACTTGTTTGGTTCTCGGATCCTTCCCCATGATGGAATGTTTTATCTGCTTGGCTTATCTGTTCATCTTCTCATGATAAGTTTTGTCTTAAAACAATGAAGAACATATGAGGTCAATATAGACACAAAGTTTAGTAGGAGTATTAAGAGAGAATGCAGAAAGACTTTGAAAAATAGCCAAGAAGTGCTTCTTGAACAGTTAGTATATTCTCTTTTCTTTTCTGAGCCCTTGGTGATAGATCAGGTTACAAAACAATGGTAGGTTGTCATATAATTTACACTCTAGCAAAATAAATAGTAGACATTTTAAAGAAAATTAACCAACTGATATGAAGACGTAAAAACTAGAGCAGGGTAAATGTTATAGGATGTATATACTATGTAAAATACATTGGCCAGAGCAGGTGTGACGGTGTGGGCTGAGTTAAGACTTGGAATGGGGCAGTTATAGGCTCTAGGCTGGAAGCACCCTTACTATATTCAAGGATCCATGAAGAAGTCACTGTGTCTAGAGATGACTGCTCCAAGGAAGCAGTATGAGAGGAGGTCTGAGAAATAATGGTGTGAGTTTTGCTGGGTATATGTGGAAGGAATGTTGAGGTTTTTTACTCTCTGATAGATAGTAAGTGGGGTACTCAGGAGAAGTTGCTTTTCTCTACACAAATGTGTGTCCTGTGGTTAGGGAATGCCTTGCCTCTGGTCATCTACTTAGAATTTTTCAGGCAATATAATGAATTCAAGGAAAATTATAGATTCAAAATATTTGCTTTTAGAGCTTTTAAAACCAAATTTCATATCTGCTAGTACATTCTCCCTAAGCCAATTAAATTTTCTCATGAATGAACTGTTAACAACTAAATTAAAATGCCCCAAAAGATTAGGACATTTTTAATTGTTCAAAGTAAATTAGTTGAAAAAATGTTTTGGGAGCTGGTTGAAAATAGAATGAAATTATACTAAAAGGGGATGGGGTAGGAGATAAATTTAGAAGGAATGAGTTATATTTTACAAACTTGAACACCCAGAATTATTTTCTAAATGTCTTTGGAAAGCGATTTCTGGTATTACCAGTTATGAAATGGCAGGTGAGTAAATCTATATCTGTAACTGAGTTTTAAGCCTACATAGGTGAGTAAAAGGCTTATTGTGCAGGCCTGCCAACTTTTATTTGATTCCCAGGCACCCCGGGAGGGGAGAAAAGTGATTCTCAAGAGATATCCTTTAATCTCTCTCTTACACACACACACACACACACACACACACACACACACACACACACACACACACACACACACACAGAGAGAGATAATAAATATAAATGGAGTTTTCACAGACCACCATTTAGATTATGGGTTTGCAAATTCCTTTTGTGGTATACTCTTTCTACATTCTGTTACAGAACTTGACTTCATGTTAACAGTAACATTTCCAAGCCTATTTTTCTGCGCTATCCACATAACTGCCTAATTTCCAGATAGTAAAAAGCTTCAGAGGATGTGAAGACCACTCTACTTTCTGTGTGACAGAAAGGTAAGGTCACCAGCCTTTATAGTTGTTTGTAATTAGGAAGACAGTGGGTCACTTTTGGGAGAGCAGCTGAACTCAAAGATGGTATAAAATGGCTCCTTTTCTCCCCAACTGAATATTAGCATGTAGAAGGAACTTTGTGATTTGAAAAACTGTAGTACTCTATAGTTGTATATTTGTTTATGTAAAAATACAAATCTTGCTGCATTTTTTTGGAATTTTTGAGGCGGGGGGAATAAATAAATCAAACCCAGATAGGCTCTAATTTACACTGGCTGACCTCAAGCTCTATTGAGGGGTCAGTGGTGTGAATGTGTTGAATGTTTGCTAGACACTGTTCTTCAGTTTGTGAATTTGCTCCGATCTCATAGCTATAGAGCTATTGCAGAAAATAGTGCCATAAAATTTTCTTCTATGTTGTTGTGTCAATTTTACACTTTAGTCTTTAGCTCTATGTCTTTAACCCATCTTAGAGTTGATTCAGTATCTGTCTATGTGAGGTAAGAATCCATTTTATGCATATGGATAATCATCTTCTCCAACATATTTATTAAAAGACTACACTTGTTTCTTTGTGTGTCCATAGCTCTTTTGCCAGAAATCAGTTGATTGTTGTTTGAGTCTCTAGATTCTATTTCTGCTTCATTTGTTAATATATTTTATGCTGGTTTTGGTCATAATGGCTTTATTATTCATTTTGTAATCGGGAATGCATTTTTATTTTGTATTTAGTTTGAGATTGTCTTTGGAGAGCAGACATGCCTGTAATTGCAGAACTCAGGAGGCCGGAGCAGGAGACGAGGTAGTTTAAGGGTCACCTCAACTGCACAGAAAGTTCCAGGCCAATCTAGATTGTATAAAGAGGATCTATCTTTAAAAAGATGAAAACAAACAGAAGATGATTAGTCTATTTGGATCTTTTATGTTTTCACATCTGTCTGAGGCTAGTTATATCTACTGACAGATGTGTCAGGACTTTCCCAAAAGTAAAATATATCTTGCTTATGCTTCATTTTACACTCCTCCTTTGCCTTTGATTTTTCCCAGTTTAAGTCTCACATACCCTGATACTACTTTCTTAGGGTAAATATTTATCCGAAGTCCTTCCATGTCTGGATGATGTATCTTGGCCCAGATTTGGGGAAATTCCAGTCATTATTCCTGTTTATTTCTTTCTCAACATTTTATTTCTCTGTTTCTAGAATTCTTGATATAAACCAGTTTATAGTTTGCTTGCTGCTTGATCATCTCTAAAACCCCTGAAGAGAAAGGGCCCATTTTACCTTACAGGTCTAGGTTATATTCTATTATGGCAGTTCTAGGTTACGCTCCTGTGATGGCTGTTCTTGGTTGTCAGCTTAACCACATCTTGAATTAACTAAAACCTAAATGGCTAGACACACTTTTGAGAAATTTTCTTTCTTTCTTCATAAAGTTAAGTGGAAAGACACACTTCTAATCCTGATGTTTTGAGGTGGGAAGATACACCTTTAATTCCTTAATTCAGATCTTTTGAAGTGAGAAGACCCATCTTTAATCTGGGCCACATCTTCTGCTGACAGCCTATATAAACAACAGGAGAGAAGGAAGCCTACTCTCTGTTTGTTCTCAATCTCCCTGGAAAGTCCATTTCTTCACTGGAATGAGAGCCCACTTCTGAATTCTGGCATATACTGAAAACTAGCTGATACACACAGTCTCTTGAACTGAGAAGCTACTGGATTCTTGGACCTTCCATTGGTTGGTAGCCATTGTTGAACTAGCTGGACCACAGCCTGTAAACCATTCTAATACATTTCCTTTAGATACCTGAAGCTGGAATTAACGGCAGTTCTAAGCCACCTGACATGGGAGCTGTCAACTGAACTTGTATCCTCTGGAAGGACAGCAAGTACTCTTAATCACTGAGCAAATTCTGGCCTAACCTTGATTCTCTGCTCCTGCCGTTCCCAATTCCTAAATGCTGAGATTACTGGCACGTGATACCACACCTGGTTAATATGATGTTGGCAATCACTCTACCAACCAAGTGGTTGCTAACTTCTACAGCTATTCTTTTGTTTTTCTGTCTTCAATTAGATTTCTTCAGTATTCTCTATATATTTAAAAGAATCTGTTGTCTTTGCCTATATTTTTTTGCTTTCAGAGTTGTTCTGATGACTATTAGATATATATGTATTTAGCTTATCAAATTATTGTGTTAATTTTTATCATTTCACAATAATATGACCTTTGTTGGCAAGTATCTTCCACCCTCTATGTTATATATTATATGTGTGTATATATAAATGAACCCCAAATAAACTCTTCTTTTTATAAATTGCCTTCTCTATGGTATTTTATCTCAACAATACAAAGGAAAGTAACTCATATAGAAGATTTGGTTTAAGGAGTAATACAGATTAATCCTTCCGGTACCCAGTGAGAAGCGGAGGTTCGGGCATGGCTGATATTGTAGTATTGGTGGAGTCCAAATGTCGTCTTCCATCTGCCTTAATTTTCTTAGTGAAGTGAAGCAAGATAGACACTTATCAATGAGGATCAGGAAGAGAATTTTAAGATTTAGAGAGAAATTTATTAAACAGACATTTGAGTTAGGAGAGCTAGTGGTTCTTGGAATGTTTCAATTTTTCTCCATATTTTTAACTCACCAATGAGTATTTGGTCACTGGTCTTTTGTCCATGTTTCTTGATACTTCATAGATGTGTTTAATATGAAGACCTATTTCATCCTTCAGCTTCGGGTTTGACAATATTCTGAGTAAACACAGGGAGACCCATTGAAAAGAAAAAAATTCTTATGAAAAGCAATGCCCAGTAGCATTTGCAATCAGGTAGTTCCTACCTGAAAGCCTAGGTTTATTTGATAATGAGAGAACACAGAGTTTTTGAGTTGAATAGCCATGTGTTTACTAGGACACTTAAAGAAATTCACCTTGCAAGTGTCCTTTAGATAGTGTCCTAGTGAAGGAAAACCCAGATACTAGCAATAAAAGTCTTCTTACTGTGAGATCCTGTCTCCCTGGTCTTCAGTCCTCTTGCCTTACTCAGCGTCTCTGGGATTCACGATCTAGGGAGACATTCAGACTCACTTCGCCTACTTACAGCATTACTGCAGCCTTGAATGACTTCGTTTCTTTACTACACATTTACTTTACATGACTCTGTCTTAGTTTCTAAACCTTCTACCAACCCATAAAGCAAACCATGGGACACAGCATGTGTAAGAGTCTTCGGGAGTCATTTAAGATGCTTAGAGCAAGGAGAAAGTGAGAAACTAGAATAGTCTATTGCAGTTGTTACAAGTCATGGGAAAAGAGCATTGTTCCTAGGCAACTGTTGTTGTATTGGGAAGGATATGACTGAAAATGCTTTGGCACAATTGAGACTATTCAGTTTTCTATGATTAAAAACTGAATACAGTGAAATTGCTTATGAAAGTTTATAATAGCTCACAGGACTATGGAAGTAGTACATGTGCATGATCAGCTGGGTCAGAATGGTGCTTGGGTGGTCTTTAATTGGCTCTGTGTGCTAAATCATGTCACAACTACTCATGTGGCACCTCAATCATGCCAGTGACCAGCAGGCTGAAGAGACCACCTTTGAATTCTTATTTAATTTTTCTCCAAGATCTGATTTTCTCTCCACAGTAGAGTTACAGGTACATGGTCACAGCAGGTGACAGTGCACACTATTTAGACCGAAAGCTATTTATCTCCATTAATGGATGTGAGGTTGAAAAATCTGTATCTTAGCTACCAGGCATCAGTTCAAAAGGGATTTATTTAGTAAGGAATTCATCAGGGATATAAATTTATTGAAAGAAATGTTGTATAGACTCTGAGGCAAAAATGCAAGAAATTTCTTCCAAGTCACAAAAGACTCAGAGGACCTCCAGTGTTCTTCTCCTTCCATGAAGCTGTCTCTTGGTGCAGAAGTTTCAAGATATGACATGGTTCACATTTATGTGAAAACAATTACCTCTGTTCATATATATAAAGCTGAAATGTTTTCTGATTGACTGTTTTTTTCTTTATAATACATATATATTATGTAATATATATAATATATATCCCATTCTTTTTTGTATCATGAAACTCTATTAATTTCACATTGATTGCTCTGCAGAGATTTATAGTATAGAGCTTTTAGCAAAGAGTAACAGATCTCAGGGTCCTTTATTAGGAAGAGAAATAAAGCCTGTTGAAGCTTTAACTGGATCCAGCTATTCACATACTGCTAGATGAGTCATTTTGTGTATAGATTGCCATGTATATTTACATAGATAATTTACTTTCCAATCCGTCATTCCTTGGGAAAAAAGTAACTGTGCATTTGATGATAAATGCCATCCAGAGAAATGTCTGGAAGGTGGATGTTAGCTCAATTTTAATTTCCATTTATTTATCATTTCCTCCGTTCTTTAATCCAAATTCATCCACAAAGTTGGGTGCATGCCAGTTTTTCCAGACGACTTTGTGTTGGTCCAAACTGAAATGTCTGTTTTCCAGAGAAAAACGACCCCAGAAATCTCATGCATTTTCATTCAATTTATTCTTTTAATGTCAGGAAGAGAACTGACCAAGCAAGGATGGCAGTGATATTTCGCTAGTTATTTGGGAGGCAGTATTTTGATTTAAATAGAATGGGAGCATTCTGACCTCTAAATCCCCAACCCTGGAGTCTGACTGATCCATCTTCACGGAAGTGTCCAGGGTCCTCTTTGAATCCCCTGAATAGTGGAAGGATGATGTGTCCTATTCAGACAATGATTTCTTGGGACCTCCTGATATATAGACACTTTTTATTAATCATATGAAAATATTTCCTATTACCCTAATAGAAAATATATTTTCATCCATAAATGATTACTAAGATAGGTTAAAAGTCAGTGTCTAAAGTATGATGGTAGAGAAAATATCTCAGAGAGGGCAGACATATCCCTGGAGGGCCAAAAAGCATGACAAATGAGTAATGTGTAGAGGTATGCAAATAAAATAATAGGATGGGGAATGGGCATTTGGGGAAAATCAGAAGCCTCTTCTACACACCTTCAGCTCTCCCCTGGGAGCCACCTCTCCTTATAACACTTAATGGTATCCTAATACATTTATCCTCACAATCGGCCTGTACTACTTAGGGCTATATAAGATCCACAAAGGGACAAAGAGAAAAAATTATAGAAATTTGTAGGTTTATAAAAAAAATGTACAGAAAGCTGGTATATAAATGTCAGACAAACCACTGAGTGAGTTGTGATGCTTAATTTTATCAACAGCTCTCTTGTCAAGTGAAGAATTCAAGGGTAACTCTTAGGAGACCTTGAATATAATATGAGAAGAAAGGCAGCATGTGTTTACTATTATTATTATTATTATTATTATTATTATTATTATTATTATTATTATTATTGTTGTTGTTATTTTAAAGGAGTAGCACATGCATGGTTGTTTGCAAAGTTCATGGTGGACTTTCAGGAAGAAACTCCCTGAGCTCTCTTACATTCAGCATTCTTTAGGCTGAGGACATATTGCATTGTTTGAAACATTTCCCTGATTTTACTGTCCTGTAAGAGAATGAACATCTATATAGTTGATTAGGCCATGTTAATTTTTAACATCTTACCTCAATCTCTGCCTAATTTCTGGCTGTGGGTTTTTGCATTTGCTCCCATCTGCTGCTGGAGGAAGCCTCACTGATGACAATAGGTCTAGACACTGATCAATGAGTGTATCATTAGGAATCATTTCATTGACTTTTAAAATTTATTTATTTATTTATTTATATATTTTTGGTCAGCTGTGTTTGCTTCTACTCTAGGTCCCTAAGCCATCTAGTTTCCTGTTCCTGACCATCCAGGCAGTGTCTGTCATGAACTCCCTCTCATCCAATGGGCCTCAGGTTAGGCCAGTTAGTGCTTGGCCCTCCCACAGGCTCTGAGCCACTATTGCCCCAGCATATTTTGTATAGGCAGGATAGGTTGTGGGTCAAAGTTTTTGTCTCTGAGTTGGTGTCTCAGTCCCCTCACTGGAAGCTTTGCCTGGTTACAGAAGATGGTTGATTAAGGCTATCATCCTCTATTATTAGGAGTCCTCACTGAAGTCAACCTCCTATTCTAGTAATCTCTCCCTATACTCTCTCTTTCCACCCTCATGCCCACATGATCCCTCCTGTTTCCATAACCACCTGCACCTTGTCTAACCACAAAATCTATTCTATTTCCTCTTCCCCAAAAGATTCATGCATTCCTCCCTAGAGCCCTCCTTGTTTCTCAACCTCTCTGAGTCTGTGGATTGTAGCATTGTTACCCTTTCCTTAACAGCTAATATCCACGTATAAGTGAGTACGTATCATGTTTGTCATTTGGGATCTGTGTTGCTTCACTCAGGATAATATTTTTTCTAGTTCCATCCATTTGCTTGCAGATTTTATGGTGTCATTTTTCCCCCAACAACTTAGTAATACTCCATTTTGTAAATATACCACTTTAACTATTCTCTCATTGAGGGACATTCACGAGACTCCTAACAGTAGGGGTAGGAGTGCCTTCTAACTTCTTTACCTGCTCTTGGGACCCTTTTCTTCCTACTGGGTTGCCTTGTTCAGCCTTGATATATGTTTATGTCTAGTCTTATTGTATTTTGTTATGCTGTGTTCAAGTGCTAACCTTGGAAGGCGTGTACTTTTTTATGAAGGGAAATGGAGGAGCATGGGATCTCTGGGAAGGAAGAGGTAGGAGAAATGGAAGTGGAGGGAAGGGAAATGCAATCAGGATGCATTGTAAAAGAGAAAAATAAATAAAAACAATTATCTCAATGTGATAAACTTGCAATTTTAAAAATATAATCTGAGCTATATTATTTGTGGAAATAGCAGTCTAGACTTTCTTGAAATGTTTCTTTCTCAGTTGATCCCCTTCAGCCCTGTCTCCAACCTTCTTGCTCTTTAGATGACCTTCTCACCCAGTGTGTTCATATCTCTGATAGCAGCTAATGTCATATGCAGATAAATGGAAGTTAGATATAAGCTATGCCCTTTTTAGAAAGCCCTAATTTATAAATAGCATGACCCGCCACATTTTGAATCTATTTTTATGAGATGTCTGTTTTATACATGACTTTGAGTGGAGGTGGGGATGTCCATTATCTGAATATCAAATAAATGGTTGGCTGTTTAGTGGACAGATTGGGTTTGACCATTCTCCTTCTCTTCTTCTGATTATCACTTTTTGTTCAAATTATTTTCTAGCCTCTGAAATTAATAGACAATGGCAGACCTTGGATGATACTTCTGACTCATTATGTAAATGAATAAGTAATTTCTGCAATTCTTTGTAAGTTCTGGACATTGACGCGTTGACTGAAGCATAGCGGGTAAAGATTTTCTCCTCTTCTGTGTGCACGTGACTGACTGCTTTGCTGATGGTTTTCTCTGTTGTGTAGGAACTTCATTTTCCTGAAGTCCCATCTGTTGATATTTGGTGTTGTTGTTCAGAAAGTTTCTTCCTGACCCAAAGTCTTGAAAGAGACTTTACCTGTATTTTTTTTTCTAAAAGTTTTGGAGTGTTCAGGTTTCTGAGGTTTTGGACATATTTGAATTTATTTTGTACAAGTTGAAAGATAATCTGATTCTATTATTCTGCAGGTGGATATCCAGTTTGCCGTCACCATTTGATAAATAGTTTATCTTTTATTTCCAATATAGTTTTCTGTCTCTTTTGTCAAAAATTAAGTGGGAATAATTTGTAGGTGAAGTGCTGGGACCTGAATTATGTTCTGTTGGCCTACTTGCCTGTTTTTATGACAGTAACTGGCCATCTTTATTACTGTGTCTCTGTAGTATTATTTGAGGTTGGATCTTGTAATATCTCCATCATTGTTATTATTTCTTACGATTGCTTTGGCTGTTCTTCACCTTTTGTGGTTTCCTGGATTGCTTTTTCTAAGTATATGAAATAGAAACTACAAATGACAACCAACACATGGGGAAATCTATTGAATAGACAATTTTTCAAAGAAAAAAAAATCCACTAGTGGCCATTAACTATTTTTTAAAGCATTTAACACATAGATATCCAGAGATTAAAAAAATAAAATTACTTTAAAATATCTCCTCAAGGATGTAAGGATGTTCATGAAGGATGTAAAGATGTACATGAAAAATGAAAGGATCTATATAAAGAATGTAAGGATGTACCTGAAAGATGTAAGGATGTACCTGAAGGATGTAAGGATGTACCTGAAGGATGTAAGGATGTACCTGAAGGATGTAAGGATGTACCTGAAGGATGTAAGGATGTACATGAAGGATGTAAGGATATACATGAAGGATGTACATGAAGGATGTAAGGCTGCAAGGATATACATGAAGGATATAAAGATGGGTGTTATGAAGAAATATGACAGCACATGTTGAAGAGAATGTGGGGAAAGAGAAACCCTTATTCACTGCTGCTGAGTGAGAATACACATTAATATGTGCAATAAGGAAATAATTTTGAAGGATCCTCAGTAAAATTAAAAGTAATTAAAACTGGATCTGTATTATTCAGTTCTCTCACACCTAGAATATACTTAGAGAAATTTTTATCTCATCAAGAGATAGTTATACCTCATATTTATTGATGCACTGTTCACTATAGCTGCAAAATAGAACCAACATAGGTGTCCATCAGCAGGTCAACAAATAGTGGAAATCTGGCACATATATAAATTAGGATACTATTCCGCTCTAAAGAATATGAGATAAAATTTGCAAGAAAATTAATGGAATTAGAATGTATGATATTAAGTGAGATTACCCAATATCAAAATAAATAAGTATATAAATAAAAAGAAACCCACATGTTATCTTCCATATTCAGACTGTTCTACTGTTCTACTGCTGTGATAAGACACTGCTGTGTAAGGTAAGTCTTACAAGAGAAAGCATTTAATTGGAGCTTGCTTACAGTTCAAAGATTTAGTGAATTTTCATCATGGCATGATTATATATGTCATTGGGGCAGTAGCTAAGAGAGCTATATCCTGATCCACAGGCAGAGGAGAGAGAGAGAGAGAGAGAGAGAGAGAGAGAGAGAGAGAGAGAGAGAGAGAGAGAGAGAGAGAGAGAGAGAGAGAGAGACTGAGACTCAGTCTAGTATGAGCTTTGAGGTTTCTAGACAAAGAAGTTAATCAAGAGTTAAAGACTTGGGACTAAGCAGTGCTTGTGTGAGTGGCTACATTAATCTACCTGTGTAATTGCACCTTAAATTTTCAAGGTGTTTTCTTACAGTAAAATGACTTAAAATACAATGATTAATTAGTTGCTAAAATTATTTTTGTGTGATACACAAATACAAAAATGTTCTTAACAAAATATTCCTCCAAACCTTACCCTGTTTTTTTTTAAAAAAAAACTATACTATGGCTGCACCCACAAGGTTGGAAACCTTGAACAGCTGGATTTGTTTGTCTAGAATGTTCCATGTTGTGACTTTGAATCAAACACAATCTTCACAACTTATTAAGGGCTTCACCTGTTCTGAATGCTGAGGACAGTATGAGGCTGAAGGGATTTCCAGTTCTAATGACTCTGCCAGGTTTGAAAAAGCAATTTAATAGTGCCTGAGACCCCTTTATGAATGTGAGGTTCCCCACTGCTTTTGAGGGGCAGCCAATTGCCCTAGAATCTTTGAACAATCACTGACAAAGACATTGCACCAGGAGGGTAGAAAAGGTTGCATATTAACTGCCACCACCACACACAATCCACAATGAATGGCTGGTTCCCCCAACCCCCACTCCATCCCTTGTGATTAGAAATAAATTTGTTAGGTATGTCCAGGAAACTAATTGCACCATCATGAGAAATATCCAGTGGGGAAATCTTTTCTTTTTAGATCAAAAGGATGGCTAGCAACTACTACTGTGCTCAATCTAGTCATCTGCAGGAGAGAGTGCCAGGGAAGGGAGAGCAGCTTGGCTCCCTGGGAACATCTGCTCACAGAAAAGGATGAGAAATTGACGATGTACTGGGGAGACAGCTGCAGAGCGCACAGTAAACAGGCACCAGGGAAAGGTTCACTGGGCAGTGGTGATACAGTGGGAATGGAGTTGATGGGATCTGGGGGCCCAGTGCAGGGAGAGAATCTTGGGGTCTTAAAAACAGCAGCCAGAAACAGGAGTCCTGGTTTGTCACCAGTTCTTATCTTTACCTTCCACAACGTCTTTCCTCTCACACCTTAATAGGGACAGAAGCAGTTACTAGGTTGTTATAAAGACTAAGTATGATAATTATAAGGCACTGTATATATCATAGTTTTTATAGACTAATATCAAACATTATTATTTAGGTTTGATTTCTAATATTTTTCCAGTTTGGAGGAGCAGATTCAGGGTCTTGGGCATGCTAGGAAGAACACACTGTTACTGAGCTATATTCCCATCCTTACAAATTTCATCATTAATGTTTCTTATAGCATCTATCCACTTTAAAATTTAGAATTGTAATGTGGCATGCAATTAGCAGGCATACTATTTTTAGGAGTCTTTTCTATGAAAGTGACATCAAGTTTGATGCTTTTAGTGCAAACTATAAGTTGATGCAAATAACAAGAAAAGAATAGCTAGGTAAACTGCTCACATTTATTTCTTTTAAAAAATAAGTGAACATTATATCCTTAGATAAAAATAATGTATTTTGTATGCCTATACCACAGGTGTGAAATATGACTCAAGTCATATAGTTTCCAGTAACTAGTGGAATCTAGAGTGATCCCTGGATTTCATATCACAATTTATAGAGGAAGAAATACAGGTCAGAGAAAGCCCAGAGTCTTGGTTGTACAGTGTGATCGATTGCTGGTTGAAATAAAGCACACCTGCCCCTTACTCCAGTTACTGTGTAAGAATGTGAGTCAACAATGAGATGTGTCCACCATGATCTTAGCAAGCTGGGGCCACTCTACTAGTCCTCACCAGCAGATGATGCATGGAGATGCCAGTCAATGGAGGGGGGGGGGTTGTCTTTAATATGTTCTGGATTGGCTATCACATGGACAGTCTCAGAATCTATGTGTTGAGGGTAGCACAACCAGCCTTGGTTCTCTGGAGACAGTATGAAGTGGTCTTCTGACTCCCTATGCTCTGCTTTCTGTTCTGATTTTGATCTATCTGAGTAAGTCATAGATTTATATCATGCAAAGCCAGCGCTTATGTATACTGACAGCTTTCTTCTAACGATGAGTATAGTTCTAGACTTTGCTTTTTATAATTCATTTCTGCTACAATCTTTGGACCTATATTTAAAACAATACCACTGGCCCATGCATGCCACTATACTTTTAGCACCACTGGGAATAAGACAACAAAGAGGAAAATCAAGATGTGAAATACTCAGAATCATTGCATTTATCTACTCAGAGGTGATGCAATGAGGTTTTGAATTATTATGATAATAATTGAACCTGCCCCACCTCCGTCCAGAAATCAAAGTTTTGCAGAAAGTTTGACAAATATGACATCTATTTCCATTTATTTTAAATTGTTGTTTTGCTGTTGAATAACCATGTACCCAAAGCACTGATCAACAGGGCAGAGCCCAAGGAAGAGTGCTTATTGGTGTAGCCTAGCTGCTAAGCACACAGGTTTACAGGTTCTGGAGCCAGATTGTCAAGGGATGTATCTCGATGATAGAATTCCTTGGATTTGTGACCATGGCGGTGCAATGCCATTGTTATGGTCTTGATTTCATTATCTGTAAGATGAGACAGTGGAGGTTCATGTTCTCACACTATGAAAAAATAGACAAAAAATCAAAATAAATAAATACAAAAAAAAGTAAGAAACAATCGACCCAGCTACCAAAACAAAACAAAACAAAACAAAACAAAAATATAAAAAACACAGGTGAGCCACGGGCTACGTGGCAGGATAGATTAATGAGAATGGGTTGAGTTAAGATGAAAGAGCTAGCTAGCAATGTGCCTGAGCCATACGCCAACCAGCAAGAACTTAATATAAGTGTCTGAATCATTTTGGAGCCTAAGCAGCAGTGGGCAGCTAAGGGGTTTGGGACTGTAGGTCTGTAGGTCTGGACCTCTGGTGCCAAGGGCAAGAAACCATATTGTAACACTAGTGCTTTTTGGAGGATTACATGAGATTAAGTTTATAAACTTCACAACATAGAGACACCACACCTACTTCGGCAGGATTTAGAAGGGAATACACTATTGGATTGAAAGAGTTGTGGGAAGCCATCAAATTAAAAATAGAATTATATATGACTTTGAAAACTTATATCTGACATTGAACATTAGAGAGAAACCGGATATTGTTCATGAGCACAGTAGGATGTATGTTGTTGCTGTTAGCTTGCTGCAAGATGCCACGGGATGGTAGACATTTTGCTACATATACCTGTTTTCATCACTTCCTATAGTAGCCAAGGTAAGCCATGTGAAAAACTCTTTGTAAGCTGCATCCGTTTATTCTAGTATCATCCATTTGTTTTCTTATTCAGTGTGCTTGGGCAAGGGTTGTGGTGGTCACATTATGTTCAGAGCTAGTGTGGTTATTTCAGTGCAGACTAGCCATCTAGCAATGTGATATGATAGACAAGGACACAATGCTTGTAACCAAGTGTCCTTAGGACTGAAATATATATTTGGGAATAGAGAAGAAAATGAACATTATTTATTTTATTTTTGAAATGCCTTTTTAGAATAATTGATTGAAATCTCCATTTGGCTTCAGCTACTCTTGAAGGTAAGAATAAAGCGATTATTATATATTCTAATGTTAACAATGCTTCTATCATGAAGCAAAATCTGAGTCTTTTTAATATCAGGATTTATTACCTGGGTAATATATTGATCTAGACTCTACTGGGGCCAGAATTTAGCCTGTGTCCTTGTATGCCATCTCACAAATATCTGCTTAAACTTCTGTTAGCAAACATATTTGTGAAGCCTGAGTTATTCTTTGAATATACCTGTAGATTATAAATGCACTAAATTAAGTGAAGCCTAAAGTTAGGAATTTGTGTGAACTCAGTTTCCATAGGTCTCCAGGAGGATATAATCCCTTCAGAGCTTTGTATGACTGGGTAGTGTGTGTGTCCTTGAGCCCTAGTCTTATTGGAACATTCAGCTGCTGACAGACAGAGGTCAGTGTCCTTTTCTACATGGAAAAACCCATGGCACATCCAGAAACGTGCATGACCAGATGAGTTAGCAAAGGAGCAAGAAGGAAGGATTTATCCGTTTCCCTGTTTATGAGTCTACTTGCTGACTACAGCATATGACTAATGGTGCTGGGATCATAGATGTGTTCGGAGAATAATTCTCGAGCAATACAATTTTATGTTTTATTTTAATAACTTTTTTATTGTATAAGTAATACACATTCATTGTAGGGAGCATAAAACCATAGATGAACAAACACACAGCAAAAGCTTCCCATATCCTGCCATCCATGGCAGATAGGCTTTTACAATGCACATATATTATTCATGTTTTATAACTTTTGTTATTATGAGAGTCAAGGGGAGATTGAGAAGAAGAAATTGTTTTACGTTGTCATTCTGCCCGGAGGACGTCTGATGTTTCAGAATTCCTTCAATATATACATAGGATGTATGAAATATGACATGCAACGTGACTTAGGATAAACTTAGGGGTGCTATTTCTGTATACATTCTCTCTTTACTAAGTCCCAAAAGCATTGTGGGAGACTGGTTGCAATGATGGGCTTTGAAGGCAGAAGGGAAGAGCTCAAGCCATAGTGTCTTTATTTCATGATTCTGTCACCTTGGTATATGATGTATCAAAATCATTTGAGGCAGCTGATGTCCAATCTCTTTCTATGTTCAAATATGGCAATTTCATGTGGTTTCATATAGTTCCTATATTTTTTGGATATATCTTTCTTGTGTATAACTCATAGGATGATGCTATTGGACAGAGTTGATGAGTTAAGATATATATTATAAAGCAATTAGCACATAGTAGGTTTTCATAGTAGTATGTCATCAGGATATTTCCTGGTCCCATAGCCAGGGGGCTCATCAACAGCTCAGTTAGAGCAACTGTCACCCTCATTCAGAGGGCCTAGTTTTGACCCATGCAGGCTCTGCAGCTGTGAGTCCAGAGTCCCTGAGCTCCCATTAGCTCGGGTCAGCTGTCCCTGTGGATGTCTCCATCGTGCTCTTGGCCTCTCCCCCTACTCCCCTAGTTGTTTTTTCTCTCTTCAACTGAACTCCAGGAGCTTGGCCAAGTGATGGGCTGTGGGTGACTGCATCTGTTTGCCTCGGTCATTGGATGTAGGTTCTATGATGACAATTAGGGTTAGTTATCAGTCTGACTTCAGGGGAAGGCTAGTTCAGGCAACCTCTGCAGCATTGCAAGAGGACTTAGCTGGGACCTTCTGTGGGTTCCTGTTAATTTCCCTAGCACCAGGTTTCTCCTTAAGTACATGATGGCTCACTCTGTCAGGATATCTGTTTAATTGCTCACCTGTCCATCCCTCTCCCAACTCAGCCTTCTCGAACCCTCATTTCCCAACCCCTATCCTCTTCCCACCATATCCCCTCCCCCAGTTTACTTGAGATCTTAACCATTATCCCTCCCTGGGACAACCCATGTGTTCCATCTTAGGATCTTCCTCTCTACTTATCTTTTCTGGGGTTGTGAAATCCAGCGTGTTCATCCTTTGCTATGTGTTGACTATTCATTTATGAGTGAGTACATACTGTGTTTGACTTTCTAAGTCTGGATTATATCACTAAGGTTGTTTTGTTTTGTTTTTTTCTAATTCCATCCATTTGCCTGCAAATTTTATGGTGTCAGTTTTTTGAAACCATTGAGTAATGCTCCATTTTATAAATATACCACATTTTCCCTATCCATTCTTCTGTTGAAAGGCATCTAGGTCATTTTCATGTTCTGGCTATCATAAATAATGCTGTGATGAACGTAGTTGAGCAATTGTCCTTGTATTATGGTTGAACATCTTTTGGGTATATGCCTAAGAATAGTATTGATAGGTCCTGCGGAAGGCTGATTCCAAATTTTCTGAGAAACTGCCATACTGAATGTACAACTTTACATTCCCATCAGCAGAGGAGGAGTGTTCCCTTTTCTCCACATCCCCTCCAATAGGCTGTCATAATGTTGTTTTTGATCTTAGCCATTATGAAAGGTGTAAGATAGTATCTCAGAGTCATATTGGTTTGTATTTCTCTGATGGCTAAGGATGCTGAACACTTCTTCAAATGTATTTTGGCTATTTGAGATGCTTTTGTTGAGAATTCTGTTTATATCTGTAATCACCTTTTTAATTGGGTTATTTAGTTTTTGGATACCGTTAAGTTCTTTATATGTTTTGGATGTCAGCTCTCTGTTGGAAGTGGGGCTGCTGAAGATCTTTTTCCATTCTGTAGGCTGTCGTTTTGTCTTAATGACCATGTCCTTTGTCGCCTCAGTTTCAGTAGGTCCCATTTATTAATTGTTCTCTGTGTCTGTGCTCCTGGTGTGTTATTTAGGAAGTGTTCACCTGTGCCAATGTGTTCAAAGTTTCCCACTTTCTCTTCTACCAGGTACAGTTTAATTAGATTTATGTTGAGGTCTTTGATCCATTCTTAGATGTGGTGGGATTCAGGTGTTAGCTGATAAGGTTGAAAGGCACATGTATCCAGAGTCCCGGATGCCTGAAGGGGGTGTGGCCAGCCCTATTCAAAAGGGGCTGCTGGGATCTTGAGCCCCCCATTTTGTTCCTGCCTTCTTGGGATGGATGGATCAGCATCCATCACCTGGACCATCTGATCACTCAAGTATCTTCCTAAGGTAACCTGTAATCGTGAGTGTTAAATTACTTTCCAATAAATATTAATCCTATATTTGGTATATCACAAGTGAGATTTTCTGTGATACATTCTGAATTGAATTTTGTGCAAGGCAATAAATATGGATTTACCCAATGGTGATTCAAATAAATGTTGCTCAGTTTTCATGGCTTTGCAGGCCTTCTGCAATTTGTGTTGCTGTTGAACTCTCACTTTAAAACATGGTGGTCTGATAAGATAGAGGGGGTTACTCCAATTTTTTTGAATCTTTTGAGATTTACTGTTACCGAATATGTGGTTAGATTTGAAGAAGGTTCTATGAGGTGCTGAGAAGAAAGTATATTCTCTTGTGTTTGGGTGAAATATTCTATAGATGTCAGATCCATTTGAGTCATAACACCTGTTAATTTTCTTATTTCCCTGTTAAGTTTCTGTCTGGTAGACATATCCAGTGGTGAGAGTGGGGTGTTGAAGTCTCTTAGTATTAATGTGTGGGATTTGATGTGTGGTTTAAGTTTTAGTAATGTTTCTTTTACAAATGTATGTGTACTTGTATTTGGGACATAGAAGTTCAGAATTGAGACTTCATCTTGATACATCTATTGCTGTGAAGAATATGAAATGTCATTTTCCATCTCTTGATTAATTTTGGTTTGAAGTCTATTTTGTTAGGTATTAGAATAGCTACACCAGCTTGTTTCTTAGGTCCATTTGATTGGATTGGTAAATTTTTTTCCCCAACTTTTCATTCTGAGGCAATGTTTGTGTTTGAGGTTAAGGTATGTGTTTTGTATGCAGCAGAAAGCTGGATCCTGTTCCCCCCCACACACCTAATTCTGTTAGCCTGTGTTGTTTTACAAGCAAATTGGGTTCATTGAATTGATATTAAGTGATATTAGTGATCAGAGATTGTTTGTTTTTTATTTTTTGTTGTTGTTGGTAATCTGCATATGTTTCTCCTTTTGGGGGTTTGGTGATATAGGGTTATCTATTTTCCAGGATTTCATATGTGTAGCTAGCTTCATTGGGTTTGAGTTTTCCTTTTAGTGCTTTATATAAGGCTTAATTCATGGATATATGTTGTTAAATCTAGTTTTGTCTTGGAATATTCTGTTTTCTCTGTTAATGCTAATTAAAAGCTTTTCTGGGTATAGTAGTCTGGGCTGGTATCCACGGTATCTTGGTGTCTGCAGAACATCTGTCTACAATCTTCTGGCTTTCAGAGTTGCCATTGAGAAGTCAGGTGTAATTTTGACAGGTTTGCCTTTATATGTTACTTAGCCTTTTTCTTTGCTGCTCTTAATACTCTTTCTTTTTCTGTATGCTTAACGTTTTGATTATAATGTGGCTGGGGACTTTTTTTTTTTTTTTTTTGGTCTAGTCTATTTGGTGTTCTGTAAGTCTCTTGTACCTTCATAGGCATGCCTTTCTTTAAGATGGGAAAATTTTCCTCTATAATTTTGTTGAATATATTTTCTGTGCCTTGAGGTGGAATTCTCCTTCTTCTATCCCTACTATTCTTATGTTTGGTCTTTTCATGGTGTTCCAGATTCCTAGATATTTTGTGTTAAAAATTTGTTGGATTTAACATTTTCTTTAGCCAGTGAACCTATTTTGTCTATTGTATCCTCGATGCCTGAGATTCTCTCTTCCATCTCTTGTGTTCTATTGGTGATGCTTGCCTTTATAGTTCCTACTCATTTACTCAGCTTTTCCTTTTTCAGACTTCCCTCAGTTTGTGTTTTCTTTATTGCCTCCATTACAGTTTTCAAGTCTTGGCCTGTTTCCTTTACCTGTTTAATTGCCCCCCCCCCCGGCTTTGTTGGGATTTCTTGGGTTTCATGAAGACATTTATTGATTTTTGATTTTTTGTTTGTCTTTTCTTCAATTTCCTTAAAGGAAAATTTCATCTTTTCCTTGAGGGCTTCTAACATCTTCATAAAGTTATTGTTAAGTGTGGGAGATTGTGTTGTTTCATTGTAAAGAAATTATCCCACCCACTGGTTTAATAAAAAGAGCTGATTGGCTAAAGGCAGGCAGGAAGTGTGGGCGGTGCTACCAGACTAAGAAAACCTTGAGAACAGGAAGTACAGAGCAGAATGCCAGAGAGAAGCCAGAAGAAGCAGAGGACAACTATGCTGCTCTGAGAAAAGGTACCGAGCAGCATGGCTGAACAAGATAAGAGACATGGGTTAGATGAAGGGTAGAGAGCTAGCAAGCTATATGCCTGGGCCTTCTACCAATCAGCCTAAAACTATCATATGCATCTGTGTGTCTCTGTGGGTCTGTGGGCCTAAACCTTGAGGTTAAGACTGAAAGTCTAGGCCAGAAACCTCGTGCTACAAATCACAGCCCAACGTGGGTCAAATATACCCATATAAAGTCATAGAAAGCTTAAAAAATGGTCTAGAGCCCAAAACAGCCTCTGAATTCTGTCTTGTCCCGCGCCTATCTCTTGCCAGCAAGGAAAGACACGGCACACACTGAGGATCCTTCTGTAGTACAACTTTAATGTATCTTGGGGGAGAGCATTTAGCTTATGGAAAATGGAGAGGGAAGAGAGAGAGCTGGCAAAGGGCCGGCAGGGAAAGAGAGAGGGTGAGGGAGAGGGAGCTAGGCTAGGCCCCGGCGTGGTCCGGGCCGGACCATCTGCCACGTGGCCTAGAGCCGGCGCCCTTGAGCCGGGCCGGCGTCTGTGCGCACGGCCGGGCGGAGCAAGAGAGAAAGAGAGCCACGAGGTAGGAAGCACCCGGTTTTAAGTCGACCAAATGGCCCTCGCTTTAGACGTAACATCTTCCTATAGGTCGTAGTTCAGAATCCCATGACGCCACGGGAAAGGCGGAGAAACCAGACCAGTCTCGCGAGATCACGTGAGCACGCATGCGTACTCTGACTCAGGCGGGTTGGCCAGCGCCAGATAATGGCGCCACCTAGAGGAGCTGGAGCCAGCGGCCTCCAACATCTCACCCTTCTTAAATATTAAGCAATGAGAAAATCCTATAAGAGGGTGGAGACAGTGATTATCCCCCAGAACACATTGTGGACTTGCGTGGGGGTCATCCCTAATCCCTCGACAGATCGAGATGCCCCCAGCCTGTCCTCTGCCTTTTGCTGGGAAGGGAATTAAGACAGATACCCTTATGCAGGATAATATGTCTCTCAGGACATAGGTATGTCCTGTGCGATGCCCTTGGCTCAGCATACCTCTTAGGACACGGGCTGAACGCTCTACCTAGTGCAATAGACAAGGCTGTCTTAGGTGTGTAGGAGCTGTCTAAGCCACAATATCTCTATTGCTTTAGCATAATTAGTCATACCTCTATCGAGGTTTTTGAGTCTAGAGCCATTAAGGCTTGAGCCGAAACTGTTTTGTTTCTCTGACTTTGGATTCTGAACCTGCAAACCGTCTAGAGAAGAATGACTAGTCCTCCGCAAAAGGCCAGGTCAGACATATCCACCCTCACCCACTTTTTGGAGTAGGGGAAGAAGAGGGAATTTATGGAGTAAGCTCTCTGGTCAGCGACAGGTCTAGCCGAGTGGAATTGGCCTGGACGATCGCCACCTGCAGGTCACAAAGGGTCTGTTCAAACTTAGACGACCAATTCTGTAAGAAAATTGAGAGAGGCTTTTCGAAAGATTAGTTGTCTTTGTAAAGTTTTTATATTGAATAGAGGTTATGTATAAGCCAGCAAGTTATTGCTCACACCTCAACTGTGCCATTTATTGGGGTGGACAATTTGTTAACCGCCTGTGCAGTCTGCACTATTTTTGAAAGTGCACTAGCTAAGGCAGTCACTGAGGCCCCCATGGCAGCTGTGACAATGATTTTTACAATAACAGCAGAGATTCTAAAATCTCTTTTTTGTCTAAATAGCTGCGAGCTATTGGGGAACCACGGTGGTGTGGGCACAAATCGTGGCATGTGGGCCGCTGCTGCAAAGAAATAAAGCTGAGCATCTCAGCATAAGGCATAAAGGCAATTATCAAATTTGTATCTCAATTTATCTATAATTTCTGAAGCATTGCTAACAATCTAAATGACTGGTGGTTAAATTGGGAGAAAATGAAAATATTTTAGGCGTGGCCCAACCTATATTTCTGGATTGGCAACTGTTACATGGTAAAATTGAATTTTTATCTGGCCTGCCTGAGCAGAAGGAAGCCAATTTTGGTTTTATCAAACTCTGTTTCCTTTGTCAGGCTGCCGAGAAATTTTTTAGTAATATATCTGAACTATTTTTAACTAAAACATAAACTTCTCTTTAACCCCAAACTTCTATTTTCTTTAAAGCTATGTCTAAATCTTTATACATCACCGGCATTGGCAGAGAGAAGGTGGGCATTATCTTCTACTGCTGTCACCAAACACATCAACTGGAGAAGGCGAAGGCTCTTTTTCTTGCAATATTTTTCTGGTGAGGCGCTCTGGGATCTAAACTGGATTTTTTTCATCCTGTGGAAAAACACAGACAGCTCCCCGGGATCTTATTAAAATAGGATCCGGGCCTTTCCATTTATATTCCCCCTTTCTGTTTTAACAAATAGGATTTTAAGGTCTGATGTGCACGTTTAATAATGCCTTGTCTTTGAGGGTTGTATGGTAACCCGGTAAGGTGTGTCACTTGCATCTGTGCACAAAATTGGGCGAATTTTTGGGAGCTGTAAGCTGGCCCATTATCAGTCTTGAGGTAAGCTGGTTTGCCCCAGGCGCTCTATGCCTCTAAGCAATGTTGAATAACATGTATGGTCTTTTCTCCTGTAAGTGGTGTGGCAAGAATAATACCTGAGCATGTATCAATAGAAACATGTACAAATTGAAGCTTTCCAAAGGACGGAACATGTGTTACATCCATCTGCCATATTTGTAATGGTGAAATGCCTCTTGGGTTAACCCCAACAGTCTTAGCAGGGAGGAATTGACAGCAGTTTTGACACTGTGTCACGATTTCGCGAGCTTGTTGTCTAGTAAGTGAGAAGCGCTTGTGTAAAGTTTCTGCTGTAACATGAAATTTTGTATGAAAATCTTTTGCAGCTTGCAATGGATTAGCAAAGGCAGCAGCGACCAGGCGTGTAGCTTGGTCAGCCAAATTATTTTCTTTGCTCATAGGGCCCGGGAGTCCCGAATGTGCCCGTATATGGGTAATATAGAAGGGCTATGGTACAAAACAGAGCAGACACTGTATTGGAAGGATTAATAACACTGGCTGTTTTAAGTAACTGAAGGGCATTTACCACATAATGGGAATCAGACACAATATTAAGCAGACAATCAAACTTTTGTAAAACTTCTAACACAATTAGACATTTAACAATCTGGGGTGATTTTTGACCAGACACAATATTAAGCAGACAATCAAACTTTTGTAAAACTTCTAACACAATTAGACATTTAACAATCTGGGGTGATTTTTGACCAAAATCTTTGAAAAATGTCTGTGAATTTATAATATAAGCACCCCTTCCATTTCCTGAGCCATCTGTATATACAGTTAAGCCATCTTTTAAAGGCACTGAGGAAGTAACACGTGGATATACCACAGGGTGATAAGCCAAACTGTAACAAAGGATATTTAGGATAATGATTATCAATTTTTCTAGGAAACATCAAACAAAGGCTTTAAATCTGCAGTGGGAATTTTCAAAAAAGGTCTAAGCCAATTAATATATTCTATGGAGAAGTGGAGGGCTTACAAATATGTCTTTAGCAAGCTGTTCTGTAACAGGCTCAATCATTGTCTTAAGCTTGTCAGAGGTCAATGGCCACTGAGGAACCCATACCGGCACCTCTGTTTTCTAAGGTATGGGTCGTGCTGCCTCAGTGGCACCTAAGAAAAACTCAGGCCCTGTCTTTGCCTATGAATCTTGGGCGTGGTTTGTCTTTGTCTCAACCGCCCTAGGCCCTGTCTTTCCTCATACCATGAGGAGCCAAACTTTAAATTTAAATTTTCGAGTTCCCATACAGGGTATAAAGTGAGGGGACCAGGCTTTATTCTCTGGTTCTCTCGCTCCCCCAAATTTTTTATCGTACCGGGGGGTCCTTTTTGCTTATCGAGTATTTCTAACTCCTCCATAATTATTTTACCGGAGGGTCTTTTTCTCTTATGAAGTAGTTTTTGGTTTTTTAATTGTCCCATATTTACCGGGTCCTTTTTCCTTGTATTACGGCGCGCGCCTAACCTCACATTGCGCTCGGTTTCTGACATGCTGTCCTGAACTCTCTCTATCACGCCTCGCCCTTTAGCTATCAGATCTTTACAGGCTTTATCTTCTAAAATCAACAGCACTGCCAAGACAAGCCTCAAGGCCTTAAAAAATCCTTTCAAAAGTCCCAAACCAAAGTTCAGTTCAGACATACCTCTCCGAGTAACCTGTCCGCAGTTCTGAATCCTGACGGTGCAAATGGTGTTTTCCCCGGGTTTCGGCACCAATTGTCCCGCGCCTATCTCTCGCCAGCAAGGAAAGACACGGCACACACTGAGGATCCTTCTGTAGTACAACTTTAATGTATCTTGGGGGAGAGCATTTAGCTTATGGAAAATGGAGAGGGAAGAGAGAGAGCTGGCAAAGGGCCGGCAGGGAAAGAGAGAGGGTGAGGGAGAGGGAGCTAGGCTAGGCCCCGGCGTGGTCCGGGCCGGACCATCTGCCACGTGGCCTAGAGCCGGCGCCCTTGAGCCGGGCCGGCGTCTGTGCGCACGGCCGGGCGGAGCAAGAGAGAAAGAGAGCCACGAGGTAGGAAGCACCCGGTTTTAAGTCGACCAAATGGCCCTCGCTTTAGACGTAACATCTTCCTATAGGTCGTAGTTCAGAATCCCATGACGCCACGGGAAAGGCGGAGAAACCAGACCAGTCTCGCGAGATCACGTGAGCACGCATGCGTACTCTGACTCAGGCGGGTTGGCCAGCGCCAGATAATGGCGCCACCTAGAGGAGCTGGAGCCAGCGGCCTCCAACACTGTCTCTCATGTGAGCCATGGTACAGAGATGCCCTGGTGAAGCACTTGGGCTTGAGCTACAATGGCGGGCTTTTGGAGTGCAGCTTAAGGTGTAAAATGGCTGGTTTCTGAAGTCTCACAGAACCCTCAATATAAGCAAAAAGTCGTAAATGATTTATTTAAGGTTTCTATTCAAAAGGACAAAAAGCAAAAAGAATCAAGGCTTTCTAGTGGCAGTGTTTTCTTGGAAACTGAGGCTTGACTTTTTTAAGAGAAGCTTCCTGTTTTAGCCTTAGAGGCAAAACACTTGTGAGTTTTTTAAGAGGCCCTGCTGCCTAATACTTAAATGGAGTTAATGAGCAGCAGATGGCAAAGCTTTACTTGGTAATTATATGGACCCTGAAATTCCCCAGAGTGCCTGGGTTAAAAAGATAAATTCTATGAAATTAAAATAGGAGCTGGGTGGAGCCATCCACCCATCCTACCAACCTTGAATCCAGGCAGATTAAAGGTGTGTTCAGAAATTGAAAGAAATAGAAGAATCTGGGTGGAGTCAACCACCCTAGCCAAGCAAAGGTGTAGTCAGAGACAGAGAAAGTTAAGAAATAAATGTACAGTAAAGACAGTTTCTTGTAAAAAGTCTAAGTGATTTAAAGTGTGTTGAAAATATAGATACATAGGCTTAGAGAAAAGAAAAAAAGGTAGAGAAAGCTCTTAAAAAAGAAATAGAGTAAAATAAATAAATAAATACATAAATAAATAAATAAGCCAGGTAAAGATGGAAGATACAAAGAATGTCTGGATACTGTATATTGTTGTCTTATCTTTAAGCCTCTTGACTGAAAATGACTTAGTAAAAGCTGCTAAAAGACAGCTGATTATAAATGCTGTTGGATTAATTCAACCTATATATTTTGTAAATGAGTTGACTTTAAAATTGAAATCCAAAGATATGCTACTTTGGTGAAGAGGTTTTTTTTTTTTTGTTGTTGTTGTTTTTTATTTTATTTTATCTTTTTTATTTTCACAGAAAATGAGAAGCTGTGGATTTTTTTCCTGGATAAAGAACATAAAGTTTGATAGAAGAAGACCCCTGAAAAATCTCCAATGGAAATGGATAGCCCAGATGATTCAGCATTTCAGAGCACCTCTGTTGAAGTTTCCTGAGCTCTGTATCCAGAACAATTTCAAGAAGAATGGCTGAGATGACCCAGCCTTACAGATTACTCCACTAAAGACTTCTGCATAATTCTTCATTTTTCTTTGGACTCCTATGGGATTGCCAGTGTCCCCATTCAGCAGGAAGTAGCCTAGAGAACAACGCCCACATTCCCAAAACATGGATTATGGATGTTTGTGTTTATTTACAGTGTTGTTTATAAATTGTTATAGATAATGGGAGGGGGGAAGAATATTAGATTTGGAGTTCTTTTTAGTTTAAGAAGAGAAAAGGGGATATGTGGGAGATTATGTTGTTTCATTGTAAATAATTATCTCACCCACTGGTTTAATAAAAAGCGCTGATTGGCCAAAGGCAGGCAGGAAGTGTGGGCGGTACTACCAGACTAAGAAAAACTCTGAGAACAGGAAGTACAGAGCAGAATGCCAGAGAGAAGACTGAGGAAGCAGAGGACAACTATGCTGCTCTAAGAAAAGGTACCCAGACACATTGCTGAACAAGATAAGAGACATGGATTAGATGAAAGGTAGAGAGCTAGCAAACTATATGCCTGGGCCTCAGGCCAATCAGCCTAAAACTATCATATGCATCTGTGTGTTTCTGTGGGTCTGTGGGTCTGTGAGCCTAAACCTTGAGGTTAGGCCTGAAAGTCCGGGCCAGAAACCTCATGCTACAGATAAGATAGTTTTCCTCTGCTTCATCTGCATTGGGATGTTCAGGCCTTGATGTGTAGAACCTGTAATTTCTGGAGGTGCTATATTATTTTTTATGTTGTTGAATGTATTCTTACACTGCCTTCTACCCATTTCTTCTTCCCATTTAAACAGTGGGAGCCTGTGTCTACAGGTACAGATGTGTGTGTGTGTCCGCGCGCACGTGCTTGCGGGACTGTGTCTCTGAGATTGGGATGAGTGTAGGGTAGGGGCTAGTTATGTGCCACAGGTGCCTGGGACTGGAGCACTAGGCTGGTCAGCCAGGAGCTCACAGGCTTACCTGTCTTTCTCACTTGCTGCAGTGGGGATATGTCTATACATAATAATTTTTAATGGGGATGCTTCTGAGAGAAATTATATGAGTCCCTAAACTATCATGCAATTCTGTGAAAGTCTGTCAAGGTTTTAGAAGCCATGAAACCAAAATTTCTGATCACAGGTGTTCCCTCTCTCACCAGCAGCCTTGCCTTGCTGTCACTTGCCAGAGGGTGGGTACAGTGAAGGCAGGATTTTTAGAAAGCAACACTCTCAGGCTTAAGACATTGATAAAGAGACACAGACTTGAAGCCATGGCTCATCCTTGTCTATAACGTATTTGGAAATGTTAAAATTTGAACTGAGAATATATTTGAGATTTTAGAGTTTAAGATTTAGAGACGTTATTTGCATCTCTTCTCAAAAATGCTACATCCACGCTCAAGCTCTTGAGTCTCTATCCTTTCCCTTCCTATTCAGGTGTCCCGGGTGTGGGACTGTGTCTCTGAGATTGGGATGAGTGTAGGGTATGGGCCTATGTGGTGTCCCGGGTCAGCTCTTCTTTCCACTCTTGATGCTCGCAGCACCAGAGGTCTCTCAGGATGAGGCTGGGCTGGAGAGGCTGCAGACGAATTGCTTTTATTTTGTGCCTTGTTCTTCCCATTAATATCAAGAGTCATGACATGAAATGAGAAAGGAAGTCCAAGAAAAGAAAACCAGAACAGGTGACAGGCCCAATGTTTAGGGACTAGATGCCTTATGGCTCCCTGATTATTACTATGAACTTTATTGCCCATGGTTATGATAATGCCATTAGAATTTCTATGTATTAATGAGCTGATAAGTTGTCATGAAACTTCAAGATATGGCTACTGGAATTAATTTTTTATCCTGCATTATTTTGCTTATTACTTAAAAACATAGGAATCAATAAAAATGTAAACAATGTTTTTAGTTTGAAGCCATAATAAAATACTATATTCTCATTTTTCCCCTTAATTAACGTCAACAAAAACCCACAAATGCTAATGTCACCAAATCAGGGCAAGAAATGATTGACAAACCTGTCACATGTAAAATTTTTCCGCTCTCTCTAGAGACTTAATATATTTTAACAACCATTGCAATTGTGTTAGAATTTATTATTTGAAAAACTGTCAAAATCAGTGTGCAAATATATCAAAGTTTACATTAACAGCCCAAAATAGTTCAAGCCTTTAAATTGTTGACATGGAAACACATCTTTCTTCACCTTATCAGAACTCTGCACATGGGCCTATGTGAACTAGGCCCTGGATTAATCAAAATGTGCCATTTGATTATGCCTTGAAGTCAGCAAGGGTTATGAGGAAAATCATTATTAATCACTGTTCTGTATATCGACAGAATACAACCAGCCTAATGGTGATACCACGTTCTGTATATCGACAGAATACAACCAGCCTAATGGTACCATGTTCTGTATATCGACAGAATACAACCAGCCTAATGGTGATACCACGTTCTGTATATTGACAGAATACAACCAGCCTAATGGTGATACCACGTTCTGTATATCGACAGAATACAACCAGCCTAATGGTACCATGTTGGCTGGTTTGTTGTTGTTTGTTTGTTTTGCTTTCTCAAGCTGGTATCATTTTCACACAATCCAAGGTTTTCTAGTTCCTGTACCAAATCAAAAGATGTGTGAAGAAGAGACAGAATACTGACCTTTTTTTGGTATATGTAAATGCTGTATTCCAAAAATTGAATATATTTTTTTTTGAATTAAGTAAACAGAATTAGAAAAAAAGGTCCAGGAAAAAAGGATGATATTCTATCCAGGATAAAGTTTTGAAGCATGTTAGGAAAACAAACAAAATGATGAAGGAGTTAAGGTTAAACATGAGGCTTCTGGAACTCATAGAGCCTGTAGCTCAGTGGTTCACTGGGGTCTTTAAACTGGAGCCCAGCCATCTGGGGCAGAGTTATAGTCTTTCCTGTGCCTGGAATTGATTGTGGTGACCAGATTGTTAATTTTAAAGCTGTGTGACACAGGATTTTTGCTTCACATCACTTCGTAGACATTTTGTTTGGGAAGTGGTCTTTTATCACTGCCTGAGTCTAGGCCTGAGCAGAGCTCAAGATCTTCCTCTTTGATTTTCAGATTTCACTTCCTAGAGACATGGATTTCAATAAACTGAGGAGCTACTGGGACCAGTCACAGAGTAGATTCAAGGCAGGGGGCACAATGTTTTAGGGGTCCAAATATCCTTGAATAGTTATTGTGGGTTATAAATGGATAACTAAATTTGGGATTGACAGGTAGTTTCATGTTTCAATATGAATTTGTTATTAGATGGTAATAATATTCTAAGAACATTGTTGTGGTACAAATAAATAATAATAAGAAAATTCCAAGTTAAATGCCCTAGATTAAGAATTCATGCAGGGCAGTTGTGGCACACGCCTTTAATCCAGCACTTTGGAGGCAGAGGCAGGTGGATCTCTGTAAGTTTGAGGCTATCCTGGTCTACAAACTAAGTTCCAGGACAGCTAGAGCTGTTACACAGAGAAACCCTGTTTGAAATGACAAAAACAACAAAAATTAATACAGAAGAATTCTCATGTGTGTACCCCAGGCTTTCTGTACTGCTTCCTCCTGAAAGCATGTGTGTTGGGGTCAAACACACAGGCTTTGATGTTTATTGGAGGGGCAGAAGCTTGTATTTGCTTTGGCAGAGGATAAGTCAGGTACCGGGTGCCCAAGTTTGTGTCCTCAGGCTTTGGATTTCCAGAAAGGATATCTTTGGGTCAGGCTGAAGCTGCACTGAATTCTGGAAAGTTGAATTTACAGAAAATCCACCTGATCTCTGGGAAAACAGGAACCAAAGAATCTTGCAACAAAAGCCCCAGCCATCAGACACAGTACCCAACAGATGACAAATGGTCAAAGAGTTCGTCTCAGAGATGCTGATGAAACCTTCGCCTTCTCATGACCTACATGTCTCACAAACCCTTCTAGATGCATTGCTTCATTAGTGTCTGATCTTGAAAAAGAAATATTTCTGGTACATAAAGAGAAAATAAGGCTCACCAAAGTGAATTATCAAGCCAGTTTACATGGCTGGGAAGTAAAGGCTTTTAGGTTGTAGCCCTCAGCACAAGGACTTTTATTTTTACATCAAACATTTCCACATTTTCCAGCAGAACCACCAATGAAATCTAACTTTTACCCCCTAAACTCCCACAAGGCCATACAAAGAATTGATGCAGTGACACAATCCAATTACAGAGTAACCCCTCTCTTAGCCAAATTACTATTTTTGAAAACTGTTACTGTATGCGTCTAGTGGCAGTGGGAAATTAAAAATTAAATTATTAATAAAGCAAATTCAACCAATGACAGCCCTACTTTTCCTAATATTGCAAATAATATATGCTATTTAAAATATATTAATCTAGCTGCTGACATTAATATTATTGATCAGAGGATCATTTTGTACTTAACAGGCCAATATATCTTTTTGGCACAAAAAATAATTAGATGATAAGTTCCATCACTAAAGAAATTTATATCTTTTAAGTTTCTTCAGGAGCTCAAAGATATGAAGACAGTACCACTTTATTCTAGAGCATGGGGGTTTGTTTAAATGAAGATTCTAAGGAGTAGTGTAGAAATAATTTCCCCCCCTTCCCTCTTCCAGCTCTAATTTTTCTGCTTTTTCAGCCTCCTTCCTTTCGGGGAGAAGGTCTCATATAGCCCAGGCTTGCCTCAGACTTTCTATACAGCTAAAGATAGTATATTTCTGTAGCCAGGAATTTCTGGCCTATCCAGCCCAGCCTAGCCATGAAGTCTGGACCCTCAGCCCTACTGCCACTTAGCCCCAAACAATCACACAAAGGCTTATATTAATTACAAACTGTTCAGCCTATGACTCAGGTTTATTGCTAGCTTGCTCTTTCAACTTGACTCAACCAATTTTTATTAATCTGTGTTTTACCATGTGGCTCCTGGCTTATCTGTACTTTTATAACTTGTCTTCTCCAGGTGGCAGTTTGTATCATCTCATTGACTCTGCTCTCCTTCTTTATCCATGGTTGGAATTCCCGCCTGCCTCTAAGCTTCTTTGCCATAGGCCAAAACAGTTTATTAACCAATAATAAAACATATTCACAATATATATAAAGAAATCCTCCATCACTTCCCCTTTTCTGTTTAATCAAAAAGGAAGGTTTCAATTTTAACATAGTAAAATTGCATAAAACAGATATCAAGTAAGGATTACAGTTACAATATTTAGTCTATTTGTATTTAACACAATTAAAGAAAATATTCTATTATCTACCTTATCTTTTTGAGTCCAAAGTTTCATATTTATCTTTTATTATAACTAAGGAAAAATTTAACTATCTAATCTTTAACTCCATAAAAGACCGCAGAGGTATATAATATTATCTGAGTAAAAGAAAGTTCATTGCAAGCAACCTCTAAATTCTAGAAATGACAGAGACATCTAACTACCTACCTGGACAGTCACCCAAAGTTCCTTTGTAACATTGGGGAATTCCTATTCAGCCTACAGGCTTAGAGTCTCTGGCATACCTTTCAGCGAAGCAGGAAATTTGAAGGACTGTTGTATCCATTCTGGCATGGTTTGTCAGTTGTTTCTCCTTGTGTCCTGTAGAATATCTGGCAGTTTTCTCTGCAAAGCAGGAAGCCAAAGAACCGTCTTAGCTTGTTTTGGCAAATTTCCAGAAGTCACTTTCCTATGGGTCCTGCATGTCCAGTTTATACAGCATACTGTCAAGTAGTCAGCAGTCAAGGTAGAAACAATTTCTTGCCACAAAGTAAATTCCATATGAAGTTTGTTCAATGCCCTTCAGCCTCTTGAAGTAGATTGGTGCTGCCAGGACTAGACATGTCTCATTTTCCAGAAAAGTCTAAGCTCTTAAAATATTTTAAATGCCATATTCTATAGGTCTTTGAGGTGTTTGAAAATTACTCAGCTAATTGAAATGTATCTTTGTATACCTAAAAACCCTAACTAACGTGACTATAAGTTTGATTATTATAGATGACTATTAATCTGCCTTTATTAATTATACATTATAACTTTAAAGGAACTGCATAAGCATGATATCTTAAAAAGAGTAGAGATACACATATAATGTAACAAAATTAACCTTAAATTTACATCAATAAACCAAAATTCATAACAATGTAAGGTATTTTGAGATTATCAGTTGTTTTTTGGATCAAAGTAAATTCAATAATCTATGTTTTTAAAAAATCATTTCTATATCATGTCCTCAGTTTTCCCTTAGAAAGGGATTGACTGTAGTAGTAAGTTTTTGGCCCATCCTTTCTGGCCTAGCCTTGACGTTCTGACCCACTGTGCTACAGAAACACACAGATGCTTACATTAATTTTATGCTGATTTACTTAGGGCCCAGACATATGACTTGCTAACTCTTTACTCTTAAACTAACCCATGACTCTTATCCTGTTCAGCCATTTGGCTTGGCACCTTCTCTCAGAGCAGCATAGTTGTCCTCTGCATCTGTTGATGTCTTATCGTGGTATCTCTCTGGCTTCTTTGGTGTCTCTGTTCTACTCTTCCTGTTCCCAGAGTTTTCTTAGTCTGGTAGCCCCACCCACACTTCCTGTCTGCTTCATTCAATCAGCGTTTTTATTAAGCCAGTAGGCAAGACAATTATTTACAATCAAACAGAACATAATCCCACTACTGTTGATTAAGACCATTAATCATTTATAATGAAAACAAATATTTATAAAAAATATTTAGGGAATTTTAGGGTATCTTTTCACAAACTACTTCCTGCTGATTGGAGGCATTGGCAATCTTATGAGGATCCTGAGGCTGGATCATCCTAGTTGGCAGCCTTGAAGCTGATGTGGCCATCTCTTCCCATCAAAATTTTTTTTCAGTGAGTCTTCCTTGATCAAGCCATATTAGCCTGGAAGCAATCCACAGGTTCTCTTCTTCTGTAGAAACCAAAGCAGAACCTCTTTTACAAAGCAACATATCCTTAGACCTAAATTTCAAAGACAAGATACCTTTAAAATATATACGTTGGTTTAACTTAGTAGCCTTTAAAATCAAATATTTTTCTGTAGTTAGCTCATTAACATACAAAAATTAAAAGAAAACAATATACATAATCCAAACTCCTGTGTATTTTCCATCTTTATGTGTCGTATTATATTTCTATTATTCCATTTCTCTTTTTAAAAGACTTTTTATCCCCCTTTTTTGTCTTCCAAGTCTATGCATATTTTACACATTTTGTAACCTGTCTAGAGGTTTTCCACATCTGAATCTGTTTTGCTGTGTATCTTTAATCATTTTTTAACCAGGAGAGCTTTTAAGCTGCTAAACTGTGTGACCAGGACTGAACCATTGCTGAGTCTACCCAATTCAGCTTTTCAACCTGGAAGCATCAGGCATATCCTGCAGACAGCTGCTGCTAAGAGTCTCTATTCTGCTGCTGACATGAGAGTGTGAGACCATTGTGGCTCTGCTTTTGTGCATTCAGAATCCTTTTAAAGGCTTTTTCATTGCTCAACAGTGGGTGCCATTTGTAGCCAGAAGTTTCTGACCCATCCTTTTCTGGCCTAGCCGTGGGGTCTGAACCTGTAGCCCCACTGCCACTTAGCCTCAAATAGTCACACAAAGGTTTATATTAATTAGAAACTATTCAGCCTATGGCTCAGGCTTATTGCTTGCTAGCTCTTACAACTTAACTGAACTCATTTTTATTAATCTGTGTTTTGCCATGTGGCTCCTGGCTTAGCTGTACTTTTACATCTTGCCTATTCCAGGTGGCAGCTTGCAGCATCTCCTTGACTCTGTTCTCCTTCTCCTTTATCTGTGCTTGGAATTCCCATCTGCCTCTAACCTGCATGACAAATAGGCCAAAATAGTTCCTTTATTAACCAATAATAAAGCATATTCTTAGCACACAGAAAGATATCCTACATTAATTTCTTATTCTCTGCCTATATTTCTCAAGCTCTGGAATTACAAGCACCTACTGTGGTACTGAGAATTGAACTTGGGCGCTTACTTCATGCTAGGCAAACATTTTACCAGCTGTGCTATATTCCTGGGTTAAGATTTGTGTTTTGAACAAGCTTTTGGCATCTGCTGTTGATCCTGAGATCTTTTTAAGGACTGACAGTGTTACTGTAGTTCTCTGTGGGTGGAGAAACTGCTACCTTAAGAACCAGTCTGGTGTGCAGAAACTTCCAATCTGTTTGAAATCAGTGGTTGAAAATGAAGTCTTTCCTTGAGTTTTTGTTTCATTTTTATTGCATGTTTTCACAGTAACGTGCGACTTCAGTTGAAATGTTCTTGCATCCTTGACAGTAGCTCGTTATATACTAAATCAGCGGTGGCTCAACTCATCATTTTTGAGAATGGCTTATGCAGCAGCACACATTTTCTAATTTTATATACTCAAAAACCTTTTCATTTTGTTGTCTAAACAATTTATTTAAAAACTCCAAACAATTTTGCCCAGTCTTTGCATTTTTTTCAAAGTAAGCAATTCCCTTGTGTTACGTACATGGTTAACCTAAGATATCTATGGACTCTGCTCACAGTCCCTGTCAGGTTGCCTTCTTTCTGAACTGGACAGACTTAGCCAGTCCTTTGAGTCTTGTCCCTTCTTTCATGTTTTCAGGCCTCTTTGCATTTTTTTGCACTGATATTAATGGAGAAAAGGAAGCCTCACTGGGAGACTACAGATTTAAATTGTTTGCCAGAGAACTGAGGCTTTCCAGGAAATGTAATAGTAATTGAGGAAATAGACAGAATCCTGTCTTCTTCTTATACCTGTCCCCAGAGTACTGCTCATATAGATTGCCTGTGCTCCTGGAGAAGGGAAGCTATGGCATCTATCTCCTCTTTGTTACTTAGGCATAGTGGTAACACTGGAGACTCATACTCATGACTTTCTGTACCTAGACCAGGTGATTTTCTCCTTTTTCAAAGCATTTCATTTTTCTATTAAATAATACTTAAAGCTACCACGTCTATGAGTGCTTATATGTGTCAAGGGATATATGGTAACATTGTGAACTTGGAGTTTTTATTTACATTAATTAAATAAAATAGACCTTGGATCGGGAGGCAGAACTAATAACTCATAGTCAGCATTTTCTGTCCTGCAAATGACTCCCAAACACACAGCAGCTGCATCCCAAACAATTGACTTGAAGGCTTAATATTATAGTAAATGGTTGGCCAGTAGCTCAAGCTTATTGCTAACTAGTTCTTACACTGAAATTGACCAATAATTCTTATCTATGATTAGCCATGTGGCTTGGTATATTTTTTCAGTCTGGCATTCTCATTTTGCTTCCTCTGCACCTGTCTGGCAACTGGGTCTCTGCCTTTCTTCTTCCCAGAATTCTCCTAGTCTCATTGCCTGTCTACACTTCCTGACCAATCAGTATTTTATTAAACTGATAGGAATGACAAATCTTTACAGTGTATAAAAGTATTATTCTATAGTAGCAACTCATCAGTACAAATTAATCATAGAGAGTCAGGGGTATTCTGGAACATAAACAAAGTGACACACAGGAAATAGTATGGGAGGACATTGCATATGGTTGTCTTTTTTTGGTTTGGTGGAGAAGAAGAAACCTCTCTTTCAAAGACATTAGTGAAGAGGGAAGGTCAACTAGTTGTTCCTCAACAACCTCTCTGAGCTAGCAGGTTTTCACTCCTTTGAATCCCAAGTACTATTGATAAATAGAATGATAGAGATTTAGTTAAAACTACATTTGTAGGCAGGGGAAGGAGGCAGATCTGGCATGACATAGAACTTCTGCCTGGCTGCTACTAAAGAAATGGGCCAGTACTGAAATAGTAGTAGGTTCAGGTCGGTGATTTTGCAGGAGATAAAGCAACATAAATGTGAATGGGAAGACTTGATAGCAAGAGGTTGCCTTAGTGACAGCTGGAAGAGACAATGCTTTTAATTTGAGAATGAGTATTGATGTTTTTCATGTTAATATTAAGCTTTCTTGTTTCTTTGCATGATTTTAAAGGGCATGTAATCAATGATTTAAGCTCTCCAACACATGTCTTTTATTTTTGCTTTCTCACAAAATTTCTGTTGCAATTGTGCCTTTTTTCAGCTTTCTTTATTATTTGCCACAATGGACTTTTCTTTTGTGTTTTATAATCAGATTATTGCCAAAAGACAAAGAAACTAAAAAATATAAGATACTATTTAAAAATTAGCAATTACATTTATCCAGGCTCTCTGTCTCTCTGTCTCTGTCTCTGTCTCTGTCTCTCTGTCTCTCTCTCTCTCTCTCTGTCTCTCTCTCTCTCTCTCTCTCTCTCTCTCTCTCTCTCTCTCTCTCTCTCTGTGTCTATGTGCTGTAGCTTATGTGTAGAGATTACAGGACAAATTGTGGAAGTCAGTTTCTTTCTTCAATCATATTTGTCCCAGGCATGGTATGGTTCAAGTCATCTGGTTTGGCAGCAAGTGCATTTACCTGCTGAGTCATGTTACCTTGCCTGAAATTTTTTTCCCAATTGGTACTCCCAAAGAACATAAATCTTTAGATTTTTCAAAATGAGTGAATGGCAAAATCCTCAAAGAGGAATATTCAGTGTCATGTAAAATTAAAATAGAACCTCCTGATTCTGTCCTTGCTGAATAACAGCCATGTTATCATCACTTAATTAGCTGAGACCTGTGAATTTGATAGGACTTTACTCTCATGATTTAGAGTATGTTTTATGACCAAGATGATAAGTTTGCAAATTAAATGAAGGTATTAAGCCAGATATTTTTAGTTAATAAAATTGAATTTTCTGATGCCTTAGAGTGTAGCTCAATCATAGAGCACATGCTTAGCATAGAAAGGCTTCCAGTTGGAGTCCCAGAATCATAAATAAAAGGAAAGTTAAATTGGTAAAAGCGTCTTCTAGTTGGATGGGACTTAATCAAATAGATTCCTTTAATAGAGGAATTTAATTCTCCTTGAAGAGAGAAAGCCTTCTACTATTGTGTAGAAGCAAAAGGCTGTATTGTGAATATGCTGCATTTGGCAGGCACCTAAAGACATCTTCTAGAACTAACTAGATAACAGTCAATGTGAAGATATGGACAAACTGGCCATATAGCTACAATGAGAGGAAATATGTGGACAGCTTGAGGGTAACTGAGAGTGTATTTTCTCAAACTTTGGATGAAACTTCAGATCTTAATCATACTTAAATTGTAGCCTTTTGAAACCCAAATGAAGCAAATTCAGTTAATTCATACATGCCTGGATTCTTGAACCCTAAAAGAAAATGTCAGATAATTGTTTTAAAAAATTGTTTTAGGCCACTAAATTGACAGCACTGTCATGTCTAAAGAAACCCAGGTTAATAGAAAGTTCGGTTACTGGGGTGAATATACAGGTTTATATACATATATGTGTGTGTTTGTATATATACATATATATATATATGTTGTATGTTTGTATATATACATATATGTATGTATATAATATATAACTGATTATTTGTTATATTGTCTATCCTTAGATCTTTTTGTGTATTCCACATCCAAGATTATAGATTCAGTCCATTTGTCAGTGATCCACACTGTAGTAGAATGTAGACCAAGCCATCTGTGTAGCACTGACAGTCTGTCCTGCCTTTTAATTTGTTATAACTCAACATCAACATGTTAGATGATGTTAGATGTACCTACTATGTATAAAAAAGCTAGCAAGCATATTAGTAAAATTCTCATAGAAAGCTGCTGGTCCAACATGTTTGATTCTGGAATAAAGTTATGCCTTTTGTAGTAAACAAATGTTCTTTATTTAAAAACATCCTGGCATGTGTGACTTCAGTAGAGCCTGAGGAAATGATTGGATTTGCTCATTATCTACACAATCAGAGCTACCTACCATGAACTATGCATGACCAGAGGCCTCAAGAAATTAGATTAGGAAAGACAACAATAATCCACTGTTTGGTGAAAATGGGGCATATTTGGCATTAAGCCTACACAAAATCAGAGACACTAATAAGTTACATAAATCGGTAGAGTATACCCAGATGTTCCTTACTGTAGTCTAACCATACTTTATGTGCTCATAATATGTTTTTCCAGAGTAGAAAAACTTTTACATATACCTCAGTAGTTCATTCAGAGATTGTTCTATAGGTTATTATGAAGGAAAATACCATTAGGCAAAGATATGGATGAAACACCGTTTGTCTGCTTTGTTTAAAGAGAGGAGTGGTTGGAGATACAAGAATACCACTGAAATCCAAATTGTGACAGTTCTGAGTGAAATTTTTCCTAGGGAGAAATGAGTAAACATACACTCACTCCAGATGGAACACCAACAACAGACTAAAGTATTCATTCCACCGAAGTCCAAGTTGGTGAACAAATTGGGATTATTGGTGTTACAGGAGTTTGGAGGATTTCTTCGAGGAGCAAGTGTGACTTACTTTACTTCAGTTTTACTACTGATAAGGCTACCCCAAACATAAGGCTCTCTGTGTGACTTACAGACAGCTTAACAGATTGAAGCGCTTCTTCCCCAGCAACTGTTTATTGCTTTTATAATCCTGCTAGGAGCCTCATATTTCTTGTTCATTTTGGAAACTTGTTGAGACTTGTGAGTTGTTTACTTCCTGAATTCTCTTATGACCGCCCCCCCCACCAAATAGTCCTTTTTGAAGAAAATGTTCTAACTTGGAACTTTCTGAGCTTAAGGAGTATCTATCTATTCAAGATGGGAGGTTTCAAGTTAAAGAGAGTTGTTACATAACAGAAAGGGAATTTGTCTAATTGGTCAAGATAATGCATTCAATATGAAAAATATTCTAGGAAAGTAGCAAGAAGATGGAGCAAGTAGACACATCCAAGTTTAGTCAGAAGTTTCTGTCCTACCAGAAATTCTCAAATACCCAGAAGCCACCTCCAAAATAATTGACTTGGAGGCTTAATATAGTAAATGCTGGGTCAATAGTTTAAGCATATTACTTACTAGCTCTTACACTTAAGTTAACTCATAATTCTTATCTATGTTTAGCTATATGACTTGGTACCTTTCCTCAGTAAGGCATTCCCATTTTGCTTCCTCTGTGTCTGGCTGAAAACCTCTTCTCCCTCTTTTCTCTTCCCAGAATTCTCCTAATCTGGTTGCCCTGCCTCTATTTCCTGCCTGGCTATTGGCCAATCAGTGTTTTATTAAACCTATATGAGTGACAAATCTTTATAGTGTACAAGAGCATTATCCCACAGTAATCAAGTACATGAATTTATTTCTCACCTTGCAGGATGCTTTCAGAGACTAAATGTGCAGAATGGTTCATCCTATGAATATTACCAAGCTTCTCCTCTCTTCAGCCACTTCTGTACCATAACGGTATCTGAACCTCATGGCAACATAACCACAATAGTATTTGCCTTGATAACAAAAACAGAGGCTCTTAATGGAACCCAAAAATCTCAATAATAAAGATTCTGTAGTTAATGCTCTGTAGCTGATGCTACAGAAGTGTCTGAATATCCTACTGGCTAGTAGTAGTAAGATATGTTAAGTCTCTGATTTGGATGTTGGGCTAATATAATTTGGATGGGGAAAAAGAAGAGCATTCCTTTGCCAGTTTGGAACATTCTAAGAATGCCTGCTATTTCAGCTTCTGTTTAGCATCGCCCTAGAGGTTCCCCCTCTATAAGGCAGGTCAGGTCAGATATCAACTGAATGTGAGAGAACTCTCAGAGAATGTTGTCTTCAAAGTGATGAGGAAGAAATTGCATTTCTGATTATCAAAAATAGTCACAAAAGACTCTTCTGTTCTACAGAACAGTAGTATCTGGCTTCTCAAGTTTATAATTCAGAGTTTAGGATTAATTAAATGGGTTAAGAGATATTGTTTATCCCCGAGACATATTTTATTAAAACATTTTAATTTCAAAGCCAGTGAAATCAGTAGTGTAAAGAGGATTTGAAAGGGGTGTTATCCCATTGAAGATGTTTGTTTTCGTACCAACTATGGTGTGATAATCATAAATTGCTCTTTTGGAATTTAGACATTAACTAAACTCTTTGTAAAAGTTTTCAGCTTGGGGCTAGAAGACAAGGGCAGGAGTCCAAGAAGTATTGTATAATTCTTGTTTTAATTTGGAAGGCCTAACACATTTTCTCCTGATTATGCCAAATTCGTGAATTTTTGTTGTGATGGCCGCTGAACCTGAGCACATTGCTTAATCCGCTGGCTAGTGCTTGCAATATTAAACATTCACCCCTTGTTTCCCAGAGTGTAATTCAAGGTGATCCACTTTCAGTCAAAACTGGTTAAGTGTTGGTTTCTCCTCCATACCATTAAATGGAGTTTGTGGAACATTGCAGTGGTTTTCTGGACTCAGTGCCTGGATGCACAAAGCCAATTTACTTCTTGCTGTTTTGTCTTGGGCACCTCACTATATGCTTTAACGACAGCTCAGCAGTCTTAGTAGCCCCCTTTAATGGGTAAAAACAGATCCAGCCTGTCTAAACATAGTCTATTTGATAGCTCTCATCAAAACAATTTGGTTTTGCTGCATGATGATTGCAGCGAAGCATAGAAAGCAGCCACATAAGACTCCATTCAGGTCTAATGCTAGACCCTGGGGCAATGGGTCAGCCCAGAAATGGGTCATACTGAAGAAAAACTGTCTGTCTCTGAAACAGTGTTTCTGCTTCAGCGTGACAATATAGTCTCCTTGGCAAAAGCAACCCATCACATTAAAAAACCCATTAGAGAAACTTCCTCCTTGAAAGAGATTTTTATTTTGACTATAGGGTATCATTTGTACTCAAACACCTTCATTCCACAGCTCAGAAAAAAAAGCAGATCTGAAGCAAGATGGTAATTTGTTTAATTCTCTTGGCAAAGGAGTCTTCATGCTATTCTAGACTTCAGCCAATGCCTAAGACAAGTAGCCACATCTCCCTGTCAGTTTGTGACTTCTTTGTCTTTGTCATCAGGTGGCTTTTATTTCTAGACCTTTATCGTGTCCTGACCTACAGAGATAGAGCAGTAAAGGGAATACCAAATGACACTTAAAATAAAAAATAACCACTCTCTCTAGGCTCCCTGAGGGATGTAATTTAAAATGTAAATGTATTAACGATCCTTCATTGAAAAAACCTCTTTCCTTGTAGCTTTCAGTTCTTTAAGAAAGGTTGATTTCTAGGTAATATTTAACAAGTGAGCATTTAGTGATATTGCCCTAAATCAGTTTACTCAGCTCATCTTTTTGCATGTGCACAAACTATGAAATGTTTATCTCATAATTGCTTCTTATTTCTGTTCACCATATATATGATTTTAGGTCTAGAGTTTTTATTTCAGAATAAACCATGAACATAATAAAAAATATGACTACATAGCTAGTGGACTATATTTTGAATCACTTTTCCTTTTTTGAATCAAGTATGCAGTGACAAGGCATTGGTTCAGACAATAGCTATGCACCCAAAACTGTGTGCTGTGTAACCTTTTTGGACCCCAGGAAGATTCTAGAACAATGATTCAGAGTTTCAGAAAATGTAGTTACAGAGACATTCATTAATTTTTACAGGTCTGCTTCTTAGATAAATTAAAATAATTTATTTTTTTGTCGCTAAAAATAGGCCTGGTTAGTAAGTAGGGTCAGAGAAAAATTAGCAATCCACTCAGCAGCATTAGAAAGTCAAAACCTAGAGGGGTGGTTCAAACCTGGTCATCAGAAAAGGTTGCAGAACTCATTAGGAGATTAAGTCTAGGCAGGTCACGGAACCTATCCCATATTGCTGCTGAAAGGGAGGTCTGCTTAGGAGTAGCTTGACAGCCATGTTGTAATGTTTCCTGCTCATGAGCTTGCATTTATGAAGGGTTTCCATGTTGGATCAGGTGACCAGAGGTTTATAGAAATACCTCATGAAAGGAAAGACCCAATGTGATTGGCAGGTGGGAGTGGAGGCATAGACTCACCATTGCTTCTCAGTTGATGCAGAGGAAAACTCTGCCAAGGTCTGGGAGAGAGAAGGTCCCTACAGAGAGATGATGTTAGTTCACAGACAAAGATGTGAGAAAGTGACAGGATGGACCAACTGAGCTACTCTAGAATCTAAGTAGTTCTAAAGAGCTCTAGTGTATGGAGCTATGCTCTAACAATGTGAAGTAGTCCATCTGATGAAACTCGCATGCTGAGTAATGAGAGTCTGCACAGGGTTTGAAAATCAACTAATGAGAGTCTGTGCAATGTTTAGTCAGCAGCGGGAGCACAGGTATTTAATTTAAAATATGCAAATATATCCTAGTCTCCCATTCTGGATGACTTGGTCAAGTCTGTCCCAGATAAATCTGAAGAGGTTTAATTTGGGAATGTGAACTCAATATTTTGGATCCAACCATAGAACCCTGGCATTTAACTGAAGAAATAAAATTGTAAGTGCAAGGGTCTCTGTGCTATTAAAATGATTTTGCATCCAACTTAGAAACATTAAAAGGACAGTGCAATCAGAACTTTTGATCTTAGAGTTGTTGGTTTTATTCTTGAGGTGAGAGGTGGAGGCAGATTGTTCTTCTATTATGCAGTAAAGCAATGGGAATGTTGTCTTCTGTTTTGAAGGGGGACAATTCCTAGTTCCCTATACCTGCAGAGCCCTAGACAACATATTGACTTATTTGTCACTCTTTGTCCTGATGATGAGATTTACTTCAAGTTTGATCTAAAACCAAACAGAGATTTCCCAGTACTGTCTACTAGAGAGAAAGCAAGGGGTGGACCTGAAACATGATCTATGTTTTGTCACTTTTAATGATGTAGCCAGACTCTGCCTTTCCTACGAAAGGCTAACTTTCAGCCTTCACTGTTCTTTCTAAGACATTTAAGAAACACAGTGTTTTCTCTGTTGCTGACATTCCCGACACTAAATATTTAATCACTGATGAGGACTGCAGAAGCTGTCCTCTGAGTGAAGAATAATGAGCCCCTGTACATGTGTTATTCCCTGTTGTTGGCTGATTAGGTTGACTTTGTGTGGTTTTCAGGGAGAGGTTGAGCAAGAATGACTCTGTGATGATGGTGGAAGAGAATGTAACCCCCGGACTGTGATGAAGGTGAATGTTTTGCTGCCTATCTTGATGAGTAGTTTCAACCATAGCAGGAATAATTACGGGCCTTTCAGCATTTCTACATTGTTTACCTTCAAAGGCATCAAAATATAGTCTTAATCGCATTCTCAAGTTTACCTTCCTGTACTTCTGTGATATATTCTTTTCCTCATAGGTATAATTTTCATTTGTAGAAATAGAGAAACTAAACAATAGAGAAAATAAATGACTAATCTTTGAGTGTACATCAGTAACAGTACGGTAGTAGAATCGGCTATTCTGATTGAAGTGGCTTGTAATACTAATTGGAGATGGAATCTCAATGCTTCTCTTAAAGGAGCCATACCTCTGCTTGCTGCCAGGAAACAGAGCTCATCTAAGAAAATACTGCTACCAAGAAACTGTCTTTGATTTTGTTCCCTTTTTGACTGTAACAACAGAAAACTTAAATCCAACATATGTAACTTGTGCTTGAACCAAGGCTTCTATAAGACTTTGGGAACCAACCATGTTGTAGCTCAAGCAAGTATGCCACTCTGTACCATGACCCACTTGAGAGACACAACTAGGAAGTTCTTTTTGGCTCCATTTCTATGTTATAGAATCCTTTTCAGGCTTTGTGAGGATATCCATGTCCCAGATTGGGTGCCTTTTGTAGTTGGAGGTTTCTTTGTTCTGCCTTGCAAATACCAAAATAGCCCAATCCCAAATAAACATACAAAAACTTACATTAATTATGAGTTGTTTGGCCTACAGCTCAGGCTTATCACTTGCTAATTCCTATACTTTAGGTTAACTCATATTTCTATAAACAATGTATGAGAGTATAGTCTCACAGTAGTTAAAAAAGAATTGTTGTTTCCAGTTTATGTGTTAATCCATGTCTGAATCAAAATTAACTTCATTTTACATAGCAGCTAAATCTGAGCAATGTTTTGGAGACACATGACACACAGGGGAGTAGAAGAGAAGTCAGTTCAAGGAATGGTACTATGCATGCTGTGCTATGGCAGTTGGGACCATCAGGGAAATGGCTTAGAGCAGTGGTTCTCAAACTGTGGATCTCATGACCCCTTTGGGGGTCAAAGAAGTCTTTAACAATGGTCATGTAAGACCACTGGAAAATAGAGATATTTACAGTACAATTCATAACAGTAGCAAAATAACAATTATGATGTAATGACAAAAGTAATTTTATGGTTTGGGGTTCCCTTCACCATGAGGAACTCTATTAAAAAGTCACAGCATTAGAAAGGTTGAGAAACATCAGCTTAGAGGGTGTCTCAGGGTATTCTACATCAGAGAATAGGACTTAGAATGTCAAGACATCAGTTTCTGTGTCATTTGTCTATAGCCACTCCCTCAACTCCCATGGGAGCTCCTTAGCTCTGCCAGACTCAAGCATGGTCCTGAGATCACAAGGAATACTCTGTGACTGCAGTAGAAATAATCAATAATCATGGGTGGGCATTGTCTCAGTTTTTTTTTTTTAAATATGGATATCTTGTTAATACTTGGTTGGTCAAAGTAACACAATTTTCATTAGTGATCAAACTATGGTGTGGCTTATTAATGCAAAATGTAGCAAGTACCTACATTCTAATTAATAAAGCACAAGATGTAAGTCAAAGTGGATAGAGAGCTGTAATGAAATAAAATGTTAGTTAAGATATTACAACAATAATTTATAACATTGGCTTTGAAATCAAACTGAAATACACAACACATACATATATATACACACACACATATATATATTAGATCTGATGTTCACTAACTGGGGAAATTTCACTAACACATGCTATGAGAGTTTCCTAAAGATTAAGAATACTATTTTTTTTTTTTTTAACTAGGTAAGGTGAGGCTATGCGGACGCTTTGGTGTAATGACTTTAAACTATTGATGTACAGTATAGTAGTTCTTATTCAGGCAATAGCAGCAATATACAAAATGGGTTAGGGGCTTATCCCTGGTAAGCTTCAGTATCCATTGCATACGTGATCAGGGACCTCTCTTTCTGATATGGAGCCAGAAGAGCTTCTATCTTGTCCTTCCTGGCCAGTTGTGAATCAAGACATGTACCATTTTTCTTTCTTAAAACATGCAGTATAAAACATGGTTATTTGCTGTGTCTACTCCACAGAGTTTGCAGGTTCACCCTTGCTAATAAAACGTTTATGCTGAAAAGTGAGACATGGACATAGCATTCTGACACAGCATGCACAACAGCAGGACAACATCCTGTTTCTCTTTCATCTGTTGGGTGGACATTTAGATATAGAGTTTAAGTTTCTGTTCTGAAGCAATGTCCCCTCTTCTCTACTAGACCCTGAGAGCATCACACCCATAGTAAGTCATTGAGAGATCAGAAGAACTGTGTTAAGATGTAGGAAAAACTAGGTGTTTCCATACACCCGGTTACAGAATGTAAGAGTTCAGACACCATCCACTGCCTCTGAGATAATGTGCTTTAAAGTAGCAGTTATGTTCACACATTCATCATGTCTATTATCTTCCATCTCTGTGGAATTTTCCCTGTTCTCTCCATGCGCCAGGTGCAAGCTTGTGATGTCAGCTGAAAATTGAACTCCTTTGCAGACGCTTGACCTAATCAAGTATTTGTCATCTTGGAAACTACATGTGACATATCTTGCAGAAAAATCCCTGCTCCTGGCTACTGTTTGATCCAGGATTTTTATACAGCACCACCATTATTGAGGCAAATACTCCCTCTGACTCCTTTGCTTCTACAAAATTCATTGGCTGTCAGTTAAATCTAAGACAAAGCTTTTGGATACACATCTTTGCATTTGCTAAATACAAATATTAGGGAATGTGTGCTGTTACTGTGTGATATAAAGTGCTGAAGGAATGCCTCTTCACATTGATGCAATTCAGGGCTGGAGTGATGGCTCAGCAGTTAAGAGCACTGGCTGCTCTTTCAGAGGACCTAGGTTCAATTCCCAGCACCCACATGGCAGTTCACACAATGATGCAGTTTAATGTTCAATAGGAGTATTCTACCACTCTGTTCAATTGACTTCACACAGTCCCCCTTTACCTTCTTCTTTATTTCTGCCAATGTGTTCCAGTTATGTCTGTTGAAGTTCATGTTATATCCAAGTTATATGTCCAGTTATATCCAAGTCTCACTCTACCTGTCTGTAGCTGTTCTCACCTGATTCCTTCCTTCTCAATGTGTGTTAGACACCTTCTGCTCAGAAGGAACTTTTATAGGTCAAAATCCCACCAGGTATATGTAAGCACTCATACTGCTTAGGGCTGAGAAGTATTAGCTTCTCAGGAGTATTAACATTCAAGTTACTTTTTCATGTCTATGGTAGTCGAAGATTGCTGCTGGATGGATGGACTAGGAAAAATGGGAAGAAGTAAAAATAACCAAACAAATTTTTGTCATACTTTCCAGAGTTTATTGTTAGGGCAACATTTATTCCCCACTACTATGGGAGGAAATGGAAGTGGTAGTTGACTTATATTATCAATGACATTTAAATCACTCCATGTTGCTGTCTGGCTCTCTAGTCCTGTAGAAAGTTTTATGATGACATTCTCAGCTCATCTTATGTGGTATGTTGCTGCCACGTAGTTCACCTGAGATTTTTCTTCATTCAAAGTCTCAGAGACCTTCCTAGATATATTTTTTAAAAGTATCTTTATTCTTTATTCTTTTCCCATATATTACATCCCAACTGCAGTTTTCTCTCCCTCCATTCCTCTCAGCTTCCCATCAGCTCTTTCTGTTTCCCTTTTAAAAAAAATAAGACAAGTTTCCCAGAGATAACTACTGAATGTGGCCTAGCAAGATTGGCACAAATCTTCATATCATGGTTTGATGTGGCAACCCAGTCGGTGGAATAGACTCCTAAGCACAGGCAAACAAGTCAGAGATACCCTTATTCCCATTGTTGGGAGTCCTCTAAGAACACCAAGCTACACAACCATAGATATATGTAGAAGAAATTAGCTTAGATTCATACAGGATCAGTTTGTCCCTTCAGTCTGTGAGACCCAATGAGCCCTGCTTAGTTCTCCTTGTGTCCTAAACCTCTCTGGCTCCTCTCTCTCTTTTGCAAGGTTCCATTGGCTCTGAGGTCTTGTGTTTGGCTTTGAGTCTCAGCACCTAAATATTTTGTATATTACTGAAAATATTATAAATATAAAAATCATTTATAACAGGTATGTAGTAAAAATTACAACTCTTAAAAGTATAGTTTAATTAAATTTTGGTAACCTACACAACAGGATGAATGCCTGGGTATCATTATTTCATTTTGTATTTTTTTTTTTACTTGAGCTTACATGAACAGTTCTGACTTGACATGTCAACAATTAAAACCATTTTTGCTACTGTCATATAACTTGATAATTTAAGGATGAGTGTGCTAGCTATTTATTCTAGCCCTTACCTCTCTGTCTGTGAAGACTGTGTCTTACTATGCTTTCTCACTTTAGCATGTGAGCTTGTCCAAGTTTAGAATTTTGGTGTGGGGAATCCTGACTTCTGTTTGCTTTTTTGGGGACACAGTTGGGTTCCCAGTAGCTTAGACCACATTTTTATGTATACGTTTAGTTTAAAGATTTATGAGCTATATAGATATGTAGTGTATCTAATTCCAATATGACAAGACCTCAGTCATATATGTGGTTTGTTAGTGGTGTCTTAATCTGGTGGGCATTTTAGGCAACTCTGACTACAAGAGCCAATTTAATGCGTGGACAGTGTGATTTCCAAAGCCATGTTTTCTGTGACATGTTTATTTCTTCCTGGTTTCCAAACATCAGGATTTAGATGAGAACAGAGGTCCTATCTAGCAAAGCTGCAGCCCTGACAATCTTTCTCTATATTTGCTTTGTTTTCTCTTGTATGGATTTACTTTCCCTCATTTTCAGAGATTGTTTGTGCTTTTAAGTAATTTAAAGTAGCTTTTAAAGATATTATCCATCTGCCATAAATTCACTTAAAATGATCATTCTGGGTTTTAATACTTTGATGGAGTTGAACAACCTTCCCCACTGGAGTCTTTTCATTATCTTAAAAGAAGCTTCGTACCATTTGGCCATTACTACAATTTCCTCCTCTTCTGGGATCCCAGGCAGGAATTAATCTACTTTCGGTCCCTGCAGATTTACCTATTTTGAACATTCACATCAAGGAGATCAGGCAATGTGCAATCTTTAAAAATTCTCTTTTGATTTCACTGAGCATTTGGGGGCTCAGCTGTACACTATGCAATGCATGATAGTACATTAATTTTTTTCTTCTTGTTTCCCTAATTAATAAAAATGAACAGAAATTACAGAGAATATTATTATATTGGAGTGCATCCCCTCCCCTCCCTGGACACACAGGCTATACTATCACACCCTCACTGGAAGTCCTGAGGGTTCATTCTTGATGTTGTATGTCCTTTGAGATTTTTACAAATGTATAATAAAAAAAATACCTTTGTAGTGTTATAGGAGAAACATGGACTAAAAGACTTTGGATCCTTCCCCTCCTTACAGTGTTCTCTGTATCCACAGTAGCAAATCTTATTTTTTTCTACCACACAAACCAGCTAGGCCTCCTTTTTTTTGTTTGTTTGTTTTTTGTTTGTTTGTTTAGAGAGATGGCAAGATGGCCAGGTGGTAAAGGCCCAGTAAATCAAAACATGAGCTTGACCTTCAGAACATAAGTGGAAAGCTAGATGCAGTTGTCATGAATCTGTAATCCCATGAGTTCTTCAACATGATCATTGTGTAGATAGTATAATCCCCAAATCTTGTGTATAGGGTAGCCTGTAGCTCATAGTACTAATCAGTACCTGACTTTCAAAAGTTCTTTCTTATACTAGGGTGCAAGCATGAGACTAAATATTCATATACATACAAAAAATATAAATTAAAATATTCCATTACAAAAGTTTAAGGTACATTCATATACATAATTTGTTTAGTGCTCATGCATGAGTGTGTGTGTGTATGTGAGTGTGTGTGTGTGTGTGTGTGTGTGTGTGTGTGTGTGTATGCAGCAACATGTGTAGAGGTTAGAGGACAACCTATAATAGATGTTAGCTCTCTCTGCACCATGTGAACACAGATTCAAACTCAGTGGTCAGAACTGGCTGCAGTACTTTTACATTCTCAACCATTTTTACCGGCCCAGGAAAATTTAAAGAAAAACACACACACACACACTTCTGTGGTGATTGTTTCTGTTTCTTCATTTATCTGGTCGATATTCCCTTTTGCTCCTGTGAGTTAAAGGTCTGTGTCTTTCTGGGGACAGCTACGTAACCCTGGATTTAGATGTTCGCTGGATGATACTGATCCTCACAACACACTTCAGCAAAGTCGGGAGTGATAATTATTCCTTCCTTTATTACTTCAGCGATTATATGGTTCTTTTTTGTTTGTTTGTTTTGTTTTGTTTTGGAATGCTTTGTCCAGTTGAAAATTTCCCATTTCCCTGTTTAGAGAATGAGCTTCTGGCTTTTTGATGTCCTCTATGCGTGCTAGATGAGAGGTCTCATCTCCATGAGAGCCATGGCCTGAGAACCCATCTCTTCGAAGATTTTTAACAGGGCCTCACTAAGTAACTTGGGCTTTTCTTGACCTTCTTCTGTAGTCCAGGCAGGCTTTGCAATTGCAGTCTCCTGCATCAGCCTTCCAAGTTGCTTGGATTATAGGTCTGTGTCATCAAGCCTACCTTCAGATGTTTATTTATTTATTTATCTATTTTCTTTTGGGTTTATTTGTTTATTTGTATGTGTTTGTTTATGGGTATGTATGTGCCACAGCACATGTTTGGAGATCATAGGGACAGCCTGTTGGGCCTCTTTCACATTTCTATCATATGCATTCTGAGATTGAACCCAGATTGTTAGGCTTGGCAGCAAGTACCTTCACCCTTCAAGTCATCTTACCTGCCCATCAGTGTTCTTTAGAGGAAATAGTTTGGATGATTGAGCTGAGTTTTCTATGGACGTCTGATAGGTCTAGTTGGATGAACAGGAATGCCTAATTCTTCTAACTCTTGTTTCTTTCCTGTCATTAAGGTAAATGGCCATTCAATAACTGATATTGCTGGAATCTGTGTATTTTCTCTCATTCTGTGTCTGCTTCATTGTTCATGTTGTTTGTGCATACATATTTACAACCATTGTATAGATTTCTCATGTATTGACCCTATTCTCATCATAAATGTCCTATATTTTTAAAATTTTATTTGTAGAGCCTGTTTTCTCTATTAGCATAGTCACCCACAATTTCTTATGCTTGACACTTTCATTAGTCTTTTTTATCTTTTTTCTTTATTATCCCTCCTAGTCAGCCTTCAGCTTCCCCATTCCCCATCCCCCCATCCTTTTCCCCCAAAGGGCAAGAAGTCCCAAGTTAGTTCAGCTCAGCGTGGCACATCCATTCCAGGCAAGTCCGATTTACTCATGCCAAAATCAAGACTGGGTTAGTCATTCCTCTGCAGGGAATGGGCTCCAAGGTGCCAGCCCACACACAGGAACACAGTCTTATCCCACCCCTCAAGGCTCCAATACTGCCTATGCCAATCAACAGTTGCCTACCTTTGGAGGACCTAGCTCCTTTTCCCAATGGTTCCCCAGTGGCTGTTCTTAATTCAGTGAGCTCCCCAGAGCTCCAGCTAGCCATCCATTCTTTATTTTTAGATGACTAATATCTTAATCTAAAATACATCTCCTCACTTCTCAGAAAAAAAAATACAAATTGCCAATAATAAATACTGAAGTGTTCAGCCTCCTTAGCTGTCCATAATAATGCAAATTAAATTGCCCAGAGATTCAATCTTATCCTCATTTGGTTATTAGCAAGAATGCAAATGGCAACAGATACTGATAAGGACATGTCAAAAGAGGAAACCTTATTTTTTCCTGGTGTGAATATAACCACGACAGACTCAGTATTGGAGGTCCCTCAGAATCTAAAACTATCGTGCTATTTCTATCATGCCTGTGTTTATTCCCAAAAGAATCTAACTCAGTATAACACACCATTACATAGATACTTGCACATCAAGATCTGTTGCTACAACTACCTAGGCTTGTCAGCAGGGGAGTAGATAAGAAGGATGTGTTATATGCAATGGAGTTTTATTCAGCTATAAGGAAAAATTAAATTATATAATTTCTAGATCATGTGCAAGAATTGGGAACCATCACATTAGTAAAATAAAACACACTCAGAAAGAGAAATACTATGTGTTTCTTATAACCAGAAAGTAGGTTTGAATGTGTATGGTGTGTGTGTGTATGTGTGTGTGTGTGTGTGTGTGTGTGTGTGTGTGTGTGTGTGTGTGTATGACATGAAAATAGAATTAGGCCTATAAGGGAAGAGCAGAAGATATACAAGGAATAGAGAAGATAATATGTGGGAGAAGAAAGACAAAATATTGTACATTTTCCCTCATATACAGAATCTAGGCTTAAATATATATTATTAATACATTAATATAAAAATAAATATATTTCGTTAACATGAAAACAGAAGGGGTATTATTTGTGAGGAGGAGGAGGGTGTTCAAGAAAGAACAGGGAAGGCAGTGTCAGAAACAAATATGAACAAGGCACAAATATATATATATATATATATTTATACACACATACATATATATCTATCTATATGTATATATACAGATATATAAAAACCATTATTAAAAGTATTTTTGCAACAAAAATAAACACAACATGTCTGTTGTAGACAAGAAGATATAGCTGGGCCCAGTTTTCTATTCACAATCTAGTTTGTCAATTTCTGCTTTCGCTTATTTATCTAACCCATTCACATTTAATATATTATTCATATAGTTATTGGTGTAGATATGTGCCATTTAAAATTTTTCATTGATTATACACCTCATGAAATCTTTTTAGTTCTATCTTTATTGCTGCCTTAGTCCTTTTTTGCATCATGTAATCTGTTTCCTGGTGCTATACAAATGAGAACATCTGAGATGACTGGATATCTACTATGGAATGCTCTTTTTTGGCTCTTAGTTCTACTGGCAAGTTCAAACATGGGATTGTGGTCTTGGTCTTGCTATGGCATCACATGACAGAAGACAAAGGCAAGTCTGCCACAGAATAAATATGTTCTGCAGAGCTTTGCACCCATAGCCTCATTCTTCCAGACACTGTCACACCAGAAACTCAGTTTCTAGCACATTAATTCTCTCACACATTTAAGAGCATATCAAATATATATTATTATTTATTATTTATAAATATGTAAATACATTTTTGAGTCATTCATGGGGTTTAAAGATGCACTTTTATCAAAACCTCTCCAGATTAATGTGGACTTCATTCCAATGAGGCATAGTTTTGTTTACTTTACATTTTGTGTCTTACAGTGGCTGAGAGAAGGAAGAGTACATGTACATATTTCCTCCATCACATCCTTAGCATGTAAGTATTCTGACTTCATCCTTAAGAGACCTCTTCTTCAGTATTTCTGGCAAGCCAGGTCTTTTAGGAAAGAGCTGTAAGGAGGCAGCGATTAGTTTCTGACTCTAGTGCTTCAATTCTTCCTGTTGAGATGCTGACATCTTGGATTATTTCTTGCCACCATTTCTTGTTTAATTGCATCCATACCCAGTGTCACATTTTAGCACAAGCTGGTATGTTGACAGTCCCACACCATTGACAACTGTGTAGTGGATTTATGATGTTACATTGTAAATAATTGTCTTACCCATTGGTTTAATAAAAAGCACTGATTGGCCAAAGGCACACAGGAAGTGTGGGCAGGGCTACCAGACTTAGAAAACTCTGGGAACAGGAAGAACAGAGCAGAAATGCCACAGAATCTCCAGAGTTGCCAGACAAGCCAGAAGATGCAGAGGACAACTATACTTCTCTGAGAAATGGTACCGAGCTCCATGGCTGAACAGGATAAGAATCATGGGTTAGTTTAAGGGTAAAGAGTTAGCAAGTTATATACCTGGGCCTTAGGCTGATCATCCTAAAATTAATGTAGGCATCCGTGTGTCTCTGTGGGACTGTGGGTCTGCGGGTCTAAACCTTGAGGCTAGGCCTAAGAATCCGGGCGAGAAACCTCATACTGCACAACTACAGTCCCCTGGAGGCTCCAGAGTAAGGTTTATCTCACTCTTTCTACTTGTAAGGGTTTCCACTATCCTTCATAGTACCCAATTCTCAGTGCTCTTCTTAGTCAAGCAACCATTTCCACCTCAGTTCAAATCTCCTTCTTAAAAGCTCACTTGGTACTAAGTTTGTAACCTGTTCAAATAATTCAGGTTAATCTTTCCAATTCAGGACCTTTGAATAAATCATGTCTGCAAATACACCTTTCCCTCATAATGCAACATTTAGTTCCCAGTGATTAGGACTTGGCATCATTCTTGGCCACCATCCGGCTTACCATAAGCCACACATCACAGTTCCCAGATAAATGAAGTGTCCTTTAAAAAGTATCATACACTATCTGCATTAACACTTACTCTGGAAGAGACTAGGTCTGCAGATCTCACACTGTGTTTCGTGCCTATAAGTCTTTAGAATGCAGAATTCCACGTTGTCTGAACAGAACAATTTTTCAGTTTGTGCCCTCAGCTAAATTTAGAAAACAGGAGCTCTGTAATTTCATAAAGGCTCAGAGGCGTATAAACTCAAATTGATACAGAAGAGTTCCTGGTTAATGGCAATTAACTCCCTGTGGCTATTCATTTATTCATCCACAGATGGGTTCCTGCAATTTCTGGTTGTAAAACTGGATATTTTATCATAATGGTTCATACAAATATCTTACTGAAGAAACTTTTAAAAATGCAATGACTTGTATCTCCTTGCAGGTACCAAACTAGGCACAAATACACACTGTTAGGGAAGCTGTGATTATCAGCAACTTGAAGAGTTTGGCTTGGAACACATCTTCTCACATTTCATGTGTCTACTCTGAATTTCTTCCTGAGAATTTTCTCTTTCACATGTCAGGCAGGTGGCTCTTCTTCCTGCTTTAATGTGGATCATACATACTACAAGTCCCTGAGGACTACCTTCTAGTCTTGGACACAGTGAATGGCTGTGATTTAAATGTAGGCATTTGTCATTTCTAACAGTGATGGTAGTAGTGATGTGGAATATTCATGTATCTACCATTCAGGTTTAATTTTATGACCCTAGAAACTTCAGATATTTCCATTTAGGAAATTTGTGTGAAAAATTTAATCAAATAGAGATGATGGGCCCAAGGAACAGGTTGACTGTTATAATATCATTTGTAACTGTATAGCAATGTTTAAAAATACCAAAAGTATGAGTTTTTAATGTATAGTCATGTATGTTTCCTCTACTTCTAATCTAAACTCTCTATATCTCTTTCTAGCCACAAATTAAGCTATTTTAAATCAGATTTCTATCTATCTTTTACAATGAAAATGTTCCTGGGAAACGTGTATGTTAATGTTAGTTTTCTAAAAGTATATAAGTCCCATAACTCAAACAATGTAGGCAGTAAAATTACTACTGTTTACAAATGGACAATTTCTTTTGACTTTTTAAGATACACCAGTGACATGTCTTTATTGAAAACTTTGGAGGCCATTTATTAGGAGTCTGAGACCCGCAAAGCATAAGGGTTGCTTCACAACTGTCTAAAGACCAGTGACTTAAAAACAAAACAAACAAACAAAAACCCCACTAGGGTTGGATTTTTCCAGGCAGAACTTCTTCTGATTCATGCTCGTGTAGGAAAAGCATGCATTTCGGAAAACGAGGCACTTAGGTAGTTCCCAGGGACACCCAATTACGAAGCCCCGTCAGCAATTCAGCTGCCTCCAACAGTGAAAGCCAAGAATAACTTAAGCCTTCTCTTGAGCCTTTATTACCACCAAGAACACTAAACACACATACCTGGGGGAACAAAGAAATGACAGCCAGAGCTCCCATAGGCCCGTAAACACATTGTTGAACAAGTTCCAGAATTTTCTCCTAGAGGAATTGTTGGGAAAATGAGACATACTGCAGGCTTTGAGTCTACAGTGGGATTATTTTAAGGCATGGTGAATTAGTGCATGGCACTTCTATGCTCCTGCTGCTTTGGGAGAGTGAGGACAGAGAGTAGGCTGTAGAGATGGCCAGGGACTCACCCAGCAGCATAGCAGCATGGGTCCCTGGAAGAGGACTGTTGAAATGAGCCCTAGGAGAGTGGGGCTGTGCCCGGCTGCAGTGACTTCGGCCCTTCTCCAAGGGCAGGCTCGGGCAGCCTGAGCACTTCAATGAGCCAATTTTGGGTAACATCTTCCCTTTTCTGTGAGCAGTGGAATTTTACTAAATTAGGAAATAGAAGAAAGAAGACAAACCAATTGTTTGTAACTTTGCTCCTTTCCCCTTCAGTAAGAACGTCTATAGTTTGGCATGGGAGCTTGGATAGAGGCTCTTGTTTATTATTCTAAGATTTCTTTGGTTTTCTTTTCTATTTTTACTCTTTCTTTCTTTCTCTTCTTCCCCTTTTTAATTTCTGAGAGATCTTCTTGGAATCTAAGTTTTTATTTGTATCTGAGGAATATTTTTGTTTATAAACGCCAGGACACACGATTCCCATACAACCTCATAGCTTCAGATCCCTTCACCTCACCCCCTAAATCCTTGCTTATATCTGTCGGTTGAAATGTCCGTGCTTACCTTAACTTGAAGTGTGAACAAAAGACGAAGATGTTTAAATTGTTTAGCAAAGATTTTTATTACGCGTGATATTAGCTTTGCAGTGGTTGCTAATAGGGCCATGAGGATAAGATGTTAAGATTGAAGAGAAGCTTACATTTTAATGTAATAGTAAACTCAACTTCAATGGTGGATTTTGATGATTGGGAGAGCTCTGAGTCTGAAGGATTCTCAGGAGCCAGTCTGCAGGACTCCTTGTTGCTTGTTGCTTGAGATGAGTTGAGAAAGCAGGTGGACAGGCCAATGAATCAAAATTGGACTGAGCGGTCAGGACTCCTGAGAGTAGACTGAGTAACGAATGGTGTGGATGGGTCTGGCACATCGAGAGCCCTTGCTGTGAAATTACTGTGTTTGCTTGGGGGCAGACTAGATTCATAAATGTATGCATATATATACATATATATATATATTACTGTTCATTTTGTCTCTGTTATTAATCAGTTTAGCAAAGTGTTCTTAATTGGCTTAGGACCTCACATTCATTTATCTCTTCAAGCCTGCTTCTTATATGACAAAGGGTATTTTTTGCTTTCTTGCCCCATTCCTATTATATTATCCATTACATTTTATTTGTATCTCTCTGAAGCTGTATTGTTATATAATACTTTTAGCCTTAAAGCAAGTTGTAAAACTGAGGTAGGTAGGGGATAGGAGTTGAAGGTTAACCTTTATTGACCTGAGAATTTGAAGCCAACCTGGCTTATATGATGCCCAGGTTTAAAAAGTGGGGGTGGGCGGAAGCACACTGAGTTCCTCAGTACCTTTGCCAGTTCCCATAATGACAAAAATACTTTAACAACCACAGTATAGTCATCTTAAAATTTCATTAATATTCAGTCAATATTTTTTTAAACTATTATCCTTCAAAAAAGTCTGACTTAGGCATTGGAGACATGGCTCAGTGGCTAATAGTGTTTGGCTGCCTTTACAGATCTGAGTTCAATTCCGACCACCCACATTGGATCTTATAATCTTCTGTAATGCCCAAGCTTGGGGAATTTGATACCATTGTCCGGCTTCTGTAAGCACAAGGCATACACTAAGTGTACATACATACATAAGCAAAAACCTCACAGTTATAATAAATAAATAAATCTCAAAAAGATTTCTGAATGAGACCTTTAACTGTTTCCTACATTTCATTTTTCTTTTTATGCTAAAACCCTAGTTTTTCTCAATTTTGATCCTGTGCATCTATTTATTTATTCATTTTTTTTGGAGGGGAGCTTTGCTTTTCCTTTATCATTGTGGCCATTTTTTTTTTAAACTATCAACCATTGCTTGGGTAGACTTCATCATCTTTAATTTATTATTTTCTAAATATCAGATTGATACTATGCATTCTTTCCTTAAGAGTCTTGTGAACTTGAGGTTGTGTCCACCCCAGTGGGTTGTGTCTGGGTCATGGTATTTGGTAATGATGTTCATTTTGCTGGCTTTATTAAGATGGTTTCTGCTAAGGATTTGTAAGTTAAGTTAATGTGCTCATCTACTGATGTTGTCATAGCAAAGCTCCAGAGGCTGCATGGATTAAGGTAACAGAGCTTTGCTCTCCCATATTTCTTTACTCTGGGAGTCTAAAATCAAGCTTTTCTTGGACTTTGTTTTCGCTTCAGCTTTTGAGAGAGAGTGGTCCTTTCTTGTCCTTTTCAGACTCTGCTATCCTCAGGCATTTTCGAGGGTTCAACAGTAAAACACAAGTTTCTGTTATCTTAGACATATAGAGCTCTCTTGTGTATCTGTCCTTTTTTTTTTTTTTTTTTTTAACTTTTCATTCTGTGTAGATATCAATCCTACTGGATTAAAATCCCCCCTGGTGTGACCTCATTTTCATTTAACTAACTGCATCTGCAATGACCCTATTTTTGCATAAGCTACTTTTTTAAATTGTTACTGGAATGAACCACATGAGGCTGAGTACTGTATAAAGCAAAGATGATTATTGTATTAGGAATATAGCTCAGTTAGAGCTCTTGCTTAGCATGTAGAAGGCTCTGAGTTCTAGCACTGCTTTAGAACTAAAGAATAGGATGGCATTCATTAAGGCCACAATATTGCAGGCTCAAAGGCACAGTGCCAACATTACCTTGGCTCTGGAGAAGATCTCAAGGTGGAAAGCACCACATGAGGATGGTTTCTGAGGAGCATTGATCACATCAGGAAAAGGGAAGGGGATGTCAGAAGGGCTAGTCATATTCTGTATATAGTGGTGCTCTAGGGAGCAGGTCGGGTTTTCTGTGAACTACCTTAATTCATCCAGAGGTTTACATTCCTAAATGAATTAACAACATGTTAAACTTTCAAAACTTGAAGTTTCTGCAGAGAAAGCACATTCAGACTATGTTCTAAGTGACATTCTGTGGTTCTAAGCACTGGATCTTAGGGGAAACATCATCAAGTGTTGAGCAATATCCTTAGAGTACTGAGCATCTTTGTACCACACAGCACTCAGAATTAAGTGTTTCATTATAGTAACAGCAAAAGTGACCTTATTCATAACTAGGGTCACAGCAGATGTAATTAGTTCAGTGAAAATGAGGAACTGTCTCTTCTTTTCTAATAATTAAGAGGTTTTTATATGGTTGGTTTGAAATCATACAAATCATTTTTTTCTTCTTGGACTTCTGCTCACTGTTATATCCCAAACATGGATCCTGCCAGAATTCCTTCCTCTCCTTTTAAAAAACTTTTAATGTCAATATGAGCTCATTTCTAATTATTTCTTTTGTTATAATCTACTACTCTATTTACATTACCATTATTTGCTTTAAATTGTCCCAGATTTGGCCCATGGGAGGTTGTGTATTTACCTTTTGTCCTTATAATCCTTCCGTGTTCCAAGCAGTGACATATCTCCTGGTGACTCTGTTGAATTCCTGTCACACGTTACCTTTGAGCTTAAATAGTCTCAGTCTTTCCTTACTCTTCCTTCGGTTTGTTTGTTCGATCTTTTATATCAGTTCTAGTTTCATTTAAATTTTCTTTTTACTTTTAAGATAAAGAATCCAGTCTCAGGAGTAATTATGTAGATTACTTTAGCTTGGCAAGCCTTTGCTTTATGTATTTGCTACCTACTCAGCATCTGATATTTTATTGTGTTTTTTCTTTGAGGAGTCTGATAACTGAACATAGGATTTTCTGAGAATAAGAACACTCTATGCTCCTGGCATTGCTTTCTAAGCACCTGGGTTTCTTTGTATTAAACACTGAGTACTGACAATGTTAGCTTGGCTTTAAACTCTCTACAAACTTTAATTAAATACACCAAGCAGCTTTCCCCCACATTCCTAAAGCCTTAATTATAGGAGCACAGACACAGTGACGAGGCCCTTCCTGTGACAGGGTGGAGTAAGTACATCTGGATAAGTGTTTGCTGGAGGATTAAGTCAGAAAGAGCCAAGCCATGTCTCATTTTTTTTTTTTTTTTTGAGAAAATGCATTTGTAAACCACTTTTGCCAATTTCATTTGAGATTGAATTTGTGAACACATACACACCAGCAATAACTTGATTAAGGATAGTGGATTGTTTGCAAGCCTGTTGCATACCTGCCATGAATCTGCTTAAGAAATGAAGAGTGCGCGCCCTCTGAAAAGTTGGGCTAAATCCCAGATGAGGGTTTTATTGCATTATTAGAAGATAGAGTCTATCTAGCTAAATTGAGAATGTGTGTACTGCAAAAATGTAGAACATTTTTTTTTAAGTCTTTGCCCTCTGCTAAGAAGTAAGGGAACACAACACCAGTAGAATTAAAGTAGATTATTCTCACACATGGCCAAAGTACATACTTATGGGCGTATAGTTTCTTAAACCCTTGATTATAGCTAACCTATGGTGATTTACTAATCCAGACATCATTGTGGACAGGAGACTCTACTGAGATTTCTATAGCTACAGTTTTATTTTTCTGAATAGTTATCATAAAGTACCTGTTTAATATGAGACAAATATTATACTAAATTATCTGAAAATTCTTATAATGACAATTTTGTTTGTAGAGGAAAAAAAAATCTATTTTGGAATGGAAAAGCATGAATATGTTGTATTCTTGATAGGTCAGGCTGTGTAAATTTGGGAGACCAAGAGAGAAGAGCTAACTTATTGTGCTGAATTTTGCATCCCAAAGACAACGTAGGAGTTCATCAATGGACTGTTAGCTGCAGAATATGAGGCTGAAATCTACATGGGAAGAAGAGGGGTCAGGGGAGGTTTATTGAAGATACAAACCTAACTGCACTTAGCGAATCAAGATCTAAGAAAGGAGGAATGTCTGGAGGATACGTTCAGTCTGTTTGCTGTGGGATGAGTCCTGGTTCTCATTTGATAGCAACAGCTGCAGCAGATTCCAGCCTCCAAACAACCCGTACGGCCAGAGCTTTATTCCTTTCTGTTGTGTAACATCAACAACTCCAGCTGAGGGAGGAAGAAATTCTTTCTAGGTTTTTTTTTTTTTTCTGTCTTGAAAATATTTTGTATCTGAAGATATGAAATGAGTTATTAATGAGCTGATCTTAGTTGGCTCCTAAGGCATACAGAGTTACACACACCAACTAATACCCCATCAGTCACTAAGCATCACAGAATTAGGCATTGGTATATGTAGAACTGAAACCTGGAAATTTATAGCAACTAACTAAAGTTGAACACTAATTGTCTGATTCTTATGTTACCCTGTCGTCTTGGTATGTTATACTGTAGTAACTCATCAGTAAATAGTAATAGGATTTTGTAAGGTATGTGCTGAGAGGACCCATCTCAAACATGATCTGTTCCTGCAGACACTAAAAACAGGGTGGCTATAGGCACAAGGTCACAGTTCCGCGTCCTGTGCATACACAAAGACATTCACACTTCAGGAAAGTCCTATAAAAGAGGTGACTCAAAGCAGTAAAGAACCAAAGCTCAGGAGGTACTTCAGAAGGCAGACTGGCAAACAGAATGTTTTCTTCTGACAACCTTGTTCTTCATGGTTGTCACTGTGTCCTGTATACCTTGTCCCTCAGGCACACAATTCTATATGACTGATGAACATTTATCAATAGGTGAGGGACTGTACTTATCCCAGTATATGTCCTAATTAGTAGTCAACCAGAGCAACTCTCTGAAGCAAGTTTAAAGGCCCAAATGGAGAAGGCACAACTATAAATTCCCACAATCTCACATAGATTTAGCTTAAATATGTAATGCCATTGGATCCGGCTAGGAGAATTATTCTCCACCTAACTCAATTCCCAAAGGATGCTGTGTCAGAAGAATCAGAGAACAGCACCCATTAAAGACCAGTTTTCTGTCTGTGCTACCCTTTCCCTAAGTTTGAGAAGTGGTAGAAACCATCCTCTAATTATGTTGCCTTCTATCTGGAGATAGATTAAAACTCATCTGTTTTTTTTTTTACTTCAAATTCTAAACTTCCTATGAAGGCATAGTCCAGACAGTATTTCTTTTTCTACACAGCACCCTTTTGAAGACCATCCGCTCCCACAATGGTTTTCTTCTGGGTGCTCTGCCAAGCCCTAGAGTCCACTTATGGCTTCCTTTTCAGTGACAACTTTGTCAAAAAAAAAAAAAAAAACTGTCAAAGGGACCTTCTCCTCCTCTTCTTTTCAAGTTCCATCATGCACAATTTGTTCAAGGAATTATTTGTAGAGAACACTAGACAATCGTCTTTTTAGAAAAAGATGGGTGGCTTTTGGAAGAGTTGATTAATACCAAATGATACTTCTTAAAACAATTGTGGGAAGGGTGTTGGCAATAGTAAGACATAAGCTGCAGATGCGTGCTGTGCCTTATTTTGCTTGGCGACAATCATAAGCAATAAAACTTGTCTTTTGTGCGACTTCTTGGCATTGTCCTAGGTGAGAACTAGAAAGTTCGTGTTCCTATTCCTGCCTCTGTTCTTGATTTATCACTAAGCAAAACATTCACCCAGAATGCCTCTCTCCTTTCCATTTCCTAAGGCCACAGAAATGTTCTTACTTGGACAGTAGTGTATTTTCTAATGTGACCTTAACTGCTTTGCCTCCACAGATCTCTAAACTCTGACATCAAACTGCCCACCAGTGAGAGTGAGGCATTGATGAAGGAGGTCTCTAATACTGAGTGATTTCAGAGTCTAAGCTGGACTAATGGGAAGAACTACGGCTATTCCCAACGAATGGAAGTCTGTCTCTTTGAGAATAGGGTAAGCCTGTCATCTCCACTCAGTGCACAAATGCTATCATAAATCATTATCTGCTCCATCCGGTCAACTCTGAGGTCTAAGCATCTCTTTCTTCTGGGGGAGAGAAGGGCGAATACTAAAAGAACAAGCAGTTTGGAATTGCACACCCATTCATGTAACTTATAAATACATATGTGAAGCTGCCTACGCAGATTCTGGTTGAACGAGTGTTTGCTGTGGAATGCTGTCACTTGAGAAATGCGGCTGCATCTGCTCCTTCCCATTTTAGGATGCTGTCCTTAGAATAGTTCACCCCAACCCAGTTCTCTGCTATGTAGGGATGATTCTGAGTAAGGGTGGGAAGGGAAGTGTGAATATGGTGGTGTGTAGACAGACTATATAAACAACACCCAGAATGGGCCTTTCCTGGACCTTTCCATCTCTCTCTCTTTTTCTCCAAATGACCACCAAAAAGAAGGGCATAATATACATGTAACAGAAAGAGCTTGACCTGACTATACAAGAGTAGCACTTCAGTTAGGTAGCAAGCTTGTTCCACAAGCCTCACTCCCCATCTCATAGTAGGGCAGTGAGGTTCTTGTGAATAGTGCCACAGATTGTGATTTAGACATTGCTATTAAAAATAATGCAAAAAATACAATATAACAGAAGTTTAAGTAACACACACACACACACACACACACACACACACACACACACACACATACACTTTAAGGCAAACACATGCTCATATATCTATGTTCTTTTAACAACACTATGTAAGTGTGAATATATAATATAGCATACTGAAACAAAGTCAATTTTATAAGACATTTTATTTTATTTCAATGTAAAAACACACATTAAAAACAGAAGATAGGTTTTTAAAATGTACATAATTGTTATTAAAGGATTTTATTTCAAGGCCAATTTCTCATAGTTTGAATTTCTTGCATTATTTTTATTCTGCTTTTATTTACTGTATGTGTGGGGTGTATGCTTGTGGAAGAGCAAGGACTGTTTGCAGGGGCTGGTTCCCATTTCTAATACATGGGATCCAGGAATAGAACTCAGATCGTCATGCTTGGTGGCAAGTATCTTCTTTCACCCACAGAGCCGAAGCCCATCAAAAGGCATGTTCTGAAGAACAGTCCTTCAAGTTAGAGTGTCTATTGGCTGGAAGGGTGGACTGTTGCTAAGGCGACATCTGTGAAGGGCCATATCATTACCATGGATCATAGCTTCTGGGAACCTGGAGTGCTTGTTTAGAGTATTATCTGGATCTGATATAACATATTAAAAATACTTCAGCTAACTCCATGTGTGTTAGTAGGAATCGTTTATGAAGAAAAGGACAGCTATTATTTCTTCCCATTTGCTCCCTCTGGAATACTTGGGTGGCTTTCTGAGTTCCTGGTTGGTTTTTCATGTTTCTCCTGACCTTTTAAAGGCCTCAAGGATTCAACCCCAGGAGTTTTTACATGGTGAAATCAATAAGCATTACTAGTGAAATGAGGTGTATAGTCACTATGGTATCCATTTAAATTCCAATTAGTTACGATTTTACTCGTTAAGCATCATTAAATAAGTATTCTCTTTCCTGGGTATCTCACACCTCAAAGTCATACAAATGCTGGCTCATGAATCCTAATAAATGCCCATGAATGATTTTGAGCATATGACATCATGTTTTTCAGTCAGTATGAGAGCAAATGATTGAGGTTAGGTAGGCATGAGTTTCTACCAGCATCTGGGTGAAGAAAATGTGCCAAATGTGGTTACTGGAAAGTCCTGTTCTCAATAATAAGAACATTTCTAGATGGTGGTTAGTATGTAAAGTATTGGTAATTGTCCGTAGCTGCTTTTGCTAAAAATGGTACATATCTTGGCAAGTCGTATTCAGGGGCTATGTGCCCTGAGAGGAGTAATCCATGTGGAGGATACTAAGAGGAACAGACTGTATCTATAAACTATTCATGGTATTAATAGTTCAAGATAGAACAACAATTTTGAAATGAAAAATCCAGCAAGAGTTGAATTTAGGTATAGGGAATGAAGGAATCATAGGAGGTACTGACCCAGGCAAAGCACATTTAAGGTCTGTTGCTTGCAAGTCTATTGGCCTCAGGTCCTACAAAGAAGTCCTCTATGTGTATTCTGTATGCTGTATGTGGATCAGTTTCATTTCCAGTAAATATAAGTAGTTTATGTTTTTCATTTCGTAAGTAATCCCTTAGAAACCAATTTATTAAGCTAACTTTTTCATTTGTCAACGATTTCTAATTTTGCAATACCTTTCTTTATACATATCCCTTCCTACTATTTCTTTAGACAACTACTTTATGTCTGTTTTCGGGTCTCAAAACAGTCTTGATATATATATATTTTTAAATAATGTCCTAATTATCTCCAGCTGTCAACTTTACACAGCCTAGAGTCAACTGAGGGAGTAATTGAGAGATTTCTCTGACTTGATTGGCCTGTGCAAGTCTTTAAGAGATTGTCTTGAGTGATTGATGCAGAGGGCCTAGCCTAATTCAGGATGGTGCTATTCCTAGGCAGGAAGCTCTGGGCTGTATAAGAAAGCTAGCTGAACATGAACAATAGACAGTAGGGAAGTAACATGTGCTTAAGCTCCTGCTCTGACTTCCTTCTATGATGGCTTATGACTGATGTGGGAATGCCTTTCTGTATGCTGTGAATCTCAATCTTTAAATAAAGGAGCTGTTTGGGGCCATGACAGGCACCTTAAAAGAAGTAGGAGGAGAAATCAGAGCATAGGTAGGAGAAGCAGGGAGGAGTCAAAGGCAGATCTAGCAAGCCGCCCAAGGAGCAACATGTAAGGAGCACAGGTGATCCACGGGCCACGTGGCAGACAGATGAATAGAAATAGGTTGAGTTAAGATGTAAGAGCAAGCTAGCAATGTGCCTGAGCCATAGGCCAAACAGCATAAAGTTAATATAAGTGTCTGAGTCACTTCTAAGGGCCTGAGCAACAGCAGGGGTGGCTTACGGGTCTGGTGCACAGGTTTGTGGGTCTGGGCCTCTCACCACCCGGGACCAACAGGACCAAGAAACCACACTGCAACATATGACCTGAAAGTAAATCCATTTAAGCTTTTCTCCCTCACCACAACTTGCTTCTGGTCATGTTTTTGTCATGGCCGTAGAATGAAATTAGGGCAAGATGTGAAGCTGCAAGATAAATTCATTGTCAATGACTTGTAGGGACTATTTATACAATGTAATATAAAAACTTCTTACCATTAATAATCCGAATGTTCTAGCTAAAAGAGACAGTTTTGCTTTTATTATGCAAATCAATTTCCCTCACTCTTTTATTTTCTAATTTACTCAGAAACTCGATTACTTATTGTGTGGTCAGGTGATACACATTTAATTCTTTTAATATGATATTGTAAGTCAATAATTTCTGTCTTTTCATAACTTCTTACTTTTCCTATGGAGTAATCTTTCTGGATTATGACACATCCTAAAAATTTATTTTACTAAAAGCATAAAAGAAAAGAAATAACTGTATCTATAGTATCTATAGCAGACATCAATCTATGTAAGGCAATTAACCAAAAAATAAATATAACCAATTGTTCGGCTATCTTAGAAATCCCTCCATAAACCACAATATTGCCTCATATAAATTTAATAGAAACCAATCAATGTGCTCACATTATTATTTAATGGCCATGTAGTGTAAAAGTATATACACGACTCTATACAAAATGTAATTGTGTCTTGAAACCAATAAAATAGGGATCATTTAGCATGTAATTCCTAGGAGGCTTATTACCCATGGATATGTCCTAAGTACAGTGATCTTGTCTTGATATAAAAATACATCTATTTTAAATAGGAGTTCTTACTGACTCAGGAAACTATAGTTTTAAACTTTCAACCTATTTATAGAAATTAATGAACAGAATTTTTGTTGAAATTACATGGTCTATCATAATTCCCATTATTGGCAGATTTCAAGTTGAGTTGCTTTTATAAAATGACTTCAGTAATTCAGTTTTTCAGAAAACCCTTCCCAGTGACAATCAAATGACAAGACATTTGAATTAAATATGGCATTTAAAAGCATCTTTATAAGTTACTAAGCTTCCAGAATCACCCCCCCCATAGCACCCTTGTTTTCAAGACCGTGCTGAATGTGGAAGAGAAAATATCAGCCATTCAAAAGGACAGAACTGCTTCTGTTGCCTTCACTTGGAGAATTAGTGAAAATATTGTAGATAGGTACTTTGTGATATCAACTCAGGCAGCAGAGGTAGGGGACTCGCTGGAAACTTATTAAAAATGCTGAAGACAAACCCTTCAACGTAAGTAGCTCCTTACATTTCTGAGAATCAAGAGGTCCTGAGAGCTGTTTTTATGTCTTACATTTTCTCATCAGAGATTCACGTGTAAGTAAGAAAAATTTTTATTCTTTCCAATTAAAGCAGAGAAAGACATGTCACTGAGTCCTTCCGAACAATCAGAAGCCACTAACTCCATGTACTGTTGAAGATACAAACCTCTCCTTACCCTGGCTGAGAGGCCTCTTACCAGCGTCAGGTTAAACCACTTAATGGAGGGGAAAGAAAACATGTCAGCCAATCAGTGAATGAAAAGACAGAGAGAAACATGAATCCATAAGGACTATTCTGTTGAAATCCTGGTCCTAAGGCTAGAGACAGCAAGGTCTCCTGGTTGCCCTGGTTTTCCTTTTCATTGTCACTTCTCAGCATAGTGGTGCTGGAGGATGCATTTTTAATACCATAGCATCCTCATCACCAATTCCAGATGGCATTCAGGGTTCTCAGCCTGTATTTTCTAACATACTTGGAGTGTGTGTGTGTGTGTGTGTATGTGTGTGTGTGTGTGTGTGTGTGTGTGTGTGTGTGTGTGTGTGTGTGAAGAGAGCTTGTATGTGAAGTTTGAAGTTCCTGTTCTCATGAGAATAAAATGTAATCTCAAAATGCAAGCTGATCAACCAGTTAGTTGATCAGACATAGAAGGGAAGCAGCATATACTGTACTGATTTAAGGGGAAGCCATGATGAAGCCAACTCTGCACTTTCCTGGTTGAGTGTTAAGGCATCTCCAACAGCCTACAAGGTCCATCTTCTACTTCTGATGAGTTCTTTAATCATCTGTGTGCAATGTTACTGGTATTTCTCTTTTTTGAAATGCAATTTTATTGTATAAAAAACCTATTTCTGAAGAAGACAATAGTATTTTATCTTCATGCTGTGTCTTAGTCTATGGCTTGGCTCCCTTATTTCTACTTAATCAGCACAATTTGGCTTTGTTGTTTTACCCGCTCATGGTAAAACTGGAGAACAGTAAAATAAAGGTTTGTAGCTTTGATTCTCTTGAAGGGCTGTAGCAATACATGCAAACTCCACTCCAACAGGACAGCATCCACTGAAGTCCACATCAGCTCCTTTCACCCTGCAGTTCTCTCCTGGAGAAGGCACCTTTCTCTACATTTGCTCTTGAGTTGACCTCATCTTCTCACTGGCTCTTAATTATTGCCTGGTTCTTCTCTTCAGTCAGTGTTTTCCCCTTTAGGCCTGTTTCTTTCATCCAGTGAACTTGTTGTACATTTCCCATTCCAAAGCGAAGACTGGTGTGCGGGCTCCTCAAGAGGAAGGTGGCATGTGGAGAAGAATTCCTTAATTATATGTTGGTTAGCTGGAGAATATATATCTTAATTACCATATACCTTTTAGCTTAATCATGAAACTGACACTTGGCAGAAAGAAGACGAGGAAGCTTCTGCAGTGGTTTTCCCTCACTGCTGCCAAAACTTCAGCTTTCCATTGTTTTCTGATCTCACCCTGCTTCGTTGGACCTTTCATTTAAAATATATCCCTCCCCGTGCTGATGTCCCTACTTGCATCCATTTCTAGTTTCAATTCTCCACCTCTCCGACCTATGACCTCAGTGCAGTCACCAATTTAATTACCTTGCATGACTGAACCATCACACATGACTTCTTCCCCAGGATATATATTAAGAAAGCCAGCATCCTTCTGGGCTTCTCTAGCTTTAATAAAGCCGCAGTATTCAAGAGGCTTCGTTGTCATAACATTTTTCTTAACCCGAGAGCGATGCTGGCATCCACTCAGGAACACCACGCACTTTGCTGTAAGATGATGTAGTGGAATTTAGGTGTTTACTGACAGGGCTTGGAGGCATGTTTCTGGATTTTTGAGAGTCTAAATGGGGTGTGGCCAGACCCCACTAAAAAGCCGCTGAGACACTGAGCTGACCCTTGTTTTGTTTTCGTGTTTTTGGAGAATGGATTTTCTGTCATGAGACAGTTTTTATCTTTAAAAATTATCTTAAAACTTAATTTATATCATACATGTTTATATATCTCTTAATAAATATTAACCTTTTATATAATATATTGTCAATAAATATTTCTGCAAAAACTGGCATCCAAAACATTTCTGCGATAGGATGAATCGGTACAGTTGGCTTCGTTCCCTTGCCAGGTATGTCCCCTTCCCATTTATCCATCCCTACCTACCCTGCTTTACTTAGTTCTTTGTAGCGCCTTGCCACCTAGTCTCTGTCTTCAATATCACTCATCTAGGTCTTGCTTTTTAGCACTTTGATCCCTGAAATGCCTGCTTACCCATAGATCTCCATCTGTGCCTATACACACACTGATTTCCATTAACGTGCCACATAAAGCCCCGCTTTCCTAGTCTAATTTTCTTAGTCCTAAGCTCAGGGCACTTTTCACCTGTCGGAAGTTCTAGAACATCTGTCACATTTATAGTTCCCTGTAAATCAAATACTGCTTGATTCTGCCTTCCCCTGTAAAACAAATTCTGTTGGTGGTGCCCAGTCTTTTATCTTTGGGTAATGCTTCTTTTTTTCACTGTCTTTACCTCAGGGTAAGGGACTGGCCCTCGAGTGCTCTTTTTAAAAAGCATTTTCAGAGATGACTCCCCTTACTCCATAAATGCCAACTTGGACTCACTCCATCTTTGTACTTCTGCAGCACTCAGCAGAAGCTACAGTGGAAATCACTGCATTATCAATGTAAAAATCTACTGATTTTTCCTAATGATATTTAGAATGGGGTCAATTATCTTCTATTGTATTTTCCCATTTTTCTTTGTATAGACTCTAACATAATTCATTGTTAAAGCTATGTGCATTATAGCTGGAAAAAGGCATATTTGACTTTTCCAAGGGTGGTGATTCCCAAGTGTAAGTTGAGAGTCTCCAGGAAAATAAGCCATACATAAATCACTGTGGATATTCTTTGCCAAGTATTGTGTGTGTGAGTGTATGTGTTATTCTTTAATAGTGGCATATTTCCCCTCCTTGGTAAGAAGAATACTACTGGTTGGATAATTGTTAGCTTACGTATGGCATTGTAAAAATATATGGGATAAATTAGCCTGTTTTTAAAGACTGCAGATCTTTCTAGAGGAAAAAAGCCTACTCAATGACTGAGAAATTCTACTCCTCCAGCTGTTTTAGTCTGGCCAGAATGAACTGTCAGTGACTGAATGAAGTGTCTGTCCAACTGGCCGCAGTCTGAAATGCCAGCATGGACTTAGAAGAATGGGTTTGTTATATAGGACACATTTCTGGTCTATAAATGCAAGAGGGTACAAGTGCAGGGGTTAAAAATAAACCTTCCGAAGTTCATAGCTAACAGAGACACTCTGGTGAAAAGTGCTTTGGGAGACAACTTGAGAGGCAGAATAAAATACAAAGAGAAATCATAATTTTATGATGGGTTAGTAATGAAGAGTTCCAAACACAGAAATGCCTTAGGGATTCTCTGGAGCATATTAAGTTTGTTTAAATATACAGCAAGCCTGTATGTTCTTAAAAGTTTGGGGGTTGTCGTTAGCAACACTGCAAATGGATGCCATTAGAAGTTTGTTTCCCCATTTGAATTGACTAAGTGGAATGTTATTTATAAGTCAGAGAAAGGAGATATCATGATTTATTTTTTTAAATGCATTTGTTCCAGTGGGCTGGGAAATGAGTCTCAGAACACCAAATGTCAAGCTTAAGATGTGTAAAGTAATAGTCAAACCATTAGTTCAGACTTCCTCCTTTTTTTAAAAAACATACAGCCTTGTTATGAGAATTATATAAAAGTTTTTCTTCACTTTATTTTCCCAAAGCTGTAATATCTGAGAACGAGCAGGTACTTTCATACACATGTTTTTTCTAAGATAGTCAGAAAATGAATTTGCATATAGAAATGGTGAATGAGGTTATTAGTTTTAAGAAATTAGTCTGAGAAAGCTGGAAAATTGCTTAAAAACATGCTTTTCAAATTCTTCATAGAATTGTCAAGTTGGCAACTCAGTTTTCCCACTAATGTCTGTCTTTCCTTTTGCAAGCATAGTACACTTATAGTTTTCCTATTTAATGCATGCCAGCAGGCTTTCTGGGGACCCCAAGCTGCACCCCAAGCCTCTCCTCACTCCAAAACACAGTCTATGGTGATCCTTGCTTATTCCTTCACCATTGACAAGGGTTCTTCCTTACGTGGAAGAAAAGCATGGAAACTAGGAGAGAAAAGAGGGCATGCGGGAAAAGTGTAGTCGTGAGGAGACTTTCTGTGGTGGAAGTTTCCAGAATCATTAGGCCACCCTTGGCTATTACCTGTAACCAGCATGTTAAGTCATCCTCTGGTCTGGTTTCTGAGCACATCCCCCTCACTTGCTCTGCGCTTTCTAACTTCAACTGGTTCTGTTTTTTTCCGTTCTCTCTCTGCTCACCCCCCCCTTTTTTCTCTTACACAAGGTAATAATTTTTGATAATGGGCTCAAGACTGAGGGAAAATGTTAACTTCTCTGATTCTGTCTCCTCTGGGCCCCACGTCCTGCGTTAGAAATGAATACATTAGCGAATATCGCCATTTAATCTTATTTTATTTTTTTATGGTTAGAAGCAGATGATTTGCCACACGTGTTTTCCTTAATTCTGACTGTCTGTTCACGGCCAAGTATCTTCCATCTGTTAACCCTGAGTGGTGAGAACTGCATACCGTTTGTATCATTTTTTCATTCCCCTGTGATGTGAGGCCACTGTGACCTTGCCTGCAGAGTAATGATGACCTCCAGGAAGTTAGGTTTTGATATATACACTTTCACCTTATTTCAGAATCCTCTTGTTTTGTAGACTCATTTTCATACCTAAAATTCCTTATATAACTGGGGATGAAAAATCACAATCCTCTCCTCAAAGGGCATAAGAAAGAGTTTATTTTGGAGTCACTTAAGAGTTACCCCAAATTTCATATTCTGCCCTGGAAGCAGTTTCATAATGTTTTTACAGTAACATGACAAAAAACCCTAAATCAAGACACATTTTAAACACATTATAATAGAAATATCAAAGAGGTGAATTACAGGAAAGCAGAGAAATATCAGTAATAGGCCTCAGATGGCACCTTTTGACATTTTTAGATTTTTGGGAAGCTAGTTGCTACTAAGTTCATATACTCCCAGAGTGTTATTTTTAATTATTAAAATTTACTTATTCATTGTATTTGTGTGTGTGTGTGTGTGTGTGTGTGTGTGTGTGTGTGTGTGTGTGTGTGTATTCTTGCCATGCATACCTGTGCCACAGAGACCAGAAGAGAGTGTTAGATTCCCTGCAACTAGAGGTACAGATGGCTGTAAGCTGTGGTGTGGATGCAGGGAACTGAACCTGGATCCTTTGCAAGAACAGCAAGTACTTTTGACCACTTAACCACCTCTCCATCCTTTCCAAAAGGTTTGTATCTGTTAGTTCAGTGGTCCTCAACCTTCTTAATGCTACAACCCTTTAATACAGTTTCTCATGTTATGGTGACCCCAACCACACAATTTTTTATTGCTACTTCATAACTGTAATTTTGCATTGTATGAGTTGTAATGTAAATTTACCATGCACAGGATATTAATAACTGTCTTCTGTGGTGTACAGGTTAAGAAGCGCTATGTTGGCTGAGGATGTTAGGTCTGACCCACATGCAGAGAAGGGATGGCTATTTATAGAGCTAAAGATGACCCAGGATCAAATGTGTTAGACTCTCAGCCTGCAACTTTCTAACTCTCTGGTCTGTAGCAGTCTATTTCATCAATTAGCCTTGTCCACAGCTTCTTTGCAGAAATGCTCATTCACAGAACCCACAAAAGTTCACAATGCTTTCCTCAAAAACACTATTTGAGCATCCTTTGTCTGGTTGCCTGAATTCCAAACTCCCATGAATCCCTGCAGCTTCCTTCAAACCATCTCCTACAGTGGTGTCCCACATTTTGTTGTTGGAATGGTGCTAGTTAGACTTTCTAGAATAAGCTTAATCCTTATCTGTGTATTCTACAAAGCAATGAGCTTTGAGCCAAAGACACTGAAATGATAGCATTTCAGGCAACTTTTTATGATGAAGGAAGTAACAAAGAGCAAGGGATGGAGATCGGCATACACAAGTCCTTTCTCTTTCCTTTGTCCCTAAGGCTGTGGGTTTCATGTTCAGGTAGTGTCACAATATGAAGTCTTTAAAACCACATTAATCCACTGTAGCTGTAGGCTGGCTGTCTTCAATGCAGCCTTTGGCAACTTGTTGCATTTCAAAGTTATGTGTGCCTCAAGCCTTCTTATGCTTCTACTGCCTTCTGAAATATTAATCATGCACTGGTTTTTGCATTTGTCTGTCTAATACTCTTCAACTTATCATTTTCATTTTTCCATACACCAGTGCTTGGGAATATCTTTATAAGCTGCATAGCTACCTGTTTTTCTATAAATAAAACTACTTATTTTAGTCAAGCACCAATGCTCCAGGCTTATCCTTGCAATATTATAGTTCTTAATATTTTTTTGTGGGAAAAGAAGATTAATAGTAGTATTAAGAATGGATAAGCAATGGATAGGGGGACCTATGTAAAATCATAAAATCCTGTCTCTAGGTACAAAGGAAATTATGGTAGAGCTGAGACTGATGTGCATGTGTGTGAAAAGGCATTGAGACATCTATGGTGGTACATCCCTTGTCATGCTTTAGCTGGTTTTATCTGAGCTTCCTTTCTAGTTTTGCAAAGACCTCAATTCCAACCTCTGCCTCTAGAAGCAATGTCTCCAAGTTCCACATCTCTCTCCTCCTCCTCTGGGTGACGATGACTACTTCCTTTCCTTTCAGTCCTTCCCTAATCCATATTTAGTTTCTATTTCCTCAAAGAATAATTGTGGTTTCAGATCTACAAATTGAAGATATACAAATTGAAGAACATTAAACAGAGATTTCTTTTTCCTCTTCCAGAAAAACATAATGCTAACATTTATAGGAAAGTTGGTCTTGTTGACTGATTTAAAATTTGAAGCAAAGGATAATCTTTTGTGATTCTTTAAATTATGTTTTCTGCTTGGTTGAGTTTATCTGGTAGACATCATAGACTTATTTCTTTGCACATGAAGAAATTTGGGTTTCCAACACATTTTCTCCTGCTTCTCATTGCACAGCTGGTTATTGGCAGTAGTAGGCCAGGAATAAGTAGTTTCCTTTTACCTACAGTGTGCACTTCCTATGAGCCTTGGCTGGATGCAGCAACAGGAGTCTTCTGTTATCTCAACAAACCTTTTGGATAAAATGTTTATTGTCATTTTAAGAAATGCATGTTTGAAGTAATAAAGTACAAGGTTAATAGCCTCTGTGGGCCTATAAGTGGAACAATGTCTCTTGGGAGAACAGAAAACCTTACCCTGCACAAGTAGACAGATGATCTTACTTATATGTGGAGTCTAGAAAGATGGAGCTCACAGGAACAGAGGTGAGAGTGTCACCAACAAAGATCTAAGGTAGTAGGGGAGATGGTGATCAAAGAACTGAAAAATTCAACTAGGTTCAGTGAATGGCTCAGAATCTTAAACAATGCAGTAAAGGTATGTTTTGCAAACATAACTGTCTGAGTTTGATTCCCAGACCCAGGTAAAGGAGGAGTTGTCCTTAGACCTTCACACATCATGGCAGATGTTTTTGAAAGATTATCATAGAAGGAATAGGTAAGAAATATAAAACAAATAGTTAATAGCAACATATTATATACCTGAAAGTGATTGAGAAATTTAAAATATTGCCATCATGAAAATAAGTATGTTAATATAGATAATGTTAATTAATATTACTTAGCCATTGACAATGAATACATATTTCATAATATCATGTCTGTATGCCAGGTTAAGTCAGTTTGTAGCTACACAGTTGATATCTCATATTCAGCCAACCAGATTTTTAAACACAGACACACACAGACACACACAGACACATACACACACACACACACACACACACACACACACACACATACACACTCTTCTTGTGCATCCATCTTTTCTTGTTCCCTAAACAATGCACTATAACAATTACTTACATAGTATTTGCAATCTTTTAGGTGTTATACGCAATCATCAGGTGATTAAAATATATTAAAGGATGTTTGTATCTGTGTAGGTTCTTTGCAAATGCTTTGCTCTTTTGTGTAAAAGATTTGAGTATTTGTGGTTTGTGCTATCCTTGTAGGTCCCAGATCTACTTCCCAGTGAATGCCAAGAGATGACTATGCAGTTTCTATTTCCAGGTTTAAAATTTTTAATAAACTTGACATCAGTGAATTAGTCTCCCATCATCAGCTGATATCAATGGCCTTCACATCTCTATCATTAAATTTTTGCTGCTTCAATTGTTTAAATTTTAAACTAGAAAATGACATAATTTTTGATCTGCAATATTAGAGGAAGGCATGATCCTTTTACTCAGAGGTGTACAACTCTTGGTTTTCCATTCAGTGTGAAACTCCTTTACATTATTATCTCACTTAAGCCTAAGGGTTGTTTAATGATTACAATAGTAACCATGAAAGCTAATTGTAATTCTATCTACCCCTGGATGGCATGTCTCTGTTTTTGTTATTAAATAGTCACCGTAGGTGAATGTAAACTCCCAGTCAATCTTTCCTGGAATGATGACCTACAGTACAGTTCTTTTCACTGGTAGCTACATTCTATGACATCATGATTCTTTTTCACAACATTGGCCATTACAGCGTTTAGTTATTATTTGCTTTCTTGTTCTTCTCACAGTGGAAACTTTAAGATGAAAGAGACCTATCTTTTAATTTAACAGTGCATTGAAATCATTTCTTATACCTGGATGATGACTGTAATTTGTTCCTATTTTTTATGAGCATGCTACATCTCCTGGTTAACCTGTCTCAGTACTTAGACGAGGAACAGGCTAATAATGGCAGATGCTCTTTTATCTGACAGATAAACTAGGTCAAGGCAGACATTTCTAACTCAGATTCCCCAAAGACAAGCTTCCAGGTACTCTGAGATGGGATTTCAAAAGACAACTTTACTGTCCCAGTTTCTGACTCATTGGAACAGTTGATACCTGTGTGAACGGAGGTAAACATAGCAGGGAAAGCTGAATGGGAAAGAATTGGCTTCGTAGTGTTTTTTACTTGTTTTTGTCAGCAAATTCCCCTGGTTCCTTTGAAAACCAGCTACTCTCAAACCAATTTCCTGATTTTTCTTTCTTCTATTAATTATGTAAATAATTTTAGAAATTTGAATTATATATACAAATAATTTGTATTATTTAGACTATATAAATATTTAAAATTTTAATACCCACCCCCCCCACACACATGCACTATCCCATGTAGAGGAAAGCGATTTCATAATTAAAAGCTGACTAGCATGTGAGAGGCCCTTAGCGTAACCCCTCACACAAAAGCAAACAGTAAAACAAGCCAAATCCACCAAAATATTATTATTTCAATATTCTGAGCTTTGAAATTTATCCCTACTTATGTAACCAGGTATGAATCCCACCAAAACTTTTGTCATCTCTAAATCTGAATCACTGATGCACTTGTTCTTCAATATCCTTTATATTTAACTTACTATTACTTGATTGAGTCAGGACCGATAGTACAACCATGTGACATATCAACAGAGCTTTTGCTTTCATTGACTCCTTGACCAGAATGGAAGTTGTGAGGCCTCCACCTCTATCTCAGCTATGTCATGTCATCTTGTGAACAAGGACAATTATTGAAGATATTGAATATACCTGCTTTGAAATGTATTAGTGTATGGGCAGCAATGCCCTGATATGTCTGTGTAAGGTGTCTCCTGAAACAATCCCGTTTCATACTCTTAGTACATGTGTGCATTTTCCTAATGCCTACCATATTCTTTTCTAAATATTCCAGAAGAGTTCTGAATTTTTTTATTAAACTAATCTACAGTCATGATGTCTTTCATTTATGCTATAGAAAATATTAATAAAAATGAATTTTATTTCTCAACGATAGCCAGTTTTTCAAGTCTGGCCTCTGTCCTAAGAATAGTTTTTAAGAAGGGTCTAGCCACAGTCTTATTCAAAATCAGAGTGTTTACCTGCTATCACTTTGCTGATCTTGAGATCCAATTTCCTTTTAACCATGTCTGTTCTCTACTTTCCAGGGCAATGCTTATTGCCTCTGATAGCCTGTCTGAGCAAAAGTAATTTGATTTTGTGTTAGCATTTAATCATCTGCCCGAGCAAAGGGTCAAACCTCTCTTTTCTTTTTCTGTGAGAAACCTGCTAGTTACCCCTAACTCTAGGTCTGTGCATTTCTTTGATTTGCCTTCACATGCTCACCATAGTCTTCAGACCCCTCTTACTCTTGTATACAAACATTGCAGTCTACCACACTGAATGAAACCCAGAAAAACACACAAAACATAGGGTGCCTTCATTTACCAATCTCCTCTTCTGCTAAATTGTGATTATGTAAACATATTTTAGCCTCTTTATCCTTTATCTTTGCTTAGTTCTAATGCCTTTCAGGGTCTCTAGCAATAAGCTTAAATTATTTTATTTAGAGTTTTAATTCTGTTTATAACATCTCCACACACATCACATTTGGCCCAGTCCTGCTCCTCCACTGCTTTCAATCCTAAGATAACATGGATGACTTCCATTGTTCTAAGATTTCAAATTTACCTAGAATAGTTTTAAGTCCACAGTGCAAGTGACTCTGATTATTTCTTAAGCTTATGGGAGTGGAATTGTTAAAAAGGAAATTTAATAATATAAAATTGTCTGTGTTTTATTTAATATAATGTTATGCTTGCATAAGAAGATTTCTGACAATGTTTAAATGGTGGGATAAGGGCTAACGAATGAAGACTACGTTAAATGCTGTAAGTGAAGGAGGAGAAAGCCTACTATGTGTGAAGCACATTTATATCCAAATCATATGGAAGAAGCTAGTGTTACATGATGATTTTTATCACTACAAAGGCAATGAAGTAAATATATTTTTATTGAAAATGATGAAATTAAAGTCATACATATTAAAGCACGAAGCTCTCTTTATCACAATTGCCCTCTTTCTGTAGACTGATTAATGACAACATAGGTATTATGGATGAGTGTTCAAGAAAGGAAATTTTAAGGATTAAGTGAAAGTTTAACTTTTGACAATACTTATTTTATTCAAGTTTCCATCCATCTCTTTAGTAAAAAAAAAAAAACAAAAACAAAAAAAAAACCAAAAACCAAAAAACAAAAAACAAAACAAAAAAACCCCCCCAAAACCAAAAAAACCCCACATATTTTCAAAACCCATTGTCATTGGTGGTTTCCTTTGTACCCAGGAATTTCCTCTTTATTTTTCCTCTGTTCTTTCTCCCCCAACCCTTCCTGACCATGTGTGTTTCTATCTTTTCTCTTGGAGATCGGCATACAAAAACGTTCTGCTTATTCTATAAGGTAGTGATTCTCTTTATAAAATGACATTCTGAAGGCATGGAATAATTCTTATCCTCAAGCCACTCAACATGTACTCAGGGAATGTGGGTGGGATGCTGCTGTGTGCTTGTTAAATTCCCTGAGGTTATTGTCTATGTGAGAATCTGTGTGTGACTCTGCACCTTGGTTACTATGGGGATCTTCCGACCTGTCCACATCTCTGTGACCTCCTTTCTTTCATTACCTCTTTTTTCATCCTGTGCTGGCTCATATTTTCATTACACATGCTACCCTGGCTTATAATTCAGTTTAAGTAGATACATTCTTCCTGATTCTCAATGCAAATGTGATCAGGCTGGCCAGACCCCTCTGAGACAAGCTTCATGTTACAGAAGATGTATTTTGTTTGGCAGGAAATTATTCTGCTATTAAGTGAGTGGTTTTTCAAAACTGTCCTCATATTTACTGCCTTGTATATAAATTTACATGCTTTCAATAAAATGAGAGTTAAATATAGACCAGAACAACTGGTCATTAATTGTTGGGTCTAGAAATTTGCATCTGACAAATTTTCCATGTGATTTCTATTCTCATGGAATTTCAGATCCGCTCACTAAGATTTGGAACAGAAAGTGAAACACTCCTTAAGCCCACTTCCTTTCCCTTTCTTTGAAGCCCTCTGACTTTTTAACTTATTAACTTCCTAGAACTTCCGATGGACTTTTTAGAAAATTGTGAGAACCAAAAAAGTCCATTTCGTCTAATCCATAACGATGAGTGCTGACATATACTTTCAAGATTTTATGCATAAATTCTCTATATTTGAGTTAATTTCTTGTTTAAAAATCTTATCATCATAGATGGCTTCTCTTCATATTATAATAAACCCTTTATAAAAGATTTTTACATAGCAGGTGATGATGGCACACCTTTAATCCCAACACTCGGAGGCAGAGTGTAGTAGGAGGTTTCTGACCCTGACTTTCAGGCCTAGCCTCAAGGTTTAGACCTGCAGACCCACAGACCTACAGAGACACGCAGAGGCTTACTATAGTTTTAGGCTGTTTGGCCTAAGGCTCAGGCATATAACTTGCTAAATCTTTACCCTTAATCTAACCCATGACTCTTATCCTGTTCAGCCAAGTGGCAAAGTACCTTTTCTTAGAGTAGCATAGTTGTCCTCTGCTTCTTCTGGCTTCTCTCTGGCATTCTGCCCTGTTCTTCCAGTTCCCAGAGTTCTCTTAGTCTGGTAGCCCCGCCTACACTTCCTGTCTGCCTTTGGCCAATCAGCGCTTTTTAATTAAGCAGTGGGTGAGACAATTATTTACAATGGAGCAACATAATCTCCCACAGCAGAGGCAGGTGGATCTCTGGGAGTTTGAGGCCAGCCTGGTCAACAGGATAGCTGAGGCTACACAGAGAAACCCTGTCTCACACTTTTATAGTGAGTGTTTTGAGTACCTCTGCTATAGACTGGAGAGTCATGGACAGACTACCTGCTACTAGGTAGGATGGGTCTTTTTTGTTTTGTTTTGTTTTTTAATTCTTGCTATTTCTACAACAATAACAATAGGAGCAGGCAAAACCAAAATTCTTCTGTGTATAAAACTGATTTTCTTTGCTCCCTCTCTCCTACATTCCCTTGCCTTCTTTTGTCTGTTTCTTTCCTTGAAGATTATTTTCATGGGTTGTATCTTGTCATTACTGGTTGAAATGGAGGCAACACCTTTTAAAGGCTCTCACATACACTGCCAAATGATTTTCAAAGGTAAGGTAAAGTATTGTAATTTTTGTATTAGCATATCTGAATGGTCTGGGAAAGTAAGAGTAAAGCTGTGGGATTTTCTTTTCTTGTCTTCTTATTTTTTTCTTTTTGGTCATGTTCTTTTTGAGTATGTAACTGCATCACCTGGTATCTTGTTACAAACGAGCCAAAGTAGGCATTTTCATTTCTATACAATTTGAAACATTGGTCTTTGGGGGTCATTTACTGGTAGCTGGCTTAATTTAACAGTTCTGAGAAAAACTGGCAGTCTCTCTCTTTAGAGACATTTTTTTTTAAATGACAAATCCTTCCAGATAGCTTGTGGGACTTCGTTTATATTAAATGAAGGTGTGAAAATTGTGTTTGTGTATATGTATGCGTGTGCGTGTAGACACATGCACATGCTACATATCTGAAGGCATGCTTTATGGTTAAAATAGTGTCTGTCTGTGCAAATTTTGTGTGACTGTGTAATCATCACAGGTTAGTTATAAAATAGGCCCAAAGTACCTCAGTTACCTGATAGCCAGAGGTGGGGGAAGGATGGAGAAAATTAAGTTTTAAATTTTGCCTTTTAAGACTAACATTTCTAAATTTTCTGATGTCTTAGAAATGTTTGGTTCATTTCTTTTCTCTCGTTTTAATTAGATACCATTTTAGGCCCCTCAATGCTCTTTCTGGGGTCTCCCATCTGCCTTTTCCTATAAAGTATGCAGTCAGCAGCATGCCTACCCTCCTGTACATCGTATGTAGGACAGCAGTGCTGCTTATGGCAAATTAGTTCCCATGGTTCCTTTAGCTAGGTGTGTCTCCAGATGGACAGTTTTGGGAACCTTCCCGGTGAGAGCACAGAATAAGCAGGTGGGGCCAGATAATATCATGCCTACCCATCTTTATCATCCTGTAAATGGCAACTGAGGCTGGGAGGCCTCAGAGACTTTCAGGTCATCAAGGAAACTAGCAGTGTACAGGCAAGGTTGGCCTTGCTGACTACAGGTGAAAGCAAATTGTTTCTCTCTGCTTGTCAATCCTTGGGAAGAACTGGGAAGCAGCAGTACAGGTATGTAAGCATTCAGTATTAGCAATCATGTTAAGAATCATGCAAAGCTTAAGTCGATAAGCTTGGTTGTGAAACATATATAAATATGAAATTTACTACCAAGTATTATAACCTTGGACAAATTACTTAACCTCTTTAATCAAGCAAGCTATCTATAAAATAAGAATATAATGAGTTTATGTATATGTTATAAATCTTCAGTACATATCACATACACAATAAATGTCATCTTTTCTTATTATATCATTTCAGTCTAATATTTATTAAAATGATAATTTGAGATTTATTTACAGCTAAGTAGATATTAACATGTATTTTACATAATATCTATGTGTAATCACCTTAGTAATTCTGACTTTATACTTAGTCTCAGATTTTATTTTCTACTAAAATTTCAGGGACTTAAGATTTCTTTTATAAACACAAATCTTTGTTCTTAAAATTATCTTTCAGACTCTAATATATGTCATGTCAGATGTAGTAAATAAAGTTTTATTAGGCCAATAACCTGGAGGAACTTGTCAATCTCTGTTGTCCCAGAGCACCATAAGAAGACAAAGACAAGATTTTATATTTTTTGAGAGTCAGGCTAGTATTCTATAGAATAAAAAAAACAGAATTCAGGACAAGATTCAACATATTTAAGAATTTCATACTTCACATTTCCTGGGACTTAGAGCTAGTGCAGAAATGACGGCAAATGACACTCCATTTCTATACAAATGTGACGTTTATAGGGTACAAACTAGGATGGAGGTCATGTGCATTTAAAATCTCGGGGCTTATAAACTTGAGATGTGAAAATTTCTCCTGTCTTTTAGCATATTAATTATAGGTGATGAATTTTGAACAGAATCAAGTCAATTAGGTCCCATGGTGACTCTCTAAGAGGCTTTAGAGAGTAGCTGTTTGCTCATGAAGAACTTAGGGAACAGTTTAATTAATACTTAGAGTAGCTAAGATTTTATATATCTGTTATAAATAAATATTATATATTTATTTCCTTACATGGCATGAGACACTACATGAAAAGCACTTTTTATTTCTCAGGCCCTTCGTCTTTTATGGCAACATGTTATATGACTATAGAAATTTTTTTAATAGAGAGCATTCAACTGATTTCTGTGGCAAAGGTCATACAGTAATAAACTGAAAATTTGGCTTCCATTGAACTAAAAGCTGAGGAAATGAATTGCTATCTGCATTCCCATAAATATACAGAGGTACTGGCCATAGAATCTAAAACAAATGACCACTTTCTATGTCCTGTGTCAAGCATAGATTGTTCACAGGTAGCACCAGCAGACATTTGGTTCTCTATTCTATTAATATGCCAAGAAGTGCCCCAGTTTTTTCCTGTCTTCTTCCCCATGGGTTTACTGTTTGACTCTTTTATAGATTTCTTGAATGTGATCAAATGACAGTTTGATGAATAACTTAAACAAACCTCTCAGTGTAAGTCATAGATGTCTATTTCTTGGTTCTCACAGCATGAATTTTTTTGTTAATCTATCACTCAAAATGGAAAAATAAAATCACACATGATTTATATTTTATGGCTGCTCCTGATTGTAGTCATTCTTAAGAATGTCTGGATTTGGAATCACTCAAGACCCATGCTGGGAAGTCAAATTCTTCTTTAGATTAAGTTTAGATTAAGAGCCATTTATTCTTAAGTGGTCCCAAGAATTTAACTTAAACAGGTAGCTAAGAAAATGTTTTGCCTGGGTGACCTGAGCCATGCCTTCCACTAGTGACACTCATGTTCAGAGATTAGACAGTTGATGAAGTTAGTCACATTTCTATGTCACAGTACAAACACTGGGTTCCTGATCACCAAATTTCTTTTGTTAGTTTTAATGAAGGAGTCCTGCAGGGACACAGTAAAACCAGGTGCTTAGCAAATGCAGGCTGCCATCCCCTCCCCAATTAAGTAAGAAAATCAGCAACCTCAGAGCAAATAACTGTCGAAAGTACAGGAAATTCAAGTAAATGAATGTCTTTTGTTTTCAAATATACCTGTGTATAAAATAACGACTTTCTCTATATTTTTTTATAAGAAACAGAGCAAAATCAATCAGTTTTGGGATTTTCTAACCAGAACTATGGGAGAGGTGCATAAATATATTTGCTTCTCTTTAATTCTAGAGGATAAATTATATAATATTTGAAACCAAAACAGGATTGTATTTTTCTCTTTACTTGACTTAAATTAAGGAAGTTTAAAAAATTCTTTGAGTTTGTAAGTTAATTTTTCTCACTTGGACTGTATCACAAGCCATATTCTGTCCTGTTTCCTATTACTTAGACTCTCCCTCCTTCCTCTCCCCTTCCTCCCTTTACCTTTTAGGTTTCTTTTGTGTCTTCCCCTAATCTTCTTTTATCTCTTCCTCTAGTTTGTACAACCATATGGAGTCAACCAGCTAACCAGCCAGAGAGCAGCGTTCAGTCTGAAGATAATTCTGTGTTCACAGGGACATTGTTGTAAAATCCCCAGGAAATCTGCCCTGGGTGATGTTTCCAATTAACTAATGGAGTAAATGACATCTCTCTCTATATTCCTTTTATCTCCTTGAAGTTCAAGTCTGGGTCATTCCCACGGAATCCTCTTCTGAGCTGCCAGCCATCCACAGCTTTGTGTCCTCCTCAGAGCTATCCTGTCCTGTCCGGGTGGACTAGGGGTGAGTGCTCTTCTGGTACTCTGGGATGAATCGTTCTGTGGTTTTCTGATACTGACATCCATATCTCCATTCTTTTCATTGAATTAACACTACTGCTGTCATCATTCACTCTACTTTTCCCTTCATCATCTTTTTGGATATACATTTAAAAACTTATCTTTATGACAGGAGCAGCTAATCCTTCTTGACCAAATGCTGTGTGCCATCCTTTGTCATATTACGTTGACCTTGGATGGTGTGAGAATTTTATGCCAACTGATAGTCTGCTTCCCCTCCCTCCCTCCCTCCCTCCTTCCTTCCTTCCTTCTTTATGACCATACTATTAAGTATTGAAATTCTTTAAAGGTGCAAATCAATATTGGATTAACAGCTAAACTTATTTAATTTCCTCATCTTAAGCTTCAAAATGTTTCTTCATTATTCAGAATCTGTGTCAAATAGCCTGCCCTCTAGAAGAAAAAAGTATTTGTGAGGAAAACAGATGATTCTAAACTCATACAGTGTTCAACACACAGCCCTTTAAGAGGTCATCTGTCAGGAAACATTAAGTCTAAGCTAGCATCACTTCCACAGGTGAACAGAAGTGACCATCACTAATCTGACTTACTTTATTGGTAAAAAGATAACCAGCAGATGAACGATTTCATGGGATTAGACTACACTTGGAAGATAAAGTATAAACATAATAAATAATTTAATTAGGAAGTTAATTATATACTTGAAAAACTGTTTTAATGTTCTTTTTTGAGTTATGAACAGAAGTAGACTATGTAAGGCAATGAAATCATTATTTTTATTATCAAGTATTACCCAAATGCTGTTCTTTAACAAAGTTACAAAGCCAGCTACTGGAGAGTCATACAAATTGCCTTTCTGTACTTTAGCAAAGGAACATGAAAGCACTGAATGAGCCTAAGCTGTTTCCAGGGATCATAAAGTTTTTTATGGATGAGTGTCCTGATGTGCTACGGAGGAGGCCATGTTTGCTGTTGAATATTTTGCCTATTCATTGTTTTTTATAAGTCTTCAGACACTAACTCTTCAAGTTAAAAGACATGAGTTACAGAGGGCCATAAAGTTACCCAGCTGCTCCCAGCTGTTTTATGTGTATTGGTGTTTATTTCTTTAATCGTATAGGAAGAGTTGTCATTGTAAGAGGTCAGCCAGCTTGTCTTTGTCTCTCCTGTGACAGACATTGAACTGATGCTCACATGTTAACATTGTTTGGTGAGAACTACCAGAGTTTAGTTCCTGGAAAATACCCTTATATATACTTATCGCGTCCTGTAGTAACAATTCTATTGCTAACTTTCAAGGAGGTGGGGAAATCACATTAAAATTTTCTTCTCAACTTTAAGATACAAAATTTAGCTTAATTCCTTTTCAATCTCTGTCATACATGAGTAGAAGAAAGAAGCATTTGTTGTCATACTTTGTACAACATGTTCCCATTTTCTATGCTTAAAACCAATGGATTACCTTAAGGTTTTTTTTTTCTTTTTTTTTTTTTTTTTTGGTGTTTTCAGTTTCTCAAATCTTTCTGGTGTCTTTAAAAAAACAAAAAAACCTATTAATCTGTCTTTTAGCTTCCTGAAAATATCTTAAACTTGAAATTCGAACTTGAAATTCAACAGATGCTGTATGTGTTAGCCATCAGTAAACTTCCAAATCTAAATTACAGTGAATTAATTCAAATATGGAGTAGCCAGTATCTGTAGCTATTTATTAAAATTTATATTTTATATTTTTAAATCAAAAGTTATGCAGAAAGTCACATAAGTAAATTAAAATACTACAGGACAAGGAAAAATAAATCAATACTGGCATTAATGATGCCATAAAACTATAAGGAACAAAGACTATGTAAAGGTCAAGGTCAATGGGACATAGGTCATGGGGAAAAGAACCCCAGGGGAACATATTTTACTGTTTGAAGAAAACCACTTGCAGACACTCTTAAAGTTAACTCTTAGTTCACATTCACACATGACTAGGAATGAGAAAATCTTTATGGTGATGCTCATGCCTCCGTTCGGTTTCAAAACTTTCTCTACTCCTTAGTCCTGTGATGGCATGTTGGAAGAGCCATCAGAGGGCTTCTCTGATGACACTCCCAAATCTTCCCCAAATCTTGCTAATCTCTATGTTCTCATTTTGTGAATATGGATGTTAGAATGGAAGGGGCTAAAAGGAGAAGCTGCTAAAATGATTTTATATCCACAAATGGGTGAGTGACGTTCTTTCTACTCTGAGAATATTTCACTCCTGTCTCCTTCCAGGCACTCTTTGTGCCCCACAGGTCTCAAATCCTGGTGCTCCCTTGAAACATATATTTTTTTCCAGGATACATTTGTCCTAATAAAAAATGACTTTGCCAAGCATTCTGTCTGTCTCTGAAAATTTTTCCAGAAATTCTGTAGTAATACAATTGCCCAAATGGTTGTTATTGCATTATTCATCTGACCTCAGAAGGGTGTTATTCACTGGAGCATCTTTCCAGAAATACTACACAAGGGAAACATATTTGAGAGGAATGTGGTATTAAAATCAAAGGACTTTCAGTGGCTCTTGCTGTTTTCTGACTTAAAATAGCTTTTTAGTGGCTCTCTCACAGCCTCAAGGGTCCCCAGTAGCATTACTGTGTGTTTGTAATGTATGTGAATAGGTTCCATGGCATTCTGTTATAAAATGGGTGCTTAACCTATACTCAGCTCAAGGGTACAGTTCCATCTTGTGATATTGATACTTTTACAAGCTTGTCTTTCCTATTTGCGAAGCTTTGAAAAGGTGCTGAGAAAGCTAGAGCGTTTATTCTCTCACCTATGTCTGTACCATGAAATTGAATAGTGAATGTTGTTTATGTGAATAACTGAAATTATTAACTGGAGTGAATATTTGCAGACAAAATATCCTGCATCAGGGCAACAACTGAAAGTAAAATTATACACTGAGAGATGGGAGGAAAACTCTTTAAAAATCGAGAATCAATTAGATAATCTCTTAAACTTCCTTTCCTGCATTAGTTACTGGCTTCATCTTTTAAAATCCCTTTGAGACACAATGACTTTGGCAACTCTTATAGAGAAAACATTTAATTGGGGGGGGGGGCTCCATAATAGTTTCAGAGGTTCAGTCCATTATCATCATAATGGGGAGCATAGAGGCTGGAGGCAGATGTGGTGCTGAAGCTGTGAGTGCTACATTTTGACCCAGAGGCAACAGGAAGTCGACTGATACACTGGGCAGAATCCTGAGCACAGGAAACCTTAAAGCCTGCTCTCATGGTGAAACACTTCCTCCAACAAGGCCATAGCGACAAGGCCACACCTCCTAATAGTACCACTCCCAATCTAATTAAAGAGGCCAATTACATTCAAATTACCACAATATACATACATACTTTAAAATAAAATTAATGATTCTGTGTAAATTACTTCTGTCTTAGGGTTTCTGTTGCTGTGATAAAACACCACGGCCAAAAGCCAAGTTGGGGAGGAGAGGATTTATTTGATTTATACTTCAGCATTGCTTTTATCAATGAAGGAAGTCAGGACAGGAACTCAAACTAGGCAGTATGTGATACTGAGACAGGAACTGATGCAGAGGCCATGGAAGGGAGTTGCTTACCTAGCTTACTCCCCCCAACTTGCTCTGTTCTTATAGAAACCAGGACCAACAGCCTAGGGACAGCACCACACACCCTGGGCTGGACCCTCCCACACTGATCACTAATGAAGACATGGGTCTCGAGGAGGGTTTTCCTCAGCTGAGGCTCCTTCCTCTCTGATGCCTCTAGCGTGCGCCAAGTTGACACACAAAACCAGCCAGCATACCTTCTCTCATGTTTTCAAAATAATGCATACTTTAAATTACTCTGGACCTAATTAAATTACTCTAGACCTAATTAAAATTCTAGTCTGAAGTGTGCCATTAACCTGCATTTGTTTGCAATGGTTCCATAGCTTATTAGTATTAAATCCAAGTCTGATTCTGTTACTTGCTATTATTTTGTTGACTGTGCCCAGATCTGAGGGTGGAGATTACCCAACTGAGGTGAACCATTTATTCACTTTACTTTCTTGTTTTGAGGACTCAAGTGATAAAACAGAATTAGAAGTTTTATGTGAAGAGAAGTGTGATCCTTTGCCTTTCTCTCTTCCCAGTTGTGACAATCTGCTTCTTTTCACCTGTAACATTCAGAGCTATTTTCCAGCCTCCATGATTGTTTGTGATGTACTGACTCAGTATGAAACTTCAGCTTTAACATCTTCACCTCCAAGCAAACTGAAGCAAGGGGTAATGAGTAATGGACTCCATTTCTCCTTCTCCAGCCCTGAATCATGGAAAAGAGATTAGAGCAGGGCCCAAGGTTTTAACTCTTCTTGTTTGAGGTGCTCTCATCATGCTCTCTCTCTGACTATGGCAGTGGGCTCTACAGATGTCCCTGCTGTGGTGGGACAAGGAACAATTGCTTTTCCTGCACAGTTATCAAGTCTGGTCATAGTATGACCTGTGTTTTGGGGCAAGTGAGAATTCTCTAGTACTCCATTTGAAAACAGAAAGAGCCCAGAGAAGACAGAATAAGAGGTTTGGAGCTTGGGATGTATCAGGTCTGGCATTTAGGCCTACTTCTTTTAGCTCCTAATTCGTGCAGCCTTTGATTTATATCATAACACCTGCTGGACAATCCAAATATCTGTGTCCATATATTAAGATTAAGTAGTATTTGATATTCTAATGAAGGCCTCTTCATTCTTAATAATACTACTATAACCACTAGTAAGAGTAATAATTACTACTACTATTAATATAATAATAATAACAACAATAGGACCCTCCTCTCCTCTCTCTTCCTAGCATCTATGAAACAGAAAGGCCCCTGATACACTGGTAAATGATCACAGAGGGAACCAGAGGATGCAGAGTGGAAACATCTCTGTGTGGTTCTACCAAGCAGTTGTCTCACTGGGCTCTGGCCATAGATCTTTCAGGCGTGGTACCACAGCCCAGAGCTAAATGGGCTTCTCATTTTCAAGATGGACCGAGAATAGATAGGTGTACAGATAGAAGAGGCTTTTTACCTTTAATCTGTAAAGATATCATCTCCAGATCAAAGAGCAGGATGACACACATGAAAAAGTTATTGAAGGTGAAAAAAGAGTTAAAAAAAAGTCCATGTGAATAAATTCACAGGTTTCCAAATGCATCATCAAATACTTGCATTTTCCTGCTTATCCACAATGGCTCAGAAGTCACAGCTTTCCATTCAGCAATATGGCACTCATGAGATACAGTTGTGGAGGAAATGTGAAAATATGGAATAAGGACTGAATCCTTAATATTCCCAGCAACTCTTTAAGATTTGAATTAACTGGTACAAGGAATCTTCCTTTGATTGAAAAATCCAAGCCAAAAATGTTTTGAAGTTGTTAAAAGTAACTGCATAGGTAGTAAATGTTAGCACAGTTTCTTCATAAGGGAAAAATACACTTATAAACTTTTGTATGGGTGTGTATGGACCTTTCATCAGGGACAGTAGTTTTAAAAAAAGGCCACAGGAGCTTCAGCATCAATCAGTTCCAATACTGTTGAGGCTGTCCTGGGGACAGGGTACAGAGGTAACAATTGTAGGTGCCAGCTGTTCCTGATGGTCAGTGACTACACCAAGAATGCTTTGGCTTTTCCCTATGTCACTCTGGGTGTATTAAGAGCGGGAGGAAGTTAACGCCTCCCAGCAGCTTCAGGAAAAGGAGAAACAGGATTTAACTCTGTCTTGACATCAGTTTGCTAAAACGTCGATTTAAAGGGCAATTCATTTCACCCATCCTGTGAACAGCACCTAGACAATTCTAAGTCTTGGTTTCTGTGAGTACCACCTAGATGATCCTAAGTCTTGGTTAATCCAATTACATTAAGCTTTTTAGTCTTTGAAGAGAGTATTTCATTTTGAGTTTTCTCCACCCCTGTAGTATTCTAATAAAACAAGAAAGATCTGAACAATTAGTACTTTATTTTCTTAGGTCCATGTGGTATTAAAAATTAAAGTGTGAATAGAGACTTGCTGTAATCTAAAAGGAATTAGGTGGAATTTACACAAACTTAAATTCAAATACACAAAATCCTTGTATTTGAATTTAAGCTCCATAGTAAATATTTATTATGTGCTAAATGTTATATGGAAGTGGGCTAATTAATACAGGACTTTGTATTTTCCACAGGTCGGAAGCACTTTCTTCAGATCCGTACAGCTATACTCTGATGTGTCTTTTCATTTAACTGTTTTGGGGTCTACTGCTTTAGGAATTTATGTAATCCTTTAATTGGAACTAAATTCACCTGACTTTCTTCTGATGGCTTTCTGTTCCTGACTACTAATTTGATAGCAGCTTAGAATTATTTCTATTATTTTTCTTTTTCTCAGTTTGCATATAGTTTCATCTTTTCTATTAAAAAGTGATTTTATTTCTTTAAATGACGTAGGTTGCTTCCACTTTATTTTTCTGTTGACATTATGGATGCGTTTATAAGAAAAGTGGGCTGCTGAGCATCTCCCATGTGCTTTATGAGAGACAGTGCTTAGCTGTTTCTTATGTTACCTCCAATTATCCTTCTTGGCAATGCTACTGTGATTGTCCTTACTTTATGGGCAGAGGAAGGAATCATGCTAATTTTCAGGACCAGATTTCTTTCTTTCTGGCTAATCTCTAATGTCTAGATGCTCTATGATTCACTTCTCTGTGCCTCCTGTGTAATCAAGATCTTTTGTGGAGACACAGAGCTAAGAACTGAACCCAGGGTCTTGCATATGCTAACCAAACACCCAGGACTGGCTACAGCTCCCCTTCTCAGCCTGAGCTCTGGGTTTTTGATTCAAATATTGATTATGTAATTCCAAGCTGTGTTTCACAGAACATGACCTCTTCCAACACTCCAGCGTTACATCTATGTTCTGTATGTTGATGCCTCTGTAAAACTGAAGGAGACATCTCAGACATACTGCTCAAGATAAACTTTTGTTTCCTAGTTCTCCACAGTGAATTTCTGTCTGTTTTTTTCCCCTCTGAGTCTGTATCTCAGGATTCTTCCTAGTTCCTCAAAGCAAACTCATTGGTCTTCTAAAACTCCACTTTCTCTCTCAGATTTATGGTTAAGCAATCAGCAAATGCTACCATACTTCCTTCTACAATGTAGTTCCAGTATCTCCTCCTTTATCAGTATTACCATTTAAAAGAGAATTTGTTTGTGATCACCCAAAGATTGGAGGCTTCAAATACATCTCAATTCTATTCCTGTCCCCCCCTCAAATATGTCCTCAATTTAACAATAATAGTGATGGTTCTAGAATGGGGATTGCATTATAAATGTACCTCCAGAATGGATTCCTATGACATTTATGATAGGTCAGAATCCCTTGCTTGTCACCCAGATCTTAGGAAAGCAAATTTTCTGAGTGACCCTGCCACTCCACCAGCTTGACATTGCAAAGCAAGCTGCCATGTTAATATAGAGAACTCTGTGTCTCCTGATAATTTCTTACACATTTGTTTATTTTTTCAAAATAGATTCCATGGAACAAGCATGTAGACAATTGCAAAGGTGAGAAGTTTGTTAACTTTTCTTTCTCAGCACAGTGGGAACAGCTGATGCTCCTCTAACAACAAACAGGATAACAACAAAAAAAGGATAAATTCATTTTAAAAATTCATGCTATATATGGTAATTTCAGCACTGGGGAAGCTAAAGGTGGATGATCCAGCTCAGCCTGGATTACCACAAAACCCTGTCTCATAAAACAAGTAACAATGAACCAAAACAAAAGTTTTATGTAGCAAAAGTCTTCAGAAATAAAGAACTACAGGCCTAGACATTGTCTCCTTTTGTGCTCAGGTGTGCTGAAGATAGGTCAGATGTGAATGGACAGAGTATCACATGATGTGACAAGGCTCAGAAGGATGCTCAGCAAGGTGTTTTGTTCAAAATCTCTTTGGTGTTTTGCCTTTCTCTTCCCATTCTATCCTTTTAGCTGGGGGCCTGGTCCTTTCTGGACTGAGTGAGCATCTTTAGGAGGGAAGATGAGGGCCGGTCTTTATGGTTGCTCTAGCTTGCTATGGGGAAGAGTAATTCTAGGTTTTGTGTCTTGCCTTGAGGAAAATGATTACTTATCGGGCTCCAAGGCTGCAAGAGAAAGGACAGACAACCAGGGCAGAAGATGACCTTGCTTCATAAGTGTTTCTAATGACTTCCAGCTCATGATCTTCTAGACGGCAATTTATCATGACTTGAGAAATAATGACCTAATTTCCAGAACTTGCTTGCTTCTTAATCTACCCTAATAAATATATATTTTAATAAAATAAATAAAACAAAAACCTATATTTCAAAATCTAATCTCTTAGCTAATACTGCCAATTATAAACATATTTTTATCCATACCCCATTGGTAATAAGTTTCTAGGGGCTAGAGATGTGGCTCATTTGGGAGGTTGCTTTCAAGGACACATGCAGATGCAGCTTGTGTTGATCCCAGCACAACTTTAAATAGGCCTGATGGTGCATGCCTATAATCCCAACACTTAGGGTCTAAAGAAAAAGATTTCTAGAAGAGAAATTGCTGGGGCAAATGGAAGTCATATTTTAGATATTTATAGATATTGTGGAATCGGTTTGTAAACACTGTAACATTTATCAACAATGGGTGAGACTTTCTGCCCTTCTGTGTATTTATCCAGAGTGGATGTTTTTCAGTTTTTTTTCTGTTCTTGCTAATCCTCAAAGTGAAGCATGACATTTCAGTATTGTTTAAATCTGCATTCATTCATTACTATGAGCTGTAATGTAATTTCAGAACTTAATACCATCAACTGTTTTTCTTCTATGAACTGCCCTTTCATATTCTGGCACCTATGCTGTTGTATATCATATAGACATTTAAATTTTTACCCAGTGATTTTTATAGCTTTCTACAGCCCTTTTCTTCAGTTGTAGGCTCACAGGGTTTTTTCTTCAATATTTCAAACATATTAATTTTTATTTTAGAGTTAGTATTTTATACCTTTCTTCTCTAGGGTTTGGCATGTCATTGTAATGAGCAAGATGAAGAATGAAACACCACATCTTTTTACAATACTTTTTTTCTGCTGTTATTATTTCTTTATCTTCTTTATAAACTAATTATTTTTCTCAAATTCCTTCTCTATGTTCAATATTTTAACATATTTAGGTCTATCAAAAGATGACCCATTCCAGCATATTTCAAACAGTGCTATATGCAACCAAATGTTGGGTGCAGTCTCAAGAAGGATTTCACAGTCATCTAAGTTCAGGAAATCTAAGTTTCTATATGTTTAAATGGGTCTCTGTAGAGTAGCATTCGTCTGGTTGTTTAATATTCTAAGCTGGATCATAAATCTCCAAGAGATAAAGTGTATCACTGGGGATGTGCTCTAAGGTTTCAAAAGACTTTCCCCATCCCCAGTGAATGCTCTGCCTCCTACTTGAGGCTGGAGATGTGAGCTCTCAGCTGTTTTTCCTGCCATGCCTTCACTCCACCATTATGGACGCTAATGCTCTAGAACTGTAAGTCCAATTAAATATTTTATTTAATGAATTTCCCTCATTATGGCACTTTATCACAGCAACAGAAAAGTAATTAATATACATGTGATCAGAGAATAAGGCACATGTTTTCGGGTGTTTATCTTCTTTAGAATATGAGAAGTCTATACAGTTCTGCTTTCACAGTATAGAAAATTCCACTTTCTTAAGGTAACAGAGAAAATAATATTTTCTGTGCTTGTGTAATAGGGACTTAATCTTATGTTTCTTTTTATTTTTTATTTTGTTTAAATTTTAAAGTAGCAAGATCTTAGGATAGAGGTAAGGTTGAGTAATGCATGCTTAGACTGGATTAAGGTTTAACTCTTAGTATTGCAGAACTGGATATGTTAGCCCACTTCTATAGTCTTAATTGTGTGGAAGGAAATAAGGTAAGGAATTGGAGTTAAAGATCATCCTAGCTACATAGTGATTTGAGGCCAGGCTGAAACCCATGAGTCTCTGTGGCAAGGATAAATGAATACATACATTAATAATTTCATAAATACATAATCTACCAAGAATTGTAAACAATGACATTTTCCAAAACTAATTGAGTTTGATATGAGATTTTTTAGGTAATACTTAGGAAAGACACACAACAACTACCTTGAAGCTGAGACTAGCTAATGTCAGACAAGAGAATGCGAAATACTAAAAGTAACACAGCAAGCATCAGAGCTGGATATTAAGAGTTGAAAGTGAGGAATATATTACAACATATTTTTATTTGTTTATTTTCTTAAGTTCTAGTCAATTTCAAATTTACACAAAATATCAAACTTTTACAAATACAATCTTGACTGAAGAAGAAAGGTAAGAAGTTGTATACTGAGCCAAGACACATTTCTTGAGTGCCATGATCAGAGGGCATAGTAACAAAATGCACCTCTAATATGAAGTAGTTCTGTGTTGGATGCCACTGGAGATTCAGACATATGTGGATATTTTTCTAAATGACCGACTCATGAACTTGAAAAAGGAACAGTTGAGGGTTTTTTCAAAAAAAAAAAAAAAAAAAAAAAAGAGCAGTGTGACTTTGTAAATTACTTAACCTCTCTGACAGTGAGGTGTTAGAGGCAGCTCTCAAGAGAGAGATGATTAAAAGTATGTTGTTCTAACTCTGCATTTAGTGATGTTTACACGGGAGCTTGAAATCTCCAGAGCAGAAATAAGTTATCTGATGGAAAATGCAGGTGTAACATGTCAGACTGCTTGTGTCATGGCTAGTAGTATTTTCAGATGATCTGCTGAATATCTTTTTTTAGTAATACAGTCAAGTTTCAAAAGTTATTGGAAATGTAAAATTAATTTAATAATTGTTAATTCACTCTGAAAATAACTTGATACAGCTGAAGGCATTGCCTTTAGCCTGACAATTGTCTCTGAACACTTTTTAATGGTGGAAACTTCAATACTATTGAGTTCTAGTGAAAACAGACATCAATGCATATAATTGTCAGTCATTGTCCTTTGGATAATTTCATAACTATTTTATTTACTTTCACAGGACAGGCATTTTACAGATGTTTCTTTAGGATTGAAATGAAAATAATAAGTGATTGTTAACAGTACACTTAAAATACTGCTTAGGTTCTGTAATTTAGGAACAGAAAAGCTAACAGCTCAGGGAAGTAACATAGTATTTCCCCAAAGATGGTTTTGATTTAGTTTAGATTTTCCCTGTAGCTAACTATGAGCTACAGGGTGCTATTCACTCATAATGCAAAATGTTTTGAGTCTTATTCCCTAGTGCTTTGTCACTTGGCCATAAGGACACCATAGAAACTAAGTGTCATCTCTTGGCAGAAAAGGAAGATATTCTCCAGTCTGGCTGCAGGACTCTTATTTCAGAGCTAGGTTTTAGCATCTCAATGATGTTTATAAGAGAATAGAGGTGAAAAATTGCTCTAAGGGGGAGATTTGGCTCTTTCATTTTTATCGAAAATGGCTTAAATGTGACTTTACTGGGCTTATGGTATTGGGGACTAAATGAGACGTGTTCCCCACAACATATAGTTAGATATTTGAACTGTTGGTCGCCCGTGGGTGGTGCTTTTTAGGGAAGTGTTTAGAAGGTAAAGCCTTGCTGGGGGAAGTACGGCACTGGAAGGTGGGCTTTGAGGAAGCTGCCCCTCTCTGCTTCCTGTGTGAGAGAGAAACATGATCTCACTGCTTCCTGCTCTCATCACCACACTGTCTCAAACACTATAGATTTCTTTTTCTTTCTGGACCTGTAAGCTAAAATAAGCCTTTTTAAATTTAAATTACTTTTGGTCATATATCTTATCACAACAACAACATAATGTAATAAAACAAAAATTTTCCCCCAGTAATTTTTATTGTGCTAACATGATTTCTCCAGATTTTGATCCCTAAAGTAAAAACCCTTAATACTTAATAAAAGTCAGTTTTTTCCCCCTCTTTTGACAAATCTTTTGTGGTTGGTTTTGCTTAGTATCTTGAACTTTAGATAGACTCGTGCTTTGTGTAGGCAGGGGACATTAGTCAAGGGGCCCCCATGAGGCTGATGAATAAAAGGAAGACCAGGAAAGGCCAAGGAGAAGGGGCTGCACTCCTGGAGCCAGCAGGAATGCAGATGTTAATGATATTGACAGATCTCTAATTAGTCAGGTGACAGAGTTGCCTGTATAATCTTCACTCACTTTGATGAAATGCCACAGTGTCTTATGAAACACAAGTCATATTTGCTTTGATGTTGGCTGTGAATCGAGTCAGATTTTGAATTAAAATGAGGATTTTGTCAAGATCATACTCACATTAGGAATCTTGATGCTTAGAAATAAATTTGGATGTCTTTAAATTTGCCCCATTCAGAGTAAGTTTGATTTAATACTGAAGATCATTATTAGATTTTACTTTGGTATTTACAGTCAGTGATAAACAATTATAAAGAACAATGATCCATTTACTTCTCAGCATTGTTAAAGTACCCAAGCACATCCTATCTGGAAGCAGGAAGCACGGAAATCCAACAGAAAGGCTTGTTTCCCTAAGATTGAAGACCATGGGAGAGAATATGATGATTCGACCTTTCACCCAATTTGCTTGTTACAAAGAAATGTTTTAGATATTAGATTAAGCCTTTCTTTCTTTCTTTCTTTCTTTCTTTCTTTCTTTCTTTCTTTCTTTCTTTCTTTCTTTCTTTCTTTCTTTCTTTCTTTCTTTCTTTCTCTCTCTCTCTCTCTCTCTCTCTCTCTCTCTCTCTCTCTCTCTCTCTTTCTTTCTTTCTTTCTTTCCTCTTTTTTAAGCTTACTAGAAAAAGGATGCTGCTTACGTGAGTAAAATGTTATAACAACATTTTACATTTTCTCCAGATTTCTCATCCTTCAGTTAAATTCTCATTTAATTTCAACAAAGTTTTAAAAAGAAATTTGACCTTCTAGATTATTATAGAACTGTAATATATAAGAGTGATGCCATTTTTAATAAAAAAATTTTACATCAGAGTGTAAACCTATTTTGCATGCCATGACATATATTGTGAGCAGAAAAATGCAGCACTCCAAAACATACATATTTGTAACAAATTTATTGAAAGGCCTTAAAGTTTTTTGAGAACGGGTCTCACTAAGTAGTCTTTTACTTATTTTTAATTCAGTGAGTATACCAAACAGACCTTGAAATCACAGAGATCCACTTGCATACTACATGTAAGAACTAAAGGCATGAACTGCCATGCCAAGCCCAGTGCTTTGCATACCTATTTCTATAAATATAATAATCCACATATTTCCATTTGACTCACAGTTATGAACTCTACCTGATTTTATGTGTCAGATACTGTAAAAGGTACTAGGAATATAATGTGTAGTTAGAATTACCCTATATTTTTATTTATATAAGGTGATAAATTAATTAATTAACTAAGCATCTGTAGCTTTTAATGGGCTGTGAAGGGAAGGAAATAAGCAAGAAATGGATATTGGCAGGCAGAAGACTATTTTTTTATTTGACAAAAGTATTGAAACAGAGAGTAGCTTACCACATGCTGATGGCCCTTAGCCATTTGCAATTAACCCAAGGCATCAAAAATAGAGCAAGTGTATATTATACTACACACTGTCACCAAAAAATATTCACTGAATACATTTTAGAGACTAGCAGGAGCTACACATTTCTTTTAGAGAATTCGGCTATAATATTTTTGTCAAGTTTCATTATTATTTAAAAAATTCATTATTCATGTGAGATCATAGATAATAAATGCATATCAAGGAAACAGACAGTAGAGCTCAGAAATAAGCCTATAATGAGAGCTTGATATATACCAAAGAATTCTTCACAAACTATGACAAAAGTATTAAGCATTCAACAAACAGTGCTGGACAACTTATTATACACATAGAGAAAAATAAAAACGGACCCAGAACTTGAACCATAGGGAATAATATGTCCCCAAAGCATACAGGGTGTTGTCATTTTCCTGCAGCTGTGATCAAGTGTCTTGATATAAGCAAATTGGGGAAAGAGAGTTATGACAGCTCATAATTCAAGATTACAGTCCATCGTGGTGAGGAAGTCAAGGCGGCAAGGCCTACCAGCAGCTCTGAATTCAGGAAAAAGAGGGCTGTGAATGCTTCTGCTTAGCTCACTTTCTTCTCCATAAAGTAATGGTTTTATTTTCTTGAGAATTTTAATCGTGAGTACTATGTTTATATCATTTATACTTTCTCTCTACCTTTTCCAATTTTCTTTGTGCCTTCCTACTTGCTTTCATATTTCTGACCTCAACTCTATATACATAGGTATATATATGTATATATATATATATACACATACATTTATGTAGATGAATGCATATATCTATATCCTACAAAGTCCATTTAGAGTTGCTCATGAGTCCATTTGTTTAGAGCTTACCACTTGGGCCTGAGGAAACACTCAAGGGGCTCACTCATAGAGAAGACTGATTTTCCTTTGCCCAGCAGCCACAGATTGCCTGTAAATTTTTATCTAGGGGTGGAACCTTGTGAAATTTCAATCCCCATCCACCTTGACATGTCATCCAGTGTGGTCATTATTCAGGTCTTGTTTAGGTTACCACATTGCTGAGTTTTTATGGATGCAGCTTCTCTCTCATATATTGAAGACACTATATTTCAGGGATTTCCTTGTTCTCTGTTAACAATATTTCAAACCCCTCTTCCATGGATTTTCCTTAGCTCTAAGTGTAAAGGTTGTGTTGTAAGTGTATTAATTAGTTTTGAGTACTCAATGGTTAACTGTTCTGAGTTTGATAAGTTATATATTTCTGCATTGACCTCCATCTAAGGCAAAAGGAAGTTTCTTTGAGAGATGACAGCTAAAATTATTTTTGGGCATAAGGAAAAGTACTGAAAATACAACACAGAAGTCTACTGGCTTAGTAAAGAGGCAGCATGTCTTGACCTCCATGTCTTGACCAGCCACAGGTAGCTGGCTAGGTTTAGAGTATCAGTAGTCAATTCCCTCCTATTGAAAAGACCTTGAGCCCCATTTAGACAGTTGTTTGCTACCTCTTAGATGAAGGTGCCACCGTTACACCATTGGAGACGCCTTATCAGGTTGGTCATTGAGATGACTCACAGGTTTGTGTTATGGAGTCATTTATGAAGATAGTTTCTCAACTGAGAAGGTGTCTCCATAAGATTGGCTTAAGCTTGTGGGGACATTTCCTTTCTCTCTCTCTCATATTTATTTATTATTTAATTATTCAATTATTTATTCATGCATTCATTCATGCATTTATTTATTTATTTGCTTATTTATTTATCATTCATTCATTCATTCATTCATTCATTCATTTATTTATTTATTTATTTATTTATTTATTTATTTATTTATTTATTTATTTATTTATTTATTTATTTATTTATTTATTTATTTATTTATTTATTGCATTTTCTTAATAAATGGTTGCTGTGGGAGAGCCCAGATCCCTGGGTAGGCACTCCTGTGATGTATACAACTGAGCCAAACCTGTGAATCAAGGCAGTGTGAAGTGCTCTTCCATAGCTTGTGATTCAGTTCCTGACTACAAAGTCTGTCCTCCAGGGTCCTGCGCTGCCTTCCCTCAGCGACAGTGTCAACTGAGAGCTATAATTTAAGACAAACGTTTTCCTCCCCAGGTTGCTTTGGTCGTGGTGGTTTGTCACAGCAATGGAGACTCAAAGGTGGTCTTTACAGCTGCGGAGAACTATTGATTGTCTTTCTCCTTAAGCAGGGTCCTTAGACACCATGAAGCTGGTCCTGAGGAAGTGGCTTCTAGGTCAGTTCAGTTGGACTCCTTTAAGTTCTTTGCTCACAGTGGATGGTGTATTCAGTGATGGGGTCTGCACGGTGTGGGAAGCAGTTATGGGTAATAACAACAACAGCATAGATTTCTCTATGGTCTTTTTTCATGTTATGTTATGGCTCTTAGATGGGACAGTAAATGTTCCGTGTACCATAAACCATATGTGGATATATGTACAATATATATTTACCTGAATTATATATGTATATTTTTATATATGTATGTATATTCTCAGTACAAATAGATCAATGTGTTTCCCTGTGACTTTTTTAAGCTGCATGTTGTAACTTATCCCTTCTTTCTCTCCTTCCCTCTGTATTAGTACCCCTTCTCCTCCACACTTATAACCCAAACCTATCTTTGCCATTTCTGTTTGCATAGCATCTGTGTCTCACTGTCCCATTCCCTGAGCTCCACCTCCCTCCTTCCTTGCTTTCCTTCACAATACCTTCCTGTTTGTTTTGTGGTATGTGCTCTCTCTCCCTCTCTCCCCCTCTTTCTTCCGTTGCATGCATATGTGTGTGTGTGTGTGTGTGTGTGTGTGTGTGTGTGTGTGTGTGTGTGTGTGAGCACATGCCTCTGGGTGCACATATGCACATATATCTGCGTGTGGTGTCTGAAGTACAGATGGTAGGAATCAGGTCTCTCCTTCTACCATAAGTTCCAAAGATTAAACTTGAGTTGTAAGTCTTGGTGACCAATACTTTTACTCTCCAAGTCATTTCTTAGTCAGTGGATCAAATTTTTTTTTAAAAAAATAAATCCAATTATAAACTATATTTAACATTTATAACACATACAAGTGAATTATGACAGAATCTAAAATTAATAAATAATTTTTCCAAATATGAGAAATGCGGAGAATTCACTCTGAAAAAGCAGAATGACAGATCAATGTAAGTAAACACACATACCTTCACCAGCGAGAGAGATGAAAATTCAAGTCACAGAGGAAGATTCTGAACCATCATGTTGGAAAGCAATCTGGAAGCATTAAGATATTAAGATTGGAAAAGCCACAGAGAAGCAGACCTATTGAGATTCATTATTTTACCCATCAGAGAAAGTTCTGAAGTAATTTTAGAGAGCCATTTGGTAATATCATGTAAGACTGCCCAAGCATCAAGAATAACAGCAGTTAAACACGCGGTCTGATTCTGTTGGGACTTAGAAGCAAAATTAGACCTTACAGTGTTCACTTTACATCAAGGAAGGCTTTTTTCCTTATTGTTTGTTTGTTTTTTAAATCTTCTGCATCAATTGCTGGTTGGTTCTGAGTGAGGTGCAGGCAGAAGGTAGTTTATCATGATTTTTTTGCATATATGTATGCATATGGATGTTTCGTATAATAATGAATTTAATAATGGGAAATTATAAACAAACTCCATCAATAAAATAGTGGGAGAGAGAGCTCAGTGGTTAAATACCTCCTGTAGAAATGAGAGGACCTCTGCTCACATCCTTATAACAACATATGTATGCCCAGTGTCCCTACAGTCAGATCTGGGGTGGAGACATGGGGTAGAGCAGGCTGGACCTGCTCACCAGACATATGTAGTTGCAGTCATTGAAAAGATTGTGGCTCTCACAGGTAGAAGTTAGGAACTGACATCCTAAGTTATCCTCTGGCCACCCATGGTTGCACACATAAAATACATACACACACACACACACACACACACACACACACACACACAATGATAAAGAATGACTAAATTGGAGTTATGTATAGAATAGTTAGCCAGTTACAAATGCCACTATGATTCAATTTCTACCCATAATTTTAAAAAAAAATGACTATATTCAAATATGATTCTTGTTCAAGGTTCTTCATTTTTATAAAATCTAGTTTATTTAATTATGAATACTCAGGCATTAATATATGCCATAATAGGTATAATCTATCACAAAGAAGTGAACTATTCACACTGTTTTCCTAGACAGACATGTGTAGCCTGAAGTTTTCTGACTCATCTGGGCCCAAGGTCTGGACAAAGCTCTCCCACAAACAGTCCTACAGCTGCTTATAAAATAATTACTCAGAGGCTAATATTAATTACAAACTGTTTGGTCTATGGCTTAGGCTTCTTGCTTACAAGCTCTTACAACTTAACTTGACCCATTTTTATTAATCTGTGTTTTGCTATCTAGCTCATGGCTTACCTGTACTTTTATATCTTGCCTTCTCCAGGTGGTAGCTACCAGTGTCTGTTTTACTCTGTCCTTCCTTTATGTCTGCTTAATTTCCCAGTCTACTTCTAAGCTACCTTGCCGTAGGCCTATATAGCCTCTTTATTAACAAATTGTAACAAAGTATATTCACAGCTTACAGAGAGACAGCACACATCAGACATGGTCTTACTTGGAACTTTCTGATACTAGTGTAAGCAAGAGATTTAGGGAAAATATAAAACACTGAAATTATATCACTTCACACAGACACTGGCAATAGATGGAGAAAACACCTCTTTACTACATCTATTTACTATGTCACATATATTACTCCATTGGGTAAAAATTCACCTCTTTCTAAATAACTATTAATAATTTTGATAGAAGGAAGCTGACTAAAAATTAGACCAGAAGGATACTTTTGAGTTCTTTCAAATTCAAAATGTTATGAGTGACACCAATTAACTGCTCTCATTACTGAAAAGATATTTTAAAAAGTTTCTTGAATTGTATTTACAGCAAAAGAGCTAGAATTATGGAATTCTAATTATTAGAATTATGGTTTTGTACCTTATATTTATTAAGTAAAGTATAAGCTAAAGACAAGACATTTTTAGTTAAAAATTCTAAGGACCCTGACTATACCCCAAAGTTAATGAAATTATATGGGAATTTTACTGAATTATGATTGTGGAAAATTTTGATTTCACATAGTATTGGGCTTTGAACTTTAATATTCAAGGTTTTTCCATTTTGAGTGGTGAGGGGGCAGCAAAATGTGTGTTCAAAATGACTTCAACAAGGCTGGAGGTCACAGAGTGGTCACTTCAACAGGAAGGAGAAGTCCGGCAAATTATATAATGCAAAGGGGAGCCCAGAGTTCCAGGCAATAATCTGTTCAATTTCCACAATGGAGAGGCAGAAAGGACCCAAGATTTCCACAGCACAAGGTGTTATAGTGATATAAGTCCCTGATTATTACCATAAACCTAAGGAGGAGTGACAGCAGCTGCCAGTCACATGTGACATCACCCTGAAAAGGAAGCCTGTGAAAGTATTGTTTAGCCAAATCCTGTGATGAAGTGAATCGGGATGCTAGGATTCAGGGAAAAAAGAAGCCAAGTAAGGCTCCCAGGCTCAAGGATGAGAGATGAAACAAAAATAACCCAAGACTGAACTTCAAAGTGGGACAAAATCTGACGAGACTGTTCAAACTTTGTTTTGCAGACAGATTCCCCAAGTGAATTATTGAAAGCACAGATCATTTAGTGGGCTGCAATGAACCTAAATATTTGGGTTGGAATGGAGTCCCTGTACCTCTTGTTTAAAAAAGGTGACTGCAAGAAATTTTAATACAAAGAAAAGGATTTTAAAATTAAGTTGGACATGGATGGATGAAGAGATGGTTCAGCAGGAAAGGGAGCTTGCCACCAAACCTCTTGATCTGATGTTCATCCCCAGAATCCATATGGTGGAAGGGCAGAGCCCACTCCCACAATGTCCTTTGTGCTGTGTGTGTGTGTGTGTGTGTGTGTGTGTGTGTGTGTGTATGCTCTATTCCCACATACAGATAAACTAATGAAAAAACTGGCTAAGTTGGCTTATCAGAATGCTATATTGTTTTCTATTAGTAAAGCATTCATCTAAGAAGTAGGCAATTCCCTTACTAGACATCATATCATGCCATTCGGATAATAAAGTCTTGCTAAAAAGATTCTGGGAGACATGTACATGGAATGTTCTACAAACGAAGGAGGTAGCATAAATTAATTGGTGTTCTTGCTGTTACTGATTAAGTCCTGTATTGTGTCCAAGGTTTAGAGTAAATTGATAGGCTTAATTTGATTGGAAACTTAGTTTTCAATGCCCCTCTGCACCAACTAGTTTGTTTGGACTCCAGGCAAGTCATTTAACCATTTAAGCCAGTGTTTTCTTCTGTTATACTAATGGGGTAAGCCCATCTTCTCTTCTGTTTCTTTCTGTAGGAGAAATTCCTCTGAAAACAAAACTTACGTCTTTTCCAAATTAAAAAAAAAAAAATGTAGCTGAATTTGACATTACTTTAACCTAAATTTCCTAGGAATAACTTCTTTCTGCATACTAGTTTATTTAGTTGCCTGGGTTTTTGTAAATTGTGTTTTGTATGTTTTAGTCACTTTGGGGAATTTTCTGTATCAATATAACTGGGAGCCAGATACTGGGGAAAAACCTGTAAGATCAGAGAAGCAGAAGGTCAGCCACCAGTGACTTCTTATTTCTCCAGATCCTCTGTCCAAAGGGGCTAAGATCCTGTCTCTGTTCTACCCTCTGACTTCCTCTCTCCTCCATTTGAGTGCTAGGATAAAGGCATGAACTGCCTCCCAAATGCTGGGATTAAAGGCATGGAGCATCACCACCTGGCCTTTATAGTTACAGTGGCTAGTTTACCCTCTGATCTCCAGGTAAACTTTATTTGTCAGAACATAAACACAATATCACAAAACAAGAAAGCATTACCCAGAGTGATTTATAAGAAAGTAGACTATGGGTAAAAGGTGGGAGAGCAAGGATCCAACACCAGGAAAGACCACCTCAGCCTGCTTCTGCAGGACTAGAAGCAAAATATACACTACTGAGATTTTGGCTTATGCCATGGAAGTGTTCTGTCATTCAGTTAGTCATTGGATTTGAGGCAGAGCTTGAGGGAGGGGATGGTTCATCATAAAATCCTTTGCATTTGCAGAATCTACAGATCACTAACAACCTTCTGTAGGAGTCCAGACTTAGTCTTCAGTAGAATGTCAGAAGCTAGCATGTAGATACCAAGGCTAATGAGACATTGAAGGATTTTGGCTCTGGCCATCAGATTTCATAACGCTTCACTTTGTACTGCATTTTTTATAAACTTTGAGGCATTTTTGAAATCCTAACTGTACATACTTTCCCAGAAAAAAAATTCCAAGAGACTCATTGTGACAAGTTTTAATCTCTACTGCCAAAGTGTCCTAATTTCCAAACTGATTCCTACAAGTTCCCTCTTCTAATCCCAATTTTAAAGTCGCTGTTTCCTGGTACTTCTGATGTTAAATTAATAGACTGTTGGGAAGAAGCAGACAACTATAAAATATGTCACCACATATTTATGATTGCTATAGGAGTTCATTTTCAGAAAAATTGTCAGAATTCCTGTTACTCACTTAATATATGATAAGGCAAACTTCTACTACCAATATTTCCACATATCCAGGATACACAATTGTCAAGAAACACAATCATTTTGTTATTTTAACCACCAGAAAGGAAATATTTTTTCTTCTTTAAGATGAAATGTATTCAGTGTAATCAACTACCCACAAACTATCATGTTATTTCCTGAAGACATGACAGAACCATTATATGGTCTCTCATGGTTAAAGCTACCATTAGAGTCATTCATTCTTAGGATTGTTTCCAAGAAGCCTACTACCACAAACTGTTTTTGGCTGCAGATTTCCAACATAGCCCTTACAGGATTTTCAAAGATATAGGAGATTCCACTCACACATGCTATTTGCTGCCTTCAGGACCAGTGCCCTGTAGGCTTTCCCAGTGACTAGGTAGTGTTGGGAGTGAGATATGGAAGGTGCAATACTTGTTTTAAGTGTCAACTTGCGATAATTTAAAATCAACCAATCAGGAAGCCTCCAGTGAGGAAGCATTCCAAATGCCGTAAATAATGGAAAAGACTCATCCCAAGTGAGGATAGCAACTTCTGTTGTAACCCAGATTAAAAAAAAAAATTATTCTTGCTTTGATTAAGTGCCCTTCACTCTTGGGAACAAGTTAACTTAGTGTGTTCTTCCTGCTGTCGTTGATTTCGTCAGTGATTTTAAAACCAGTATTTTCAAGCTTCCAGTATGGAGGGAGGATTCGTGGTCTTAACTCTCCATGTCTTCCCACCAGAATGGAAATCTTGCCCCTAGCCTTTTGGATTGAGCAACTACTGTGTCTTCAGCCTCTCTAGTGTTAGACAGTCATTGTGGGGCTAGTCCTGATTCAGAGGCACACAGTCTCAAAGACTCAGTGATTACTGAGTTCTTAGCCTGTTAAGAGACAGCTTTGTTACTGTTTTAACCATATTGTATAAGTTAATTTAACGAATCCTTATATGCATACATAAATATGTATATATTCCCTTTATCAGTTGTATTCCTGTAGTGAACCCTAATATAAAGATTTTTTTTTTTGTCATTTCAATTACACACAAATGCATCTTCATTACTAAGCCTTATTCACTCTTCTTCCATCCTGTGCCAAGTCAAGGCTGGGATTTCCATGTCACTTCATGAGAATCATTGTTTTCTACAACTGAAAGGCCAAAGGACATTAAACAAACATTGAATTCACCTCCGAGAGCCTTTTATGGCAAGTTGAGCCCTTGTTCAGAATATTTTACCCTCTTATCAGCAGATTTTCCCTCAAGATTCATGCCAGGGCATAGTCTTCCATGTATGTTGATATGAATTGATCAGGTCCTAAAGGTAATTTGTTCTGGTATTCTCCTCCAGTGGGATAGCTCCTAACAAGGCAGAGGGGACAGTATTGATAGACCTAGGATATTCCAATAATCCTGAGGCTATAAGGTTTTCATGGCATCCATCATGTATTCATAGCTCATCTCTCTGTCCCTACTACTACCCTACTAGGGAACAGATGTAATAATAGGGGACTAGTAGCTTGCAATTTCACTCTTTTGCAATGCTCTGATGTTCTGTTAGCCCTCTGCTTAGTCACAGTTTGGGATCCTCTTTGAGGCCTTCTTGATTCCACCTTTTCCCCTGAGCTGGTATTGGGCTAACTGTAGTCTGTCATTTTCTGTCTTCACTATTAAAGTGTTCCTTAGCAATAATTACACAATTTCAAAATCTTGATAACTTCTCTTTTCCTTATATCTCCCAAATGCAAAAAAAATTTATTTTTACCAACATCAATCAATTTCTTTCTGTTTAATCTTCCTGGTTAACCATAGGTGCCCAAGTCATTGTCACATGACCAGAGCCTGTCATGACTTGACTTGTTGCATACCTCTATGATATGATGCTTAGTTCTATCTGTCCTGTAAGCAGTCTCAGGTCTAAGATTTATTTCTAGCTTCTCCAGGAAGGATCACTTCATATATCAACTGTCTCAGTCTTTCTAGAAGCAGACCCCAAGCCAAAGGTTGTACCATAAGTGATTTATGAAGAAGGCACCCACCCCAGGAGAGAGTGATAACAGCACAAGAGTTCTCCTGAAGGAGGAGATACTATACTCTGCAGTTTTGGGTGAAGCTCCAGGCTCATAGACTCCTACAGGGCATACACATTTCTCTTCAGTGTTTAGTCTGTCTGCAGGCAATTTTTTTTTTTAATTAGAGTGTCTAATTTTTTGACTGACTAGCATCATTGTTCTCTAGCTTTGGTGAAGGAACTAGGAACAAGGTTGCACAGTTCCAGGCACCTTCACCTCCCTCAACACAGATACAACCCACTTAAGAAGGAAGGAATGCAAACTGTCCCAAACCACATAAGTTTGGCACAATGGGATGAGACTGAGAGGAACAGAGTGGGGCCTCAAGGGCACCCACCAAGGGACATTGTTCAATATACCAGAGAAACAGGGTTCCTGAACACAATGCCTGTAGACTTTCTCAAATCTATATGTTTGTTCTAGGATTTCTCTACCTTCATGTTCAGCTCTGGGTTTGCAGAGAACAAGGATTAGACATGATCATTGCCAACAAAATTTTTCCCATATTATTATTGTATTTCTCTCTGCCTTAACCCAGCAACTAGAGAAAGTCTTCTTTCTTTTTGGTTGTGAGCCTAGCCTTTAAAAGCTGAGCCATGTCTCCAGTTTTTAGAGACCAGTCCTTGTCGATTGCCTGTCTTCTTCCTTATCCCACAACGTAAATAAGACCTGTAATAAGTTTCCCATGGTATGATGCTGTATTTTCAAGATGCCCTTCTTTGTATTTAAAGCCATTTTCTCCTTCAGGGAATTCTATCTCTCAAAAAATCAAAAAAATAAATACTTGTCTCAACCTGATACTTCACATTATCCCGGAACATTTTCTTTTCTTTGCAAACTCAAGCCACACGATGACTCTTGTGAACTTACTGAATATTAGTGCTCTGTAAAACAATAGATGGCATTGACAGGACAGGTGGTATTGCCTGGGGGACAAGCGAGATGAATAAAACACTGTTTTTCAACTTAATAATGTCACCCTTGTCAGGCACATTATTGTAGTATTATAGAGCATTCACACTGCGTCTGAGCTACATAGCATTCCTATAAATCTTTCCATGCTGTACACAGCTTCTCTTTCCTGTTCAGTCAGGCAAAAAGATCACCTTTCCCCTGCCTGTTCTCTTAGATGTGTTCCTAGAATCTCTGCCTCACCCTCCATACACACCCAGGTTCCTCTTTATTTCCATAGGGCTAAGAGACCAGCTGGACATATTAGATTTATAGGATTACGGGTTTCAGCAACCAGGTGAGGCTGTCCTCATTTCAAACTGTCACACAGAGAGCATTTTGTTAAGATTTTGTGACTAAAGGTGTGAGCTTTGTATCCATGTGTCATTTGTCTATGTATGTGAAACATACACACATATGTGTATGTATTAGCCTAGGCTTATTTAATTTATTTTAGATGTCCTTTAAAATTATTAGTATGTTAAAATGATCAGAAATAAGACATTCTTTTACATGAGGGAAGATTCTGTTCATATTAAGATTGCTCTATGCTTTACATATTAAAAGTATTTAGAAAAATTCTGGAACTTATCAAGGCTATTTTAATTGAAAGACCTGTGAGTAGTTTCCTATGGCTCTAGTGGTTTCTGAGTACTTTGGAAAATGAAGTTGGGCAGAGACTTAGGGAATATGAAAGGTAACTGAAATAAGAAGGAGCAGAGTCATAGGACAATCACATTAACAGGCCATGTGTGAAGGTCATTGTCCACATGGGGTCTATTGCTTTCAATTAACCAAATCACATTGGGATATCTGGTCCTCAGAAAATATTACTTCATTGCACAGCTCTCTAAATGGGAAGCTGCTTTGCTTTCTCAGAGGTCTCTTTGGAAAGATGCTTTTAGAATCACTAATAAGAAGAACTCTATCAAAGTTTGTCAGTTATTTTTAACATTCGTACAGGAGAATCTATTCTTATTACAGTAAACCCCCTTATTCCTATGTACATTTCAGTAATGATTAGACCAGAATAAATTTAGGTAATTATTTGACTTCAGGATTCATGGTAGTGGGTACTGACTGATAAAATAGAGGTTCCTTTGTAGACAGAGGAGCGAAAGAGAGATTCTTGCCCTACATGTTACAAGATTTAATGGTAGTCTTGCTCCACACAGGAATGCCTCCAAGGGTAGATACATCCTTGGAGTTCTACTGATGAGTTTCTACCAATTTATGAGTTCTCTGATAGATGGTTGGCCATGGTTATGAGGAAATCTCTTTCTGCAGTGACTAGCATTATCCCCCTCTCCTTCCTGCTTCAGTGACTAGCATCAATCCCCTCTCTCCTTCCTGCTTTTGTGTTCCTGGTCCTTGCTTCTGTCTCTGAGTTGAAGCATCTGAAGACCAGGTTTTTCACTTGGTCCTTCACCTACTTAACCATGTCAATGATGTCTTTGTTACAATGAATGACAAATCCAATACACCAATGAAGGATGCTTAAATAGACTCCTCCTCATGTGCTCCTGACATGCCATCTCATCTTAATCTCTTCTACAGGTTTGGAGGTTAGGCCCTAGAGAGACAATGGCTCGAGGCACAATTTTCCTTAACAGTATTTCCAGTCAATTAGCTATGGGAGTGGAAGCCCAGGGACAGGAGAATATTGATGTTTCTTGAGAGGCTTTCATGGCTCAGCTCAAAAGCTTGAAAAGCAAAGTGTATTTTAATGGGAACTCTTAGCATTCACTGCAAAAGGTATTAAAGACTGGTAGTCTGCATCACTGATGATGTTGGCATTGAAGCATTTATTGGGGCTATATTTCAGAATGAAGGGTTGCTTCAAGATTATTTCTTTTTGAAAGTGTAGTGGGTTAGGAAATGATTTGTCTTCATAGAAGGATCCATGCAGAGATGGAGTGCCTACCTAACAGGTTACAAACAGGAAGTACAGATTAGTAGAATCCTATGCCTTTGTCACTTCTGTTTCCTTTAAGGGATTAGCAGAAACAGATTCACGAGTAACACAGGGTTCCACCTTCCTGAGATCTGAAAGCATTAAAGCCCAGAAGGACAACACAACAACCCAAACTTAATGGCACACCTCTGAAAGGAAACTGGATAGTGTGTTCCAGTCTTCAGGCTGCTGAGAGTGGGCTGAGGTAAACAGGCCTGTGTGAACAACAGGAGATGCTGTAACAGCAGAGACTTGCGTGTATCATTCCCCTTACCCAACACCAATCCTTCGTCAGATTCCTGCAGACTGAGGAACAACTTACAAGGTCTCAGAGCAGCAGCCATAGATACTAGCTGCCCTCCCAAACATGGTTCTCCTTCCTCTTTCCTCCCTCCCTCCCTCCCTCCCTCCTTTCCTTCTTCCTTTCCTCCTTTCTTTCTCTCTCTCTTTCTTTCTTTCTTTCTTTCTTTCTTTCTTTCTTTCTTTCTTTCTTTCTTTCTTTCTTTCTTTCTTTCTTTCTTTCTTTCTTTCTTTCTTTCTTTCTTTCTTTCTTTCTTTCCTTCCTTCCTTCCTTCCTTCCTTCCTTCCTTCCTTCCTTCCTTTCTTTCTTTCTTTCTTTCTTTCTTTCCATTATGCTTTATTTTCTTAATGTGGATGTTGTCATTCCCCACTTTGGAGGCCGGGCTCAGTCTTCAGAATCATTCTCTTCTCTCTCACATTCTATCTTGTCTCTTCATTCTTTGTCATTACAGATTGGATTTTTAAAAAATTTATTAAGTTTTTATTTCTTTCTTTCTCCCCCAGCTTCTTGTTGGGAAACATATTTCTTTTAGAAGGGAAAGATATTTTAGTTCTTCTAAAAGATAATATCAATTTGCATTATTAGCACAATCCCAAGACATGTGTAGAGCAGCTGACCTCTGTAGTATGTATGGGGATTATGTTGTTCCATTGTAAATAATTGGCTCACCCACTGGTTTAATAAAAAGCGCTGATTCGCCAAAGGCAGACAAGAAGGGTGGGTGTGGATACCAGACTAAGAAGACTTTAAGAACAGGAAGAACAGAGCAGAATGCCAGAGAGAAGCCAGAAGAAACAGACAACAACTATGCTGCTCTGAGAAAAGGTACTGAACCGCATGGCTGAACAGGATAAGAGTCATGGGTTAGATTAAGGGTAAAGAGTTAGCAAGTCATATGCCTGGGCCTTAAATCAGCCTAAAACTATTGTAAGCTTCTGTGTGTTTCTGCGGGTCTGTGGGTCTGTGGGCCTAAACCTTGAGGTTGGGCCCGAAAGTCTGGGTCAGAAACCTCTTACTACAGACCTCAACCTGTAGGTAAGAGCCCTTTTGGGGATTGAATGGCCCATTCACAGAGATCAACTAAGATCATTATACATATCAAGTATTTACACCATGATTCGTAACAGCAAAATTACAGTTAAGAAATAGCAACAAAACTAATTATATGATTGGGGGTCACCACAACATGAGGAATTGTATTAAAGGATCACAGCCTTAGGACTCTTAGAACCACTGGTGTAGAAGGAATGGGCACCTCTGCAGCTGAACACACACACACACACACACACACACACACACACACACACACACACACACACATATAGAAGGAGGAAACCTTGGAAAGTTCTCAGAACCATGCTTTAAGAATGCAGCCAGAGATGGCTTAATAGTTGAGTACTACTGCTCTTCCGGAGGACCTGGGTTCAATTCTCAGCACCCACATGGCAGTTCACAGCTGTCTGTAACTCCAGTTCCTAGGGTCCCAACACCCCCATACAGACATAATGTAAGCAAAACACCAATGTACATAGAATTAAAAAAATTAAAAGATTTTTATTTATTTTTAAAAAGATCAAAGCCAGGTGTTCATTCTTTTAGCTTTACTTAGGTACTGTTGAAGAACAAGGTCAGGTTTCCTGAAATTCATATTATCTAAAGAGACAAGTCAGGGAGGTTCTTCACATCGGTGTATTTTGAAGGGCATTGAAGAACAGCCAGTCTTTAATGAAACCCAGTACATTGGAGCTACCATGGTATTGGGTGACTTTAGTTTTTTTTAATTGTTGGTTCAAACATTCTTTTTACTTATAATTTTTAAATTATTTATTTCTCATTTGGTTTTATGGTGTAATGGTTAACACTCTGGACTCTAAAAAAGGCTTATTAATTTTTACTTTGTGTATATGAGTATTTGACTATATGTATGTATATCACATATGGGTATGATGTCTATAGAGGTCTAAAGGTAGCCTTAGACACCTTACAGATAATTTTGAGCCACCATATGGGTGTTGGGAACTGAACCTGGGTTCTTTTGAAGAACACTAAGTTTTCTTAACTGTTGAATCCATCTCTCCACCACCTAGTGCAAATGTTTAGCTCTGCTGCACTCATGCATATGTACTTACTTCTGTTCTTTGGATTTCAGGTCCCTCTCTGAACATCTCTAGGGCCAAAAACAACCTGTGTGGCTTCCTTCAACCTAGAGCCATTTCAGTTGGGTAAGTGAAGAAAAATAAATATTTAAATTCAGCTGTTTTGGAATTTTAAATTAAGAAAAGTATTATTATAGTAGCAATTAGGAATGGATAGAGGTCATGGGTTATAAAAGCAAGTAGAGATTCACTTACTTGCCCAATATTGCTTAACTTTAGTAAGTGAGGACACAAGTTTTAAAAGGAGACTGTAATCTCTGGACATAATCTTTCTTCTTGAAAGTAGCATTTCCAGAGTGCCAGCTTGTCACAAGACACATTGTAGGAAGAACTGAGCTTATAAGCATTCTCCAGCCTTCACATCTGTAATCTGACAGCCTCTCTCTGGCTCAGAAAGAAAAGGAGATGGAGTCAAGTCTGCCAAGACAGTAAAAGCCTTTTCAGGACTGTGATCTGTTAGATAAACAATTTTCCTTCTGTTCTCCAGCTCATAAATAACATGCTGACTCAGACTTATTTTTGTGTGTATCTCAGAATATAAAATCTTTTATTAGCCTCAAAGTAATAAGGTCTATTCATTTAATTGATCACCTTTCCATAGGACACTTACTCAGAACCTGCAGGCAAGCAGAGACAGAGCTGAAAAAGATGAGCAGAGCCACTGTGTTTATTAAATCAGTCAAGCAATATTATAGCTGCTTTTTCAAGCATCATATGCATTGGTCTTAAAAAATATCTTAGTAGAAGAACTGATAATGATAATTGTTGTTTTAAATTTTGGTGTCTAAAAGTACCATTCTCCAACCCTGAAGATTTTTAGGTACATATATCTGAGGGCATGGGAAAGGAGGCCAGAACGGGGAGAGAGGAAATCTAGTGAGCACACATTAGCAAAATAAGCAAGTATTACCATGGCAGGAACTAAAGTGGTAATTTCTCTTTTTTTTTTTTTTAAAAAAATAAGAACCCTAACTTTATAAGTCTTTTTTATATAAAAAATGCAAACAAATAAAAATAAGCTACATTAAAATTATAAGCACGTCTAAGATCTATGCAGTTAAATGAACCTCTATACATTTACAATAGGGTTTCAGAACTGAAACTATGAAGCTTTGCATTAAATTCTGTGCTGTTGTTATCAAATATATTTTCCAAATGTATCGATCACCAAGACAAGAATAAGTGAGGAAATAAACCCATGACTAAGTTAGAACCAGAAAAACAATTAGCTTGACATCCTCTTTTATAACTCATGTCCATTACCTGCATTCAGTCCTTCTCATGCCTGAATATTTAGCTTTCTTATACTGTGTACCCATATATATATAATATATATTTATATACCTATTGTATGTGCATATATAACATATATTCACATGTTATTGGCTCAGTTCCACATGAGAGAGAAAATATTCTTTATTTCTTCCTGATATTATATAACTTCAATTGAAATTATTAATATTATACATTAATTAATTTTCTTATGACTTTTTAAACTTCATTTTTATTTAGACCTGAATAATATTCTACTGCATACCAACTTTTTATTCTCCATTCTCCATCATTTCATGGACAATTCAGGGTATAAATATCTCTCAGGTAGGGCATGGAATTTTATGGGTTTATGGCCACTAGTGAAAGAATCAGGGCATATATAATTTTAATTTTTATGGCATCTCCAGATTGATTTCCACAATGACTGTAATAATTTCTCAGTAAAACAATGATAATTGGCTAGAGCTATGTACTCTTCTTCCTAAAATAAAAAATCATGGAAAACAATAATTTAAAATGTCAGTGTTTATAGAACAAAAGGAAGAAAACCTAGAAAGGAAAGAATAGAAAAAAAAATGTGTTTTTATAAAACAAAAGAAATTCCAAAACCTCAGTTAAATCAGCAACCCTACACAGAAAAATACCCCTACAGCTAGTTAGTCCAGACTACTGGTGTGAATGTCACTGTGGTTACTCACCGAAGCCTGGCTTGTTCTGTTTCAGAAAACATGATCACATTGGAACTGAGACCCACCCATTTATCTGTGTTGTATTTACTGTGGCTTTTGCCCTGAAAGACCCAAGCTGAGTTTTCAGTACAAACACAGCATGGCTGAAAAACTTAAATCATTTACCATCTGGCTTTCTACAAGAAAAGTCCGTTGACCTCTGTTTTAGACATAAAACCAGAGGAAAGTACAATTATTAGATAAATAAACACATTCAATTTTCAGAATTATTTTCTCCATCTCTTCCATGAAAAAAAGTACCCATGAATGAAAGACAACCACTTAGTGCTGTAGGATGACCGTCAACAAAGATAAATTGCATGTGTGTGTGTGTGTGTGTGTGTGTGTGTGTGTGTGTGTGTTGTGTATGTGTGTGATAGACAGACAGATAGGTGATAGGTTTATGGTATATGGGAAATTCATGACAGACGGATAGAGGATAAAGAGATAAATAGATGATAGACTTTTATAGCATCATTTCTGAAAATAGGATAGTGAAACACTTCAGATTTACTCTTTAAGGACGACATTGCTGTACAAGGCAGTGAATGGATGAGCTGGCTTCCTTCACACTAAAATATAAGTGTTGACATCCATACACTTCAGATCTTTGAAACTGTCACTTATCCTTGGCTCTATCCTTAAGAAGACACTGTTTCTTTCACCTTCATAAATCATATGAGGAAAATACAGTCAAGCAAAAGGCTTCCATTATGGACTCATTCAATTAGACATTCTGGAGGGCATGATTGCTTTAGGCCTGAAAGTGGAACAGCATCTCAGTAGAAATTAAAAACATAAAGGAATGTGTTCAGGTAATTGCTTATTAAATTTTCAAACCCCAATGACAATAACAAGTTTAAATTGATTGCTCAATATGTTTAAGCTAGATGATGCGGAATATAAACCAGGCTGCACCAGCGAGGCCTAAAGTAAACCTTATTGAATAGTTAAGTACAGCAATATCTTCTTGCCTCTGGGACTTGGAAAGAATTCAATAAGTCTGACTGGGATAGTGCAAATTAAATTGTTACTAGCAAGTACAGCTCTCTCTAGTTTGTAGTGACCCTAGCTCATGAGGTATCGAATCAGTGTTGGGCCTCAGCAATAGAAAGCAAAGATTTATTCCCGCCTCTAGTGTACACTCAGCGTCAATGGGGATTTTACCTCAGGTATTGTCCTGGTTTCCTACTTGTTCACCTCACTACTCATGCATATGTTGGAAACAACCTTGACTTCATTGTGTAATGAAGATTCTTGGTCTTTGAAAGTCTAATTGGGCATACATATTGCCTTCAGAGGAGCTCTGAGATATTATCAGAATTCCTTCCATAAATATTGCACTTAGTTGGAATTTGGGGAATTTCTATATCAACTAAAATGCAAAATGCTTCACTTAACTAGGACTTTTAAAATTAAGACTTCCCATTTTTATGATAGATTCTATATACTCTGTAGTCTGTAAATGATGAACAAAATTTAATATCTGAATTTTCACTCTTCTGGGAATGTTTAAACAAATAGAAAATCTCTTACATTGCTTTTCAGTGTTATCAGTTCAGGCTTTACAGTATTTAGTGGTGTATGGAGTGGTAATCTGAGGACTTTTGATTAATGTAAACAATGTATTTCAGTGCCTATTCACTTGAATCTAGAATGTAAAGTTGAGAAGTCTTATATATTTTAACACAAGTCAAAATATGTGCTGATAAACATGATAATTAAGCTTCCCAAAGTCCCTCTTGGTAATCCTGGGACTTACAACTGTATAGTTTTTCTCTCTTATTTTTATACCCAGGAGAGACTGGAAATTCAACTGTGATATATAGGGAAGGCTGCTCTGTATATAGTCTCTGTGATGGGGAAGTTTATTGCACACTCCCAGAGACTCTTAAAAATTGAACAGTGAACACACATCACAGGGAAAGAAATGAGGGTCAGCCTGGAGAAAAGTCATTAGGAGGACAGGATAATGGAGAAGAAACAACTGCCCCAAATCAGAAAAATGCCCCACATACAGAAGGTTGAAGGGTTTTAAATCAAGACTGGACTAGCTGGAATTTTCTTTTATAATTTCAGAACCTGACTATAAATGAGACAGAAGTAAAATCCATAAGCAAATTCTCTTGGTGAGATGTTTCATTCTTTACTACATTTCTTGCAGACTTTGGGGAATGATTTATCTATCTGGACTTTGTTGATGAATTGCACTGTGCCTCTTAAACCAAACCAAACCAAAACAAAACAAACAAACAAACAAAAAAAAAACACACTTCCCTTCATACTTCACTGACCATAGCCTTCATATGATTACGTCAAAGTAACAAAGAGACATTAAATATTATGCTAGAAAGTCAGAAATATTTGATGGAGAGTAGAATAACTATCCCAGCTGGAATTTTACTAAAGTCAGTGGGAGGGGTATTTGCCTCGAGTAAATTATAACTCACAGCAGATAATGAAAAGAACACATATGAAAATAATAAAAAAATTGAAACACCCCAAAGAAGTCCCCAGGAGGATGTGGCATAATGATGTCCCTGCTACTGAATAGTTGTACATGTGAGACTTATTCTCACATGGAAGTACATGTACATGTACTTACAATGTACCTGAGAGACTTACTCATATGGGTGGTTCAATTTCTCTATTCTAAATAGTGGGATGACTGATAACTAGTATACTTTTTAGTATTGATGAAAGCATACTTGGTAGACTATCACTAAGGATCTTGAGTGATAATGATTTTTAGAATAAGATGAGTTGACTTTGCTAAGTATATTGGCCAAATAAAATCTGAGAGGAGAGTGAATAGAGTCGAAGAGGCAGGTTGTGATTATAAAGTGTTGTTGAGAAAGGAGAGGACCTGTGATGGTGTCAGGGTGATTATGAGAAACCTGTCAAGCCAGGACCTCTGGAAGATTTTATGCATGAGGTTTCAGATTATAGGAAAATCAAATTGCCCCAAGTATGTGAAGCACTGGAGAAGCTACGGTGCAGAGTGGGAGATATCTGTGCAGCAAGAGGAACTGGGTGCAGAAAGAACAGGAGAGCTATAAGATAAATTTATTTAACTGCGGTCAGCTGGTTGCAAGGTAATGCAGAGAGATGCAGAGGGAAAAAGAGTTGTGAAGACCCACCTAGACAGTACTATATGCTTCAGTACTTACATACAATATGGCATGCTGAAGCTGACTGATCTAACTTAATTTCCAGTCCTTAGTTGACATATTACAGCTCCACATAATATCCTGATGCAATTAGCTTTCTGCCTTGATGCTGTTCAAAAAATATAAAAGAACTCATTAAATTAAAATGTTGACTTGTCTATTCCCTGATGAAAATGCCAAATAAGAGGCCATCCAGTACATAGAAGGAAAGTTATGAAGGAGATCAAATCTAGTGCAGCCAGGGAAGCCCATCATGTGGTGAAGAATTAGTGTGAATTCAGTCACTACAGCAGCGATTACTCCATAGCTGTGAATATATATAACAATGACTGGGTTCAATACCAGGCAGTTGAGCTATACCTGCCAGCAGCTGCATTTAAAGCTGCTTTGTATCAGAATATTGACGCACAGTAATTAAGGTTAGAGTTTAAACCTGGATTCCTGGAACCAATGGCAGACCAACTTGTGTAGTCATAGGGTGTCATTTAACTAAATTAAAGATTAATTTAATGTATAAAACATGCTAGCGACTGCCTTGTTTTGTGAGGATTTAAGATAAGACTAAGTCTAGACACAACTTCTAGAAAACTCACGATGACTGAGCTGATGATTGTCTAAGTAAACATGAAAGAAAAAGGAACACTTCTTTTTTTAAGTCTCATCCCTATAAGAAAACGAAGACTCTTGTTTAAGGGTTATGGTGAGCATCATAAGCACACTGTTTAAGAGCCCTAAACATATTTTCTTAGTGAGAGTAACAGGTTTACATCAGTCCCTCCAAGCTTTTTGTTTGTTTGTTTGTTTGTTTTAGCTTTGCCGCTGATGGGTGGAGGTCCGGTTTTCTGTCTCTGCTGACAGCTCCTATGCTTTAAAGAGTATCTAAGTGTGTCCAAAACCAGATTCTTCAACTGGAGAACAGTTGATTATTCCTTAGCATTTACTTGATTTCTGAGTTTTTTCTGTTGCATAAGCTTATATGGTTTTTTTCTTTTTGCTTATAAATGTGTTTTGTATTCTCCATTAAACATCATGGGCTGCTCTCCTTCTCTCTTTGCTTTGATATATGGTCCTGACAAATAACAATGAACAGTGTTCTCTCATCTCACAAAACTCTGTACCATCATGATTTTCTGTTCTTTCACAAGGAAGTCAATTTCTTTCCAATGATCTAACTGTTCCTTGATCTCTTTCTAGTGGTACACATCTCACAATCTGAGTCATCTTCTCCAACAGGGTCCTAGTGTCCTTGGGGGCACATATTTAATTTCCACCCTGCTTCAGGCTCTAGTTTGTACATCTATTTTAAATGGAGTGAGCTGCTGTAGTTTTTGTGATATTATGCTCATTCATTTAGTGTAGTCTGTCTTTGTCAGAGTACCTGAGGCAACGTGCATTAACCTCATGGCAACACTTTTTGCTATGGTCCTCTTTATATTTGTTATAGCCAATGATAGTGCGTTCCCATTCTTTCTCACTGTCTCTGTCTGTCCCACAAGAGCTCCCTATATTCAGGTGACCTTGATTGAACTTTTCATCTTTTTGTCTCCACTTCTCATATGCTGGAGTTATGCCTACAGTGTCCATTTTATAGGATACTGAGATTTGAACTCAGGACTTCATGCATCCTAGGTAAGCACAGTACCAACTGAGCTACATCCATAGCCCTGACATCTTTTAAATGCTGATACCATATAGGCAAACATAGACATGAGAATACATCTACAGAACAAGTAAATGTATGCACAAAAATGGGCAGTGTTTTTAAATCATTTGAAGTACACAGGGTAACTAGGTACCTGGCATCTTCCAGCGATGAGCAGAAGCTTTTGGGTTATTAGCCATACTTTGGCCAGAAGCATTGTTGTTTGGCGGTTTAGCTTTCTGCCAAGCATTGAGTCTTGGCATATCCTCTCTGGATCTTCAAAAGGAAGAAGGGACTGCCTTGCATCACTAATTTGTCTGGCTGGAATGACTTATAAGTGTTTTCTTTTTTTTTTTTCTTTTCTGGTATTTGCTTGTTTTGAGATTATAGTATACTTACATTATTTCCTCTTCCCTTCCCTCCTTCCTGTTCCCCCATATATCCCTCTTTGCTTGCTTTCAAATTCATGGCCATTTCCATTAGTTGTTGTAGTGTGTGCCAGATTCAACTGGTTATATATGTAAGCAAAAACTACCAAAGGAACCAGGAGGCTCTAGCTCCAGGAAGGCAGAGTCTCTCAATTGTGTGTCACTTCCAGAAGTGACACACATTCCAAATTCGACTTTATCTCTTTGTAATATGCAGCAAGTAACATATCAGATGTGACATGATGTCTTTATGAGAAAGTGATCGCTCCTCCACCAAAATAGGAAACAAAACAAAACAAAATAAAACAAAACAGAACAAGGCTTTCCTGTAGCACTAATAGATTCCCATTTTAAGGTATCTGTCTTTTAGGTTAAAGTCCAGAGGGGAGTCTGTTTCGTCTACCTTCTAGTGTGAAATTTTCTATCAAGTTTCTTCTCTAACCTGTTTTCTTCTTCTTTTTTTTCCAGAAACATTTTTACAAGTGAAATTTTGGTCCCGATTTGTAAAGCAATTGTGCAAGTTTCCTCTAACATCTATTATTTCTCTGAGAGAAGTAACTTGGATAAATACTTGAGGCAAAACACCAATTAGAGTGGAAATGGCGTAGTGGTAGAGCTGCCTTTCTTCTGGATTCTTCCAGATAATAAAAAAATGTTTTATTAACGAGTATAAACCCTAAGACATTGGCCAAAATAAGTACTGTAAGTCTTCCTCTAGCAAAAGTATTGTGTGCTTTGGTCTTGACTAAACTTATTCTTTTCTGATACAACGACAGAAGTCTGCTGTCTGCTAACAGGCTGGAGAATGGTAGGTGTGGTGAGTTGAGTAGGGCTGTGTCACAAGAGGGTCTGGCACAGAGGTAATGTGGTAATCAAAGTAGGGTAGAGAGTAACCTCACCCTCGAGAAGCTTCGTGGATTGTATGTATGGGTAGCTTCTCCTGTCCTCTCACCAAGATAATCCTGCTCCACTGAATCTCATCACGTGCTAGCATACCCATCTCATCAGAAAGCAACCCTGTCCTGAACAAAAGCTTCACCCCCCATGCCTCCCACAGCCATCCATATGATGTTATATGGCCTGCCTGTTTCTGTCACCCAGAGATGAAAACATAACCTTTAGATACACACAGTGGGTAATTGGACTTCCTAACAGGCATAAAAGGAAGTTGATTTTCCAGATTCCTAGTGGCCTATCATTTCAAGATGGCAGTGTTTGGTTAAATTAGCTTTTGCTTGGGTTAAAAGCAGAATGAGAAAACTTCACCCCAGGAGTCACAAAGCTCTCATATGCCATCTCAGGGTCCCTCATTGCAGGCAGCAGCAGGAGGGTCACCACATGCTAGGCCCTCCATGAGGAGATGGCAGTCAGAAACAAATGGAGTTGAAAATAGGAACGCTGTTACATTTAAGAACACATTATACAGATATCACTCTTCAGTCTGGAGTTGGATTTGTTCTTTCCATGATCTAAAGAGTCTGCTCTCCAGCACTATTTTGCATTCTAAAATATATTTCTATTAGTTTTATTTGAAAAGCTCCATTCTTTGGGTTTATATTAATCTCTGTCTATAGCAGGCAGAGGGCTGGAAATACCTGCTCTGGATCCTGAATAGCCCCATCTGTCTGAGCTTGGCAGGACTGATACTATATTTCTGCTTTGTTATGACCCCACAAGAGGGGGTGGTTGGAGAACTGCAGACAGGCAGATAGGAGCTGACACACAGAGGTCCAGCCCTTTATGATATAAGTCACTATTTGTTTATTTCTTCTCACAGTTCATGGTTGCTCCTTTCTCAGTCTGGCAAGAAGAAACTATTTCTCCCATCTATTTGGGACTGATAGAATGTGAAATCAGACTCCCCCGAGGAGGAACCAGACACAGCAGACAGTGTGAAATGAAAGCCCCACTACAGGCTTAGACAGAATGAGATCAAATATCTTTGACATATGGTGGGGGGATTTTCTGGTCCTGATATTAGAAGTGTTAGCAAGAGGAGGGGTGGCCCTGGCAGGAAAGAGAAGAAGGATTTGGGCAAGTGTTGCTTACAGATAATTTGCCATGCCTGTTTCCGAGCTTCAAAATTTCTTTTGTGAAGTACATTAAAAATAATCTGGTATTTGATTTAGATCCATGGGGAGAAGGGAAAAATAATGTCAGACATTTTGATAGCAATTTTGTTGCGTGTTTTAAAACTTAGAGATAAAGTGAAAAAAAAAATAAAGAGGAAAAGGGAAACCGAACGGATTAGCTGGAAAAACGTGCACCTTGGATGGCATGGGCTGCTCCTGTGCACCTGTGAATGGGGACAGAGGGCCTGAATGTGCATTAGCAACCCAAATGGGTGGATTTTCAGATGCTTACAGTCCACAATGTTCACATGATAACTTACGGTTCAGCTGCCTCAATTAGGCACAAGAGAGCGGCACCATGGCCATGCTAGGACAGACTCCATACTGGCTCATTCTTTTGAGTGTGCCTACACAATTGTCAAGGAATCTCACAGTTTTATAGAGTCCCCTCCACCCCCTTCTTGTTGTTGTGGCTTCGTTTCTTGATTCTATTCCTTTGGAAGAAATATACAGAAAGTAGAGGTTTAAGATTTACCCCTCCCATGAGTTTTTCTTAAAATTCTTAACACATGTAAAGACAATGAGGTAAAACTGTGAATCTGGAAAGTAATTTTTCAAAATAAGTAATTTCCCATGAATAAATGTCAACATTTTTTCTAAGTACAAGTATCCTTCTGAAATTTATAAGAAGTGGTTATTAGAATACACGTGGTACATTGCAATTACTTATTTGTCAAAGCAAGGCAGTGAATGCCTTATAATAATATGTTATGGATAATTTCTCTCAAGCTAGGCCTGTACTTTTGTTGATGACAGTAGCAAATCTTTCCTATTGTTTTAAGTTCTATAGAATTTTTAGCCTTTAATTAAACTAAGATATTTTCTCAATATCCACGTTCATGGTAAACTTACATAATGAATTTTTGCTCCCCATTATTTTGTGTGCGTGTGGTGGGGGTGAGTGTTCAGACTCAATTGTTTCAAACTTGGCTTTTAAAACACAGTTAATTTGTCTACTGTAACAAACCCTATTCATTTCATGCTTTATTTCATCAAAATCACCTATATTAGTGAGGAAACAGGTTCATCTTTCAATATAACACAACCTTAAGATGACAATTGGACCATTTGCTAGGTTTAACCTTTTCGAGGGTCACAGCCTGCATGGTACTCAAGAGTGATATTTAAAAGATTTAATAGACAATTCAGCAAAAAGTCCAACCAATCAGAACTGAAAAATATCCACTGGTGATGAAGCTGTTGGGTCCCTGATGCAGCAGGCATTAACCCGTGAGTTGCTGCAATGACTGTGGTATTCACGACTTTTGAAGAGGTCTAGGCTAGTAAGCTGTGACCATTTCTCAATCTCTAGGCTTTCATTATTTCAAAATTAAAATGCCCTTATATGGACTGGATGTGTGTTAGCTATATGTCATCTCTTGAGAGATTGATGCCATCGTTCAAGAGCAATCTAGCATCTTGCCTTTATATTATTATTTTTGAAGCAATATCATCTGTAGTTATATCATATGATTTACACAATATCATAATGTGTATATATCTTAAAAACAGAGAGATGATCATATATTAAAATAAAATTTTATGTACTATAGGTTTTTTCCTGTTCACATAGTATTTCTCCTGAGATGAGATAGAGACAAAATTTACTCATCGGGCTATTGATCACACTTTATACTTTTCAGCTACTGGAACCTTTCACCATCTTTGGAGGTAAAGAAAGGAATGTATTTTTGTCAAGACTGGTGAATTATCAAACCAAGCCACTCACCTCAGATATGAATTTCTGAGGCTAGGCACACAGTGTGTGGTCCTGAAAGAGGGAGCTGCCTTGCATTTGAATATGGTGCATAACTCTACAAAATTTTGTGTGTGTGTGTGTGTGTGTGTGTGTGTGTGTGTGTGTGTGTGTGTGTGTGTGTGTGCATTCTGTAAACATTTTGGGAGTCTAAAGTATGGGTTGAATTTTGAAAAATTCAGTAAAGTCAATCAGTAAACATTTCTGACTCTCATGATTTTAGAGTAGTGAGCACTTCTATTCAAACTTCAGCACATCAGATTGTCATAAATCTTTCTTTGTCTTTACTTCATCTACCAGGCTACAGATTTGAGAACAAAGATTGTCTTATCAAGCTGCATATCCGAGTTGATGCTCCATTCCTTGACGTTCTGAAGACCATTTCCATTCTGTATAGAAGCAGTTGTAATTGTTTTCAATATTGGATTAATTCAGCCTGATGGCAGCTTCTTATATGAGCTGTGAATTTTGTCTCTTAATATACAAAAGTCAATAAATGATCAATGAAAAGGGGAAGTCCAACAACTATATTTCCCTGAGGAATATCTAAGTCTCTTTTTCAGATTCATAAAATGACTCCCAAACACCAAAAACTTCTAATGAAGTGACTGTATGATTAACTCATTCAGCCCGTCTTTTCTTATCCTCTATCAACATGGCATTCAGTTATTTATTGCTTAAACACTGATTCCCACAAAAGGCATCATTACTTTATCTGTTATTTACTAAGGTCCACAGAAGAAATTCATACCAATATAATAAAATTTCATCCATAAGATATCTTTAAAAGGTTGCTATATGAGTTTCTGTTTTGCATATTTAAAAGGATTCATATTAAAAAGCTACTATTTCCAGATACTCTTAAATGACACAATTGAAGTCCAACTTTTGTTATTGTGTAGGGAACAAATGGTCTAACCTTCATTCAAGAAAAATCTTAGTATGGATATTTAGTTTGAAAATCTTTCTATCTCTTTATTTTGCAGAAGCAATGTAAGAACTATAGCCTAGTTAGCCTCTTCTCTCTATCAATAAATTGAAGAAATACATACAGAAATGTATAAAGTGGAAGGCTATATATTTGTGGAAACCAGCTTTCCTGCAAAGTCTGTCAACTTTTTTTTTCCTTAAAGAAAGAAAATACTGACATAGGGTAAACATCAAGTGTATGCAGCAGAATGTACATGAACAAGGGTGGTAGGATACATAATACCTTTCTGTATTCAATTTGTTACCTAGAAGCAAATTATTTCCCTTGTGGGCCACAATAAAATGCATTAAAGTGCATGTGAACATACTTTATAAGTGTTAAAGCCCTGTGTATTTTAAAACTCTGGAACTGTTGTATGGCAGTTATTTGAATGTGTACATCACGGTTCTCTGGGAGGACACTAAACCTCCACTCCAAAACTTGGAAAGTTGGTGAGGAAACAAGGGATCTCTTTTGTGACCCCCTCCCTCAGCAACTCACTCGAAGTCCCACATGTCTTAAACCCCAGATTTCTCAGTTCACTAATTCATTTAATATGTACTATTGGTGCCTGCTTCAACCTACAACTTTCTTCTTCTACACAGATGCTAGAGATAGATTCTTAGGTACCCCCCCATCACTTTTAAAACATATTATTCAGACTTTATATTGTAGCCAGAGTGAGCTTTTCCAAAGAGAAATATTGACCTGACCATTCTTAGATCATCACTCAGATGTTTGAAATATGCAACATCACCTATGAGCTCTATAGGGCGTCATCCCTGCCTATGATGCCCTACTGTCATCTGGGTCCTTGATGGGCTCTATTCCTCATCATGTAAAAACACCACACTTATCTCCATAAATCTTTAGTTGTGTGCTCTTCTGGCTGGAATATTCTTGCCCACTTTTGTTGGTTCACTCTCCCATCTTGAAACCCCACTTCAAAGTTCCCCACTAGCCTCAGAGTTCTCCTTTCTAAAGTGGCAAAGTAGGATCTTGACTTCCCATTCTCTTTACTTCACAGCTCTACATTGCTATTTGAGAACTGTGCAACTGGCATCTGTTTAGAGCCTTTGGCTTACCTTTGCATTCCCTTACAAGGTGACTAACTGCTTGAATAAATAATGCTTCTTGGCTAACCAAATGTATAAATAGATGTAAAAATATAGGATCCTCTTTTTAAAAGAGGCTTTGGAATATTAACAAAGAAAAATCATGTGTAAATAAATACCCAGACTTCAATAATAACATAACAGCAGGTAACATTTCTTTCATATTTACTGTGTTGGTGGCATTATGTTAAGCAAGCCCTTTAGAGCTATCTTATTTTATTCATAAACTAATCTTAGACATAGATATTATTATGTCACATGATTATCATTGACTAGTATCTTTGTCTATTTTCCATTCCTATAACTAAATATTTGAGGCTACATTTTATAAATTTAAAGGATTTACTTAGCTTACAGTTTTGGAAGTTGTAATGTAAAGACAGAGCATCTCTGCTAGCTTAACCTCAAGAGAGCCTCCTGCCCATTTCAGAGTATAATGAGTGGCATCCTAGTAGAAATGTTTAGAAAAGGGGCCAGTCACATAGAAAGTCAGGAAACAATAGGAACTCAGGAGCTGGGCTGCTAAGCCACTCTCATGGAAACTAGTTGGAGTCTTGAAATACTTTAATCCCTTCTAGTGGTAGCCTCCAAACTGACCTAAGCCCCATTATCAGGCCCTGCCTCTCTCAGAGTTTACATCACATTTACATTACCACATTGAGCAGTAAGGATCCAACACATGAAACTTTAGAGGTGCAACTCAAACAGTTTCCTCACCACAGCAGTAGGGTAATCTTTCTGTTCAGTGGCATCAGTGATCTGTCCAAGGTCACACAGTAAGTCAGATGAGGCTGTATTGGATATTTATTGGAAAGATATTGAATAATTCACAGACTTACTAGAAGGCTAGAGAAGAATACTGGGAGCATAGCTGAGACATTATTGGCAGTAGAAAGATGACAGACAAGTTCAGGACATAAGAAGACTGTTTCAGGCACAAACTTGGCAATTGTCTGTCTCTCTAGCTGGCTTCTGCATTCTTATGATTGGGCTGTCAATAAATACTACATAAGCATATATTTGCAGCAACCTCACTGGTTGATTCCAGGTCATTTATCTATGCCTAGCTGTCAGGGATGAGGAGGATGAGTCAGGATCCTTTCTCCTGCCAAGATTCTGAAACAGAACATCACCCCAGATTGAAGAAGAGGTTTAAAACCAGCATCCCAACTATGACACACATCCAGGATTGGTGTGCCTCTGTCTTTGTTGTTGCCAATGTGTACAGATACATGGTATATTGTGGTGCCAACATGAAGACTCTTTGTGTGCCAAACAAGTCATGTATCATGTGTGCTGCACTTTAAGCTGTTGGTAACTTCAAGGGCTTCCAAGATGAAAGACTTGGGCAAGCTGATTCATAGCTGAGAAACAAACATTTGCACCTCAGCAGCATGGAGGCTTGAAGAATTATGACATAATACCAGAGTCTTTCCCATAATCCTTCTGAAGATCTGTCTGGCTGTTTTAACAAAGACCTCCTTTGTGGAAAGTCACAGCAGGGAAATATCTTACTAAGCCTTCTAACCAGGAGCTACCTACATGGAACAATGGGCCTTTAAAGCAAGGTATTACACAAACACAGAGAAGGTCTCTCAGACAAAGTTCTAGGATCTGGGTTATCCCTATGGACTTGTACAGAGGAAGTTTAATCTTAATGAAGGACAGAAAAAGTTTCTTTTGCTAGAATATACAAAAGGCTTTTCCTCAAGATCTTCCCGCACCTGCGTTTTGGAAAGTAAAATGATGCAAATGAGTTTAAGCAATCTAATCAGTGGACCCAAGGCATGAACACAGCTTACAAAGATCTTAATAAACAAGTTTCCTAATTGGGATATAAAAAGCCGGTTTTGAGCAGAGGCTGTTCTTATTTTCTTGCGTGGGGGAAATGATCTCTCTTGTCTAATAAAGCTTAGAATCCCCCCCTCCAATACGCCATCAACAGCACTTGATTTTATAAATGTAACAATGGAAACGGCTCCTTTCTCGCACCTGAATCACAGGGTTCTTGAATTTTCCACTAAGTTTAATCTTTCGGTTTCACTGCTGTTGAAGTTTCTAGTTCCGGCCAGCATGGGCTCTCTAGGGAACCTGCCGCTTCTGCCTGAACTCATTGGAACTGCCTGTCCTTTCCTACTCATCCATCCTACTCAGTATTCCTTTTTGGGGGGAGGGGAGGTCAGCTCATCATCAATTGGGTGATGATGCACAGCCCAATGACTGGGCGAAAAGGAGTTAAAAAAAAAAAAAAAGAAAAAAAAGAAAAAGATGTTTGCACCTGGGATCAACAGGTAACAATCGTGTTTGCTTTCTATTTAACCTCAGTACTTTTTACCAGCGTGCTAAGAAGCAGGTATCAAAGTGCTGTTATAGAGTTGGGGAAACTGGGGAGCAGGGATGAGAGGCATGTTACCCCCCAATCTGCCATTTTCATCTTCGCTTTGAAATCATTTCTGAGCCAGATTAAATTACACTTGGGCTGAGGGCCAGCTCTACACCTCCAGTAAACCTTGTTCCCATGCCTGGTTGAGAGTAAGCATCTATGTGTGGTGCAGTAAAAGTGTCTCTAACTGGGAAATGAGGGAGTGACTATAAGTCACTCCTGAACATTGAACTCAATAGTGTCCCTACTTTTACCAGTTCTCGGAGATGGAAATAGTAGTAGAATGGTTTAAGAATCTCTCTCTCTCTTTAATTTTTCAAGATAGGCTTTCTTTATATAGCCCTGGCGGTCCTAGAACTTCCCCTGTAGACCAGGAGTTTAATTTTAATTTGTTCTTTGTCAATCGACACTCATTCTATTTATATATGATGCTGTTGAAGATGGAGATGGCCCTTAACTTCACACATCATTTATGTGTGCTTGGTTATTTTAAAGTATGATTTTAGGTCTATTCTACTTTCTTACTTTTTTTAAAAAAAAGTGTATGGATGTTTTGCCTATATGTATGTATGTATACCATATGCATGTCGCATGTCTGGTGCTTGTAAAGGCCAAAAGAGAACGTCATCCCTTAAAACTGGAGTTAGGGATGGCTGTAAGTTGGCACCTAGGTGCTGGGAATAGAATACAGAGTCCTCTGTAAGCACAAGTGTTCTTAAACACTGAGCCATTTCTCAATTCTCAAATTCTATTTTTTTTTTTCTCAACTAAAGTTCCATTTCAGGTTGATTTCAATGTTGATTACTCAACTGCTCCACAGACTTTTTTTTCAGTCATCTGTTCTTCAAGCACCTCCATACTTACAGTTCATGTATTTCCCCATTTATACCATGCCATTCACCTTCATACCACATGTGCATATGAACGAGTGCCCTGGTACAGATGGTGGCAGGGTACAGATGGGAAGAACTGGCTCTAAGGCCAGCTCACATGCCCTTGACAATTCACCAGGCCTAGTGCCCACAGCCTCCCATTTGTAAGGTAGCAACAGCAGTTCTTCATACCTCAGGCCCCTCCCAGCACTAACATTTTATAGGCTGAAGAAATATAACATTTAGTGAGCATTTTCAACTTACGAAGGGAGTACAAGCTCTTCACATGCTTAATCTTTTAATCCGCATAACAAACCTGTGGGGTTGGTATTGTTGCACCCATTTTTAATTAATGAGCAAGTATGCTCAAAGGGATTATGCTAGCTGGCCTATAGCACTGAACTAAACGGTACTGGGCTTTGATCTAAATAAAAGACAGTTGAAGTATTATGCTTTCGAGAAAAATTTGCTTGATCTTTTAGTCTGGCCTGAATCCCCACCCCAGTGCTGTGGTAGCATTTAGTTCATTACATTGAAGTTAACCACACGCAGTCCTATATTCCAACAGTCCTTCCAGAAAATACAGTTTCCTCTGGGGTAGTGACTAAGCATTATTCTTCCTTATATTTACATCATAAAAAATAGTAACTGCTTCATGGGAAGCATACTAAGCTTTTTAACTAGAATTAAGCTCATTACATCCTTCTCCATATTAATGTTACCTGAGATGAATATCCCAATTCCATAAGCCCTGGTAATTCTATCAATCCATTACTTCACCATCTTCTACTTCCATGTCAATCTTCAGGAAAATACATGATGCCCAGTTGATTGCTTTCAGGAAAGCAACATCTTCTCTGGGTACCTTTTGTATTGTCCGCTTCATTTTGTTGGGAAATGCCTTTCATTTTATCCACAGAGCTCTTAACATGTTTCAGAAGACTTCAATACTACATTAAGACATTTAAATAGAGCAAAAATCTTTTTTGCTCTGGGAAAGAAGGATAATTTGGTTCCCAGAACCCCTTGCCCCACTAAGTGTCTCATGCCTGTGGCTATCTTTATGGCAGCCATGATGTTAGTGTGAATTGTTAACATGATAGAGTCCCTAGGAAATGGGCCTCTGGGCCTGCATGTGGGGATTTATCTCGATTGTATTAAATGATGTGGGAGGTTATCTTCATTGTGTGTAAGAATCTGGCCAGAGGAACCTGGATTGTATAAAATGAAGAAAGCAAGCTGAACCCTAGAATTCAGGCATTCATCACTCCTCTGTGACACTTGATTAATGTGACCACGTACTTGTAGCTCTTGATGCCTTGACTTCTCCACTATGACATTTCAAATAGAATATCAGCTGTTAAACCCTTCAGTTGCCCGTGGCAGAGTATTTTATCAACACACAAGTAGCCAGCACGGCTGTATCTGCTATGCCTTCTTGCTGGCATTTTTTTTCTGAAAAAGAAGCAAATTATAATGTCTGGCTCCTTGATGTGGGTTGGAGCAGGGTCCACAGCATAATTGTAGAGATTGTCTCTGTGTGTCAGAGCTTCAACCACAATTCTGTGCCTTTTTTCTCCACTTAAAGACAGAAGCTTCACGGAAAGAGAAACTGACCTTCAAGCCCAGTAAGATGACCTAGCTCCGGCTACACACACACAATGCTGTTGTGCTGACTTCCAAACAATAAAAACCCTTTTCTGCAGATTACCTTTCTACATGGTTTTTTAAGTAGCGGTCACTGAACAAAATAAAAAATATTTGTAGGCTTTCATAATTGGAAGAGAATAAGCCTCAGGATATCTAGAATGTGACCATGGAAAGGGTCTTTATTTGTAGGATTATTACCTGCTGAGAAGTCTTTTTCAGCCTTTCTAAGGGCCTTAGGAAGAGGTTAATTACATTTGTGAACAAATGCTCCACCTTTAACCAGAAACCTTACCTCTCAGAACTTCTTGGTAGTTGTTGATTTTCACCTTGAATTTTAATCCGTAAGTGAGAGCTGTGTTTTTCCACAGTAGAATGTGTTGGTGAAGAGGACCCTCATACTCCCCCTCAACGTCTGTGTAGACAACCACACTCTCAGGTAACCTAAAACATTCCTTTTTTTGTGAGAAAAAGAGAAAGCATGGAGAGTTTGACTCTACTTTTTGTGCTGGTGTAGAGATGGCTTTTGTGATGATCAGCTGAGGCAATGTGGCTTTGCAAGGTGCTAAGTCCTTGGTTTTGGGGGTTCATAAGTGCATAAGCACTGTATATAGTGCTTATGGTTGTGGTAGTTCATAAAGGACTAGGAGTTGAATTAAATGATGCATGACCTCCCTTTAGCCATAGGCTTTGGTAAGTCCCAGCTCCAGGGTACAAGCCTTCCAGCCCCAGCTAAAGCATGCACAAGTGTACAATTACCATTCAAATCTCCTCTATGCCATACTCTGTTTGCTTAATGGTAATAGGACCCTTGTTCACTGATATTTTCAGCAACATGATGGACAATGAAGTAGAACCAACAGTGGAAAGATACACTAACAATGATCCAACATGGTGATTTGCAATTGGTAATTATTTTTATTTATTTCAATATTCTAAAATGTATGTAATAATCTAGTTCTCTGTCAAGACATTTGATATTTAATGAATAAACAACTAATATTTTATTATTAGGTTTCTAATTCCTAATTATGATCTGTACTAATAATAGTCCCACCAGATAGTAGAAAATGCTTTCTATAAAGAGTGTCATCCCAAGTGCAACACTTTTTGCCATTACTCATTTGCTCTTTTAATAAAATCTTTTATTGGCTTTTATATGACTCAGTAATAATTTTTTTTCTGTTTCCTTAGAAATAACAGCATTACTTTTTAGAGCCAATGATGAGACATTTAATCCCAATTAAAACAAACACGGTAAAAGATAAAACTATGAAAATTGGATACATATTATGAATATAGTTCAGTCAATAAAATGCTTGCTATTAAAACATGAAGACCTGGATTTGATCTTCAGCACTCATGTAAAGATAGGCATGATGCTGAATTCCATACACACATATACAAATAGGCTTAAGTACTAGTACACTGTAGTCAGAATTTTCTTGGTTATGCCTGGTCCTGCAGCAGCAGTTTTTATAATAATTGCTCAGGGGCTTATTATTATTAGTTACAAACTGTCTGACCTATGATTCAGGTTTATTACTAACTAACTCTTTTAACTTACTCAACCCATCCTATTAATCTGCTTTGCTATGTGGCTTCATGGCTTTACCTATTCTCTCACATCTTGTTTCTTGCGTGGCTCACAGTGTCTCCCTCATCTTCTCCCCCCCCCCCCCCTTGTAAAGCTCTCTTCAGTTTTAGATGGAAATTCTTGTCACCACATTTTGTTGGCAATTGTAGGCATAAGTTTCTCTCTGTCCTGCCTGGTCCTGGGATCCTGCAGCAGCTTGTAAGATAATCACTCAGAGGCTTAATTGTAAACTGTTTGGTCTCAGGCTCAGGCTATTTCTAGCAAGCTCTTACATCTTAAAGTAAGTCATAGCATCAATCTATGTATCACTATGTGTCTCATGGCTTTACCTGTATTCCATTACATCTTGCTTCTGGTGGCTCCCAGTGTCTGTCTTGACCTTATCTTTCTTCTTCCTGTATCTCTCTTGCATTATCTGCCTGGCTATATTTTCTTACCATAGGCCAAGCAGCTTCTTTATTAACCAACGGTAGCAATACATATTCAGAGCATAATAGAAAGACTATCCCACAGCAGTACACACAAAGTAAAATAAATAAAAGAAATTGTAAAAATCAGTTGACATACAGGTTATAGATATACTTTATTCTGCTTTAGTTAACTTCAGCCTTTCAAATTAGTCAAAAATATAAATCAGTGTGGTAAGATTTATGAATAATATTCTGTATTCATGTTTCTGAAGATGTAATTTTTGAGTCCCATTTCAGTTATAACACTGACTTAGAACAACAACCCTGGAAAATGAGGTATCAACTACATGGACCATTCATTCACTATATGTGGACTTTTCTATAGCCTTTACCTGGGGCATCCCAAATTCTGCTGTTCCAGGTATTACCACACTACCATTCAACAACATAATTGCAGGGTATGTGTGAATCAGTTAGGGCTATTATTCAGCTGGTCAGCCCCGATGGAAAGAGTTTATGGTATGTCAGAAATTCTGGAAATGGCCTCTTGTATAATTAGTTGCCTCATCCCTTAACACTAATGGAATGGGTTTGAGGCCACGGTGGATTGTTTATAAGAAATATTTACTCTCTAGGTCCTTCATCAAAAGCTATCTTCTTGTACAAGTAATTGTTATGCTAATTTCTTGTCAGGTTTTTTAATAAAAAAGAAAATATTAAATGCAACATGAGAAAACCTCCTTAATCTTAATCAGTGTTAGCTGCTTTATAAACATTCCTCATATTATTGAAAAGAGGGAGACAGAGAGGAAGGTGAGGATTGGTAGGATGTAAATAAAAATGTTCTCCTAATTCTTTAAAAAATGTACCATAAATTAATATAGAAGAATGGCGATTGCAAATTTTGCATAACTGAGTTGAATGATGCCTTTTCTAGTCCCTTGGAACAAGGCAGCATTCTATTTCCCATGAGCCCCCTTGCTTGCTTCCTTCCAAATCAGATTCATCTCATTCCTAGAGGCCGCTGTTTATAATGAAGTGAAAAGAGCCTTCTGAAGCTGATTATGTAAATCAAGCTCATGTTCTTTAGGTCTCTTCCGTGATTCCCTTTTGATAGTAAATATAATCAGAACTTCAAAGGGTAGCTTAGGGAAGAGAGAAAATTATCTGGGAATGTGTACAGTGTAAACTAGGAAAGTCATCAGATATCAGTCAATTAAGTTTGAGATATAAAATAAAGGAATCAAAATCTCTTCCTCCTGTGTCTGATTCTAAAATAAACACACATCTCTCCCTAACAAGTTTAGACTGTTTGAAATATCCACACTATAAACTGGGGGTTTCATTACACAGCCTGCCTGCTTCCTGCTTGGGTATTACGATCTTTATAGTGAAGTCCTTTCCTTAGCTTTTGGGGGCCTAGGTGCCCCACCTCAATGATCCTCTATACTGCTCACTGCATACGGCTTTCCAGTGGCTCTGAGGAGCAGGCCCACATATTTCCTCTACCTACTCTTTAACTTTATCTCCTGATGTGTGCTGGCTCGTGGGTAAATGTGTACAAGGAATGTTGAACTCTGTCAGAGCTCAGCTTTGCTTCTTCTGTTCTTGCTCTCTTCATGCTGAAAGGCGCAGACATCACCTGAAAACCACACCGGTGATGCCTTCCCTTGGTGGATTTGTGATACTGTTGCAAGAGTCATGGAATTTGTAATCCCCAGCCTGTCTCTTGAGGTCTGCTTATATGTAGTTGTTCTTGCCTGTGGTAGGATGTAACCCTCAGAGTTATTTTTTATTTCTCTTTACTTAGGATTTAAATTTGGTACTTCAGGACTCCCAGACTAGTCCATTACTTATTAACTTCTGCATAGAAACAAGTGTAGCTCACATGGAATTCTTTCTTCCAAGACTTTGTGGACACTGAAGTAAAACACATGCGTTTTGCATGCCTTCTGGACCAATGTATCTACAAGTGTGAGTTTCTGTTCCTGGACTGCAAACTGGGTTTCATTGTTTAATAATGAGATGAGAAAATTATGTCAAAATACATACTGACACACCACCTCCATTAAAAAAATGATATGAAAAAAAAAAAAAACAAAACCAATTGACTGAAAAGAGATACAATTGGCATATTCTGGCCTAATCTCAGAGCAGTAACACCTGTTTCAGGGCCTGGAGTTTATACAGCAATGCTTTGTATACTTTGTTGTGTTATTGTTATGGGAAAGCTTTTTCAGACCTGAAGATCCACTTAAATTTCAAGGCCATCCAGGCCAGGTTCTTAGCTTCCTTCTTCAGTGTTCTACACTATCATATTCTTTCTCAGCTCTACAGCTCCATAGGAATGACTGCTGGATCAGAGGTACCATCTCTGAGATTTGTGACACTGGAAATACCTTAGAAATTGCATATGCGCTTTCCAAAAAAGAAGAAGTTTCTGATATGTGAATTAAGAGCCAAATAGTAATTGTTATTAGCACCATCAAATCTGGGGAAGAATGAAAGTATAAAATCCAAAGCAGATTTTATTGCATTGTATTTGTGAGTTTTCTAGCTAGTGGATTCAATTGTCTGTAACTAGAATTATTATATATTGCAGATGCACTGAACATGTCATAGGCCTTTTTTTCTCATTATGTAAATAATATAATGTAACAACTATTAATACAGCATTTTAATTAGGTGTTATGCTTAATAAAGGAATGGCTTGAAGTATATCTGTTGAAGTGTCTTAAGCCAGCAAGGAATCTTAAGTCTGATGCCCTGAGTTTGAGCCCTAGAACCCACACACTAAATGTAGAAGGAGAGAGTAGATTTCACAGTTGACCTTTGAGCTCCCCATGTGCCTTTTGGAAAACACACCCCCTTACATTCTACCCATGTATACATATATAAGAATGATTAAAATGTACGTGAGAAGACGTACATAGGTTAGAGGCAAATTCTAAATTAGTTTTATGTAAGTGTCTTGGACATTAGGGAATTTGGAATCTATAGAGTTCCTGGAATCGATTACCTCCAGATAGCAAAGACAGCGTTCAGAAAAACTGTATATATTAATAAATTCATATGTTCTCTTTCCTCTCACTTACATAGTTATGAGCATATTAAAGCTCAATGTGGATTTGTGATCTCAATTTCAATTAGCAAGCTACAGAAACATGTAGAGTTTATTATTATTGCAAACATGCCACAAATAAACACACATAAACACAAATAAACAAAAACCAAGTTAGAAATAACTCAGTATTAAGATAACTATTAAGATATATTTAACATCCATAGCTGTGGTGTAAAAATCTAGGTTTTGTGTTCTGTGGCTATATTAATGTAAACTAGAATGTGTACATTAATTTATAATAGTATGAAATCTGTCCCCTCCTTATTTTCAATATCTTCCCATCCTAAGTTTTTTAACAAGATAATAATATGACAAAATTTACATATATGTGGGCATGCATTCAGACATATAAAATTAATTATTCTGTGCTAAATAAGTAAAAATGGAGGGAGAATTATTCTCCAGTTTACTTTACTGTAAACTGTGAAAGCCTAGTAATGTAGTAAGCATAAAAATGCATTATTATAGGCTGTTATTAAAGTTATCATTTAAGTGAGCCCAATTCTTTGCTGTGGTAGGTCAGACCAGCAATCCCACATTTGACTGTGCATAGCCATTTGAAGGAGATGAAATGGATTTTTTATCTGCTTGCTTATTATTATTATTTTTTTTACCATTGTGCAAGTCATGTAAGAGCACTATCAGAATATGATCCTTGAGACTAATTTGGGTTTCTAGCAGAAGTCATTTTGTATAATTCTCAAATTATCTAATACTTGAACTGAAAACATCATGTCAAGTCTCTGGATACAGATGACCCACTTTCTCTCCCATTGCCTTTGTGCAGTATGTCTAACACAGGTGACATTGATGGGTGATTACAAGGAAAAGCCACAGAGCTTCATGGGTAGGTGTGAGTGAAGAATTCTCCTGTTCTCTAGCCTCATTCTTTTTTTCTTAGCTGACACACCTGTCAGCTTGAGGGTGTCCAACACAGACCTCTGAAATATTTGTGCCGGGTTATGAGAGTAAAGAAGCTATTTCTTTCTTTAAAGTATGCTCATGTCAGCCATCACCCTGACTGTGACTGATAACAGAAAGTGAGAAGTCTTGGGCCTGGCTGGTACTTGGATGTGGGCTCACTCTCATCTTTAGGGCCAGTTCATCTGCATGTTGTCATCTGCATCTGGAGCCACTGCCCATTTATCTATTTTTCTTTAGATATTGTAGCTGATGATTGCCTTCAAGCCATTACCATGTCTTATTTTAATTTGCTTATTATGTGTCCTTTTCTGGATAATGTAACTTCATGAGAACAGTGATGATATGAGTCTTTGTGTTAAAGCTCAGAGCCTACCCCTCCTTATTAAATGTTAGATAATAACGTTGGGAGACTGATGAGCCAGTGAACACATTCTGCTTATGTGAGATTGTTCTTTTGGAAGTTTTGTGTTTTTAGGAAGAGTTTCAAATGACTTAAGTTGGGTGAAGAGGAGTAGAAAATGCTTTGAAAAATCATTTTTTTATTGCCCACATCATATACTATAATAACAATATCTGCTGTTCCTTGTTCTCCCAATAGATACTACTGACCTAGAAATTGCTGAGATGGGTTTCTTACTCTTTTAAGCCACATACTTAGTTTTTAGGTATCTGTAGTGTGGTCATTTTCTAAGGAGCACATTTTCCACCTCTAAAACATAACAAATCTTAAATTATTTTCTTATAAAGCTTCTAGCTGTTCATAATTCACAAATTTTCTTAATAAAAGATTTGATCAAATGTTTGGGGCAAATCAGAAGGCAGAGCTTTTATTTGCTTTAAGTGAGAATGAATTGTGTCTTTAAGTGAAGTGCAATGATTGCTGGTTCCATTCTTAGTGTTAGTGATTGATCTTTAAAGATCGTTACAATAAGGAAAAATAACAATCAAGGTAAGTAAAAACTATAGTTTTGTGATTTCGGATAAAAAATTTTAACTGACCTTGTCACTTTTTTTCAGGAAACAACATCAAGAAGCATTACATAATGGGGTGTGTGAGGGGAGAAAAATCACCTTATGTCATTGGTTAGGCCTAAGGGTTATTTAGAGTGATCAATAAGAAGCCATTTCCAATGAGAATTGGATTCTGTTATGTCTGACCTACTTCCTAGGCCTATTGTGTAAAAATTAGTAAGAGGCGCTTTGAAAACCACAGCATAGCTCAGGATGGAGTCCAGGTTGGATCGAAGAAGCCTTCCAGGGCAATATAAACTAGACTGAGGTACTAGCATTCACATAAGTAACCTATCAAAAGATAAATAGACACATTGGTCAATTACGGTATTTTCACATTGAATTGAAGATTAAATTTAATTATAAGATGTTTTGTGTGTGTGTATGTGTGTGTGTGTGTGTGTGTGTGTGTGTGTGTGTGTGTAACTGAGAAATTGACTCTGAAATATGTGCATATCTCCAAGGACAGAGAATAAAGTTGTAAGGCAGTTTTAAAAAGAAGTAATGAAGAACAAAAGTTGAAAACTAGTGTTTCTTTCATTCAAAACCATAAAGTCATGGTTATCAAAGGGTTATGCTAACATAATAATGAAGATGTTTTATACTTTTATTATTACTACATAAATGAAATAGAATATAGAATTCAGAAATGAACCTGCATTCAGCTAGTTCATTTTTAATGAATGCAACAGAGAAATCCAGTGTAAAAGGAAAAGTCTTTCTCTTAAAGTGTGCTTACTCAACTTACCAAATATAAAGGAGCTGCAATTCTTCCTGGTCACTACAGAATATTTACAGATGAATCGTGGGCCTGAAACAAAAGGTGAATTATAGAACAATACGGGGAAACATCTTGATAAACTCTGCAGGAACAAATATTTCTTAGAACAAATAATAACAAACCTAAGAGAAAAGAGTTGATGTGTTGAAATCCATTAAAATATAAAAATTTCATCTTTCAAAATAAATAAGTTACCAAGTAAATTAGAAAGTTAGTTAGTTGGTAACATATATGCTAAAATAATCTATTTATAGAACATATTAGTCTGAAAATAGTGTTCTCAGCGTTAAAATACCTAAAGTTCACAACAAAAGGAAAACCAACTCAGAAAAAAATTTGAAAATTTACATTACCAAGAAATGTGTGCAGATATTAAAATTATGTAAAAAGATGAATCTTTCTTAATCATAGGGAAATTTGAAAACTTAAACCATCATGAAAATAATTAAAATTAAAAAGGGTGGCCTTGTCCAATACTGGAAAAAAATCTGCAGAAAATAGATTTTCATGTGTTACTTTTGAGTATAAAATGACAGCAGGGCTTGTAAAATGGCCTGATGGCATTTTATTACCTAAAATATCTACTCTTTTGATTAGTTTTCTCAAGAGAAATCAAAACACGTCTTTACAAAACAATTGGTCTTAGGATATTTGAGCAGATTTATTCAAAACAACCAGAAATTGGTAAGAGCTCAGAGGTTTACCACAGGGGTCTGGCTAAACTAGGCTGGCTTATTCATATAAGAAGCTGTGGATCAGCAATGAAGAACAGCACAGTTTAGACACAGAGGGCAAAATGGCTGAATGTCAATTTTATTGTGCTGAGAGAAAACTCAACATAAGATGGCCTTGTTACGTGGCTTCATCTATGTGGAGTCCTGTTCGAAGCCACATCGGATCTTTTCGAGAAAAGAGTCAGAGCTGTAGTTGGCCTCTGCTGGGATCATGGAGAGGAACGGGGTTGGCTGTGCAGGTCCTAGACTTAGGAGGAAGTGTGAGGGAATCTTCGGGTGACAGTAATGTTCTACTTGAAAGAAATTGTATCCTATAGATAGGGAAGGAAAAGCCCTCAGGAAGTGAGTATACACAATGGGCCCTGAGTTTTCAAAGGGGACGACATCACTGAACACAGGTCACCTGCACTGTTGTCCTTTAAACATGATGGGAACATCACAGCAGCAGCTTGAGAGGGCAACAGGAAGTTCCTAGAAATAAATAGTCATCAGAAGGAGATGGTTTATTTCCAACTTCAATTGTTTATTCTGTATTTTTAGTAGAGTCACATTACAGTCTCAGAGTTCTCTAAGAAGACAGCTGAGATTCTTAGAGAGTTCCTGTCATTTGTAAATTTCTCTGTTCATTTTAGATGAGTGGGAAGGTCTGGAGGCTATACGGGGCACATGGAAGGGATCTCTGGCATGTGCGCATCTGGCAGCTGAGTTATGGGAAAAAATGAGCATTGCTGAAGCTTACAATCCCTCCGTAATTCAATTATCAGTCCAAAATTTGTCACTTTCTTTGGCTGTTTTCTCTAACTCTTCTAACCGGAGATACTGTTAATATTGGTTTTTACATCTACTTGTAGCTATAGAAAAATACTACCCAGATTCCATCTAGGAAAAAAAAGTCTATGCCCTACCCCATCGTTTCCATTTATTTTTATCCTACTAAATTTAACACGGAATGGAATGGGGTGATATAGCTGCTGTTTGTGCTCCGCATCTATTTGGGTAATCACTTTGTTCTTACTGGCACCTGCTAATTTATCTTGGAAAACACTAGAGATTTACTATCAGGATAGAAACTAGTTTAAATAATCTTAATGGCACAAAAACTGCAATCAGTATTTTAATAAAGGTAAAAATGATTAAACATGTCGTGGCTTCAGGAAAAAATAGAGCTAAAATTCATAGTAGTTGATTAACAGAGGAGCAGAAAACACAGAGGGAATAAAGGACAGGATTTAGGTTTCTCTACCTGATGCCATTCTGGTTTCTAAGATGCCATTCCTCCTAATACAGGAAGAAGTCTGAAGTGTATCTGAGAAATAGAGTTCAACTATGTTGTATGTCTTAGAATCACATGGCAGCGTACACTTTTTTTTTTCCTACAATGGAAATCTGCTTCTCTAAAGTGATTTATTAAAAACAAGACAATACAAAAAAAAAATCATACGCAAGCATTTGATGAACATTTCAAGGATGAGTCACTGGATCTCATATACATTTATAAAGATGTGTATATATAGTCTATGGATATGGACCGTAAAGGATAGGGGTGAGTGGGGAGTGGATGAAAAATGGGCCACTCCTAGGTGATGGTGGAGAGCCAAGGGTCTGTTGTCAAGACAGCAATTTTCTAATCTCTGCACTACCAAATACTTACTTCGAAGCTTTGTATAGTTTAATATTTCTAGGTCCATTTTATCTGTAAATTCATGTTGTGCTGTTCATCTTCGAATTCTAGTTCTATTTTCTGATTACAGGAGGGAGAGAGAAAGTGCTGGATAAGTGGAGAGGCTAAATAGGAGACAGGCCAAGCACCCCTGAGCCTGAGCTCCAACACGCGCATCTCACAACTTGAAGAGAAGAAGAGAAACAGAGCCGTGAAATCATAATTTTACACCACAAACGGGTTAAGGGTAGAAGGAGACTGGTCGGGGTGTTTGGAATGAGGGCACTGGAGACAGAAATTGAGGATGAGGCAGGCAGTAACTGTTTGATGTAGTATTGCGCTCACGTAAAGAAGCTCAAGAGTCCTTGCAGTCAATCCGTTGGAGTGGCATAGCCAATCTTGCTGAAGGAAAGAAAATGCCGTACAAAAGTCATCCCTTATCTATCTACTTTCTGTTCTTTATAATATCTCCCTTTCCCAAATCACATTTTCTTCAATTGATTTGTTAGCGTATAATGCTATTGGGGTGTTTTGTTTTGTTTTCTGTAAGGAGAAAGGATTGCTAAAATAGTAGTAGCTAAAGTGAGCTGGAAGGGCCATGAGATGTTGAGTCTGTTGTGGAATGTGGCTGGTGCACCTGCTCTGGCTCCTTCTTCCTTATCTATTGTATTCAGTGGTTGCAATACCCCCCATCCCCAACCACCAGCGGAATTAGTTTGCAGAGACAGTTAGCTTTAACAGAAGTTGAATTATAGTCATCCTGTGGATACTAAATGTCTGGATTCTATTAATAAGAGTAAAAAAAGATAAAGATAGTAGGGACAACTGGCATTCTCCGTCATGAGTCAAATCTCAGTCTTCTAAAATATTTCAGGGCGGGCTGGGGGCTTTCAAGTTTCCTGGAATCACTTCCTACATCTTATCAACTAAGCATAATTCTTAGTTAGGTTCTTTGAACTATCATTTTCTAAGAATATATTTTTTAAGTCAAGATAAGTAGTTACACTAAAAAAAAAAACAACTTAAGAAAGAATCAATTGATATAAGTAGAAGACATTAAAAATTGTTTTACAGTATGTTATAAACCTTACAGTGTAGAGCAGCTAATTCTGTGTCTGTTTGACTGTCAGGTTTGGTAAATTATAATTCTTCCCACCAAAAGGAGTCGACTTGCAAGTTCCGATCATCAAGCTCTCCTTCCCCAAACAAGATTTTATAAATACTAAAAGCTTCTATGTTAATTTATTTTTACATTTATTAATCTCCTAGAAAATAACCAGACTTCTTACAGTGACAGAAAGAGACAATGGCTCCCCCGTGTGCTATCTATGGCTCTTCTTGCTTAGCTGTCCTGTGATTCATGGCCATAAATACATATAAAAGTGTTATAGAAAATGAGGAAGATATGGCTCTTAATGTTGCTATCTCACAGGTGTTAATATAACACCAAATGCTTTAACTGTAAGTATCAAAGGTGCCTTAGCTGCCCATATAGCTCATTACCTCCAATATACATTTTTAATATGAAAATTCATTCTCTAAAAATTTATTCTTTAAGAGACTTTGCTTGAAGGTCTTGACATGGATTATTTTGTGTCTAAATTTTCTCATCTGAGCTCTGGTGCGAAGTTTTGGCAGCACAGCAGTTCGTGTGGATGTCCCCTGCATTTTTATGGCCTGTGATGCAGTGCTGGCTGTAAAGTTGTTTAGTGGAGATTTATCTTGATTTTCTGTGGTGTTGCCTAGATTCTGGAATAACCTTAAATTGCAAGAAGTCAAGGAAGTTACAGAAGGAGCTAATGAAATAAATAAGATACATGTAATATGAGGTCCGCAGAAGAGGCTCTAGATTGTAGGCTTCGAGAGGACAATTTTCTGGCAATTGTCTTTTTTTTTTTTTCTTGGCCTGCTTCTTTATTGTGAAACTTAAATGATGACACCCCAAGATGGCCAAACTCTCTTCCCCTTGAACTTGTACATAGACCTTACTCTGGAAGATGATCTTCTTTTGATTGCCATCTTCTACCCAGGATTTTCCCAGCATGATGTGACTCTAATCCTAAATCAGTGTCTTGCCTTGCTCAGTATCAGCTTATATTATAGCTATTGTAATGACACAATCTTCTCTACTTCATAAAAGGTCTAAACCAGTGTTAGAAAGATAGATTGTTGCATAGGAAAAATGCATTCGTTCCCTAAGCTATTGAAAGATACGTGCAGAGGTAATCCACAACACTCCTAAAACGCTGATTGAAAATGTGATAGCAACCTTTGCTATGTTCTCTCTGAACCTGATTTCAAATGGATTTACCTGATTCCAGCTAATTGCATTTGAACAATGGAAAAGGAAGGCAGTAAGGGGAAAAAAAAATCTTATCAGTTGTTGTAACCATTTTAAACCAGGAAATGCAATTTCCTGATTGACAAGAAGAGCCAGTGTAAATCTAGGTAGAGTGTATTATATATCCTTGCCAAGGAAGTGTGTTTTAGAAATCTAACTTCTGATAGCCTGATTGTGGTCATAATCCAGTGTCACTGTCTTAGAAGGCTCTGTTTTCTGAAGTCAAGAGGCTTTCAGAAATGAAACTCGCTTTTACTAGTGTGTGTGTCCCTATCAAGAATATCTGAGATAGCAGCTGTCTTTTCTATACTACGAAGTGTGGTGGCTAGATAAAAAAAAGGATAAGTCCATTTCACCACTGAGTTGAGAAAAAGCACATATCCATATTCCAAACGAAAGCTCTCAGAATGGAGGGATTCATCTTTGGCATTGTGGTGTGTGGTGGGGACCCCCAGTATCATGAGTGCTTGTCTAGTTTTCTGGGTTTCCCCATCTGTTTTCCACTGCAATTTCACCTCTCTAAACCTCACTTTCTGTTTGTTTAATTTGTTTGTAACAGTCTCTAAAGTATGTTGTGAAGACTAAATGGGACCGTCACAATGCCGTCCCTCATGGTAGGACCTGAGAAAACACTGCTTGGTCGCCAAACACATATCTCCAATCGTGGCGTGTGTGTGGCTGCTGTAGTTTAATTTTATAGCTGGCATAATCAGTTATAAAACAAACATAATTGGCAATTTGAAATGCAAAGCTGCTTTCTTCTAAAGAGAATGTGAAGAATTTTTATTTTGGAAAAGTTAAGGGAATGTGATTGCCAAACTTGATCTAATGTATCCAGATTACTACATCTAAGAAGTCATGGGAATGTCACTGCTACATACAAAACATGCTGGGCATCAAAGCCTCTCTAGTCCAGAATTGGGATTCTGAAAACCTGCTTGGCCTTCTTAGACAGACTGTAGCATGACATAACCCATCCATTAAAAATAGCATTTTTGACTTTGTTCTGAAGCACTGTAAATTAATGTGTATGTATTTGATTATTTACAACCCATAATGCAAGTAATAATGTTTCTCTGTTTTTAAAAATGACTTTAAACATTTCCTAAACTGATAAATTTAACTCCATTTACTTCTCATTCTATTTTAACACATTAGGAAATAAACACTGTTTTTTACAGCGGCTTCTAAATTTCTAGAAATTTAACCAAGAGCACAGCTGACATCATTGCTATTCCTTATTTACTTATTTATTTATATTTCATTATTTTTGTAGATTAGTGTCTATTTTTTATCCTGACTATGTAGCCATGAGCGAGATATCATAATGATTGATATATGTTTTAATTTAATCAATGATATTGCTCTACATATCTCATTCTTTTTACCAAGGTCCTCTTTGAACTAACAAAATGTTTTGAACATGTATTCTCATTAATTAATAAAGCCACTTCACTCTTTTTAAATTGACTTATGAAATACCATATTGTATACAGATGCATCCTTTCCTCAGTTTCTCAGTTACTGGAGCAAATACCTAAGAAAAACAGCTCCTGATAAAAGAAAAGCTTTATTTTGCTTCACAGTTTGGGAGATTTCAGTTCATAGTTGATTTCATCGCTTTTGGTTCTGTGGTGGCATAGTACAGTACACGGCAGGGAGGCTTGATGGAGACATTTGTTCCCCTTTATATGGGAGCCAGAAAGATGGGAGTGGTGGTGGGGGGGATGATAAGGTCTCTCTCAAGGTCTTGCTCCCAATGAACCAACACTTCCCACTAGTTACCACCTTCCACCACATTCCAAATGGGAAGAGCTAAGGAATCAGCCTTGGATACTTGCGTTGTTAGGGTGTTTACTATATAAATCATAGCAGCCTATATCCGGCATAACCCAGAAGCAAAAGCATTGATGCATGTGCCCAAGTGGAGCTGAGCATTCTCTCAGGGGTGCACTCAGGAGGAGATGAGAAAGACAGTTACACGATTTTTTCCTAAACAGATTCTCAGTGCAGTGTTACCAGTTTGGTCTTCAACGGAACACAGAAGTTCCCATTAAAAACCTCTTTACATTAACCCCCCCTTTACTTTCCATTTTGAGTAATGCATGGGGCCAAGGAAGGTCTAGCCAGTTTATTTTACAATTCTGTTCACAAAGAACAGGCATAATCCTGACTATATTACCGTAAGCTTTTGTGGTTCCTGGCACATGGCATTAAAATGTCCTCAGAACATAAAACCATTGACATTGAATCTTAGCTAAAATATGCAAAAAAACACTTTAAAAAATCTATCTTTGAAAATTGCAAACCTTTATGTTTATTATTATACAATACCAGTAAATTTGAAAGAGAATTTTTGAAGACAATTGCCCCAGCTGAAGGATTATGTCTCTGAAACTTTGTAAGCAGTTCCAGAAATGGTGTTGTTTTAAGTGAAACCAAACCTTATTGTGAATTCACCAAGTACTTTGTGAAGAAAACGCATGTTCTTTTACTCAATTATTGCCAACGTAATTAATGCTGTTTTGCTTTAGTATGTGGCTATAATTGCATGTTACCTGAGAAAAATTTTAGTGTTCATTTGCATTGGAGATTTGGAACCTGAGATTTCTAGAGGGAATTACAAATGACATCAAAGTAGAGAATGTGGTTCAAATGAAAACACGGCTGTGTACCTGGTGCATTTTCAGTGCCCTCTTGTCTCCATGTCATATTACAGATATCTGGCCTTTGTTCTGTCTCCTTGCCAACTTCTTCCTAACATGTAGCTGCTTCTCTCTACACCATGAATCTAACACTGCCTTCTTTAAACAGGTCAGTTCATTTCTAAGCATAAAAATATTCCTAAGGCTTTCTATTTTTAAAATCTTTAAAATTTTTATTTTTTAACATTATTAATAGTGCCTTCTATTTTAAAATATTTCTCACTTAAGTGTTTGGACCTTGGCTATTCTGGTTCTTCTTTCTCCATGTCACCTGTCCACTCACTTTGCTTGTCCTTGTCCCCCTTCAGTATTTCTGCAGTATCCCACTCATTTGGTGTCCAAAATTTAAAGTATTCAGGGATTTAAAATTTCATCAGCTGTGTAAAGACCACAGGCTTAAGGGGCCGTTGGGCCCAGCACTCCTGGAAGTGTCCTTGTTTGGACATAGTTTTGACTTGTCTGCACAAATTGATATTAGGAAACTTTGCCTGTGGTGAGCCGGTGTTGGAAGTGGTGTGGAACCTCTGTGAGACTGATCCAGTGAGAAGTTGATTCATGGCCTTTGCTCTACATGCGACATTTTGTCTTATAAAGAGAGCTTTTGCCTCTGACATAATCCATCTGCCGTAAGCCCTTCCCCGTGTCTCAGCCAATGGGCTTCCCAATCTTGTAGTTTCAGACTTTCAAACTAGAGGGAAATAAATCTCTTTATACATACTTTTTATAAAGTTATTAATCTTTGAAAATTTTGTAATAGTCATATAAAAACAAATAGTCTTTATCCTCATACCTCTGCTTTCCAGAGCCAATTTCTAATACAAACTCAATACCTCATCATCTGTTTTTAGTGTCAATGTAACAGCAAATTGAGTTCTATAACCCAAAATGACAGCCACATTTTTACAAAAATAACCCAAACTATCTCATGCTTTTCTATGGAGCTGTCTTAAGCAAGGATAGGAAACATAGTAATTCAATTGTTTTACTCAGTACATCTCACTCATAATGTGAAGAATCAAAATTTCAATTGAGACAGAAATAGTACCATGTTCATCTAAAGGCACTATAGCTGACCCTTGTGGTTTCTGGGGTTTATATTTGCATATTCACTTACTAAAAATTATGTGAAGCCTCAAAGTCACTGTCCTGTTGCAGTCACTCAGAGGCACACTCAGAATGAGGACAAGTTTGATTTACCTCACACATTTCTACAGGTAAACAAGGCAACATTTATCATTTCAACTTTCATATTATAACTAAATGTTCTTGGTGATATATTTAGTGGCACAATCATTGTGTTTTTCTTGGTGCCTTCACTGTATAAAATGGCCTTTACATATAATTCTAAAGTGCTATCTCGGGGTCTTAAACTCAGAAAGACCATGAACTGCCATGCAGAAGAAATTACATGTGTTATATAAGCTCTATTAGGTGACAAATTAGAGTACTGCTGACTATGAGCAAATATAAATGCCAATAAATAGAGACAAGGAAAAGCAGAGTGGAGCCAGAGAGATGGATCCATGGATAAGAATGTTTTCTTTTATTTTTAACAACCTGAATACACTCCCTGGGATCCACATGATAGATGTGGAGAACCCAACTGCCTGAAGGTGTCCTCTGACTATCCATGTGCCATTGTATCTCATGCCCCCTTAAACAAAATAAACAAGTAATAAAAAAATGCTTAGCATTAACAATGAACAACAGAACAAAGCTGAACTTGGTTATATGTTGAGCTGTTGACAGATGTTGTGAGCAATGCCTTGAAGGAACCTAAGCTTATAACTCACAGGAAGATTTCAGTCTTTTCTGACTCAGCATCTTAGGTGACTTTATAGACTTTAACTACTACAGCTAACAAGAATTGATTACATTCTCTAATGAGGGTGTGTGCCAAATAATTCATGAATATGGAAAGGGGGAAACATTTTGCTCCACTTAGTAAAGAGTATCATTTAAAGCAAGGGAGTAGAACAATGTAGACATACCTCATTTTACAGATGCATGCATGTGCATTGCACACCCCCCGCCCCACGTACATGTTACTCACATTCCACCTGTTTTGAGGCTGGGTCTTGTTTATACACTGTGTACTGTGTGTTTGTGATCAGCTGGCCCATGAACTTCCTGATAATTCTCTTCTTTCTTATTCTCTTCTCATTGAAGGCATGCTAGGATTATGGATATGTCTTACCTTATCCAGTTTCTTACTTGAGTTCCCAGGATCTGAACTCAAGTCAGCAGTCTGGAGTGACAAACACTTTTACTGAGCCACCTCCCCACTTTGGTGATGTGGGAATGTCTTTCTGTATGATGCGAGTATCATTCTTTAAATAAATGAGCTGTTTTGGCCATTGGTGAACACCATAGTCATAGGCAGGAGCATAGGTAGGAAAAGGAGGGCAGAATCAGACAGAGATTGATCCAGTGACTGAGGAAGCACCAGGTAAGGAACACAGGTAAGTGCTGGCCATGTGCTAAGATAGATTAATGAAAATGGGTTGAATTAAAATGAGAGAGCTAGCTAGCAATGTACCTGAGCCATAGGCCAAACAGCATGAAGTTAATATAAACATCTGTGTGCTTCTTCGGGACTTTGGGATTGCTGATCCAGATAAGCCACAGCGGGCAGGTCTGAAATGTAGCGCTAGGCAGGCCAGAAACCCCACTGTTACACCTTCCTATCTTGATTTTTGAGATAGGGTTTCTCATTCTCCCAGAGCTCAAGTGAGTAATCTGGCTGGCCAGTGAATCCCAGGGAACCTTCTATCTCTGCCTCTCTTGAACTGAGATCAGGTTCCAAGTGTCTACCACCACATACCACCTTTTTAAATATTTGTTCAGGGGGATCATACCTTAGGCATTGTATTTATATGGCAAGTTCTTTGCCCTTTCTGGGCCAGTCGCCACTGTTATAACAGTGAAATGTAATGCTGATAATTGATGAAACGGGTAATGCACTAATAACCTGTAACCTCTGATAATTCCATTGGAATTAACAAATAAAAAAAATAAGGCGGAGTAGCTTGGAGAAATAATGAAGAGGAAGTTTATATTAAAGTAGATGGTGAGCAAGTGTGGAGGGAGTGCATGATCCTGTTATATTACCTTTTAGAGCCTATAAGGGTCAGGCTTAATCAAGCACTTGCTTGTCTCCATGATGTTGCCTTCCCATAAGCCCCAGCATTGGAGCAAACTGAGCACAGACTGGAACCTATTTCATAGTGCAACTACATCAGCTTCTCTTCTGAAGTTGTTCTCAGATACTTGCCATTATAACTATCTGAAAGGTTCCTTTAGTTCAGAATCTTCCCCATCCATAATGCATGCTGACTCTTAAAAAAATTGACAGGAAAACAATTCCTACAGGCACAGCAGAGAGGGAATGTCGGAACTTGGCATGGGTGTATAGGGGCTAAAGCTGGATTTTGTCTAGATGTCATAGGGAGACAAAAGGCCCATGGAGAAGGACGGAGAAGGCACATTTGGGATTGTGAAGTCAGTGTGCAAGAGCTGGTTGGCATATGATTTTTTTTCTTTCGTGCTTTATGTCTTGAACATCACCAGGGACATGGGACCAGAAGCTTTAGGCCATGGTGAGCTCTCTGTGGGCCTGGAGGAAAATGAGTTAATTTTATATGTGGCTGTATTTGCTTATTAAGAACAGAAGAGTCTTGGCTGTACTCTTTTCTATGGCCCCTCCACTCTCTTTCAATCCAACTTTTATCCTATTATATGATTTTAACAATGAGAGCATTGGAGTGCGAAACCAGCCTGTGTAAGGGTGGTCTTCTTTCAGAGCTGCAGCACTATACCCTTGAACCTAAATGGTTTCTATTAAGTTGAACTTGTGGTCTCTGCACCATCTGAAATAAAGGGCCATTATGATTGTTCAGGTGTGTGAGACTCTTACTTACAGAGAGATTGGCATAATAACTTTTCATTAATAATTAGATTCTATACAATAGAATGAATGTGGAAAATAATATTTCATGTTCTCTAAAATTGAATTCTAACAATGTTGAGGGGAGGGGAGAGGGAGAAAGGGGAGGCGAGGGGAGGGAAGTGGGTAGAATGACCTTGGAAATGTTTACTCAGAGAAGTTATTAAAGGGACGAGGGAACTTTTATAGATGTGGGCCTATTATATATTTGTGAATTCCGCCAGAAGCCTTTGTCCTGAAGAGGCCAGCATTCATTCAGAAGGTGCAGAAGGTAAATATCTCTTTCTGTTGTAGATATGGGATGCTTCTGGTTTAGTCAGGAGTTTTAAAACCCAGGGGTGTCTGCAGCAGGATGGTGATGCAGAGGGTAGAGGTAGGGAAGATGAGGAGGTGTTTATGGTCAGGGTGGTGAAAATGGGTGGTGGTGGCAGGGAGGAGATGGTGGTGGGGAGGTGGTGGGGAGTGGGATAACTCAGCTGCTTTACCCTTTCAACTTTTAGTGCTGTGAATGTTTTCTGGATCACCTCCATCAGTTTGCTTCTTTTCCAACCAGCTCTTTCCGGAGGCTTGATAAGAATGGTTACTCAACATCAAAGCAGTCAAATGATTGTTGATCCTCAAAGCTTACACACATGCAACCTGGAGGCTTGATGTGGAAATGTTTATGAGTATCTCATAGCTATTTGACAGGTGGCTAAGGTTTCAAATGGCAGTAGCAAGTGTATGACTAAGCAAGCAAGCCAATAGTGACATGTCATGCAAGAAGAATGGACCAGAGCACTAATTATGATGGGTTAAAAAAATGACATGTAACTAGTATGGACATTGATGGACTTCAGTGTCTGGACTCAGTATTGTGACTCCACCACCATTTTTTTTGGGGGGGGGACGTGATTTCTGATACAAAGATAGCAAGCCAAATTTCAATTTTCAAGCCTATTGAAGCCTATAGATGTGGGGTCTATTATACATTTGTGAATTCCATCAGGAGCCTTTGTCTTAGAAAGAATGGACAGCTATAGGAATTATTTGAATGTGCATCTCTGTTTTTCATTTTTCTCCTTTAGGAGAAAAGTTTGTCTACATGATATTAGATATCTGTTGCAAATGACATCACATTGTATTTCAAGAACCTTGTTGTTATTTTCTCAGAATAAAATCATTCCTTAAAAAGGAATCTCTTCTCAGTAACTAATTCACGGAGTTTTCTCTCAATTTGGAATTTGCCTTCTTGAACAAAAGCTGTTTTCCATATGAAACTACTTGAGATGATACTTTTTCCAAGCTTGCTGCTCTGTTCTTAATGAAGAGCCACTTGATGCATCCCTAAATAGATTCCTCAGTAAGAGAGTTGTATTAGAAGATGTTGTCTGGCACCTACCTCATTTCCTAGCCATACTGGAGACTAAACATGCCTCTTGCATGCCTATGATCAAGAACTTTCTCACTCAGGTTCAGTTGCAGGCCTCCACTGCACTTTCAAATCTGTGTGGAGCCCCAGAAAAAGCCTCATATTAGCCAAATAATTTCTCATGGGAATAGAAATTGTATTTTATTGCATTTCACTAAACTGTCCAGAGTATTCTGGGTTTATATAATAGACATAATTTATGATATCGTGAAGAACAGATTACATGCTTGACTTTGGCTATTAGTTTATGGCAACCAAGATATAATGAATTTTTTGGTTGCATGATGGTAATAGTGATAAAAAATAATCTTTAGTTAATTGAGTATATTCTATGCAACATTTTCTAATTGAATAATTTACTTTATTTCCCACAAAGGCAATGGCAGGTGGTTCACATAATCGCAAAAACTAGGGAGAAGGTCTTGTGAGGTTTTGTTAGATGCTAATGACATAATAACTAATGTCAGAGCTGGTTTTCTACTCCAGAGCTGATTGCTTTCAAGGCCTATCTCATTCCTGTGCATGGTGTAAACAGAACAATACACTGAGTACTTGGGCCCGTTACACTCACCCATTACAGTGACAATGGGTATAATCCAGTGGAGACTGGTTGTCTCCTTGCTCAAATCAAATACTACATTTGAAGAAATAATGTGAAGAAGTTACCTACAGATCTTGTGAATAATGGGGATTTTGATTCATTAGCTCTAGAATAAGATCTAGTATTCTGTACTTTCAACAAGCTTCCATGTATAGTCAAATCTGTTGGTTTCCGAGTTTGAAAGTATGGGATTTCTGCCTCTGTCTATTGCTGGATGAAGGTTCTGTAACGACAATTAGGGTGGTCATTCATGTCATTATAGGGAAAGTCCTATTTAGGCACCTTCTCCACTATTTTTGAGGCAGAAGCAGAGATCCATAGCTAAAGAGCAGCTCGAGCTCCTGGACCAGTTGGAGAGAGGGAGAGAGAGAGAGAGAGAGAGAGAGAGAGAGAGAGAGAGAGAGAGAGAGAGAGAGAGAGAGAGAGAGAGAGAGGGAGGGAGGGAGGGAGGGAGGGAGGGAGGGAGGGAGGGAGGGAGGGAGGGAGGGAGGGAGGGAGGGAGGGAGGGAGGGAGGGAGGAGAGTATATGAGCCAAGGGATCAGGATCACGAGGAGGAGACCCATAGAGAAGCTGACCCGAGATATTAAGAGCTCACTAACTAAGAAACAATCACTGAGGAATCTTCAGAGAAAGGAACTTAAACCCTCCAAAGGTAGACGACTGTCAAATGATGTAGGCAGTTTGTGGAGCCTCTTGCAGTAGGATCAGAGTTTATTCCTGGTGCATGAACAGACATCTCAAAGCCTATTCTCTACAGAGGAACACCTAACTCAGCCTTGATACTGGGATGAGGGACTCAGACCTACCTCAACTGGATATGCCAGACTGACTGACTCACCTTGGGACTCCTTGCCCTCCTTGGGGAATGGATGGGGTGGGGGGGGGTAGGCTGAGGGAGGGACTGAGGGGGACTGAGAGAAGGGAGGGGAGGGTGAGCAGTGACAGAGAGAGAGGAAGGAACTTCAGAGTAGTTGTCACATAGGCTGGATATATATTTGAGAACATTGTTTCAATGGCAAGATAATTTTGTTTTCTTACCCTTTAAAGCAGAAGTCATATGGCTCCAACACTAATGATTGGACAAAATTCATTGAATTCCCAAGCGACTGAGAGTGAAGGAGAAATGGTTGTAGCTCTAAAAGAAATGACGTCAGCCACCAAACTTCACGGTTGTTTTACAGAACTGGGGCTGTTCTCTGTTGATTTGGCTGCTGAGGTTTTGTTTGTTGGCTGGTTTTTGTTTTTGTCTTTTTGGCTTTTGTTTGGGGATTCTGTACAGCCTTTAGTTAGGTGTGCTGTTGTTTCTCTTTTGGATAAAAGTAGAATGCAGGTACATATTTGGGAGTCCAAATAAATGAGTTCCCTGTAACTTCTGGTTCTCGCTTAACAGGGTTTTTATTCCAACTCCACTGTTCATTTTTAGTCTAATTGGCATATTTAGATACTCGAGCCAAGAACTGTTCAGTAAGTATTCTTTTTTTATGATAAAATTCTTCGCAGTTTTACTCTGTACTGTTTGGGAGAAACTCTCATTTGCTCAGAAAACTGCCAAGGGATGGGTGAACAAAATGCTAGGATCCTGTCTTAATGAGTATTCTAGGAAGTAAATATAAAGTTAAAACCCAAGCAAGCAGCTTTTTCCTTCTGTGAAATAGCTTTCAGTTCAATCCTACATTACCATGTTTTACCCTGAACACTTTCGTTTCAGGAACTCAATTCTTTCCAAAGTATAGAATTGGAAGCAAGGTGAGGTGATTGAAAAATTCCTCTCTACCACCATGAGATTTAAAAGAAGCAATTTTTTTAAAAAAAAAAAAAATAAAGTATTAATTTCAGCAAATTAGACACGAAGAAGTTTTCGATCGACTATGAACCACAAGACTTCTGCCTCCATCCCTTTTTTGAGCTGCAATCACTTATCAAGCCTATTTTGGCAAAGCAGGAAGGTGATACCGATGAAGCTTGTTGAAAAATGCCATTTTGTTCAATAAATTTTATAGGAATAGGCCTACAGAGACAATACACAGGCAAACACCTGATACCACCCCATGCAATGACGAAGCCCATCAGCATGCATGTGTACATATTGCTGAGACCTTCACCCATTAGCTTACCTTTCTACCATGTCTCCCTCCAAGAAAATACAACAGGGGCACAGCAGTCATTCAGGCCCATTTCTTTCTTCTCCTCACAACTTGTAAGCTTATATTCTCATAGGTACGGAGCTGCACACCTGGAAAGCCTGCATCCTGATGGCAGCTATCGACACATTTCATGATGGGCTTCTCAGAAAGCAAGGTAAATGTCTCAGCAAAATGCTTTACTATTATGTTGCCAGGTGTAGAGGGGCCAAGTCAATAACTTCCATTGTTCATATAGCACCATTGGAAGGATTGTCTTTGCTTCTGAAAGGAGACCCACTCACAAAATTAAACAATAACAAAGATTAAGTATAATACATAGCTAACAGCTTCACTGCTTTGGGGGAAAATAATAAGGTGTATTCGGCTTGAACAAAACAGAATTCAAGATTCAAGGCTGAGCAGATAACGACCTGCTGATGGTACTGAGTTCTTTGTGCAAGCATTGTGCAGGGACAGACATCCTGGTTTCTTCTTGTTCATCATGGTCACCAAGAAAATAGCGTCTTTTAAAATTAGTTATGATTTTTTAAAAAAAATATTTGATGAATGATCATTTTAATTTGATACATGTGTAAGTCTCCGGATATTATAAGTAAAAGCCCCACATCAGAGACTATTTCAAGTCAAGAGCATATAGCTGCACTATTTCCCATGCTCCTCACATCGTCTGCAAAAGACATTTTTAAGCCTTTAAATATAAATCTGAGCTCTTAGTGGTACAAAATGTCACCAGCTCACAAGCAACATAACGAAAACATAGGGACTGAGGCAGCAGTCACCTCCACCCTAGTTCCACCTGACTGCCTTCCATGCTTTTCTGTTCCTGTTGATGAGCACTTATTTTAAATAGTTGCATTCACACTAAATTTTATTTTCCTGACCATTAAAAAATACAACATCATGTAGTTGACATTTTCCTTACTGCCTTTTACATTAAGACATTTTATTGATTTTTAAAAGAATTTCATCAAGTATTTTATCATATTCATCTTTTACTCCTCTTGCTAACTTTTCATAGATCTGTTCTTACCTCTTCACCCCACTGTACTTCATGTCCTTTTAAATTTTAATAATAGTTCACTGAGTCCAATGTGTGTTGCTCATGTAGTTAGATGTGTGTGGACCCATCCACTGGAGCTTGGTACATACCAATGGTCCCTCCCTTAAAAACTGAATCTCTCTATCCTGGAAACCATAAATTTATCATTTTAAAACATTTATTTAATTTTTAAATTTTTGAATCCGACATTTTAAAAATAGTACCTTTTATAAGTAACTTAAGAAGTTCAAGAAAGTATATGGATAACTGAGTATCAGGGTATGTGCCGGCAATCATAGCAGTCTGCTGAAGAACTACCATGAATTTGAGGCCAGCCTGTGGGTTCATAATAATACCTTCTCTATTTCTATCTATGTCTATATTTATAATATACAGTATATATAATGTATATATTATATATATGTGTATATGTGTATATTTAAAAGAAATAAAATGTCAAAACAATAACAGTAAAATAGCCACATACCTGTAAATTAGCATTATTTATCATAAAACCTCAATGTAGACTTGATCTTTTAAAAATATTCTAATAAAAATGGAAAGATATATTTTAAAGCTTATGATATAAAATCATGATTCATTATAGCTTTGTTAATTTGTAATAAAAATCATTATCATGCTTTAAAGGCAAAAACTGAAAAAATTCGTACATTTTAAGAGTTCCCAACACAGCTTTATTGGACATAATGCTAACTCTGAAAAGAGTTGAAATTAGAATCTTCTTTTTACTAATTATTTTAGCTTAACACTTGACATTTAGAGAATTCTGACTAAATTTAATATTCAATTGTAAACATTAGAATCTCAAATTGTGTGTGTCTTCTCTTTAATACACACATTTTAATAAATTTATTATAGTTTTTACATAATATTTATATTTGGTTACATTAAAGATAATTCACATACTTTTTATTTCTGTTAGTTTTCTGTTTAATATTAATCAAATTTTGCTGCTGTAACTATTTTTTTTTCACTCTCAACAACTGATAGAATTTAGCCGTTAGTCTTTTTAGGAAGATTTCACGGTTGCGTGTGTTTGAGTTTTATGTACTTCAGAAAATTTTAAATAATATTTATTTATTCATTTATTTAGTGTGTGTGTATGTGCGTCTGTTTGTCTGCCTGTTTGCATGTGTTTATATGTTCCTTGTATATACAGGTGCCTACACCGGCTAGAAGAGGGTATTAAATTACCAGAACTGGAGTAACAGACCATTGTGAGTCCCTGTATGACTGCTGGAAACAGAATTCAGGGTCTTCTGCAAGAGTAATGAGTGTTCTTAATTTCTTAGCCATCTCTCCCATCCCAGATGTAGTCTCGTTGGAGGAAGTATGTCATGTAGAGGTGGACTTTGGAAATCTTAATTGGTCTTAATAAAAACTTGGAGCCAGACATCAGGGTAAATGCTGAGAGATCCAAGAAGTTGAGCAGCAGCCACCAAAGTGTTCTTACCTCTACCAAACCCTCTATCAAAAGAACTGAGCTCCTGTTTCCTCCCCTTATATTCCTCTCTGTCTAGCCATATCACTTCCTGTCTCAACCTCCCTAGTGAGATTCCAAGTGCTGGGATTAAAGATATGTGCCTGAACTCTATGGCTAATTAGTGGCTGGCTTTGCTTTCTGATCTTCAGGCAAGCTTTAGAGCATTCACATAATGTCACCACATATCACTATGTAACCAGCACCATGTCTGCCTGCATGTTGCCATGTCCCTGCCACGATGGTAATGGACTAACTCTCTGAAACTGGAAGCTACTGCCTCAATTAAATATTTTCTTTGTAAGAGTTGCCATGATCATGGTGTCTCTTCACTACAATAGAAACCCTAACTAAGACTGTTTCTTTTCTTTTTTTAGGAAGGTGTTACTTTGCTATTTTGGAAAAATAGGTGGTTTATTTGTGGATTTAGGTAAAGAAACCTTTGTTATTTGAGTCACTTGAATTCAAGATAGTGAAAAGCATTGCATTTGAAATAAAAACTACACTATTATACAAGAATTGGAATTTGATTTAGTTCTCAACATTTTGGAGCTAGTTTCCATGCAAACGTCCTGTTGTTTTTGTTGTTGTTTTTTTGAGACAGTGTTTCTGTAGGCAAAGTTTACTTAGAAGGCACCAGTGCAGGATAGATATTTATTAAAATATAAACCAACACTCACGGTACAGGTAACAGTTTATAGTAGTACCTGAACAGGGACTGGAGTCTGGAACGGTGGACAAGCGATGTACGGACGATGGATTCTGATCCTGTCTCTCCAACCAGGAACCAGGAAGCAGGCCTCGTGTCCCAGAAACCCCTCTCAATGGAGTTGGCCACACCCCCTCCAGGTTGGCCACATCCCCTCCAGGAGCAAGGGACCCTGGATAAGCGTCTTAGGACCTCATCAGCTGACACCTGAATCCCACTACATGTTTTTTCACTATGTGGCCCTGGATGCCCTGGAACTCATTCTGTAGACAAGGCTGGCCTTGAACTCAAAGAAATGTGCCTACCTCTGTCTCTTTAGTGCTGGGATTAAAGGTGGGCACCATCACCATCTGGCTTCGTGCAAATGTCTTAATGAGAATTTATGATGACTTCTCAGGAAATACCATCCATTTTCACAGCTCTTTCCCCAGCAAGAAATCATCAACCCAGCATTCTCCACTCATTCACTGTCCACTCAACTCAGCTGTTTCTTCATGTATTCTTCTAAACCTCATGGGTTTATGAATCAAATGCAAATTGTTAATGTCCTGTGAGGAAATATGAAATGTGACTATCCTCTCCAGACTCCTTATGCTAAATAAGAATGAAACTTCATTCTGTCATCAAGAATTTACAATTAATTTACAGTCAGACAACTTAGCTACATCAAATACTCAAGTATACATTTTTATTTGTCTAAAAATTATATCATCATTCCCAAAGTTTATGCTTTTATGAATGATATAAATAGGCATGAATTGCCACATTTAATGATTTAGCTTTATGTCATTCTCCATTTTATTCAGTATTTCTGAGGCAATTCGAAGTGATGGGACTCAGTGGGAGTGGAGACAATGATGCAGTGCTCTGGGAAGGAAGTAGCACCTTAGGAGGCAGAGAAGATGGAGACAAAAGTAAGTTTCCCACTTATTATTTAATACCTTTTAAAAGACAAGGGCCAGAGATTATTCAAAGGTACTTACCATTAATGACAAGGTATGATTTTTAAACATCTTCTTGCCTAATGTGAGCTAAGAATAGAATGAAACAGTTTCTTCAGGTGGCTGTAAAGCTAGATGAGTGCTTGTCTCTTGTTTGTCTGCCACACTGATTATTAATTGTACCACATGAACTCCTGTTGTCTTTACTGAGTAGGACATCAAGGGAACAATGTCAAACCTTCATTCCAAAGACTGTATCCTTTCCTTCAATGATAGCAAAAAGGAAAGAAGCATAATAATGTTTTTCTTCTGTCGTGGAACTGAATGTTAGAAGATGCTGTTGGCATACATATGGGGTAGCCTTGCCTAATGAACAATCATGATGTCTATAATGCCTAAAGCAGATTACATTTTATAGTTGCAAGTTACAGGACCTACTGATGGTGAGAGGTACAAGCAAGATCAACTCTTTGTGTCTTAGCAACATTTGCTGACATCAGGGACACCAACAATCAACTGAGCTCTCCAAGGAAGAACAAAGAATGCACAGTTTTGAAGAGACCCTAGGTTCTCACTGACTAAGTGTTCTCCACATTCTAACAGGGATTTGATTGGGGTCATTGACTAGATTTCAGAACACTGTTACTTCTCAGACTGTTCAGGTTTCTCCTTACTCTAGAAGACCTGAGAACCACATTACTATTTTAAAAGACTAATAATCACCTCCATATTCTGAATAAATTCCTTTGCTTGGAAACATCACTTTTTTGGTGTATGTTAGGTGTTATAAGATGATTCGAGCTGTGGCTTATCAAAGAGATAATGAGCCATCATATATATTTGGTTAAGATCAGTAAACAAATAAGGTATTATTTAAATGGGATTGTGAGATTTGTGTGTGTGTGTGTGTGTGTGTGTGTGTGTGTGTGTGTGTGTGTGAATGTAGGCATGTACATACCACTCTTATAGAGGTTAGAAGGCAACTTGATGAGTTGGTTCTCACCTTCCACTTTGTCTTGAGGTGGATTTTTTTTTTATTTTAATTTCTGCCATTTCATCATATAGTCCAGGCCAAATGACTCATGAGCTTGTGTATGGGTCCCTTGTTTTTGCCTATTTCCTGATCTTGCCTTAGAATGTAGAGATTGTAGATAGATGTACATTGCCATATCTGTTTGTTTGTTGTTATTGTTGTTGCTGTTAAATTTATTATTGTTTGCTGATGACTCAGGTCATCAGGTTTGGACAGCAAATACTTTTACCTACTGAGCCATCTTTCTGGGTCCTACAAAATGTTTAAAGCCTGAGGCTATCTGAGAGAAAAGTTATTAAGGTTTCTGATGCTAATATTCTAGGAACTATTTATATAATTAGACCGATAAATATGGTAGCCATGAAACTCATGTTGCTAGTCAAATTCAAATTCAGTTCTGTAGTTACACTATACATAGGTCTTGTTCAAGGAAGCCACAGTGGCTGGTTGTAGTGACATTAGATGTATAGATTTAGAATATTCCAGAAATGTTATAGGGCAGTACCAAATGCCAATAGTTTATAATATAGTTCACTGATATATATTTTAAAATCCATGCATCCATTTACTCCCTGCTTATATTGTTATTATTATGGTAAATAATAAGATGGTTTAAACTTAAAATAGGACTAATGGGCACATTAATATCATATGAAAGCTCTTTTTCCTCTCTCTTCCCTTCTTGTATTCTTCTTTTATAAGCTGCCTGCTTTACCATTCTGAATAGCACTCCACTCTTTTATGTCTTCCTGTTTCCTATGGCGTTCAGAGTTCCCCTGCGGAAGAACACTACATATTGAAGGCTCTTACAACATCCTTCGCCCAAATGGTCTCCACACAGGACAGTTCCACTTTAAAATTTTTACCTCTACATCATCCTAACACAAGACAAATTCCTCTGCTCTACTTAGGATGAGATGCGTGGCCCCTTCCCTTCTCGCCCTCCTTTTAATATATTCTCAATCAACCCATCATCTCATTATTTTTAACAATCTACAACTGTGAAACACTTACACTCAAGCCTGCACATACAAAATTTAGCCCAGCACATCTCTAGTTTAAATTTAAAACTAAAGCCAAGAGGCAATAGTTATAATCCTCTTGCAATGTGGGTATTAATTACAGAACCAGCTCTGTGAATGCCTTTCAGTGATGGGTACATGTTCCGCTGGTATTGATCTGCCCCTACTAATGGAGAAAATGATTAAAATAAGTTTTCAGGAATATCTGGTTTCTGTATCACACAGTATACTATTATAGCTAAACTATGCCTTTGCAACTTTTATTTGCTGATATGATGTGTAACTCAAATATTTTATTATAATATTTAATTACAAAACAAGTTCCTGCCATTTTTAAATTTTTTTCTGAATGTGTTTTTATTTAACATAAATTAATTTTATGTCTTCTTCTTTAGGTGGGTTTTTCATTTTTTTGCCCCCACTCTCATGAATCTTTTCAGAAAGATTTTTTTAAGTTGTAAGATTTCTGAATATATATCTATATATATATGTGTGTGTATACATGAATATATATACATATATGGTAATTTTGCACATCATGCTTAATTAGATATGAGAGTGGAAGGGGAAATCTATGTGTATGCAATTTTTATAAGGATTAGCATTTTTGTCTTCCACTTATTTTATTACTAGTTCTGTAATTGCAGAACCTCTAAAGATTTCAACAATTATATTCAACATTGATTACTTTCTCTTTTGGTAAATCCAGTCCTGTGGTATTCACCTTGACTATTGATGCCAGTCTCCTGAGGAAGGCAGAGCTGGAAGATGCTATCCTTTGTGTGTTATTGCAGTAAAACTCACTTATCACATCCATACTGGATCCCGAAGACCTGAGGTAACATGTCAAGTGCTAAACTGAGAAGAATCTTTCTGGAATTCTCAGAAATGACTGTCTACCCTGGGTGTTTCCTGAATGTCTCCCTTGTCTCCACATAAAGAATTCCCCAAAAATTCATTTCACATAAAATAGTTCAGCTTCTGAAAGACAAGAGGGATGAACTTTCTTCAAATTCACTGCAAGAAAAATGTGTCTGCCTTCTGTGAAAGATGGCACTGATAAATGAATTTGTGGGTAATGGATTTTTAACAATATGTTCATTATACAATCAGAGGAAGGGAGTCTAAGGCGTGAGCAGGTTGTCTGGTCTATTCTGTTATTTCAGTCAAGACTGTCCCAAAGAATTTTTTGCAAACCATCTTTTGGATATACCTAAGACTCTAAGTGAAAGGAAGCAAATGGTTCCTTTTGATAGGTCATTTCATTTATCCTGAACATTCCTCTTTTAAATCCTTTAGAATTCTGTGAAAGGCCATGAATAATAAAAATCTAGGTAAATGGAACTTTTCCAAATTATATGCATTGAAAAATTCACAGTTGGCCAGAGAAAATGAGTATTTAATATTTTGTTGCAGGGAGTAATTTAAAATGAAAAAGTCAAATTCAGTTTGGGTTTGTGTGAGAAAAGATGCAAAGGAGAACATCTTGGGGAAAAATGGCAATTTCAGTGGGAAAAAATAAGAGAAGGAAAGTAAAATGCTAAGCTATATTGTGCAGATGTAAATGTAGTGGTTAGAATGGGAAGCATATTGCTATACATTCTGAGAAAAAAAATCTATTATTGCATGTATATCCGTGTATGTAGGTGCTGAATGTGACTTACAATCAGCTGTGATATAGGAACAAGCAATGGAGACGCCTACCTCTCAGACTTACTGTAATTGTCAGAACCTTACACAGAGCACAAAGATGTCTAGGCTATTTATTTTAATTCTACCACAGACTTATTAGTGGGCCAGGGCAAAATACATTTAAAACATTTAAAAAGAGGTTAATTGATTAACTCAAGGTTAAATAGCTTGTCAATGAAGAGTCATATTAAAATCCTTATTATTTGAAAGTAATCCACAATTGTGTTTTGTTGTTGTTATCCAACCCTAACCCAGGAGGGAAAGAACAGAAAAACTTAAATGAAATAAGAATATGCCAGTTTAGTGATCAGCTCTGTCTCAGTGACAACACAGTGAGTGAGCAGATTGTAGGACTGTTTTCTACGGTCAGGGGCCACATACAGTGCTGAGTGCACAGTTGACATTAGAGCATGCTCATTAGCCTATATACATTCTCGAGCTACAAGCTGTACTCATTCTCAGAGCTTCTGCTTAGAGTGGGTTAGTGGCTTGGAGGACTTGATGTTTTTAATATAATATTTCCATACTGTTGTGCCTTTTAATCACCAACGTGGAAATGTGAGTGACATTGAGTAGATACAATGTTGTATATATAAGAAAAGGATTCATAATTTTTATCTGGAAAGTTTCTTAGATGAAATACAAAAATCACGTGAATATTTTAATAAAAGAGCGTTTTGAAATTACTGTGAAATCGTGAAACCAAGAGATAAGAATGGTAACTAACTTAGAAAACATTTGTGTGGTGAGTATAAATGACATCATGAGAAACGTCATAGATATTTAACAACAAATGAGACCTGAATGATCAGTCACTGAAGACACCCCATTCTCCATCCCAAAAACAAAAAGCATCTCCTAAGAAAGACCTAATGTTTCTTCACAACATTTTTCTTCCTTGAGTATTACTTAGGTGTTTTAGACTCATTTTTTTTTTTTAAAAAAGAGGAAAAAATTGAATGGAAGAGTAGCTTCAGCCATCCTTTTCAAGCTGACCATTGAGTGTGCTGGGTTTCACCTTGCCTGTGGGAGCGTCAAGTATCACTCACCACCTGTCAATTGCTTCCATCAGAAATATGGTGTGAAGAAAACACATCCATGACTGAGCACATGGTTGTGCCTAGTGGTGGGTTGGATCTTCATCATTGCTAAGACTATGTCTTTGGGATTGCGTGATCATTCCTTTTAAAGTCTGATGCCATCTCCCATGTTGAGTTTGCTTGGGCATAATTCCTGCTGTTGTCTTTATTACTTACCACACTGAGATATTTAAGGTGTCCAGCTGATGAATACTTTATTTCATATTTCTGTCAAAAATTTTAGGTCAGTTCTAGAATAAGGTTCTAAAGTAGTTTTTACATAGCTTTCTGAAGACATTTACATACTAGACATAAATAAAATAAAATAAAAATGACCTAGCCTAACAAAGTGCTTTCCAGAGAAACAGAATCACCCAGGGGTTACTTTGTGAGCTCTACTTGGGCTGTTCAGCTTAGCCTCTAACAAACTGTGACACTTCCACAATTTGCTTAATCACTTTAAACCTCAATTACCTCAGCTATAAAATGGGGATTATAATAGTAACTCCCTCAATGAGTTGTTGTGAGAATTAAATAGGTTGTAAAGCATTTAGTAGTAGTCTAGGCACATGTTAAACATTCAGTAAATGTTAATTATTATTTGTTTGAAAGTTTAAGGAACCTTAGCAGAGCATGGTATGGTATTGACTGCATTCATGTTCTTACTCACTGGAACATAGTCACACATTCCAGCTCTAATACTGACAAATGAACAAGGAACACTTTCATACATTAGAGGAATGAGTACCCCTAATGGATGACATCTCACAACTAAAACAGCACATCTCATGCAAATCTCTTCTTTAAAAGAAAATGCAGAAGCCTAATCATTTTGATGATTTTTTAATAGCAATGTGAAGTCCTGCATTTATCGCCTGATGGAACTCCTGAAATGCATTGTGTGACTCCAGAGGAGCCCAGGCTGCTGAATAGGACACTATAAACCTGATCTCAACAGATTGAAAACAAGCTGTGACAAGCAGTTTGACACTGGCCCTCCACTAATTTCCGCTCCTTGCAAAGAGACACATCTGAATGGAAATAGCTGGACAGAAAGGATCACTATGGATGAGGGACTGCCAGTCCACACATTAAACCAGAGTAAAAGGGAAAATAGCAGCCATTGATTTCCTGGCTGCCCCACCCCCACCTCCCAAATCTGGGGAAAGTGGCCAAGATGGGGGAACCAGCTGCTCTCAGATGGAATTCCTTTGTGGAAGGCAGAAGAAGTGGGAGAAGGCTACCAAAAGCTAAGAGATAAAAAGGAAACACACACACACACACACACACACACACACACACACACACACACACACACACACCAGGATAGAAGAGGTTGTGACAACGGCTGAGCTGTGCTCCATTCTTTACACTAAGCATGCTTCTTTTGCAGAAAATGGAGGAGGTGGGAGGGAAACTTCACCAAAACCGACCTTTATTTATGCAACACGTTGGGAACATTTCCAATGGGAATTTCTCATGCTCTTTCCCGCTCTCTGAATTCTGTTGGTGGTGAGACCTTGTTTTCTTTAAACTTGCTCTGATCTAATAAGTATTTGCCTCAAAACTGGAACAAATACCCAGTGTGATTGCAAGTCCTTATTTACATAATTGCATTATGACAGCAATTTGGGGACGATGATAAATGGAGATTATTGTGCTAGTTGTTGGTTATGATGTACAAAACACTCCCCGATTTCTGAGTACCCCTGTGACAGTTCTGTTGAGTAAATGAGACTTTAAATCCTTTTCAAGTTTGGGGAGTGGGCAATCACTTTTTGTTTATCACTGAGACACTGCTAGCAGTGTGTCCCAGAGTGGAATCAAGTATTCACAAGGTCATCCAATAAAGCATGAGGCAGTAAGTTTCAGCTTTGGCAGGGTTGTACCTCCATGAATGCTAGTTACAAATACTGCAGGGAGAGACTGACCAGGATTAAGACATTTTTTTTTTCTTTTTCCCAGAACAACATTAATTATTGGCCTAAAGAGTTGTTGGAAAATATAAAATTTTAAGAGGTGGCAATTGTAAAGTATAAATACCAAGCCTCTAAATAAAATAGATGCTTAAAACAGATATCTGATAAAGGCAAACCCCACCTCTCAGAGCTTTTCTTCCGCCTCTGTGTTTCTTTGTGGATGGGTAAGCAGATAACTTAAAGTATTTTACTAGTGAAAGGTGGGCATTGTCTATAGTTTAAATAATTCTTGCATCTAGCATAAGAAAATGGCTTAAGCAGTTTAGTAAAAATAGTATAAATCCTTTTATTTGTTTTGTCACTGTTTAAAGATTTGTTTATTTTTATTTTATGTATTTAAGTGTTTTGCCTGCATATGTATATTTACTTCAAGTATGTGTCTGATGCCCAGAGAGGCCAGCAGAAGACATTGAATCTCCAGGAGCTTAAATTAAAAATAATTGTGATCTGCCTTTTAGGTGCTAGGAACTGATGTGCCTCATTGATAACAGATTTTAATTTTTATGGAAAGAAGTAGAATAAAATGTAAATTTTTATTTAAAATGTAAAAACAAAAGAAAAGAGACAAAAATAAAAATGAAATAAAATATAAAAGCAGCTTTCTTCAAAGTAAACAGACTTCAAAAAGTAGACATAATAGAACATGTTTTAGGACTCAGGAATAATTAGCTATACTGTTGAGTGTTTTATTACCATGCTGAGACGCCATGGCCAAGGCAACTCTTATAAAGAAAGCATTTCTTTAAAGAAAGCTTGCTTATAGCTTATAGAGGACTAGTCCATTGTCATCATGGCAGGGAGCATGGGAGCATGCAGTTAGACTTGGTGCTGGAGAAGGAGCTGAGTTCTACATCTGGATTTGCAGGCAGCAGGAAGAGAGGCAATGGGCCTGGCTTGGACTTTTAAAATCTTCAAAGCTTACCGCCAAAGACACACTTTCTCCAACAATGCCACATCTACTCAACAAGGGACATGTCTCCTAATCCTTTAAAATAGTGCTACTCCCTAGTGACCAAGTATTCAGATATATAAGTCTATGAGGGGGACACTTTTATAGAAACCACCACAATGTCCTTTGACATCCTATAATGATGGACTTTTATTTGTTGTTTTTTATAAAATAAGTCTTACCTTTGACAGCTAATTTCAATCTATATTTAGAAGTGGCAAGACTGCTTCTCATTAAAAATTTTATAACTTCAATGTTCTTCATGATGCTTGTTTTCTTATTAATTTATGCAAATAATTGAGAAGTCTATCTAGAAATGACTCCGCTACTTTGACATGCTGGCTTCTTTCTCTCCAGTGACTATATCATTGATCAATTTTCTGACCCAGTCTACCCTTGCTGTCTTCCAAGTGGTCCAGGTATGTGGGCTTTTTCCCCATCACTAGTTCTGCAGTATAATTTCTTCATCTTTATTGCTTATGGAAATATTCTTGGATAAAAGATAAGTTGACAGTTATTTTGTGATTTTTGGTGTTTATGATATCATTCCATTCTCTTCTGACTCTCACTGGTTCTGTAAAGAAATATATTTCCTTATTATAAGAATCCTTAATGTTTGTACAGTACTGGTAAAGATGGACTCTGCTAATGCTACTAGAAGTTACTCTGTTACTTCTACTATTTGAAGGTAAAAGTCTTCCTGAATATGCGAAATGTCTCTTTTTTTAGTTTCAGAGGGGTGTTCTCAGAAGATTATCTTCTAAAAGATTATTTCTTCTACATTCTTTAGCATTTTTCTAGGAGTTAAAACTTTAATATTTTAAATGCTGCTAATGCTAATTTCTTCATGCCTTTTCACTGCTTAAGAAATATTCGTAATTTTCATTGTCTTTTTTCTTAATGTTACATTCTGCCAAACTTTCAATTTTCTGATACTCTTCTCAACCATATCTAGTCCACTGTTGAAATAAATTGATTATGCTTTCAAAACTTGCTTTCCAAAGACTTTTTGACTTCTTTCTTTTAATTTAATTTAATTTTTTGAGAAAATCTATATGAACACTATATTTATATCACACTCACCCTTTATCCCATGTTTCTTCTTCCCAAATTTATGACCTCTTTTAAATTCTTATTGTCACACACAACACATATTTAAAGACACACATCACATCTATATACGAACTCACTGAGTTTATTTAATGTTGCCCACATGCACATATGCAGAGGTCATCTATTACCTCTATTCTCAGAATAAAATATTTTAATATCTAGCACCCAATTCTTAAGTTTGTAGTTATATGTGATTTTGTTTCTAAATGCTATTTTTGCTGAGTTCCCCCCCCCCATTTATGTGTGTTTGTGTGTTTTTTATATCCCTTGGTACCTACTTTAATTTTTAAATTATGTTTAAGAATAGCATGACCACTAGGCAATATTGTCTACTATAAAGTGATTACATTGTTTTGTTTTTGCTTAATGGTACTTTACATAAATGTCTTTTTTCCCTGGCCATTCACAGCTGTGCTTCTGAAAATTGCCAATTGTAGTGTCTCAGAATCTGGAGGAGAGAGGTAACCTTGAAACAATGGTGCATGCCTTTGGCTGGAATCCTACCTGATATCTGGCCAGTAATGCTTTGCTATCTTTGTAGCTCTGAAACTTCAAAAAAAATATGCTTAGTTTCTGCTGTTTCTTTTGAGAGAGGGTCTCATTATATAAAGCAGAATGGCCTTGAACTTACAGTTCTCAAGTTCAGCCTTCTAGGATTTATAAACACATGCCACTATGCCTACTATGCCCAACTTTTACAGTTGTCTACATTGGAACATCATATAATTCCTTAGGTAGTTTTGAACAGAAGACTTAGCTCCAAAGAAAACTGAGTCTTATTTTAGTACTAGAGCTTTTTGTTTTGTTTGGCTTTCAGAACACAGTCCATGAATGAATCCATGTGAGGAGATTTCTGAGAGCTTGTCAGAAAACATCTTAAGCAAGATAAGAGCCTTGTAATCTCTGATCCTCTACAACATGGGTTGTTCTTAGAATGTGCTTTCCTGTCCCTTGAAGGTGGAGCAGATAAGAGCTAGCTCACTTCAGATTATTCATTACAACGCGCTCTTATTTGTTTATATGTCTCTCTATAAACTCAAGTTTTTGTCATGTGTGGCTAGTTCTTATGATTGTACACTTAGCTTAGGTGACATTTCCTAACAGTCAGAGTAGAAATTGTCTGATATGCTCAGTCAATGTTTCTCAACCTGTGGGTCATGACCCCTTGTGAGTTGCATGGAATTTCGGGCATAGCAGATATTTACAATGTGATTTACAGTAGTAAAGTTAGAATATAAAGTAGCAATAAAATAATTTTACGGTTTGGGTCACCCAAACATGAGGAACTGTATTAAAAGATCTCAACACTAGGAAGATTGAGAACCAACCCTCTAAAGTTGGCTATTCCTTGAAGCTTTAGTCTGTCTCATTTTTAGGACCTACTTTTCTAGGTAACTCTGCTAACTAGAGTGGTAAGCATCTGGTCTTTCTGCATTTCATAAAACAGAAGACTATGATTAATTCTGTTTTACTCTTTATTTTAATATATTGTTGGTTATATGCTTCTACCTCAATTTTTATTTTACTAGTCATTATGCTTCACTTAGAATAACTATACTATAGAAGGTTTTACTAACATAAGTACAAAGTAGCATTTTTGGTACTATTTACAACATAGAATCTACAAACAATTCTATTATCAATCTATAATCAAATAGATAAACAAGTGATCTATTTATATAATAGGATATTTAAAAACCAATCAAAAAATATCACTAACATTACATATATCAAAGAGTAATAAAATATTAGCAGACAATTGATTCAGTGAATAAAAGTGCTTGTCTTCAAAACCCAATCAGCTTAGTTTATTACTCCTGGTGTAAGGAAAGAACAATCTCCTGAAAGACAGGCAGTACACTATGGCCTGTATGTGTCCAGGTGTGTGTGTACACACACATGAAAATACACATGCATGTACATGTGCACATATGTTCACACATACACAAACACACATGCACACATATGTTCACCTTTGTACAGACACACATGCATGCACATATACATGTACATTCACACACTGAACAAATGAATGAATGTAATAATATTACTCTTAAAACTGTTGAGCTAAAAATAAGTTATGAGAGAAGGTATAGTATCTATTTCCATTAATATGAATACTAAAACAGATTAACTTGGATAATGAATTATATCAGAAAATGTGAGCGCTCAAGAGAGAAATTTAACTCTAGGTACATGATATCAGACTATAAGCAGAGTGTGATGCTATAGGCATCCTTTACAATGCAAATTACACTGTAGATTCTAGCAGGGTCTACTCTTTTAGAGACAGGTATGACAGGAGATCCCCAAAGGTGTCATGAGACATCATCACAGATTGCACAAAAGTCCTGATTCTCATGTCAGTAGCTTTTGTACTCTGATGCTGAGGTACAATCCTCTTACTCTCTGCCACATATTATTATGGGATAATTTAGAAAATGTAAGGGAAACATAATGTGATGTCTTTAAACAAGAAAAAACAACCTACGTAAGAAGGCTCTGTCAATGTTATGGCCTCATTTGATAGCCACTGGAAAGTTAATTAGGGTTTGATTTGTGTAGTAAAATCCCTCAAAACTAGCATCAAGCCAGTCTGGTCCTTCCATCTGACAGATATGTAAGCATCTACAGAATGTCTCATTGTATTGTGAGCTCAATTATAAACCTCATTCCAAAAATAATTAAAAATAGCTTTCACTGTTAAAATGACATCTCTTACTCACACTTGAAATGATACTTCCTTGAATTCAATCCAGCGCACTTGCTACCCACATTGTAGTTAATTTGCTAGCAGGAACTGAAACCATTAGCACCGACATCTCCTCCACATTAGTGATCAATCACTGCCATCAGTCTTCATTAATTCTCTTCAGATATCTGAGACCGTGGCATTATTATTAGTTATTTTACAACAGTTCTGCAGAATGGATATGATAAAGGTATACCTGAAATACTACTTAACTAATCCGATTAGTACTAAAGTTATTAAGTACTAAGTTTTATTAAGTTTCAGGATACTTGGTCCATTATATGTACTTTGAAAATTTAAGTTAAGTTTATAAATGAACCATGAACAAAGTTAAATAAACAGAATCAGCAAAATGACTCAGCAGGTAAGGTACTTGCATCAGTTATTAGAGTGTGTGTTGTTCACTTTGATAATTAATATGTGAATGTTTATTTCAAGTTTGTATTACTGAAATTAGAATTGCTGCACATGTTAATTACGCTTTTGTTATTATTATTACTGTGAGTCAATACAACCAAGCCAATACACAAAGGGACTAAAGCAGATCAAGTACATGGTAACCATCTTGACGTCATAGGTGCAAAAGTTAATTAGAAATCAAGATGCAGACTTTGTGTCATTGCCTCAAAGAAACTAAACAAAAATAAACTGTCCACAAACGGCAGCAATGTCACTCTTACTGTGTGCTGCAAGTGTCACAGTATAGAGTAAACTGGGGCTTGGACTCATTCATTTGAGTTAATTGGAAATAATTTTCAAGTGCAAAAACAGCCCAAAATCTCACATTGCCATAGGTTTCCCATATTTTTGGCAGATATAACTGGAATATGATTCGTTGGTGGAATTGTGGTGGTCATGTCCTTATCCATTTGGTTCACTTGGTCAGTAGTATCAGGGATAATAAAAATTAGCATAAAGTGAAATATCTAGGGTTTGTATTTACTCAAGAATACATGTTTTTTAAATAACTATTATTTCATTCATCTGTTTGCTTGTGTGTGTATGTGGATTTCCATGGGCATGCATATGAGGCAGTGCATGTGTGGAGGTGAGCGGACCCTTCCATTCTTCCAGTGTGTGGGTCATGATGCTGAGTGAAGGACAAAGGCTGACTCTTGGCGTCCTTCATCCATGACTGAGTTGCTTTTCTTTATTTTCTTAAATGAGTTTTGATCTCTCCTGTTTGAATCAGAGAGTAGTCTAATCGCAGAGAGTCTAGTATAAGAAATAGGTTGAAAAAGCCTAACCCAAAAGCTCCCAAATGCCAACCCCTCAAGCACCTTTACCCCCAAGACATCTCACTGGTCCCATAATAGTCTTATTCAGTATTTTTTTTGTCATTAATAGGGAATGATTTTCTCTTCAGAGCCTATCTTGTCTCCATACTTAACATATCCACTTATTATCTTTACTCTTTATTGACATTTTCTGAGACTAAATTCATAATTTAATTGTAAATTTGTACAATATTTTAAGCTGTATTTTCATTTCTCAGCACATGGCTCAGTTTGAAGTCCTTGTTTTGTAGATACCTATTTAGCATGACATTGCAAACATTTTCTATAAAGGCTTACAAAGTCTTTGTCAAAGCTGCCGAGCTCTGCCTTTGTAATGAGAAAGCAGCAAAAGATCATATATAAGTAAAAAAGATTGGTTGGGTTCCAATAAAATTTTATTTAAGTTTAAGGAAGTCAGCTGACAGGAGCTTAAGTCTGTCCACTTCTTTTTTAAACAATGTCTTAATGGGTACATCATCAATAACCAAAAAGTCCCTTAACTTTGAAAAAATAAAAATGTATGTCATTGATACTTAAAATTCAATTCCAAAGATTATAAAATTAGATGTAATCATATGAGGGCTTTAGAATTTTCTAGACTGCTAGCCTCATAACTCAAGCAGGTCCATTTTGTTTTAGTGCAATTTGGAGTGAATCAAGGACAATAGAAGTGGAGCCAATCACCTTCAGCCTCTGGATGTAGACCTACGTCCATTTTTGAAGATTGAGATTACATCATTTTTGGATCATAAAACCACAGCAACATTCCAGAGTCAAAGTGGGAGAGAATGACAAAATTTTTTAATTAGAGATGAAATTATTTTAAAAATTATTGTGTTCATTTGTGTCATTCTTTTTGCAATTGCTCGTCAAGAAAGCCAAAATATTGTTAAATATGAGAGGTGACTAGCTGTAGTAAAATTTCAAAACAATGTACACCATCCATGGTGAATACAATAGTTAATTTCCCCCATCCCTTGCATTCTTTCAAGAGTGCCCTTTTCAGGGACTCCAAAATTATTCATTGTTTCTGCTTCACAATTTTCACAGTTAGGACATAGTTAGCTTTTGCATTTCCCAGGTTGGTATAAATGAACTTGAAACCTTATCTATTGAAGCCTAGATATGGGACAGGAGGAGCCGGCAAGCTTTGATTAGATGCTAAGGACAGATTGGTACACTGTCCATTGTGTCAATTTCAGTGTAGAAAAATTGAGTTTCTTCAGTTCAGAATAAACTATTCTCTTTTAAGGCAGATTTTCTGGGTTGTGATTGTTTTAAAACAATCCACTGGGTTATTTAAATAAATGGAGTAGTGTTTGCATAGGAGGTGTGTGTGCCCCTCATATGCTTTACTCAAGAAGCCCTTCTCTCTCTCTCTCTCTCTCTCTCTCTCTCTCTCTCTCTCTCTCTCTCTCTCTCTCTCTCTCTCTCTCTCATTTTTCTTCCTTCCTCCCATCCCCTCCCTTCCTCCCCCCCTTTTTTATTTTATGAAGGTCTGTCTGTATTTCCAAGGCTGTGGTCCAACTCCTATGTTCATGTAACAAGCAGGTCTTTCCCCCCTAAAACGGGACTATGGGTATGTACCAATGTGCACACCTTCCTGTGTAAATGCAAAACAGCCTAAGTTACTTATGATACTAATATAATACAAATGCCATAAAATAGTGATTATATTATATTGCTAAAAACAGTTTCTGTGTGTTCATTACAGATTCAATTTTTTCCTATTAATCTGTCTTTTATTGAAGTCATGAAGAACCTGGTGATAGGGAGGGGAGAGCTGTGTCTGTGTATGTGTGAGGGACTTTAAAAGTAAGAGTTTGAGCTGCTTTTGCTATCATAGATGATTTTAATTTAGTAGAGTTGTGTGCTGAAAGCTAAATAAAAACCTAAAATTAATCCAGAGATGAGGATAAAAGTTCTTTTGTAAAGAAACTCAGGCCAAAGATGTAAAATAGAGTATTTGTATAAGACATATTTCAGCTGAATAAGGGTCAAGGCTCCAAATCACAAGAGCATAGGAAGGACACACATATCTACATTTGGTCTCTCTGTGTGCATACCCATTTGATACTCAAACAAAAATTCAGGATTCCCCAGATTTTCCTGTAAGGCCTTCTTTTTGTTCGAATGCTATATCCTAATTCAGCAATCTGGTAGGTGCATACATTTCAAACATGCCTTTACAATCTAGATTCCCATAAACAGAGCAATGACTTTACTAACTGCAATTTTATACAACGTAACTTCCTCCATAATTTACTATTATAATACTAGTTTAGCTATGAGAATCACTAGACATTTGGATGATTACTAACTATAATTAGGAGGAGACTTAAGTTCGCAGCACAATTAAGACATCTGTCAATGTTTCCTTCTGCTTGAAAAAGTATTTTCAACACTAATCATGAAATAATCAATAATTTTAATTTCAATTCATTTTGAAATATTGTATCAATCAATGAGTTGTATAATAAATTTCACCTTCCCAGATAGTCTAAAATTTTAGTAAAATATTTAGCCCATGCTCAAGGTGAAAAATTTTAGTTTATTCGCTAAATATTATTGATTTATTTTATGATTAGGGTTGAAACTATTTTTTTCATTCAGAAGGAAACATTCACAGATGTCTTAATTGTACTTCATATACTTCACTGTTTTAAGACAAGAACTCTGGATGTTTTCAGAGAATGGGAGGTAAGACTCAATGCAGTCCAAGGTCAGGATTTTTGTCTTTAGTGCTAATAAAGTTTGTTTAGAATCAGCTGCTGGAATTTAGGACTATGGAGTTCCACACGGGTTTGTAATACTAACTGTGCCAATGACAGGTAGACCAATTCTGATTTGTTCCTAAGTTACCCTTCAGCACATCTGCTTAGTGGGGTTCAAAATAGAGCCAACATCAAAGCAGCTAAGAGAAATTGCCCCGATTATGTAGAAATTAAACCAATGAATTATTTTCAGGAAGAGTGTTTATTGTTATCGTATTTAAATAGCTGCTTCGTGATGATAATTGCAATGTGAAGACCTTTGGTTGAGTTGCTAGTGCTTGTAAATTGTCTAGGTGTGACATGAACTCTTTTAGTGTTGACATTCAAGTCCATTAATTAGGAAAGGAGTGACCAATAAGTCTCACAATCTCTGGAGGTGGCCATTTAGCTCGACTTTATTTGTTCAGTAAGAAAAGTGCCATGTTTAAATGTGAGAGTGGTGTCTGCAAACATTGCAAGCTTTGCATCACCAAACTGGAATTTTATCTGGAAAATTATTAACTAGCTCACTGTTATGCCAGTGTTTATTTTACATTTTTTCTCAGCCTACTTTGCCAAGTGGGAAAAAATATATACATGTTCTATGTACTATAACCATAAGATATGTTCAATAAATAACCAAAGCGAAGTGCTGAGGTAGAAACAGAACAACCACAAAAGGTTTACTCTTAAAAAAAAAAAAAAACAAAAAAACAACAACAACAACAACAAAAAACTGGTTAAGGACTAATTCTATCTATATAAACCCTAGAAATAGAAAACTGTTTCTGAGGAATGGGCACAAGGCATAAAAACCTGTTTCTAGCATGCAGTTGTACTATTGCATATAACAACATGTATGCTTTTAATTTTGTTTCTTCAAATATGTGCAAGGCAGCACATTTGTCCTATAAGAAAACATGATCTGTTTCTCATTTTTCTTCTTGAATTGTATTTAAATAGCAAGTTCATCTTTTGTAACCCCTAATCAGAAGGGAATTAAGCTGCTCTGCCTATCCACATTATTTTTCTGGGCATTTTATACATAAGGTTGAAAGCTGCTCATGTAAAACATTTTGTCGGAAAGATGTCCCCTTTTGTTTGCTATTCATGAGCAAACAGTCCCAAAAGAAGTGTGCTGACCTGGATGTATAATTTGTCTCACATGCCCTAAATAGATTCAAAACATTCATAATTTAAGCCTGATTAGGTAGAATCTTCCAACTGTTTTCCATAACAGAACCTCAGAGAAAAATTTTGAACATGCTTTTATTCAATAACAATTCAATTCTAGGTCCTATTATACACAAGAATCTATTAATAATTCTCCCTAATTTCCAAAGTTAATTCACACTCTTTCCTCATGATGTCCCATTGAACCAAGACAAACAATTAATTTTTCCAGTCCTTTATAATTATATCAACATAAGAAAAATCTGAGTCAAAAACATACCCACATGTCTTAAACTCATAAAGACTAGACCTGTTCAGAATTTGGTATTTACTTGTCTTTTAAAAGCATATTAAGGTCAGATTTCTCTTTGTAAATAAAGACACCTAATTTAAGTTAGGGGGAAGACAACATTAACATAGAATTTGTCCTTGACACACTATTAAAAGCATAATCTTGACCCTCCTAAACAAAAGAAGGTTTATAGTGTGGGTTTGCAAAATACGTTTATAATCTATTAAATTTAAAGGTTGATAAAAAGTGAAAGATTATTAATAGTAATGGCAAAGTTAACCTGAAATCTTGGCAAGAATTTGCTAATTCCATGGTGATGCCCTTCTATACACTGTACTAATAGAGCAAAGTCAAGACATCCACTTTCACCAGATCCCACAGTTAGTTAGGTTTTAATTAAAGGCTTCATTGACCTACGCAAGTGGATTGCTAAAATCGTCCTTCTGACTATGAGTGGCTTCCTCTTGTATCTATCTGCCTTCTTTTCTGCCCCTCTCTGTGGGCTCATTGACTGAATGATGAGCACAGAAGGCATCATTCAGCTGAAAGTTTTCAAATGCTTGGGGAGCTTGTTTTACAGAAGTGGTTCTTGGTTACTTTTATATAAAGGACCTTTCTGGGTATCTGCTGAAATTGAGATCTATGGAAGTTAATCATTGCACAGGAATTTTTGAAGTTCATGTTCCACAAATGCTATGCACTCCAGGGGCCATTGCAGTAGGGAATCCTGCATCAGTTGTGAGTGTCCTGGGTGGGAGGGGGCATTGCTGTAGGGAACCCCACATCAGTTGTAGGTGTTCTGGTGAGCTCCTAGAATCTCCCATCATAGTTCTGCTTAGAGAAAGTGAAAACACTCATTTCTGCAAATGGTTTAACATGATCTTCTCTATTTGAGACATGGTTATTGTAGCCCAGGCTGTCCTAAAACTCACTATGTTATCTCGAGCTAGTGTGGCCCTTCAGACTATGAATGATGTGTTACAAGCTTGAGGCATCATATCCAGTTTAATATATCTTTTTAATTATGAAAGAATGCCCAAGGAAGAGGTTAATGTAAATAAGCTATTGTATGACTTTTAAAATATTTATCCACTTAAAAAAATAAATGATCATAGGAGTGTTTTTAAAAAATTTTACCCCAAGTAGAAGGGAGTCATTCACCTGTTTGTTTTTGTTTGTCAGTTATGTTTTTAACCAGCCATTCCTTTTTTATCTCTTTTCCCATTCCCACTGAAAACTTTTTTTAAATTTTCTACAGAGTTTCTCCTTATTTTCTAGCTGAGGGGTGTGTGTGTGTGTGTGTGTGTGTGTGTGTGTGTGTGTGTGTGTGTGTGTGTTAAAATACTAAGTTGAAAGAAGGTTGCCTACATGAGTAGAATAAGAGGTTATTTGCTGGAGCATGGACAGTATATTGATAGTTATACCACTGAAGGGAGTGATAACTCCCTCCCAGATATTATTCATTATCAATAACTCATCCCCTGGGAAGGGGTGAGGTCAATTCAGCTCTTCCTTCATCCATGATAAAATATTCCACAGCTTAATATTGTACAGGTTCTGTACAGATAACCACAGGTGCACAGAACTCAGTACAATGACTAGATCATGTCCAGAACACATGTATCCCTCTTAATCCCCAGTCGCTTACATTTATATCTGTTCTCTCTTCTGTAGTGTTTCTTGTACTTCAGAGTCATTTAGAGAAATAGTTAATGCCAACTCTCCAATAGCCCCTTACTCTCACCACTTTGAACTGTTATAAATCTCTATATTGATTGCCACCCACTGCAAAAGACACTTTTATGAGTGAGGTTGAGAGCAACATTAATTTGTGGATATAAGCACAAATATTTAGAAGGCGTCTCATAATATGGCTACTTAGCGAAAAGCAAATAAGTAAATAAATAAAAGTGATAGTACCTGATGAGTCCAATGACCTCCCAATCATGTGCTCTTGATCACGTTTATAGCATCAGGCATGAGTTTTCTTCTTTGGAGAAAATCTCAAATCCAATCATAAAATGGATGGTTAACCCCATAACAGTCTTGCCTCTATTACATCAGAGGATGCACCTAGCCTCGTAGTTGACATATTTTGCTGGTTATGCAAAACCAGTATGGTTTTGTAAATTTAGTGTGTTATTGGGACTTTGTTTCCCCACAAAGACTTAATGGAAATAACAAAGCAAAATCACACATAAGCCTGAGATTAGCATTGTAAAATATCAAACACCAGTTATGTTGTCATTAAAATTTCAGAGATTCCCCAAACACTGTCTATATCTGTTATGGAATATTTCTTTACACTTTGTGATTATAGTTCACTGTGATTGGTTTAATAAAATGACCAACATTAATGAATGACCAACATCTAGGCAGGATTTTCAGGGCAGAAAGAACACTGGGAAGCAAAAGTGTGGAGGAGACACAGGGATAAGCAAGATGAACATGCTGTGATGGAAAAGTAATCCATGTGCTGGAGTATAGATGAGAAATAGGGTTAATTTAAGTTGTAAAAGCTAGTTAGTAAAGGCTTAAGGTATTAGCTGAGTATTTATAATTAATAATACGTCACTGTGTGGTTATTTGGGAACTGGAAGGGCAGAAAAGTCTGCTTACATATAACTATTAGTTAGTTATGTGAGAAATAAAACTCCATCCTGGAAAATTAAGAAGTTTTAAACTTTTACCTCAGTAAGCATGCCAGTGGTTTTCATTTCATTTATTTTGAATCAAAGTTTTTAAATGTGTCCTGGGGAGTGAAAATCACTCCTATATATAGAAAGTACATAATTAATTACTTCTGACACTGCTTCAGTATGCATACCTGCTCTTTTAGGAACAGCTACTTTTACTTGAAACCTATAGCAGTGAAACTTATATACATGAGTCTTTGGACTTATGGTATCTTTAATTTAGCATAACTATAGTTGTTAAAATCTGTATGTTATTTATATTTATTACATATACTTATTTATTATAATAATATATTCATTACATATACGTGGTAGCATATTAGAAATTGTTTTCTTTCTATTTTAGAAGATTAAACAAACAAACAAAAACCAGAGTAGTTCAGGCAGTGAATTGAGTCAAGGCAGCACTGGAGTTTGAAGCCAGAGTCCCAGCCCAGAGCTTGAACTCTTCACAACCATCCATCAGTCATGACATGGAATGAATTGTGTGCCATGACTTATCCAATATTCTTTCTTCAAACACTTTTCTCACCTTGCTTGTCTGAGATGTTGTCTCAGTTAGAGATTCTATTGCTGCGAAGAGACACCATGGCCACAGCAGCTCTTGAAATGGAATACACTTAATTGAGATGGCAGCTTACAGTTTCAGAAGGTTAGTCCATTATCATCTTTGAGGGTAGCATGACAGCATGCAGAAAGATATAGTGCTGGCTACATCTTGATCAGAAGGCGACAGGGATGGACTGTTACACAGAGCAAAGCCTAAGCAAAAAGAGACCTCAAATCCTGCCTCTGCCTCTACATCCCAATTGTGCCACTCCCTATATTATAGGAGCCATTTACATTCAAAATACCACAGATATTATAATAAATAATCACAATAATAGTTTCTATTTGAAAGCTTACGGCTTTTAATTCTCTGTAGTCACAGGATACCAACTGTGCAGAAATCTGAAAGGTGTTTCTTCAGCGCCATTAGGGTCTGTCTGATGATTACTGCATTATTTTTTAATGTCACACAGAACTCTTATCTCCTGGAATAAAAAATGCTTTATGAACCAGTTTCATGAGGACCTCCTATTTCTTTATCTGAGTTTCTTTTGTCCCAATGCAGAGAGATGAAGAAGGATTTACCAGAGGTCTGGCTGAATGTTTTTTGGTGATGAGAAATTTTCAAAGGAAAGAGAGTTCATGGTAAAAGCCTTCTTTTACTGATGAGTATAATTTTTTTTTGAAAATTAATTTCCTTATGCTTTTTCCTACTATATGCTATGAGTATTATAGAATAAAAATTGTTAAAAATGAAAGCAATTTCTAACTACACTATCCAAATACCTTCCTAAACCTCTTATAGCTTTTTAACATTATCATTTGTTTTTTCTGACTACTAGAACAATTGTAACTTCCAAGGTTTGTAGAATGAGGTTTCTGGCCCATCCGGCCAGACACACACAGACCTGCAGTCCCAGACCAACAAATAATCACACAAAGGCTTATATTAACTTCGTGCTGTTTGGCCTATGCCTTACGCATATTACTAGCTAGCCCTTGCATCTTAATTCAATCCATTTCCATTAATCTGTCCTGCCACATGGCCCAGTGGCTTACCTATTTCATTACATTGTACTTCATGGAAGGGCAGGACTGTGTCTCCGAGACTCCGCCCTCCTTCCCCTCACTATGCTCTGATTTCCTGCCTACTAATCAGGTGCCTGTCATAGATCAAAACAGTTCCTTTATTCAAGGCATATAGAAAGACAGCCCACATCATAGGCTTTGTATTCTATTTCTAAAAAGGAAAAAGAAAACTCATGTGGAAGTAATAAAGTCCACTTTTAATAGGACTTAGTGAATTCCACACAAACACCATGCACTTGATTGCACAGAACTTAAAACATGTAGACATTTGAATTTGGGGGCTCCTCTGCACTGGAAGGCTCTTTGGAGGGATCTTTTATTGCTTCCTCTTGCTCCTGATAGTTGTGTCCCCTGGGCTGGCAGGCAGACACAAGAGCAATCGGAGCCTCCTCTGGGGCAACAGGATGTTCTCTTCCTGTGTCTTTCTGAGTTTTTTTTTTTTTTTTTTTTTCTGTTTTTGTTATTGGTTTTTTGCCTCTGCTGAATGGGATCCAGTCTGTTCTGGAATACCTTCATTTGAATGAACAACTTTGTCATCATAAAATTATTTTCTAAGGTCTATGAACAGTTGAGTATAGTATTTGGTACATGCATGTGTGCGTGTGTGCGTGTGTGAGTGTGTGTGTTTTTTCCCCATGAATCAAAGTTCACCTGAGGATGTTCTAAACTGTACAGAACTGGCCCCCATCTCAGAGGCTTTTTTTTTAGAGCTTCCAGATTACTACAGTCCCTGCTTTCCTACAGGAGAGTATGTAACAGACAGACTTGACACCCTCCAAGATTCATATAGTACAGCCTGAATTACCAGTTGTCCAGTGTTATCGTTTGTATACGCTGTCAGTTTAAGGCATCCTAGAGGATCTGGGAAAAGAGAACTGTATCCTGAAGAATTCCTGAGAACAGCTTGCCTTGTGGCTCTATCAGTGAACTGTTCTCTTAGTTGCTAATTGATGTAGCAGGCTCCTTTCCACTGTGGTGGTGGGAAATCTGGGTAGGTGGGTCTGGGCTGCTGAAGAAAGATAACGACACTGAATTGGGGATCAAGCCGATATGAAGTGTTCCTCAAGGTTTCCGTCTCAATCTGTGCCATGTAACCCCACCCTACAATTTAACAATGATAGACTATAAACTGTAATCTGAAATAAACCCTTTGTTCCCCTCAGTTACTTCTAGTCATGGCGTTCATTACAGTAACAGAAAGCAAAGAAGAGCCATGGGTGAGAGAGAAACAATTAAGAATTAAGGTAAAATGAAGTTTTGAGATGGGCTCTGCTACGAGGTAATATGTCTTTATAAGAAGAGAAGGATAGATGTGTTGGAGAAAGCAATCAGACGAATTTGGGAAAAGGATCACCTATAAGGCAGAGCAACAACCTGCCCAGACCTCAATCTTTGATGCCCAGTGTCCAGCAGTCTGGAGATAAATTGAGTTATTTGTTTAAACACCTGGTACAGAGAATCTGTTACCGCAGCGATAGATGTGGTGAAACCACTTGAGAAAGAATAAGCCAGCCATGGTGGTGCGCCTCTGCAATCCTAGACTTCAAGAGGCCAAGCAGGAAGGTGATGAACTTGAGGCTAGCCTGAGATACATTGCAAGACGATCTGGAAAAGACTTTAAAAAAAATCTCTGTACAGCTTCTGTTACTCAGACATTGATCAGTAACATACATTTCCCAGTTTCTGTTTTCCCTTTCCATACTGGTTTCTGTTCTTACAGCCCATGAAATTACCACCATTACTAGAATCATTTTCCTCTTCTCAATTCCAGTTGACCATTTTTTATATTCCTACAGCTCCAAAGTGCTTTAATATGGTGACATAATATATTCAATATCTTAATTTTTCAGAGGCTTTAATATTTGTATGATGTTTTAATGTTTGCTATGATTATTTTCCTTCCAGGGTTGACCTTCTTTTCTTAGAGGTGCTTTAGATTTTGTTTTCATTTCTTCAGGTAGAAACTTGATAGCACTTAACCTGTGATATTTAATTATAATCACATTTGATACACTTATCATTCTTGAATGAATTAGTAATATTATACTCTTCCTATCCAAGACCAAATGTCTTTGTATTTTCTTAACTGTCATTTTATGTCATTTGGTGTATTTTCGTGGATTTCCTTATATATGACAGATATGTCATTTTGTTTATTTCATAGATTGTTTCCAAGCACCTTCACAAATAGGGAATTCCCCTCTGCTTCTAGCATGGGTATAGATCATTCTTATGTATGAATATTATTACATTTAACGATAACTATTATTTATGATGTTTTTCATGTGTTTCTTAAGATAGATGATTGTATCATTTTGTGTCTTGTTTTGCAACTGAGCATTTATTATTTCAGGATTTTGTAATGTTAAGTTCTGCTAGGGAATGGCAACAGAGTTTTTAAGGAAAGGAACAAAATATATTCCTGTTCTTTTCATCAGAAAAGAATGGCAGACAGTAGGCTAGCTGGAAGACTGGCTACGAACAAATAGCAAGAAGCAAATCAGAAACATCCTAGAAGCCTCTTTTCAGACGAGCCTGCTGCCACCACTGTACATAGTTCACAGAGCTCGCACATGCTAGGACGTCGTCACTCAAGGCTCCTGATCTGGAGTGGCTTGCTTTCTGCCATTGCCTGCATCTGGGTTAAGTGCGTCTTTGCTCCTTTGTGTTGTGAGGTCTAGCCAAATTTGTATAGGCCGAAAGGATAGTTAGAAACCGATAATAGTAGAGGAGGCTCTATTTTACCTCATGCTTAGAAACAGAAATGAGAACTGCCAGTCACATTAGTACTTCCAGATCAGGACTAATAAAAGTGGTGTAAAAAAAAGTAGAAGTTGTTGTGGGAAATCTCTACTTGTCACTATATTTTCATCCTTTTAATTTTGTTTTTGTATTTATTTTTTAACAATATTAATTGGACAAAATAATGGGATTCATTGTAACATTTAAACACATGCACATAATATTCTTTGATCATATTCACTCTATTCCCCTCTTACCACCCAAACTCCCTTTTTCTTCCTAAACATCCCCCTTCGCATATTTTTCTCCTAAAATGCTACATGTGAGAGAAAATATGTCATACTTATCTTTGATGTTTGGCCTATTTTTCTTAACATTGTGATCCCAAGTTCTATTTTCCCAAGACACCATAATCTAGTTCTTTTATGGCAAATACTCCATTATGTTTACAAATTACATGTTTTATTCATCCATGTATTGACGGGCATCTGAGATGATTTTATAACTGTTTCTGTGAAGGAATGCTGCACTAAAAAATAGTACACAAGTATAATTATTGTACACTGACTTTGACTCTCCTGAGCACATCTTGGGCCATATTATAAACTTTAATTTTTTGTTTTCCTGAGAAGTCTCGGTAGCAATTTCCACAGTGACTCTACAAATTTATATTCTTACTAGCAGTGTTTTCTTGTCCTGGCTATCCTCTCCAGCATTATTTATTTTTATTTGTTATTATTTTATTATTTTGGTTTTCTGGCGATAGCCATAGTGAATGGGGTGAGATGGAATCTCAATATGTTTTTGATTTGTAATTCCCTGGTGGCTGAAGATGTGCTAAATATTTCTTCTTCCAGATTGTCATGGGCCACTTATGCTTCTAACACCGTCTGTTGAGTTCTTCTACTCAGATATTTATTGAATCACTGGTTCTTTGTTGTTAATTCTTTTGAGATTTTTCTACCCCTGAATATTATTTTTCAGTTAGATAAACAGCTGTCAAAGATTTTTCTAGCATGATGGAGGCTGTCTAGTTACTTTGTTAACAGTCCTGTGAGAAATAGTTTTATTGCAATCCCATATGTCGGTTCTTGCTATCTCCTGAATGGTTGAAGTCTTCTTAGGAGAACCTCGATACTTGTGGTGTTTCCCCAGGTTTTATCCAGTAGTTTCAAAATTGCATGTCTCACGTTAATATTTTTGATCCATTTCGAACAATCCTTTATAGTGCTATAGAGTGACATTGAGAGGTGTAGTTTGAGTCTTCAAAAGTGTATATCCAGTTTTCTATGCATCATTTGTTGAAAGGGCTTCATTTTCTCCAATGTACATTTTTAAAAATTTCTTCAATTAAAATTTCCATTATCAATTTCAATAGAGTAACTTTGGGTTCTTACCATGGAAAAACTAATGCTACATTCAGTTTGAAATTTGTATTTTTATAATGTAAAACTTGTAAATTTTGTATAGTATTTCTCTGAATCATAAGCATATTTAAATTTTGATAATTGACACTTGCTTAGAATGTCTGTTTTAGTTTGATTTATTACTATTCTGATTACATTAATAGACTTCCTATTACTGAAGAAAACATGACTTCCTATTATTGAAGAAAACATTCAGTAATCGATATCTTATGATTCTTTTCAGTACCTCTTGGAAAATCTCTCCACTTCTTTATTTCCACTTGACAATATGCAGTTAATGTTAGCATTTATTGGTGAGACTGGCCAGCATGCACCCATGTGGTGTTGAGTCTAAGAAGTATTTTGCGGCCTCTCTTTGGTGTCACAATTAGATGTTTGATGTTAAGCCACTTATTTGGAGTTGTGTTTATATGCCTTACCGATTAGCTATGACTTATGACTAGTGAAAGAAATGTAATTTTAAGATATTTATACTGAATTTTTAACAGATTTATTGTGACTTTTTAAAATTTCCTTGACAACTATGGTTAATACTCTATTTATTATTTTGAATTTATTAGTTTTTGTTTTGAGTCATTTCTATGGAAAATTTTTAACAAGAAACTACTTTATTAATGCTGGGCTGATTAGTGGATGAACATCTGAGTTTCTGTTTTTCTATAGGATTAAATAATTTTCTGTAGGTAATTTTTTATTTTATTTAGATTATTACTCAATTAATTATAATTTTTAGGGTTTAGTTACATATTTTCTTCTGAGACATGGCTTTAGTAACGTCATCTATGTTTTTGTAGGTTTTGTTAATTTCTAGAAATTTTGCAGTTAGTTTTGAATTCTCTACTAGGGAATTATTTTAAATATATTTTGAAAAAACGTGCCATTTAACTTCCGCTGCTTTTTTTATACTGAAGTACTGATACAATGTCTCTGTTGCCTACATTTGTGAAATATGAAACATATTCACTATTTTGAAATTATAGTCAAGTGAAATAAATTGAATATTTAATGAACACTAGAAGTAGAATGGAAATGTAACTTCCTTGGAGGCAGCATTTTGATGAATATTAGTATACATTTGTTAGTAAAATATAAATTTAATGATTATCAAGCACATACATAAAATAAGTATATTAACAAGTGTTACACATTTGTTTTCTTCACTAGATATTTTTCATCAACTCACTGACATAAATTAATACTGTCTTTTAGCCTTTTCTTCTATCTTTCTTACACTTTATTTTTAGGTGATATATTGCTTTATTGTTTACTATATAAAGTGTTAGTAGAGTTATAACCTCATTTAAGGTTCTCTTTTTTAGCTTTAGACCTTTGGTAATATACATTATTGTTTCTTTAAAATCAGCATCAACATACCTTTCTTCCTGTCTTGGTCCATTTCTTTACTTGAAACCTTTCTAATCATTTTGTGTTATTAAATATGTTTCATATAGGTCAAAATATAGATTTTTTAAACATTTGAATAATTTGTATTATTTTAGAATACTTTGTACTTACTTTCACATTTTATGTGACTGATCTTTTGAGGTTCATTGTTAGTCTAGATGAACATTTACAAACACTTATTCATCAAAATTTTGCTTCCATGTAAAATTGTCCTCAGAAATTTGCTTTTATATCTTGTATTGAATCCCGTCCTCTTTTCTGCCCCTTCCTCACCTTTTCTTCTGCCCACTGGTTTTTCTTCCTGTGTTAATTATTTCCCTGGTCATTGTGATGCTGTGTCTGATAAAAAGAAAGGGAAGGAGGGAAGGATTTCTCTGTTTCGCATTTTGAAAAGGACAGTCAATCCTGGTGGGGAAAAGCATGGCGGCAGGAAGAAGAGGCTGCATATTCACACTTTACACACAAGAAGACAGAGGAGAGAAGTAAGTGCGTGTACTCAACTCACTTTTATGCTTTTTCTATTCTATTTACTCTATCAGTCCGTAGTGTAGTGTCTCTCACATTCTGTCTGTTCTCCTTATTCTTCTCTGAAGTGACTTCGGAGTCATTCCCAGAAATGTCTCACCCCGAAATCACCCAGTCACCCAAGTGATTTAAATCAGTAGTTGACAATATTAACTGTCATACCTCCTATCTTTACTAATTCAATCTTTACCAATTTCAGGAACATGTTTTCTATGTTTGTTTGACGTGGAGATTGAAACACGGCCTTACTTGAAAGCCTTTCACACTGACAGAGACACCTAGCTCATATGTCTTATTTGTCTAGAATTCCTTCTTTAAATTTAAATATCAGAATGTATGAGATCAGCATTTTTTTTTTTTTTTACTCATGGTGGTGTTGATATTGTTGTGACATAGATAAGTTATTGTATTAGATTCTGCTCCTCCCAATCTATTCCCCCAACAACAGAACAAATGTCAGAGTCATCTTCTTTTAATTTAATTTTCTATTTTTAGTTTTCAGATGATATTTTGATTACAATATTTATTCTTCTCTTCTTCTCCTAGCCTTCCCTGCTCTTCTTCAGATTCATAACCACTTTTTAACTACTTGTAATTACACATAAATAAACATATGTGTGTGTGTGTATATATATATTTTATATATATATAATATATATAATATTTTTCTAAAATATTACTTGTTCAGTTAGGTATAATGACACCTGTTTTCATAACTGACCATTTGGCACTAGACAATTAATTGTGTTCTTCCCTGATGTTTCCTGTCCTCAGATTTGCTAAGTTACCCATAGTTCTTTGTGTAGAGTTGAAGCCTCATGGGTTTTTCTCCATTTAATTTGGCATGTTCACTGATGTCATACTTGTTCAGATCACATTTGAATGGTTATGCCAGTATATATTGCTGTTTCTTCAAAGGCAGACATGTATAATCTGCTATCCCCCCCCCCCCCCCCAGGAAGGCTTGGAGCAGACATGGATAATAACCTGGTAACCTTTATGGAAAATGTCCCTTGTACTTTACAAAGGGTTTTGATGTAGTCATGTTTTAAGCTACATTGTGCACATGGGATTTAGTTAATTATCATGGAGCAACTTATTTCTATCTTTTGATGTGTTGTTTAAATTTGCCTAAAATAAAATTCTCAAGGTCAGACTCTCAAAGTTTGAGCCAATGCCACTACTGAGTCATACTGAACCAAAGTGTCTTCTTGCCTCTTGTGGGCTGACACTGCTGGCTATGGTATTTGCAAAGACCTCATACCACCCCCTCGTCCACAAAGCTTCAGTCTCTCTTTCCTTGTGAAAAAAAATCTCGAAGGAAAATGATTGAAATTCAAACAAGGATTTGTTTGTAAATTGTGTAAAATGTATTTCTTTTATTGCTTTCTATGTCTGTTAGTCATTTTTTTTGTAATTTCTGTTGTTTTTCCTACTATATCTTAATACATTTTAACTTTTCCATTTCCATTTATCTCCTTCTTCATAAACACTAATGATGTTGTTTTATTGATACTTCCGTTTGGCCCATTTCCATTGCTTTTCTATTTATTTTGGAGTGGAGAGGCCAGATTTGAAATAAGCCAGGGAAATATAGATCTTAATCAGTTATAGTTCCTAAACATCAGTGATACAATGCTTTGGGTGTCTGGGTCTGTAGCTTTTATCTTTAAGAAGAAATCTGACAAATTTACCTGTCTAAGCCAAAGACATACACTTTATTTAAAGGACATTTTATTTAGACACTTTTAAAAAATAATATTCAGAAACTGTGTAATCAGTGTATAATGACATAAATCACATCAATTACTTCATGTACTTTTTTTTTTTTTACAACTAACATTGAGGAGGAAAAGATATATTCTTTATCATAACAAGGGCAGTCACCATGGTGGAAGGTTTTGGAAAATTTAGATGAAGTCTTTTTATTCCCAGCCTATCAAGTTTATAACATGAACCAAATGTATACATTTTTAATATTGTTTTTATTTATTAGCTAGAAGAGAATTAAAAATACTTACTCAAATATAGTGTTGATTCTATTCTTTATAGAAAAATAACATATGTGCTCTTTAGTGAGTTCAAATGATAGCCTATAGTTATTTTTTTTTAAAGCTCTTACTATGTCTATGTAGCAAAATGGGAAGTACTATTAGAAGATTGGCATGCTACAGATCCATGAAATATTTACTGTTTATATAAGATGAATAATCATCATAATAAAAAGCTTTAAGCCCTCTGTTTAAGAAGGCTGGGCAACTGGACATATCATGTATCTACATTATTTCCTCACTTTCTGGCTAATCTTACTTAGTGATTCTTAGCCTTTTACTGAATGCAAGGCAATCATTCCAACAAAAACCAAGTCAAGGAGTTCCGTACTAAGCAACATATTTCTAAACCTCTCTTTACAACTTAGATTATATTTTTTTTCTTGGCTAAATGTCATCTGCTTTCTATTTTCCAGGTGTACGTTTGGACACAAACTTTATTTTCCTGAATGGTATTTTAAGTTCCCCAAGATCAGAAACCCAAAATGTTGGCCCTGTGTCCCTTATAAATCCTAGTATAGTACAGCTCCTGTTGTCAGGATTTGTCAACATTGTCAGGCACCTGCTAAAGGAAGAGATAGCTTAGTCCTCTTCGTTACCTTGGGTGTTGGTCTCTACTGGATATACAATGATGAAGCCCTAAGTAAATTGTTACCAAATGCTGTTAAATGGATAAAATCTTGTGCTCAGGTGTGACAGCAGAGAATCTACCTTAAAAGACATGTTGAAGTGTCCCTCTCCCTCACCCTAAACAAACAAAATAGAGATTTTTTTTTTCTTCATTAAATTTTGCACTATGCTCCACAGGTAGGTTTATCATAGGGTAAGCAATTGGATCCTCCCCTTTGGGCTGTAAGGAAAGCTTCTCAGGGGAGATCTTATTTTATTTTAATTTTTTTACAGAAAACATTTTACTTGGATATGACTTATTGTACTAAGTCATAGAGCCCATTTTTGCCTCTTGATCAACAAGAAACCTTGTTGGGATCTGCCTAAATTTCAAAGACTAAAGGATACATTTTATTTGTCATCCTAAAGTTTATCTCCTTTGAGGGAAAAAAAAAAAACCACACACACACACCTCAAGATTGGTTTCAAAAATTTGGCTTTTAAACAGGTTCTTACTTTCTTGGGATTAATAATTCATATATTTTATCACATTGGGGGCATTTCAGTAAGTCCATTATACCTATATTTTCTGTACAGTCAGTAAATTTTGTAGCTCTTAAAATCCATGAAATGAAATATAGGTTTGAGAAGCCATAACACTATCAATACATTAATATTTATGTAGCTCTTTTCATGACAAACACTCTGAAAAGCTCTTGGTAAAAGAAAGTAAAATAAAACACCAAGAGAATGCCAGTGATTACAAGCCAAGGGGTCACTTTCAAAGACAAATGAAATGGAGTGTGTGTGGTTATGTGATTGAGTAGCTCCTGTGGAACTAGAGGTTCAGAGACAACCTCTCAGTGATAGTCAAGTGTTTAATTAACTCATCAAGTTTGACACAGATGTTGCCTTCATTCAGAAAACATGGGCTCGCAGTTATTTAGTGATGAACTTACTAGTTCTTCAGCCCATGGCCACTTCCACAACGCTATTAATATGACTTTCAGCTTTGTGACACTGACATACACCTTTAATCCCAGCACTTGGGAAGTAGAAACAGCCAGATAGATCTCTATGAGTTATGAGGCTAGCATGGTCTACATGGCACGTTTCAAGACAGCCACGACTACATAGGGAAAAACAACAAAAGACTTTGTGATTCTAGACATAATAAGGGGTAAACAAGCTGATAAGACACAGCCACAGAGAGCCATTTCTTCACACCTAAAAGACACAAGTAAGTGACATAAATTATGTGAATTTATTTCTGTGATATGGTCATTCATAAGTGAAAGGTATCTCTGGGGGACAAACCAGCCTTTTCTCTGATCATGGATGTCTCCGCCTCACTTCCTTTAGAAATTATTTTATTAAAAGGTATCTTCAGTTGATGACAATCTTAGTTCTAACTGGGAGAGAAATGGTGAAAAAGGATAGAGGGCGGATTATAGCATAGGACACTGGAGGAAATACGCCATAACTATGAGAGGTGGGAATAGAAGTTTCTAGAAGGTCATCTAATCCTGAAAACCTTGAAATACTGTTGCTAGAGCATTTCAGTGGACCACGGTTCTTCAGTGAGTAGCTAAGCATGTAATATTTCACCAGTGTGACCTTGTTACTCTATAAAAACATTTCTGAAGAAAGACTACTGCTTGCTGACGCCCTCCACATCTGGATCTGAGAGGCCTGGGCAAAAAGCTGACCATTCACTATTTGTTTTAAGCACACTCATTTATCTTACAAGAAAGAAACATAAATGAGAAAGAACCAAGAACCAAGAATTATTCACATGCTTTATGATTCTGTCATATTGCACCGAAGATCATGTTTTCTAGCACATTGCAGCAATAAAACCCACTAGCTTAATTATTCTCTCTCTGTTTCTCTCCATTCTCCTTTCTTTCTCTTTCCGTCTGGGCCCCAAATTCCTACGTGAAAAAGCCCCAATTTTTTGATTTAAACTCTCCATATGTTTTCCTTGCTGTTACTGAGTTCAATTACCTGCCTTTGGTTCTTCAAAGTTCCAAATCAGATGTGGCACTCCAGAGCATGATTTCTGTGACATTATATAGCTTCTTGTCACATCACTTACCCACATACCATGCTCTTAAATGCCTTCCATTGCCTTCTTCAATGCGCACTTCATCAGATTCCTTTTCTCCGTATTTACAGCTTACTGGAGGCATGAACTTTCCCAGAGACACATTTATAATGTCTCCTTCCTGCCTTTGAGCCTGAGTTCTGCTCTCTTTCGATATCCTCACAGTATACCCCATTCCACTATCACTCTGCAGTTCCTATAACCAGCAATGCCACAAATGTGAGCAGTCACTTCAGTTAATTGCCCTCTTATATTCTAAGCACCTGCCAGAGTTTGTGGTAGTTATTAAAAGCACAAAAGGTATTTAAATAAATAAATGATACCAGTAGGAAAGGAGTTTTGACTGTATACATTTATTACAAAGGAAAACTCACTATATTTAGGATGTCTTGTTGGAGACCTGCATTTTCCTCATGGCAATCCTTACTTGTAACTAACATCACCAGAGCCCTCTGTCTGGCAGGCAGCTCAAATCAAATGACTCTTAGTTTCTGCCCTTTCAGAATTTACATTAGAACTGTTAGGTAACCCCACAGGCTACCTGAGAATAAAATTAACAAGTTAAACAAAAGAAAGCAAGTGTAACAAGTCAATCCAGAGACATCAGCTTTGCTAATGGTCTGCTAATGACCTCAAATTTGTTAATCCAAGGTAGCTTTTCTGCAGTTATCATCTATCTGTCTACCTACCTACCTACCTACCTACCTACCTACCTACCTACCTACCTACCTACTTACATACCTACATACCTACCCATCTGTCTATCTATCTACCTACCTACCTACCTACCTACCTACCTACTTATCTATCTATCTATCTATCTATCTATCTATCTATCTATCTATCCATCTATCTATCTATCTATCTATCTATCATTTATCCACCCACCCACCCACCCACTCACCTACTTACCTGCCTACCTACAGTTCTGTTACAATAAGGCTTCCTTGTCCTGGGAGGCCAGAGGTCCAGACCCACAGACCTACAGTACCAGACCACTTAGCTGCCCGCTGCTGCTTAGCCCCCTAAAATGAATCAGATGCATATATTAACTTCATGCTGTTTGATCTATGGCTCAGGCACCTTGCTAGCTTGCTCGTTCATCTTAACTCGACCCATTTCCATCAATCTATCCTGCCACGTGGCCCGTGGCTCACCTGTGTTCCTTACATGTTGCTCCTTTGGGCAGCTGGCTCAATCTGATCTTACTCCGCCCTTCCTTTCTTACCTATTCTGATTCCCCTGCCTACTTTTTCTATGGTCAAAACAGCTCCTTTATTTAAAGATTGATATTCACAGCATACAGAAAGACATTCCCACATCACAGTTCTTGTTCATGGATCCAGAATGTAGGTAAACTTACTTTCCAGGTAGTTTTATATTTCATCCTAAATTTGAGACTTTGTAGATTAACATCTACTGCTTCTCAAATGTATTGCTTGCTGACTTGCAAGCATATCACAAAGAATAGCATGAACTTCTTCCACAGATTTCCTGCAGATCTGTATTACAGCAGTAGCCATTGGTATAGATGTGATTATCTACAGCTTTGCATTTTTGAATGTGTTGTTGTCCGTTGACCTTAGATAGAAACTAGGCATGAGCTGAGTCCTTGAGCTAGTGATATTTATACAGCATTTGCATTAATATCCATTGTAGCAGGTTTGTGTCTGTTTGTTTTATTTGAGACACTGTCTATCTGTATAGCCCACACTGAGCTAGAGCTTCTGATCATATTGTTTCTGCTTCCCTAGTGTTGTGATTCCGGCCATATATCACCATGCTTACCTCACTACTGTATCTTTGTGACCTTCATTTCTAGATTTAGGACAGTAAATGGTGTGGAATGACTGCCTAAGGGAGACAATGGAAGTATATTAGGACCTGAATTAGTTATAATTTCTGACTGGAAACGACTTTCCCTGTTCTCCCACCCCATATACTCCCCATCCTTCTCCATTTTAATGATTTATTTTATTTGTGTGTTTTTTTTTAAGTATAAACATTTTTGATAAGAGATTTAAAAAAGTACCATTACTTCAGAAAAGCGGATTTCATAATAGCTATTTTCCTGTGATAAATTTAGATATCTTACTTGGCATATGCTTATCCTCAGTAAATATTTGCTCAGACTTTACTATATATGAGGGCATGTGAAGGTGAAAAAGAAAACTAAATATAATGTATGGGAGATTTCTGGCTAACATATGAAAAAGAACTAATTATAAGCAAGCTCCCCCTTCCCCTGGTAGCACTTTAATATATTAGAGGCTGAATATGTTCTATGTGTAGATGGAAAGGTGGCCTGTGTTTAATACCAGGCTAGAAGATTAAAGATTGAAAAAAAGAAACATATTAGCTCTTCCCAAACTTAGATGTTATGCATACTTTTCAATCCAGCTTCCATTTAAATTGATTTAAAAATTATAATGCTGATTATTGCAGGCAGCCTTGTCCAGTTAATGCCTAAGAATTCAGCTTGCAATATTTTTTTTTTATATCTCTTTCTTAGGCATAGTTGTAAGTTAGTTTGCACCATACTTAAAACGGATGCTTTCCAGAAATTTGATTCATTTTTTTTTTAACTGGAATGAGGCAGACGGCTCTATTTCTATGGTTTTACAGCCACATCTTTAAATTGTAATTCTGTCCTGTAGCACAGAATTTGCTTCCATATCTAGCCCTCCTGTGTGTGATAAGCTAGCTCTGTCCCCAAGAAGACCCTCTGAGCCTTGGTATAAATTATCACCTAAGTCCCTTCAGAGCATGCATGGGTTCAACAGTTGGTGCTCAGTCCTCTTAACATAGTCTCCATTTAAAAATACCAACTTTCTCCGTTAGTGAACAGCTTGATGAAACATTGGCAGTCAGGTAACCATGTGCTTCAGAGAGGATGCTCATCCTCAACACAATTATGGAGTTGTATGTGTTAACAATATTCTCAATAATGTAAAAGGTATTACATTGGTTTACACCTGAGTAGCACTTCCCTGTAGTGTTTATTTATAATACCTTGACTTCACATTATGTCATTAGTTTATCTCACAGGACACCATCAGAAACAGTCCTGTGGGGCTCTGTGCTGTATTTACTGGTAGGGCTCAGTGGCAGGTTCACAGTTTAATAGAGGATCCTTCTCAAAGGGTCTGGCAGGAAAAGACTCCCGGTGCTTTGCTGGAGCAATTGGTATATCTTTATCTTGCAAACACAGTAAATTATGTAACTACTCACGCTGTTCTGCCCCTGCTGACTGATCACAACCTAGTGACAGAACTGAGCTCTCTGTTGTGAGCTTTGGATTTTATGGCAGAAATGTTCTATATTCATCATCCTGGTTTCATGCAATGTTTTATTACCCTTAATATTTCATTGCTTTAAATTTCATCCCAACAAAAACATATTTTATTTTTCTCCTCTGAGTACTCATGAGATAAAAATGCCCTAAATCATTTTTAGATTAAGGCCTTTTTTTGGTTAAGATAAGCAGTAATTATTAAATATTAAATGGAAAACTTTTAATCTTTAACAATAAAGAATTCACAGAATGTTAGTGAGCATGTAAAAACGGAACGGGATAAGAAAATGATAAAAAAAAAAAAAAAGAGAGAGAGAGGAATGAGAAAACCCTGGTAGGATATTAGACTTTCTTCAGTACTTCAGTTGGAGGTGAAGGCATTGACAAACTCATGTGAGTAGGTTGATTGGTCTTTCGAAGACATGAAAGACGTCAGTAAGTAGAAACATGTAGAGGGAGTGTACTAAAGTTGAGCAGTAAGGACAGAACATATATTTACCACCTTTGCCTTTATTGATTTCAGCTACTTATTTACGTCACAAATCTTGTTCCTGCTGTTAAACTCCAAATTCAAGCAGATAGCAAGTAAACAATCGGCTCCAGGAATTTGGTTTGCATTCGGATGTACTATTTCATTTGGGGTAGCTGCTGGTCATGATGTTTAACAATATCAGAATTACCTAATGTAACTTTAATCAGTATAAATCATATTCTAAGTTAAGTACTTTATATTCTTCTTGTTGGATCACTAAATGTCAGAGCCAGACATTTAGTAACATCATAGTGTAACACCTCTAAAAGTCATGGCTTCCTGAGTTTGCACTCAGAAGAGCAAAGGGCACAGATCCTCAAGGTGGCTCCTTATATTGCAGGCTACAGTTTCATGGAAGGAAAAGTGTATTAATTAGCTCATTAAACTCATTAAAGAGATAATTTTCTTTTCTTTTCTTTTTTTTTTTCAAATCATAGCTTAAGGTGAATCCACTTTCCTAGAGATTCAGTCTTTTGGCCAGGTTTTTGTCAGTCTCAGCTCAATAAACTCTTATGTACTGTAGTTTTATGTCAAAAGGCCACAGGTACATTCTATTCTTCTGACAAGAAACAAATCTCTTTTCCTTAGTGAGTCTCAATGTAGCATCCCCTTCTTTGATCCTTAACATCATGTAGGAAATGAGATGAAATTAGTGAGTATATATAACCCATTTCATCACGAAAATCCAGTGATCCAGGTAGACACTGTTCACCAGAAGTGATTCATGTCTGGTTTGGCAATTCAGTCACACCCTCACTTCCAGCCTCCAGGCAAAGTGCTGGTTTAGTTGGCAGTGAGAAACCAGGGCTTCTTTCTGATACCACCAGCCTGAGGACCCAGGACATCTCTGGAGATGCTTCTTTGGTCTCTGACCTGAGTCACTTCTTCATTTTCTATCTCCTTTCCCTATTGCTACCACTTGCCATAAAAGTACTGTAATACTTTCTCAAGAGGTAATAATATGAGGGAAGGGTAGATGTTCTTTCTAATTAAGTTAATCTCCCTATAGTTAATATCATTTTGGATGTGGCGCATGTTAAGGAGCTTGGTGATTCAGTTCAGCAGGAGTTGCATAATTTCTGTTGATGGGTGGGATAGTAAAGACTCATAGGCTCATCCTGGATGTTCTGTTGTCTTTATTTGCATAATCTTTGACTAGACCAAAGCTTTGAAAATCAAAAGCAAAGAAAATAAAGATTCTAAGCATTTCATTCCAGATCCTATGTTGAATCATCTAAACTTTTTAGAATAAAAATGATTAAGCACAGCACACTGGCAAAGCCTAAAAACACTCCCCATGGCTTTGCTCACTGGGAGATAGCATGCTCCCAAGGGAATAAACAGTATCTACAAAGTAAGTTTATCAATTTGGATGGAAAATTCATTATTTTTTAAGACATCACATATAAAGCACACTGTGCAATGAGTACAATTGGTCCCCCTTTAGCTGTGGGTAGAATAAATAGCACAAAGGATTGGAAAGTTTCAAATTCTTCTCCAGTTTTCTCATTACTATGTAGATAAGGCTAATTTCAAAAGATCTATGCTACTGGAGATATGGCTTAATGTTGGAAATTAATGAGGTAGTTTTTTCAATATTTAAATCAGTTCTTGGTATTAAGTTAAAACATTGTCAGGGTGAATTAGTTATTTTAGACTTTAAGGATTTCACTTTGCTTTGGTCAGTTGTATATTAGGTGGGGGAGAAATTTATTGCATTGGGGTAAGTGGGGGTCCCTTTTCTTGCTACAGGCTTTTCTATGAATGAAATAGACCAAGGGGTGATTACAGAGTATTTTGAGTTACTGATTTTTTTTCTCAGTATGATGTGAGAGAGGAACTGGGTTTGGTTGTACAGCCACTTTGCTCTCTCCAGAAGCCCTCACTGCCTTTAGGGTACACATGCTCATTTTTCTCTGAACCATCCTGCTCTTTTGGTTGTGAATGCAGGCACATAAGAGAAAAAGAAGCATGTCTAGGCTTTATCAGTTCTGTCTTCATGTTCCCAGGGAGAGCAGGAAAAACCACATCAATGCTTAAAGTATTAGAAATGGCACTTGCTCTCAGGGAACTAACTGCACTGCCCTCATGGAAATGTTCTCAGCATGAAAGTGCAACTAAGAAGCAATTAGACACACAACTCATTAACTGTAAAATCAGCTGGAGCTTCTCTCTCTATGGATGGGCAGTAAAGATGCATGTACCCTTCTCCAGGTATGAAAAACCGGTCAGTTTGTGATCAGCATATTCAATTTAGGCAGCTTGCATTAGAAAGCTGACATACCAGGCTCTTATTTAACTCTTCAGCGATTACTTAGAGGGATGCAGATTCATTTTCAGACTAAGAGCTCAGCACTGCCCCCAGCTCACAGCTCCCGAGATGAAAGGTATCATTTATAAAGGGTTCCATTTGCCTTTGAAGGCTCAAATGCCTTTTCTCAGCCCTCCCCCCAATCTGCCTTGACATCTATTTGAGACTAAAAGATTATTCAGCTTAAAATGAGAATTTGTAAGTACTAGAACTGTTTCCTGGATGATATACTTTGTAGCCTTTTTAAATAAGAGATGATGATTTTCTTATGTGATAGAAGAAAGGAGCGCTCTTGACTTCAGATCTTTGCTTTTTGGAAAACACCACTACTTGTCAATTTGAAGTTTTGTTAAGCTTTTTGCTTTAGAAGACCCTATAAAGTTTTGAAATATAGTCCAGAATTCTATATGCACAATCTTATCAAAAAGCTAGTAATATTAAATGTTAGGTGCTGAAACAGAGCAGGAACTGAATATTTGATACACAACTTCCATAACAGCCTTGCTGTTTAGTTAAGAATATAAAATACAGAAATTGCTTTTGTATTTTTGCACACACTCACACTCATAGCCAAAAGCTTTTCTGTAGACATCATTTAAACAAACCCTAGGTAGGCAAAGTTAGTACGGAACCTCTGAGTGTTTTACCCTATGTGAGATAATGATTGATTGTTTCATAATAAAAGATATAACTTGTATAAATATTCATCACAGTCTCTTCTTAGCTGTCACTTTCCAGTTTCAAAACTTAGGCTGTGACTTTTATCTTTTGAGCCCCTGCCTTGATGGGACCCTTCCCTTGTCAACCTCTAGCGTTTCACCATCTGATAAAGGTGAAAGGCACTCTGCTCAACCGGCGCGGATGGAGCAGCGACTAGGAGGTTGACCACATTTCTCTCTGTCAATCATAAAGTCTTTTTATTTCAGATGAAAGAGTGAACATTTGATCTCTGTCCCTGGCTTCCTTTTAGATGGAAGCCATATGGTTTACCTGATTTTTTTAAAAAAATGATCTTGTTCCCTTAGTCATTTCCATCTATGGGTTTTTTTGATCACCGGGCCAGAAACTGTCCTTGCCTCAACAATGTTGAGGGGTGAGGAAAGGAAAATTAGCTGAGCTTAGGAGTTGGACACTTGAGAATGAGCAGATACCAGTACCCGGAAGCTGAGCTAATCATTGCTCGACTATAATCACAAAGTGCTCCCATCCCCTCAGGAAAATTCCACAAGGCCATAGGTGCAGTGACCCAGTCCTTTAGTCCCAGGTCTGGAGAATGTGAAAGGATTTTGGTTATGTCTATCAGAGAGACCTCCAGTGCTGACCCTGGAGTTATCAAGTGGAGATCAGAAACAAGGCAGCAGGGTCTGTCACCTTTGGAGGAAACAAGATTTGTGAAAAGCACAGTTCCTGAGCTGGGTATTTCAACAGAATTAAGTATGAGGGGGGTCAGGGATGGAATATAGATGCTGCTATCAAAATGGATTAGAGGCTGCAAGTGGCAGCTAAACCAGTATGCCTACTTACTCATGCTTTCATCACTATTAAAATGCATTCCTGGGCCTTTCACTGTGTAAAGATGATTTTGGTCACAATGCATCGACACTATAATGGAATAAATAGAAGAAAGATCAGTTTTCTGCTTGTAGCTCTGCTCGGATTCAGGATTTATTATTTTTAAAGTTAGTATATAAAAATCCCTTTGGAAGAATCTCCTGAATTTCAAGCAGCCCTCCTTCTTGAGGAATGTCTTCTGAAGTTGAACTTTAACTACAATGAAAATGCAACATAAAAACACAGTATAAATTAGACTGGTTCTTTTATACATCACATTGTGTTCCTATAGCAACCTCTCCAATTTTTCTTGCCCTTTATTGACCAGATATATTTTTAGTGACTCCTCGCAGGCTCACAGCAGAATAAAAATGATGAAGACCATATATGCAAGTGTATATATATCCACACATATATGAGATCAGATGGGAATCAGGGTCACTCCTTACTCTTTTTCTATCATTATTTCACTGATTACAGATGTCTCCATGGCTACAAATATGTACCATAGATTTTTATTTCCTTAACTTAGTGATTAGTGTGCTGTACTTGCAATTTAGGTATTTTACACAAAGAGTCAGGCCCACATTTTTATCCACAGAAATTGGATTCTTAGACAAAAGCTAGCCCATGACTATGTATGCTTGCCAAGTTCAGGCTATATTTACCCAGCCTATGCTTGCAGCTACTGCTCTGTCAGGTGAAATATAAATATTAATGAAGTATCTTTCTTATGAAGGAAATATTGAGGAAGTGCTCTTTATCTGTCAAAGCTGACTCAATCAGCACACTCTTTTCTGGACAGTTCAAGTGTTTATAAAGTCACAAATTGACATTTATCTGACAATTTTTGTATTCCCATCACATGGCTTTCTTTATTAGGCCTTGGTGTTTCAATATATCATAGGGTTTTCTGTGGAGAAATTAAACATACAATCTCTTTCTTCTCAAGTGAAGTTGTGGTAAATCGAAGCTCATGATCCGTTGAAGGGTTATTTGGGTGTGAAATGTAAACACTTGGCTGTGTAAAAAAGGTTATGGTCAGTCACAGAATCATTTTTTAAACCCTATCTGTTAAGAGACAAAGCATACCACAAGCAGTAATTCTTAAGTTACTTGTGATAAAGTCTATTGAAAATCAAGGGGAAAATGTTTTAGTCATATCCAGTGAAATGTTAGCACATGATAAGGTCGTTGCTTTCATCCTTGTATCTTTGTTTCTATCCAAAAATTTATAAAAAGAAAGAAACCAGAGGTACTTTGATCCTAAAAAAAATAAATGTAGGCATTTCCAAGAAATGAAAAAAAAATGTGTGCATTCAAACACCACACACACACACACACACACACACACACACACACACACACACACACACACACACACACACACTTCAAGTGAAGAGGAGAGGAAGGCAAGAATTAAAGGAAAATGGTGTAAACTTATGGATAACCTCTCCCTACAAAATGCCAAAAAGCCCATGAATGATGATGTTGGCCATGGTAAGTTTCACTCCGTGGTAGGAGTCCCTGTTTACAACTGCCACACTTCTTATCAGATGATTAAAATACTAAACTACCTCATAATACTTACAAAATTAATTTTAAATTTTGAAATTATAGTTTGATTACATTTCTCCCTTCCTCTTTTCCCTCCAAACCCTGCCACAAATGCTTCTCTCATTTCCCTGCTCAAATTCATGACTTATTTTTTTCTCAAAGCAAAACAGAACAAAACCATTTTTTTTTATTGAATTCATATGTGTGTATACTTTATACATATATTCCTAAGTATAACCAGTTCAGTTAGTATAATGCTACTGGTATGTCTTCTCAAGGCTGATCATTTGGCACTAGACAACCAACTGGTGAGCTCTTCCATCAGCTGAAGGGACCACCTCTCCTGTTTCCAGCTTTCCTCAGCTGTCTGTAGTTGTAGATTTGACGTCTCATGAGCTTTTCTCCATCCAATTTGTAATGTCCATTGGTGTCATCCTTGTCAGCTGACATTTAGTCACGCTGGTAAGACTTTTTTGATGTAGCTTCTAGTAGAAGAAGAGACACAATCTCAGAAAATGCCCTGGTCCATTGGCTTCCATAGCTTTTCCACCTTCCACGATGTTGCCTGAGTCTTAGGTGCAGGAGAGTATCATCGATGTACCCACTGGCACTGGGTTCCACAACTCTGCAGTTTTATGTTGTGGTTTTCTGTAGTGTTCTGCTTGTTTAAAGAGAAATTTCCTTGATGATTATATTGATCCGTGAGTACAAAGATAAATGTTTACAGACTGTTGATAGGAGTATGCCAGCTTGGCAAGTTAGTGGTTGTAGATTCTCTTGTAATAGCCATTATTTCACTAATACTGAATAGTTAATTAGGTTTTCAATACCAAGCATGATGTCTCTCTCTCACTAAATAGCTTTTAAGTCCAAATAAAGAGCTGTTGGTTTTCATCAGGGTATTGATACCACTACTACATTCTTAGCGTTATTATCCAATTCTGATTATTAGTATGGTTCATAGGCATTGTAGCTGGGTAGGATTGTCGGTTGCCTCCCTCCTTTGAAAGATTGCATGTTTCCTTCTGTTACCACAAAAGCTACTCCATGGAAAGGGTACTCATGTCAGATCTAGCTCAGAGATATGTCATAAATTAAAAAAAAAAAAAACTAATAAAAGTTGTGATGAGAAGCTTGAAACTCAAAAGCCAAAGGCAGCAAAAAAGCAAGTAGTCTGATACATCATCACCCCCTCCAATGAACAGCCAGATGATCTGGTCAGACTGATACACAACCCCAGAAATGTCTGGTACCATGAGAAGGCACAGCCAGGTTTGCAGACAACCCTATGAAGGCATTTTCTATCTTTATTTAGTTCTTTCTGTAGTTTGTCTTTCTTGTTGGACTTTCTTTGAACCACTAGCTCCCACATAATCACACAGAGATTCATTATTAATTATGTATTCTTCTTTTAGACAATACATCCTGACGGCTGCCTCCCATCCTTTTACTCATCCCAGTCTCCTCCCACCTCTCTTCTTCCCAAGAACAGCATTCCTCCATTTCCACTTAGAAAAGTCTTCCCAGGAATTACCAGTGGAAAACAGCCTACCAGGATGCAATAAGGCCAGGCACAAGCCCTCATGCCATGGCTAGAAAATGCAACCCAGTAAGAGGAAAAGATCCCAAGAATAGGCAAAAGAGTCAGAGATACTCCACTCTCTTGGTCAGGAGTCCTACAAAAACCCCAAGCTAATGAACCACATGTTTATGCACAGTACTAGTACAGAGCCATGCAGATTCTGTTATTGCCAGTTCAGTCTCAGTGGGCCCCTGTGAGCTCTGCTTAGTTGATTCTGTGGGCCATGTTCTCCTTAAGCCTCAACCTCTTTGGCTTCTACAATCCTTTCTCCCTGTTTTTTGCAGGATTCCCTGATCTTCACCTAATGTTTGGCTGTGAGTTTCTGCATCTGTTCCCATAAGCTGTCAGGGGATGTCTCTGATAATGATTGGGTTAGCATCAATCTATTAGTATAGCAGAATATTGTTAGGAATAATTTCATTGACTTTTTCCCTCGAAATGTGTTGGGTCTTTGGGCCATCCAGCTTCTGATTTCTGGTTACCCTCTTCTGGTATGATCCTCAAGATAGATCAGTTAAGCTCTGGGCTGCTGTTGTCCCAGCACATCTCTAAGGAAGAACAGGGTCATTTTATTTAAACCACCACACTATGATTCTATTATTATAATGTAACTTGAGTTAAGTATGGTAATGCCTCCAGCATTATTGTTTTTGCTTAGGATTGTTTTGGCATTTTAGGGCTTTTTAAGTTTTCATGTGAATTTTAATTTTTTCCTGATTATGTGATGAATGAGATGGGGATTTTGTTGAATCCGTGTTTTACTTTCTTTAATAGTTTTAAGCTTATCTGTAATTATCTTTTAAGAAAATTCACAGTGCTACCATCAAAGATTCCCAGAAAAAGATAGTTCTTTCTGCTTATGCGTCTCCCTCTTTTCTCCTACAATTTGCTCTTTCTGGTATAGGGTCAAATTACCTTTTCTTAGTTCACTTGTAGAATGAGAACTGTATACAAGATGACTTCCTAAGGGTTTATCTTGCTGTGGTAAAACACCAAGACCAAAAACAGCTTGGGGAGGAAAAGGTTTATCTGACTTATATTCCACATCAGTTCATCCTTAAATAAAGTTATGACAGGAACTTAAGACAGGAGCCTCGCAGCAGGAACTGAAGTAGGAGCCACAGAAGAATGCTACTACAGACTTTTTACTCATGACTTGCTCAAACCTGCTTCCCTAAACCATCCAGGAGTACCTGCTCAGGAGTATAATGGCTCACAATGGGCTGGGCATTCCCACATACACCATTAATCAAGAAAATGCCCCAGTAACTGGCTGATCTAATGAAAGCGTTTTTTTCATCTGAAGTTCCTTCCTCTTAGATGACTGTAATTTGTGTCAAAATAAAAACAAAACAAAACAAAACCAAACAAGCAACACAAAAACCATGTAGTACACTGGGCAACCTAACAAAGGATAGCATAGACAAAAAGAATTAGCATATAAGATCTAGAAAGTGATGAAAATTATAACACTGACCAAAGACCAAGAAAAACTTAGATACTTTCTCACGTTATAAGGGTCTCATTTCTTAATCTTTATATAACTAACTTTTCTTCTGTGTTCACTGGAGCACATAGAGCATCCTTTGGGCTCTGCCAGGCTAATAACAAGATTAACTGATGAATAATAGTACTGTCTGCCTTTGCCATGAGAAAGATGGATAAGGATTACAGCAGGAAATATTGACCCTTTAAAGACACAAAAATTCAAAGGTAAAGTCCTCCAAGTAAGTGTTTACAATGCTGTGGGTGAATGTCATTTAGCATAAAATGAGATCTAGTGACAGTGCAGACATTGTTTCCTCCCTTGGACTGACAGGCAGCATTATATTCTTGATTTACAAAGAAGAATATTATTTTCATAATTATGCTATTTCTGCCTAAATCCCTACTAACCCAACTATTTTTCCACTAAATATTGTTTATTCCTCCTTTTAAAACTTAAATTCCATGACTCCCAGAGACAATTGAAATATCAATCAAATCAAAATGTTTAAACATAAATTTAAATATTATGTTTGTATGTATTTCCAAGATAAATTATAACTTAAAATTAACAATATTAAGCATGGCAGCTTTATGAATAAGTACAATGTTATATAATTCATTTTAATGTCTACATGCCTTAGAAGTTTATTTCACTTCTTTATTCTTGGAAATAATATATTAAAATGCATTCTGGCTGCTCTTTCCCCTTTAGGGGAGAATTATTTTTTTTTATTATTATTACCCATAGGCCTCCATATCCACACCACTGTCTTTTCCTTTCAGACAGATTTGGCCTATAGTTAAATTAATTCTACCTAAGATACTTTGCCTGTATTTTCACTTCAAGTAATCTTATTTTCACTTTCAGTTAAATCTCCAGCATCTGCAAATCCCTTAGAGGGTTTTGATGCTTGGAGCATACATTAACTCCATGTCGCCCCATACCTTTCTTAAATTGAGCTTTGAAAGTTTCAGCTCTCATGCTATAGCAATTAAAGGATAAGGCAGAATTTACCTGGTCTTTCTCCCCCAGCCCAAACTAGACTGAAATCAATTTATGTTATGGAACATGAACACTTTTTTTTCTGTGATGTTCCCAAGATACATATGAACTATTAACAACAATTTCAATGTCTTAGGAAATGAATTTGCCTTTGCACATCATCTAATTCTTCCATGTAGGGAAAACAATATCTAATCTAGAGGGTGACTCTCTAAAGTTCATGTAACTAGTAACTGTGCTTTTTTATTTTAAGAGTTATGATGACTCCATGAAAATGTGTGATAAAAAATAATATCTTGATATTTTAAAGCTGTAGCAATACTGAATTAAATGCCCTATGTGTGTATATATTATCATAGAATCCTGCTGTTTCTAAACTGATAACTGTGCCTGAAATATAAATTTCTATTATGTATGCATTTGTTTTTCAAATTTTGTCAATCTTTATTAGACAGTTGCGTTACAATATACAAAACATCCTTCACATAGTTGTAAGTATAGATATTTAAAAAGAACATGAATAATTCTATACAAAATAATCATTTATTTTTACATTCTGATTATCAACTAATACATGCCCATAAAATGCAGAAAAGTCAGTTAAAATTTGATAAATAACCTAAATTCAGTGATGATTACTATACAAAACTTGATATGTGTCTTTAAGATGTTTCCCTTGAATAGTCATATGTGCCAAAACCCCTTAATTAGATACTTCATAGACAAAACATTCTTAAAATTATTTAAAATAAAGCTAATTATTTTCTCCTGTCCTCTCTCTAATCCTTCCACTATTCATTCTATACCAAAAACCTGGTAAGATGAATCACCACAGAAAGTTAAAAATATCTCTATTTATACATAGTATGAATAAAAGAATGAATCATTAAAAATGTAGCAAGTATTGTATTATCAGACCAAAAATTCTAGTGTTCTTCTGAATTTCTGCATATACGGCAAAATATCTGGAATAATTGACTCCATTTCCTACGTTCCCCTCATCAGCAGCATGGCACTGTTGCTTGAGATAAGTCTTTGTTGGGGTAAGCACCCACTGAGACTAGGGATTGTTGCCTAGAACACAACCCAGTATTTCCTCACATCTCATCTATGTAGTTTTGAGGATCTGAGTTTTTGGGGACTTACACTATTTTTCTCTCACCTTATTGCCACTGGAAATATTCAGATCTAATCAAAGTATAATAAAAATTAAAATTTAAGAAACATCCCTTTTACTAAGTCTATCTCATCATTATTCCTTCACCTTCTAGATCGTATATATTTATTTCAAAGTAAAGACCTATCGCTTCTATTACTATTAAGATTTACAAATATACAAATATGTACACAAACAGAAATTCTAATTGCAAGCTTTCAGGTCAGGTTGAAATAGCTATCTTTTTAGTGTAAATATGTAGGACGTACTCTTTTTATCACAAAGTGATTTTACCTACAATGTTTATGTTCACTGGCTCTGCCTTTCATGTTTCCTCTGACAACCAGATGCACTGGCTCTGCTTGATGATAAGGTGATGATGCACTGCATTTTACAAACTGGCATATTTCTTAACATCTCCTTTTCTTTCAAAGTGTTGACATTTGCCTTTCTGACCTTCAATCCCCTGACATTCTAAGGCTCATATCTAGACTAGACCATCCTCCCACTGCCTCTTTTTCTTTTCCTTTATACTTGCTTCTGTTTCTCTCTAAGTAGCTTTCAGTGGACCACTAGCTTTTTCTAAATGGTTATTTTCTCTTAACCAATACAAAGCCCTTTGTACTAGATGTGGCATGTTTTAAAACAATCAATTGGATTTCATTCAATCCCTTCTTGGATGTTCACACTCACTACATACCAAATCCAGTCCTCAAGGCATTTCAGTTCAAGTCTGTTAGAGAACATTTCTTTTCATTGTTTCTTTGTTTTAGGTATCTCTTAACTTGTGGAAAACATAATTTATTTCAGTTATTTTTATGTGCTTTGACAGATATTTCAGTGAAACAGTTAATTAACAGAATTGCAGAGCTGATTACCTAGTGTCATATAATTGCATCTTTGAGCTAACATGGTATTACTGGATCTTCTAAGTGTGTGTGTGTGTCCTTTTACTAGGGAAAATATTTGTTCATAATTGTTCAGGAAAAAATTATAATTTTATTTTAATTTCCACTATTCTATATCATAGTTTTTACTTTCTTCTAAAACATAGCTCAGTATCCTTTGTTTTATTTTTATTTACTGACTTTTTTTTAGATCTCAGGCATTTTATTACTTATTATTATTGACTTCTATGTTAACTTCCAGACAATTTCATTCATAGATATAATGCATTGTGTTTTCTCACCCCTCCATCCTCTCTCACCTCTTCCTACCCTCATTAATCTGACCACACATCCCTGTATGCTTTTTCCCCAGATTCTTGACAGTTAGTTTTGTTTTGTGATCCACTGAGTTTAATTCGGTTGCTTGTGCAAACCCTGGATAGGAGCTTTCCGCTGGAGCTTGGTAGAGTCAGTGGGAAAACACAGCTGAAGGCAATGACTCAGCCTTTCTTTGAATTTATCAGCAGTAAGTGCACTCAGCTGTTGCTTATTCTCAGAACCTTATTTTTGTGCCGTAGCCATGGATCTCTGAAGTTACCAACAGTTGACTGGGAAAAGGAGGGTTCTCTGCTTAAGTCTGACCATGAGCTTAGCTGCATCTAGTCAGAAGGCAGTTCGCCTGTGTCAATGTAGATAAGCAAAGAATTAAGTTCCTTGCTGGGGACCACGACCTCCCCCACAATCAGCTGTTGTGTTGGTTTACAGTAACAGTTCAGTATCCTTTATGAGAGGAAGACAGCTCATATCACTTTCTGATATCTCTGTCATATATCTGTATATTTTTTTCTCTCTTAAGAAAGATTGATCAGGTTATTACTGAGTCTCACTTTCCTTTATCGAGAGTACTGAAAAATATTAGTGTTTTTTTCCAGAAATTGAGAATTAACTGTATCTACTCAAATCACTAAAATAAACTTGGATGACACAGCTTAAATATTGTATATATGCAACACATGAAAATTTGTGGTTTTACACGGAACAAAATTTGTGTCAACCGTTTATAAAAGAGGTTGATAAGCTTTTCTGTAAAGAGCAAGCCAGACTAAAGTCAGATTATATTTTGATGTCCATTATGTATGTCTCTGTTGTGATTATTCAACTCTAATGTTGAGGAATGAAAACAGAGTCAGTATGTAAACAAATGTGTATAGAGCAATGCTCTAATATAATGCTTAAAAAAATTGTAGTTATAATTACATTTCTCCCTTTCCTTTCTTCCCTCCAAATGCTTCCATGTATTCCTCCCACTCTCCTTCAAAGTAAAAGCCTTCTTTGTCATTCATTATTGTACAGATAGATATATGTGTTTAACACATATATAACCTACAAAGTTATAATATATAATGCTCTTTTGAGCATATATTTTCAGGACTGACCGTTTGGCACTAGACAACCATTGGTGTGCTCTTCCCAGGGAAGGACCACCTGTAGCTATTTGTGTAGAGTTGAAGTCTCATGGTCCTTTCCCTGTCTGCTTTGTCAGGGCATTGATGTCATACTTGTTCTGTTATTGTTTGGGCAGTCATTTTGATGAGATTTTATGGATGTAGCCAGAAAACACAATCTCACAGTCAGCTTCTAGGTTCTCTGGCTCTTAGAATCTTTCCACCCCATCTTCAAGCTCTGTACTGTTTCCTGAGCCTTAGATTGGAGGATGTTTTGTAAATGTTTCTGTTTACTCTGGGGTGAAGTTAGGTGATAAATGTCTTTATATAAATTTATGTTATATAGTGATGTTTGATTCATGTACTCACAGTATAGTGATCAACTCAGGGTAATTAGTGTATCTAGTACCTTTAAGTTCCTTGTTGCTTTCAATTTATGTTTTAAATCAACATATAAAATATATATAAATGTGTAGGGTACTATGTAATGTTTCAATTTGCATATGCATTATTTAGTGTATGTCTCATTGAACATGTCTCTACAAACTTTTATTGTTTCTTTAGAGTGAAAACATGCAAATTCCTTCCTTGTCAGCATTTTTTTTTCTTCCCCAAATGCTTGTTAAGGCTTTCATCTAATTCACTCTCATTGGAAGCCATTACTACAAGTATGGCCATTTTTGTATGAGTTAATTGGCCTTTTTATGCATCTGATATTTACGTACACATCAGAGATTAGATCATTGGTTGGCTTTTTCTTAACTGTCTTCAATTTACATCGGGCATATCTGTAATGCTCTAGAAGGGTTACGTTGTAGTTTGAGGCATCATTTACTTCTCTGGACTCTAGGGTATCTCAATAATGAAATCCTTAGTCCATGTGGTTGGCTTACAAGGCTCATTCTCTAGTACTAATTTCAAAATGGAGTAATGTTAAAATATATAATAAGTGTGTGTGGGTGGTGTGAGTGTGTGAGTGTGAGCAAGTGTGAGTGTGAGTGGGTATGAATAAGTGAGTGTGAGTGTGAGCGGGGATGAAAGAGTGTGTGTGTGAGTGAGTGTGAGTGGGTATGAGTGAGTGTGAGTGTGAGCAGGTGTGTGAGTGAGTGTGAGTAGGTATAATAGAGTGTGAGTGTGAGTGGGTGTGAGTGAGTATGAGTGGGTATGAGTGAGTGTGAGTGTGAGCAGGTGTAGTGAGTGTGAGTGGGCATAAGACTGTGTGAGTGTGAGTGGGTGTGAGTGAGTGTGAGCAGGTGTGGAGTGGGTATAAGAGAGTGTGAGTGTGAGCGGGTATGTGAGTGAGTGTGAGTGGGTTGAGTGAGTGTGAGTGTGAGTGAGTGTGTGAGTGAGTGTGAGTGGGTATAAGAGAGTGTGAGTGTGAGCAGGTATGTGAGTGAGTGTAAGTCGGTTGAGTGTGAGTGTGAGCGGGTGTGTGAGTGAGTGTAAGTGGGTTGAGTGTGAGTGTGAGCGGGTATGTGAGTGAGTGTGAGTGGGTGTGAGTGAAAATGAAAAAGTGAGTAAGGCTAGTCACTACTATTGGGCCTGTAGAGAGCTAGCGGAGGAAAATACAAATAGAAGAAGGGGAACACCAGGAGTTTAGATGACAAGGCAGTTGTAGCTAATAGGATTGAAAAGAAATGGTTAAAAAGAGTTCACTCAGACAACCTAATCCAACCTCAGAGGCCTGAGGTGGAGAAGACCCAAAGCAGGCCAACCTGTGCTACTTGAGAAAGCCTAACAAAGGAAAGGTATGTAAGAATGGAGACGGGAAAAAGTAGAGGATGGCAGGAAAGAAGGATGTCTCTGGCCAGCTCTTTGGTACGGGGCATTAAATGAAAGAATTAATAGAAACGAAGGAAGGAAGAGACTTGGATGGGTGCACAAAATTTGAATATGATCTCTGTCCTTGGTGTTGGATCCAGTTTCAAATCTAGTGGCCTCGTCGGGGACTCCAGAGGCCTATCACTCTCCTGGGAAGTCCTTTACAGGTCAGATGGCTGGCTCTTCAAGTCCCAGGGCAGTCTGTTATTGGTGGGTTTGACAGTACCAGTCACTCCTCTGGATGGTCCTGCTGAGGCTGGGTCACAGATGCCTTTCCGGTGAGTGGTAGGCCCTTCATAGATCAAGTTTCAGATGCTGGTCACACTCTCGGGAAGACCTTCCTGGGGTCTGATTTACATTTGGAACCTGTGTCTGTTTCACTGGAGACTGTAGCTCCGTTCAAATTTGTCCTCTCTGAATAGTAAACAGTTCAGACTCTTCTCCGCTCTCCAGAAATATTTTGCTGGCTAAGCGTAAGAATTATACTCTCATGCCACTTACAAGTCAGGGAAGTCTGAGGTGGCCAAGGGCCAACTCAGCAGAGGTTGTAAAAAAAAAAAAAAAAATAAGAAGGCTTCTAATTTGAGTTGGATATTTAGAAGAGGGATATTTCCCTGGCCTCCCCTGCTTCTGCCCATGCTGATGCCTCAGGCAATGTTGTCTTCCCCTTCTTTCTTTCCTTCTTTCTTTCCTTCCTTCCTTCCTTCCTTCCTTCCTTCCTTCCTTCCTTCTTTCTTTCTTTCTTTCTTTCCCTTTCTTCCTTCCTCCCTCCCTCCCTACCCCCCGCCTCTCTCTCTTTCTTTTTCTTTAAAATACCTGTAAATAGGGGGAATTGTGGCACATGCCTCCAACTCCAGCACTTGGGAGGCAGAGGGAAGCAGATCTCAGTGGGATGGAGGTCAGTTTGGGTTACAGAGTGAGACCCTATCTCAAACAACCAAGCACATAAGTACTAATGGAAGTACAGTGCAGATTTTTCTGAAACCTGCTGTCCAAAGTCATGCCTCTGGCTGTAGTAATTAGTTTCTTGCCTGACTTTTCTGGCTTTGCCCCAAGGTTTGCATCCACTCACAGCCTCACTGCCACTTAGCCCCAAATAACCACACAAAGGCTTGTATTAATTACATGCTGCTTGGCCTATGGCTCAGACACATTGCTAGCTCTTTCATCTTAAATTAACACATTGTTCTTATCTTGTTTAGCTATGTAGCTTGGGACCTTTTTCTCAGAGCAGCATTCTGGTATTCTTTCCTTTGTGTCTGCTGGTGTCTCTGTCTGACTGCTTCCTCCTTCTCCTTTATCTATGCTCTGATTTCTCACCTACTTTTAAGGTGCTTTGCCATGGGCCAAAACAGTCTCTTAGTAACCAATGGTATTTGTAGCATACAGAGAAACATCCCACATCATCTGGAGCATCCTGATCTTTCTACTCCTCCATCCTTCCCTCCCTAACCATGTCTCGCTCTCTCTCTGAGTCAGTAATTCCTAGGCTGTGCTAGTTACTGGAGGATAGACTCTGGACTTGTCCTATGCTGAAGCTTCCATGTTTTACCTTGCCATTGAATGTAGAGGTTTTAACTATCACCCACAGCTTCTTATAGACACCCTCCAGTTTATTCCCATGAGATTCTACTAGACCACGTCTGTGCACTGTCTGCCATCTTTAAAGTTTCCTGTGTGTTTTGAATCTCAATTCAATTGAATATTTCAACTGCTGCATACTAATATTTTGTTTGTATATTAAAATTTATCAGATTTAAAATGCATTTATAACAATTGAATGCCTGTTACCCACCACCCAGATAAAATAGTACAAAATATTATATATATATATATACATATATATATATATTTTACATGGTGACTCTTCCTAATTGTCTTTCCCTAATTCATCATTCCTCCTCCTAAACATATGTGCCTTTTCCATTGTGCACCCTTCTTTTATATAGCCTTATACTCTTTTTTAAAAAAAGTTTTACACTCTTATTAATGTATAAAAGAAACTGTATTCTTAGGAAATACAGTTTTATTTTATTATTTGCTGTGGCTTGAATATTCTGTTTTTTTTTCAAAATTTATGTGCTGGAGTATTAATTTCTGGAGTATTAGTCCTAAAGCAGGAAGTATTGGGAGGCATTTAGTGCTGTTTCTTTCTGTGTCTGTATATCTCTCCCATGCTCCCCATATAGGACTACAAGGATAAAGGAAAGTCAGTGATTTGTTCCTGAATACGTTCCTCACCAGTCCTGTACATACTGGAAGTCTGATATTGGGTTTCTAGCATCCTGAGCTGATAGAAATAGATTTTTGTTTAGTTCACCTAGTTTGTGCTAGTTTGCAATAGAATTTCAAGCCATTTATATATAGTATTATAGAATTCACGCATGTGTGTCGGTACGCATATAAAATACAGAGATCATGCATATAACCATCTATCTTCGTCTTTTTAACCTTCTACTGTTCTACAGTGATTCTCAACCTGTGAGACACAACCACTTTGGGAGTTTCATATCACATATCCTGAATATCAGATATTTGCATTACAATTCATAACAGTAGCAAAATTATGTAATTTTATGGTTGGAGGGTCACCACAACATGAGGACCTGTATTAAAGCGTTGCAGCATTAGGAAGGATGAGAACCACTGGCTTAAGACATATCTTTATAAGTTTATGAGGAGTGCATCGATTTATGTTTGTCTATAGTATTGAGACATATTCACACACCACAATGTATTTATTGTTGCTTCAATGCACACTTATTTATGCTACTCATACTTTTTTCCATTTGCATTTTTAAATACTTTTTGCAAACCATGTGTTTTTTTAGCATGTCTTTTGCATGTTGTGGGGACTTAGGGTGTGTATATGAATATGTATATACATTTATATATCAGTAGCTATACCCATCCATTTGTAGGCAGAGGAATAAATTGCTAAGTAATCTTTTTCTCAACATTTTGCTAAGTAACTCTTAAATTGGTTGCAGTGACTTGTACAGTAGTAGTAACATTTGAGAAATTCGAACAATATTCATGTATTTTCTGCTGTCCATCTTTTAATGCCTTGAACAGTTTATTGGGGACAAGCTGGTATTTTGTAACAGTTTTACTTTTATATATCTTATAAGTAGTTATAATTTTTAATTATCTATTGATCCTTCCTCAAGTAAAGTTTACATTCTGTGCCTATCATGTGTCCTTTTTTACAGATTTAAAATGTTATGCTCATATTTACAAATGTATTGATCTTCTTTCAACTGGAAAACAACTTCTCCAGTGAGAATGAGTGACCAGAAAACACTTTTATTTTACTATCTTCTAATGTAATTGAAATTAAAAGTTAATGTGTTATTAAATTTAACATGTGAGTTACTTTTAATAGTGCTTTCCTATAATAAAACATTGAGTCATTTCATGATAAAGAATTTTAGCATCTTTTCAATACAGACTTCATATTATTTGTAATTGATTTTTATTTCTCCTGATGTAAGATAACCAATCACTAATTTTTTCCAATAAATTAATCTTCCAAAGTACTGTTTATTGGATATTAAGTTTCTTCCCCTTCCCATTATTGATATAATGTCTTTACCTATATGTAATTTTTATCACGTTTCAATCTGTTTTTCTGTTTCTAATGCCTGGAGATTGAAATAGCATCTAACTTTTTACTCGTTTGGGGAATGTTGACAGTTTTAAGCCATTTGATTTTATACATCTGGTCAGTGCTTTACATGTTGCTGCCATTGAAAATTTAATATCTTTGTGGTGTGGGGTAGAATCGAAATTTCCTGTTAGAAAGCACTTAATGATATCCATTTTACTATATTAGTAGAAGATTTTCTTTACTGAGTATTTCATATTCTCATTATAATTTTAACAAATGCAACTAATGACACTCTATGTTTTTTGTTTTGTTTTTCTTTTATCCCTAAATTATAGTATAGAGTTAACAAAATAGGCCTTCACTATATCTCTAGTGTTATTTTATTACATTTTTAAAGTAAGAAAAAAGCTTCTGATTTCTCTACATTATTGTCCTACTAAAAATTGTGTGTAGTTTCTAATAAATTCAGAATTATAGAATCTGAGATGAAGATACAAGAAAAGGTCAGAGATAGGATGGTTACTTATAAGTGAACTGTTGGGAAAAAATCCTCTTTTTGTCTGAGCTGTAAAATGGGTGAGTATGGATATGGGGATGTGAAAGCTTCATCTTGCTACAGACTCAAGCTTGTTGTGGGAAGAAAAAATACCAGAAAATGTAGCATAGAGAAGATGGAAAGGATGAGTTGAGGATAACCACTAAGGTTTTCCAGTTACACTCAGTCACAGAAGTCACACCATTATCTTGACTAAGTTGGTTGAAATTTTATTATTTTACCTTATGCCAGAAAGAATACTACCTAAGTCATTCTTGCCCAGGCATAATTGGCTACTTCCTGTTTCTCCCCCTTTCTGTGAGATTTCCTACACTTTGCCCTTCTTGCTTTCCACTGGGTACTTCCTTAGTCTAGGTTTCTCAACCCATTCTAGCACCCAAGAAAATATATGATATGTTATAAGAAGCCATCTGTTTGATATTACTGTTCATGGCAATCTTTTAGCCGGAAGAATGGTGGTTGATATTGAGTATTTATCTGTCTCCCAAGCAAACAAAATGGCTTATTTAAGGTTGTCTGCTATTAAATATATTTTTCTTTGTATGTTTACTGCTAATTAAATGGCTAGTTAATCTTTTTATTCCCCTTTGTCTTAGCTTCATTTCCTGTAGCTGTGGTAAAATACCCCGACAAAAATAACAAGGGAGAAAGGATTTATTTGGCTTACACATCCAGGTGACAGTTAATCATTGCAAGAGAGTCAAAGTAGCAGGAATTTGAAGCAGCTTGTCATGTTATATGCACAGTCAAGCAATGAGTTAATGTGTATTTGCTAGTACTCAGCTTGTGTATCACAGAGCCCAGCCCATAAAGTGATACCACCACATTCAATGTGGGTCTTCCTGTTTCTATTCACCCAAATTAGAAAATGCTTCACTGTATACCCAAAGGTCAACCTAGTCTTATAATTACCCACTGAGACTCTTTTCCAGACAATTCTTCATTGTGTCACATTATCAGTCCAAACTAATCATCAGATACTACTAAAACACGAACTCCTAGAGACTGAATATATGTCATCAAAATGTAAGTATATGGAGATAAGATGAGCACCTTGGTATGAAAGTTTGTCCTTGGACATACTATTAACTATTAAATACTTTTCCACAAACATCTAATTTTCATATAAAAGATACAGTTTACCCTTAAAAAATCTACTTGATAAAGTAAATAAAGAATTTTAAATGTCAGTTTTTTATCATTAGGGATTGCATGCTTACATTCAAAATTTTGTTCAAAACTAGTTGAGACTTCATTGATACTTATTTCACTCTCCAGGCGACATTTAGTTGCAGCAAATGTTGAATAGATATATCATACTTTGCCTTTAGGTCTGTGTTCACAGGGAGCAGAATGTCTGAAAATCGAATCGTTTATTTGTGAACATGTTGTAAGCACAAGAATAAGAATGAAGCATGACCAGAAAAGAATTTAGTTTCCTCCTGGGTTTTACATAGAAGCCTTTCATTGCTGTTTTTATCCCTAATATTTAGAGAAATGATAAGTTGCTTCCCATACTATTTCCCCCTCCTAATTTTAAGTTCATGAAGCCTAAGAGTTGGCAGTAAGTTTTAGAAGTGGTCATTTATCTAGTGTCTGAGAGGTAGGAGGTACACTCAAACCTGGTTGAAAATACCAGTCTGAGTTTCCCACTTATTAATGAGACAATACACCCTACTAAAAAAAACAACAAAAAACCCAAATAAACAAATAAACAAGCAAACCAAAAACCAAAACATCACAAAAGAGAAAGGATTTGTTCTGGATCATAGTTCCATGTCTTTCCTGAGATGCAATCATGGTGGCAGGAGGAGTTTAAACAACTGGTCACATTAGAGCCATAGTCTGGAGGTGATGAATGCATGATACTACTTGTTTTATTTTGTCCTCATCTATGTATATATCCATCCCACGATCCCAGCCAGAGAATAGTGCCACCTGCAAAGCCTGGGTCTTCCCACATCATTTGACTCAATCAAGATAATCAACTAGAATCTAGAGGTCCATCTCCCAAGTGAGTAAGATTCTATTGTGTTAACAGTTAACACTAAACATGGTACCTCCCCAAACCAAAAGTGTGGGAGTGAAAAGAAAATATTGACATTGCCCAAGCATCTATTTATCACTGCAGGATCTTTAATATGTGAGCGTTCTATTGCAAAAAAACAAAACAAAACAAAACAAAACAAAACACACACACACACACACACACACACACACACACACACAAACCCAAAAAACAAAACAAAAACAAAAAACCAGACTAAGCAGCAAATCATAGATTTCATCAGCATATAAGCCTAGAGCCTTTACTTCTTTAGGACCTTTTTTTTCTGTTTTAATTTATTTTTGATCTTCTGAGACTAAGTCATTTAGAATACTTCTTGCCTCTTCTTCCTTAGAATTGAGAGCACAATTTTGTACTACCATGCAAACTATTTTTCCTCCTTAATATACATTTTTTTTCCAAATGGCAAGTAATTATAGACAGAATCAGTTAGTATTCTGTGATTTCCAAGGGTACCATTTTGTTACTAACTTTATATCATTCTACTTCTCTATGTAAGAGTTAAACATGAACAGAGTTGGGAAAATAACCGATAAATAATAGCAGCAGAACACCACCTTGGCTTTGAATGCCTCCTTTCCAACTTACTCTTTTAGTACATCTTTAAAAATCAATTCTTGGTTGTTTTATAAGTTTTGTTTCCTGTGGAGTGTGACAGTGATACTCTTTTGGTATATTTTGAGTAGTTATTGATTTTAATACTTTAAAGTCCATTTGTATGTGAATGAAAAGATTGAATAGACATCTGGAGGAACTTACATTGAACGTAAATGGGCCTCGTATTTGGACAAACTATTAGAAATTTGGGTAAAATAGTAACTGCATAAGTTACTATTATCAGTGTGTCATTGCTTGCCACTTAGCATGCTGTGTTGAAGGAAAACTGAGTAAACAAAGACAAAATTGATCTAAGGAAATAGAACATTGATTAAAAATCTGGGCTTTAAAATAAGATTCATTTTCATTTTATATGATGAATGTTGACCTACTTGCCTTCATGCTTGGGTATGATGTATACGCCTGGTGTCCACAGGGGCCAGAAAATAATACCAGACACCTTACACCTTGGAACTAGAGTTACAGACGGAAGCCATGTGAGTGTTAGGAACCAAACTTCAGCCCTTTGCAAGAGCAGCAAATGCTCTTAATCAATGGTTCCTTCTCCAGCCCTGACTCTGAACATTTTAAATCAGGTATTATGCTGTTCTGCTTCTCAGGTATGCCATTGATCATTTGTTCTTCCTGACTCCTCCTGTAAACATTTGTTTACAGAAAAGTAAAGTATCAGTATGCAAATTAACCCAGGATTGAAAGATTTCATGTTATATTTTGGCGAGTTTGTGCAGGGACAGAAATGTTACTGTTACACGGCACACTGTTACACAATTGCACTGATTTTTCTCTAAACTTCATTTACAACATTACTGCATTTTCCTTTAGTGGCTGAAGAATGCTGGATTCATTGAAGACCTTACTGTCCACAGACATTAACATTTATTCTTTCTTCTTTGTTTCTTCTCCTCCTCCTCCTTCTTCTGCTTCTCCTGGTCCCCCCCCCTCCACCTCCTCCTTCCTCCCTCCCCCTCTTTTATTTTTTTCTTTAGATCTCACTAGCAGCTCTGGCTGCCATGGAACTTGGAACTTGGTAATATACCAGGCTGTTCCTAAACTCACAGAGATCACCTGCCTCTACCTCTGTCTCCCAAGTGCTGGCATCAGAGGCAGACACCAACATGTTCAATCTTTGTCTTCCCACAACATTTGTGAAATTTTGGGGTGATTAATTTTCTAACTCCAATCTTCCCAGCTGTGCTATCAATTATTAAAGAATAGGAATTACTTCATTTATATGACTGAGTCATGTGGCCTGATCGCTATTCAATGATTACGTATTGATCCAATAAGTTAATGAATAGAAGAGTAGGTCAATGAATTGAGTTGGCCAATAATATATTGATAATTTGCAAGGATATTAGAACTCCGTAAGTTTGCATATAATATACAAGGTTTTTAAAAGTATTATTAAGTGATCTTGCAAAAAATTACTATGACAAGAGAACTTTTATGCGGTTCCTGGACATCTACTGTTATGTGGGCAGAACTTGGTATTCTGAGACATTTTTAAATGTCCTTAGTATTTGCCTATACTGGATCAAACTTTGTCCTGTAACTCATGCCTGTTTTAGATTCCCTGTGCTTAGGGAGAAGATTAAGAGAACTGAGCAAGATGGGGGGAGGGAAGCGCAAACCTCATGCTTGCTTCTCAATTTTTTTCTCAGCTTAATTGGAACTCGGGCATCACAACACTGACACTATATGAGAGTTGAGTTTTCAGAGGCTAGTTTATTTAGCCTACATAGTTTTGATTTTCAAATTGATTTTGATATTGTTACTAGGAAAAATTTTTAGGACAAAATGTTCGGGTTTTTTGTTTGTTTCAAACTGCTTTGGTGTAGGATGTCTTTGAGTATGCTGTGAATACCACTGGATAATAAAGGAACTGTTTTGGACTATGGCAGAGCAGCTTAGAAACAGGTGGGAAACCCAAGCGTATATAGAGAGGAAGGAGGGCAGAGTCAGGGAAAACAGGATACAGCCACCCAAGAAGTCATATGTTATGGAGCACAGGAAAGCTACGAGCCACCTGGCAAGACACATTAATAGAAATGGGTTGACTTAAGATGCGAGAGCTAGCTAGCAATAAGCCTGGGCCATAGGACAACATCATGTAATATGTTTTTCTGTCTATTTCTGTGGGGCTGCAGGTCTGTAAGTCTAGACCTTGAACTGAACAGACCAGAAATTTCTTACAACAAATGGCACCCCAAGTTGGGTTCCAGATATAGTGGGTATTAATCACTAGCAAATTATTATTTCAAAAATGTTAATATATGTTAATAGGTTTATATGAAACACTGATACAAGAGATTGAACCATAGAGCAATTCCTGGAAAGTTAGACTGGTCCATGCAGTGGTGGTGGTGGTGAATGGTACACATCTTCTTTCCAAGGGCTCAAGGTAACAAAGAGGCATGCTCTGATTTTAGACTGACCTGACCACACCCCATACATGGGTCCTCAAGGCCTAAAGGCCACAGCTATAGGTCAAGGTGAATAATGCCTGATTCCCACTATACTGTTTGAAGGCAAATATATAATTTTCCCCATACCTACTACTGCTCTCTCTATTGCTTTGTCTCCAAGAACTCCCCCAGCCTCTCTCTTGCCCCTCCCCCATTCACTCCCCAGAGAAAACAAAGATTCACAAAATGAATCAGTTCAGTCTGGGATATCCAGCTGAGTTACTGAAAAAGTTGTTTTCCTGCTAGGCATGTGCTTTGAGAAGCCAGTTCATGGACCTCAGATAGACTCTGGTCCAAGTGCAAGGGGCTTCAGAAAATGTTCACACTTTTGGCCTGTCATTCACATTCAGAGGGATTAGATACATACCATGAAGGTTTGTCTGCTGTTATTTCAGAGTCTTCAAGCTCTGAGCAGCACAAGACAGCCTACTCTATGAATCATCATGATCCCAACCCCTCTGCTCATATAATCTCTCCTCCCTCTTTTCAGCTGGACCAATAGCTCAGCCTGGTGTTTAGCTATGGATCTCTGCATCTGCCTTCTCAGCTGATGGATGAAGGTTCTATAATGGCAATTGGGGTGGTCAGTTATATGATAATAGGGAAAGGCCAGTTTAGGCACCCTATCCACTATTGCTTGAAGCCCTAGCTAACCTCATCTTGTGGATTCTTGGATTCTTGTGATTCTTAATATCAGGTTTCTCTCTAATCTCACAATGACTCCCTCTACCAGAATATCCACTTCTTCACTCTTCATTCTCTCTTGTTCTCTTCTCACATCCCCTTGTCCCTCCCCCCCACCGCAGTGATTACAGTTTTCTCAGGAGATCTCTATTTCATCTTCCCAAGGGGGAATCAATGAATGTCTCTCTTAACTTTCTCCTGTTACCTAATTATTGGAAGAAGGTATGGATTGCATAGCTTAGTTATCATTTGCTTTACATCTAGAATTCACTTATGAGTGAGTACATACAATGCCTGTCATTCTAGGTCTGTGTACCCATACTCAAAATGATACTGTTCATACTCTTCAGATCCATCCATTTACCTGCAAATTTCAGGATGTCATTTTTTTTTCTTCTGAGTAGTACTCCTTTGTGTAAATTTACCACTTTTTTTTTTTTTAATGTAGCAAGCAGAAATTTTTTGGGGATCTTTTCTACTTGGTGTTCTGTAAGCTTCTTGTATCTTCCTTTTTTGATTCAATAGTTACTGCTGAATTGGTTGGTCTGAGGTACCCCTCTTGATCCAATAGGTGCTGAGGAACTATGGGTATCAGGCAGCCACTGAGATACCTGGGTAATGGGATTGATTGGGGTTTGGGGTGGGATTTGTAGATAGAGGTTTCCAGCTGAATGGATTTTACTGAGTTTTAAACGGGTTTTCCCTGCCTTAATTTAGGGGAGGTTTTTTTTTCTTTTTTTCTTTTTTCATTGCACATTACTTACGAATGCAGACTTGCTGGTTGACTTTTGTCTATTTGACAGTTTGTCATTCTTGCCAAATAGAAGATGTACTTAATTATAAAATGCCTCCTGGGCTGTAGGCAGTCCTATAGGACATTTTTTTAATGATTAACGGGAAAGGGATTCCCCTGCTATGGGTGGTGTTGTCTCAGAGGCAGTGGTCCTTAGTTGTGTAAGAAAGCATGATGAGAAAGACAAGGAGCATCATCCCTTCATGGCTTATGCATCAGGTCCTGCCTCTATGTCCTTGCTGTGCTTACGTTTCTGTCTTGACTTCCTGCCATAGCAACAGTAACTCTAACTAAGATAGAAAGCAGGCTTTTGTGTTTTCCAAAGTGCTTGGAACTTTTTTTTAAATAGCCCTTAAAAGACAGATAGGAAAATAAAATACAAGAAACATAGGAAGAAATGCTATTTTTTAGTGCATAGTGATTCTTTGTAATCATAGAAGAAAATTCTAGTGATAGATCTTCATGAACCATTCTTGTTCCGGAAAGTCACAGCAAGTTTTACCACAATTCTGTTTATCTGCTTCCCTCCAAACTAATGATCAAGATCTGGTTCAAAAGTAAAGTGACTTAGCAAAAGGTTGTGGGTGGGGTGGGAAGATGCTGCTGATTTCATCTCCACCATAGCATAACACTGCATAGTAATGAATAAGAGAGGACCATCTGCCCCTGTCAGAGCAAGACTTCACGATAGTCTGTACAGTCCCGGGATGAGACTGAAAGCACTTAGTCAAACAAGAGAAGTTCTCAGCATTGTGCTTGGGATGAAGGCCATTTCCAGCATCTGCTAACTTATAAAGGTGTACGCTTGGGATAGATGATAATGGTTTTTGCTGAATAAATGTAAGCTAGAACACACTGCATAGAGAAGATCCCCTGCAAGGAAAATGAAGGCTGTTAAAAATGCCTCCTGAAACCTTTGAAGATGGAAATGATGACTTACACATCAATTAGATGCACCATCTTCTTCTCCCTTTGTACTAAATAGTACTGAACAATTAACTCTCACCAAACTATCTGAAATAGCTCTGGGTGATAAATAGCACTTACAGGAGCCAACTTTTTTTTTTTCTGAAAATGTACTCTTTTTTCTTTTTCTACTAAAACTTTTGGAAGTCAAAGTTTCTGGTGATAATAACATGCACTTAACTAAATAGAAACATGCGTCTATTGAAGAGAATTATTTTCCCTGAATGTGCTGGAGTTTTAAAACTTCTTTACAAGTGTACTTAATCTTTGAAAGTTTTGTAGAAAATGAGAAAGTGTTAGGCCACTTAGCCATTTAATAGGTAGATTTCTTAATGCAAATTTAAATGTAGAGCTGAGGAATAGTCTAAATATGAAATACAACAATTTTAAATTCTTATACATTTATGAAGATATTGAATATGGGGTTTAAAAAAAACTAAAGTACAATCATGCTGCTGTGTTACATACAAATACTAAAATCCAATGTTCTAGTGTCATTTTATTGCTACAACAAATAACATGACTAAAAGGATCGTAGGGAGGGGAGGGATTATTTGGCTTATATTTCTAGCTCAAAGTCCATTGTTGAGTGATGTCAGGAGAATTTAAAGTAGGCTCACTTGCTTGCTATTCCAGGCAGTATTACCTCTAACCACAAACTCACAGTCAAGGAAGTACAGGAGAAAGCCTGGAGGAATGGTGCTCAGTGGCTTGCATGCTGATTCAATCGTAGCTACATTTCTTATATAGCACAGGACCAGGGCCACTTATAGTGCCCACAATAGACTGGACTGGTCCTTCTACATTGATGAACAGTCAAGAGGCTCCACTTCACATGCCCACTGGCTAACTTCATCTAGGCAAGTCCTCAGCTGAGGCTCTCTTCTGAGATGACTCTAGGTTGTATCAAGTGCATTATTAAAGCTAACCAGGACATCATGTGAAAATACTTTATATTTGCTGTAATTGCTGAAAAAAAAAAAACTCAGTTCAAGATGCTCTATAGGTTCTGCTAATTTGACTCAGTAAAGATTATTCTGCACCAGATGCTCTTAGTTAAGCTGGGGAGATGGCTTGGTAGTTAAGAGCATTTTCTGCTTTGGGGGAGGATATAAATTTGGTTTTCAAAACCTACACGGTGACTAACACTGTGTATAACTTCAGATCCAGGGCTTCCAACACCATCTTCTGATCTCAGAAAGCACTGTACATACACACAAGCAGGCATGATGCAATGCTCATATACATAAAATAAAAATAAAAAACTTAAGATAGGTAGTACACGACTTTAATCCTGTCACTAAAAAGGCAAAGATAGAGTTCTAGGCCAGCCAGAGCTACACAGTAAGATCTTGTCACAAAGAAAAAAAAGTTTTAAAATCCACCTTAATCTAGTATTTTAAAAAAATAATTGCTGGACTGGCAAGACAGCTCAGCCTGTAAAAGGCGCTTACTCCAAGCTTGAGGACTTGGTTTTATCTCTTGGGACATACATGGTAGAATGAGAGAATCAACTCTCACAAGCTTCTTCTGATCTGCACATACATGCCTTGGTACTGTAGTATGCAAAAACACACACACCACTATATAAATTTAATAAAAATAATAAAATTAGAAAATAACTCTTAAAAATAAAAAAAATGGATCATATATTTTTAAATCACTTATTGTTTAAGGAAAATATTAAAATTTTTAGAGAAAGGGCAATTGTATACTAGGGATAGACCTAGGTAGTAATAATTATAGTTTTTAGTGAAATTATTTTAGAAGCTCTTCTAGAAGTTTCCTTTGACTGGAGGTCAATGGCGTGACTCATTTTCTCTTCTGCCTGTATACATTCCCCTGAACATCAGAGAACAGCCAGAGCAGTTTGTGTGGGCTTAAAATTTCAAATATGATAGATTCTTCAGTAAGATGTAAATATTGTTTATTTTGCATTTTGATAGAAGAATTTTTTTTCTTCAGGTAACTTGACTTTTAGGGTATTTTATTTGTTTTGCTCCATCAGTGTGCCTGAATGAATACCTCCACTGTGACCATAACCACCATTTGACAAGCTGTAGCCTACCTGCTGCCAACAGCAACTGGTGGCTCACTTCACCCGTTTTGAAAATGTCCGTGAAAATTCACAAATTTAAAATGTTCCTTTCCTTCCCACTCGTCTTCTTTACCTCATTTTTTTATCCCCTTTCTCTTCAGATGAAACATTATACAGACTTTATGCTGTTTATACACCGGAAGCCACACATCAAATTTCATTAAGGTTGTCAAGTACCGCTTCATTTTGAATTCAGAGGCACTGCCAAGTATAATCTCTAGTTCAGTGCAAAATACTTCCAAGTGTGACTCTCTCATTCATTGGTGTTGGGGGAGGGCATAATCAAATATAATATCTATAGCAAGTGGATAATTTCTTTGTCCACAGATAATACACCAGAACAGATTCACCACCTGTGTATCTCTATTGACATAGTTTTATTATAAGCAATTATTCTGGATGTTCTGTGTATTTGGCTCATTATGGGAAAACATTTGAGGCCAGGCAGAGCCCAGGACAGCAACATCATGCCTATCTTCTACAAGCTACTACGTGCATCTGTGACCACATCCGGAATTACCACTCCCTTGCAGCTCAATTATGCCAGGTTGGGAACTGATCATTGATGTGATGTAAAGCTGTTATTATACATATCCTCATACAGACAAGCCCCCAAATGGAGCTGCTTTGTTTGTTTTGATAAACATGCATAGTTTCTTGAGAGAGAGAGAAGGAGGGAGGGAGGGAGAAAGAGAGGGGAATTGCACAATTTAGCAATTTTATTATCATTTGGTCCTTCAGTATTTAGATGTCTACAGTGAGTTTCTTGATTTTTTTCTTCTTACCTTGAACATTCCACTGTGTGTTGAAAGTCAGTGGGCCCTATGATCACCAGATGAGGTTTTCCTTCTCACACTCTAGAGGGGGAATTGCTTAGGAAAAATTCTCTGGTTAAATTGCCCATGACTTAGCAATATATTTTTGTGTAAATTACTACTTCCAAGAAGCCTGTTTGCTTTTCCTACTCCAGTTCATATGGTCCATTTTAATGAGATGATTGATTAGAATGCACTCACATCTAACTATTCCAGATTAACTCTCTCACAAATGCTTTTTTGTTCCAGGATATCTCCAGCATGTAGAGAATATATATATACACATATATAATATAATATAACATAACATAATAATATATTTTTAAATTCATGTTAAACATTTAGTTTTAAGTTCTATTCTGGTCTCTGGTGTGTGTGTTCCTGAGGTACATTTGTTATGAAAACATAGAAAGTTAACATACAAGTTGCCTGACTAACTAGTGAAGAATTTAACAGCAACCTTTGTCTATTAAGAATCCTCTTACTTGTGGCATTTATTGGGTCCTGTTTGGCCATAGAAACATAGAAGCTGTTTTGAGTATGATGTCTATTTGAGAATAAGTTTCTTTCTTAACGTCCACTTGGCAGTTATGGTCATTCAATATGTAGTTCTTCTCTCTTTGGTGACAGTGGTCAAAGTGCTTGGGCTCTTGGGGTGAGGGCACTCTTTTTAAAGCATTCCCAGCATCAATGAGAAAAAAAAGTGAAGTTCACATACATGATGTGTAATGACTTATTACTATGAAGTGGAGACTGCAGAGAGCTTTAATTTAGCTATCACTGGATATGGGTTCCTGAGCCGAAGGCTGGGTTTAGGAGAGAAATCAATTGTATTCTGTCCAGATGGTCACAGTTACTATGTGATTATTACTTCAGGCTCCATCTGTGTTTCAGCAGAGAGAATACTTGTTCTAATAGATGAAAGGGTTTTTTTTTTTTTCCAAACCCTGAAATTCAATTGACTTCCCAGCTAAAGCCTGGAGTGTTTGAGGGTTGGTTCAGACATTCTTTCAGGTTTCAGGGTTCACATTTACTGTTAGTTCTCCACAGCAGGTATCAAGTCTATTTTTCTGATCACACTATCCCATCCACATATTTTCTTTTATAGCCAAATAAAGGCATTTTTTTTATTCAGTTACTTTCTGCCCACTTTGAGAGTAACAGAACTCATGCGATTAAAAAAAAAGAAGAAAAGACAATGTTTCATTTTCTCACCGTTTGGACATTCAGTACACACAATTCTTTGTCATCTTGACTTAGATGTGTCATCAGTGAGAGCATGTTGAATTAGCTTAATAACATACTTAAAAATATATAATGAAAAAGTCCAATTTTAAAAGATTTCAAAGCAATAGAAAATGAAGTCGAAGGTAAAATCTCCCAAACATGGCCCTTGAGTTCTGAATGCATGATAAATACATCAATAAAGTGTGCTCTGCTCTTGTTGGGGAGTTTTTATTCCTGGATGCCCTAAGGATGTTGCACCGGGTGTATTTCGGCCTCCTCCAAATGGATGCTGCACTTGCTGGTGATGCTGGTAAAATACGACTTCTTTTCTAAAACCACAGACTTTGTGTGAGGTGGAGGTGTTTCACTTAACTAGAGGAGGATTGAAAGAGTGCCTTGACGTCTGCATCTCAAGAATGAGAAAAATAATATTGGAAAGATGACTCAGTATTTAAGAGCACTGGCAGCTCTTGCAGAGGACTCGAGTTCAGTTCTCCACACTCACGTAGTGGCTCACAGCTATCTGTAACTACAGTATCACAGGACCTTACTCCCTCTCCAGGCATCTACATGCACCAGGCATACATGTGGCACACATACATACATGTAAGCAAACACTCATACACATGAAATAAATAAATCTCTTAAAAATATGTGAAAATAATCATATAATCTATCTTTTTTTAACTAGAAAAAAATCAAACTCCTTTTTCAACACAAAATCATTTTCTTTCTATTATACAGAAGAAACAAACAAACAAAAAAAAAACCAAAAAATTCCTTTTTAGTATCTTCTCATAGTTGCAACTATGTGGCTTCATTTTAAGTCAGGTTCCCCCTAAACCATATCCCCACTTCTGAAATACTAATGGTTACTTCAAAAAGTGTGTTTTAGGAGAATATAAGAAAAGCAAGAAGTAATGTTGGAAATAATCACACATAGTTCTCCACCATTTATGGGCAGAAAACGAACTATATTTCATCCACTTATTATAAACAAATGAAAAATTTAAAAAGCATAGCTTTGTTCTTTCGATCATTGTATTTAATATTCAAATCCCAGAGAGCAGGAAATAAAATTCCACACACATCCTTCCACTCTTGCTGGTCATCTGCGCCAAATCAGGGCTCTGGAGTTTCAAAGAGAATTTTAACTCTGTGTATCATATCGGAAGACTTTAGAGAAAATATATAACTTATGTAATTACCAACTGGGAAAAATGATTCCAATATGTGAGTTTATATAACAAACAATGAAGCATGTTTGTCCTCTTTGTGCTGAATACATTTATTTATACGAATGATTCAGGTTTATTTAATAAAAGATAAATCAAAAATCATGGTGATTTTCTTGAAATAAAAGTGCTTATAGTAAAGTTAGTATTTTATAATTATTGAGTCCTAGCCTCAGCTTTTTATTTTTTTCTCTAAATATCTGGACATGATCATTATAAAATGTGAAGATTTTTCTTTTGGAAGTATTATGATTGTTGCTGTTTAGGCAAACACAATTTTTTTTTTTTGCTATTTTTCTTCTCTGTGTATTTCAGTTTTGTTTTAAGAGGCACTAAATTTCAGATTCAAATTTTACACTATTGAGTCAGTTGCAAAAATAACTACCTATGGCCCATTCATCAAAATTTAAAAAGAACTAAAAGTCAATAAAGATGTTTTAAAGTAACATTATAAGTTTTCTGAACACTAAAGCAAATTATACAACCAACTACCTGTATATCTCACCCTGTATCTACCCCATAGGGCCTATCAGAGAAGCTTCTTCTTGAAGTAAATGGGAACTAACTAGAGACCCACAGTGTATAGAGAATGAGAGAATGAGAGACTTTGGATTATTCAGTCATCATTAAGATGACTTCATCAAATCACTCTCTGTAAGGCTCAGGAATCTGAATAAGAGAAAGTGGAAAGATTATGAAAGATTATAAGGTCCAGAGGAGATTGGTTGACTCCAAGGAAAAGGTGTCTTCCAGACACAACAGACTGATGTTCATTTGAATTCACAGAGTCAGCTTGCCCAGGTCCTGTACCGGTTAAGGCCAGACAAGGTCCCAGCACTGAGAAGGGAGGTAGACAAGGGGTCCCAACCTTAACCAAAAAGCTACCTCTAATTGAAACCCAGTGGCAAAGAGAAAACGTTCTCTCCAGTGGAATGTCCCTGGGTGTGTCAACCAACTCCATAACAGGTTCACGCCCAGGAATGCTTAGCCAACAGCTAACCAACTCAGTGGTATTAAGTGGACACTTCGTGATACTTTGTTTTGGAAGATTTTTTCTGTCATATCTGTCTTCTGTTTATTTTTGTGTGTCTTTAGTGTGGTTTTGTTTTTGTTTTAATTTTTACTTTTGCTTGTGATTCTTCCCTTTTATTGAAAATGGATTCTGTCCTCATACACTATACCCCGAGTACAGTTTCCCCTCCATCTCCTCTCCATCTTTCCATCCCCTCCCTCCCCTCCAGGGCCACTTGCTTTCTGCCTCTCATTAGGAAAGAACGGGCTTCTAAGAGGTAAGAGCCAAACATGACAAAATAAAATATAAGTTAAAATAAAAAAAATAAAAAAACCATCAATACATGGAGGCTGGATCAGGCAAATTGACAGGTAGAGGAGCCCCAAGAAAAGGCACAAAAATGAGTATTTTGTGGATTTTTCCATAAATGAACTAAACTGAATGCTATAATATATCTGCTGAGGACCCAGTGTGGAGTCAATGACTGCTACTTCAGTCTCTGTGGGCTCATATGAGCCTCGCTCTGATGACCCAGAGGGTCACAGTCTCCTGGTGTCCTCCATCCCCTTTGCTCTTACACTCCTTCTGCCTCTTCTCCCAGAAGGTTCTTTGAGCTCCGGGGGAAGAGATTGATGCAGACATCCCAGTTAGAGGTGAGTGTTCTGAAGACTTCCTCTCTTCATAATGTCTGGCTACGGATCTCTGTATTTGTTCCCATCTACCGAAGCAGGAAGCTTCATTGATGAACACTGAATAAGACACTGCTCTAGGAATATAGCAGAAAATCGTCAGGAGTCATTTTATGGAAACTTTAAAACAAAACAGTAGTGTTTGGTTTTACTCTAGGTCTCTGGACTATCTAGTGTCTGGTTCTTGGTCACCCAAGCAGTGTTGAATGTAGATTCTCACTGGTGGATTGGGCCATAAGCCAAATCAAACATTGGTTGGCAGTTCTCACAAATCTGTGCCACCACTGCCTGAGAATATCTTGCAGGCGGGACAGATTGTAGGTCAAAGGGTCTGTGGCCGCTTTGGTGTTTTCATTTCTGTTTTGGTAGCTTGCAGAGAAATGTCTACTGACAATGATAATGTAAAGTAGAGATGAAGGGTCCATGTGGGCACCAGCTTGACTTTCCCTGTAGAATGAGTTGTGTGGGACCCTGCTGTCAGTTTGAAGAGAATAACCCATTGTTTTGGCGAAGCCTGGCTAGTTTGAGGATTATCAAGAGACCCCTTAGGCCAAAAACTAAATTGAATGCAACCCAGTCCTGATGCTGCAAACCTTATTCTGTGACAAGAGATGGCCAGTTGGAAAACTATATCCCCGTTATTATAGACTTTATTAGGATTTCCATCATAGTATTTTAGAAGGTTTTGATACATCCCTTAAGTGCCCCTCAATTCCAGGTGAATCTCCCATACTCCCCTCTGCTACCTCTCCTCTTCCCTTCCCACTGGTCCTCTCATTCTTTCCCCCCACCTCACCCCAAGTCCACCCCATAAAGTCTTTTCTGTTTTCCTCGTCCCAGAAAGATTCATGTGCCTCCCTTAGTCCCTTTCCCTATACTTAGCCACTATGGGTCTATGGATTATAGATTGGTTACCATTTATTCAATAGCTAACGTCCACATATAAATGAATATGTACCATATTAATTTTATGGATCTTGGTTGCCTCACTCAGGATGATATTTTCAGTTCCACACATTTGATGGGAAATTTCATGGTGTCATTTTTTTTAACAGCGATGAAAAATTCCATTGTGTAAATGTACATTTTCTTTATCTATTCTTCAATTGATAGGCATCTAGGTTTTTTTTTTTTTCCTAGATTTTGGCTATTATGAAGAGAACAACAATGAACGTAGCTGAGCAAGTGTCTGTGTGATAGGATGGAGCATCCTTTTTCTATATGCCCAAGAATGTTATAGCAGATCTTGAGGTAGATGTATTCTCAACATTTTGAGGAACTGCCATATTGATTTCCATAGTGGCTGTACAATTTTGAAATAATGAATAAGTGTCTCCCTGATTCTACATCCTTGCCTCCATGTAGAATTTTCCTCTAAAGTGTACACATGCACACATGCACATGCATGCACATACACACACACAGAAACACACACAACACACCTCTATCACCACCACCTCCATCACTACCACCTCCATCACCACCACCTCCATCACCACCACCTCCATCACCACCACTTCTATCACCACCACCTCCATCACCACCACCTCCATCACCACCACTTCATCACCACCACCTCCATCACCACCACCTCCATCACCACCACTTCCATCACTATCACCTCTATCACCACCTCCATCACCACAATCATCACCACTATCATCGTCACTACCACCACCTCCACCATGGGACACAGACACTTCACTCACAACTCACACTAAATAAATACAGTATGATAAAAGTGTTAATAGAACATTTTTTTTAAATGAGAGCTGATGCAGTTCAGCATATTTGTAACCTCACACACCAGACCTGACACAAGAGGATCATGAATGTGAGGCTGGCCTTAGTTTCACAGAGACACCTGTCTTATAATGAATGAGTAAATCAATAAATAGAAAGCATGATTGGCTCTGAATTGCTTGTTCATTTCTTTTCATAGTCAGTTGGCTTGACACATTAGCGTTCTGAGGAACTCAGCAGTATTGTGAGCTCTCTCAGCCATCCCTCCTTACCTTACAATGTTTTCCCCAAAAGTCACTGTTTCTCTTTTCTGTCAGTGCCACAGCAGGTTCAGATCATAGCCAGCAATGTTATGACTTTCAGATAGGGGCCTCTGGGCGATGATTGGCTCACTGGGGTCATTTGCTATGGGAAAGAAATTAGTGCCTTTATAAGAACCCCCCACCCCAGGCCACGAAATCATCATTTTTAAAACCATGTAGACAATACAACACAAGAATATACCATTTATAAACCAAAGAAAATGCCATCCACAGACCCCAAAGCCACTTTTATCCCTGACTTTGTAACCATCCATTCATGAGAAATTTCTGTTACTTATAAAACACTAAGTTGAGTCTGTGGTATCTATTGCTATAGTCTGAATGGATTCACGACAATCACTAGTAGCTCTTGTGTAGTAGTAGCCTCTTGTGTGTATATGAACACATTCTTCCAATTAACCCCTTCTAGTAAATTTGGTGAGCATTAGGAAATAGTTACTGGGGGAAGAAACCCCTGGTTAATATTTTCTCTTTAAGTCCTCTGTAATTTCTGACACATTCACCTTATTTCAGTATTGTACATTACCCTGATTTGTACAGTAATTCACCTAATATTGTCTCTTTGTTCATGTGCATTCTCGAATTGTGTAAAAATAACAATGCAGTTTAGGTGGTACTTTACAAATTATAAGGTCATGGTCTTTAGTTTGCCTATAATTATGGATAAGATGTCAGAAACTTCAGATGAAAAAAATTAAAACAGATATTTGCTGAATACATTTGAAATTTTAGTTTCTACCTTCATCTATCAAAAGATCATTAACACATATCCTTTATATTCACAAAATTATTTATTCATTATAAGTATTTATACTTTATTATGTGGCAAACTATGTGCTAGATACATAATACTCTAAATAAGATAAAATATTCTCTCATGAATCTTGCATTCTAATGGATGACACAGATATTACATATTATCTATGCATTTTAGAGCTCATTACAGAGCAAAAGAAGTGTTCTATTAGAAATAAGCAGCAATGATCTATAGATTATTTGTATAACATGTATTTAGAAAAGCTAGCCAGACATACTTATCAAGGTATAAGACCTTTGAGCTGTACTGTCAGTCAGTTGTATAAAATAATACCAGAACAGTCTGTACAGAGAAATGAACGTGTGTAAATAAAAGTGACACCACATATTCTGATTGCAAATCAAATCATAGAAAGGAAATGTTGAGGCGTTGAATGATAAGATATAGTATCTGAGATGAATTGGCAACATGGCTGGGTTTAGTCCAGGCGTTAGTGAACAGAAATTTTAATTGCACAGAGAAGAACCATCCTGAATATAAATTTTTGGATAGAACAAAAATGAAAAACAGAGAAAGCCAGTGAGTTTAGCAACAATGTTCACTTCTCTTTGCTGCTTTACTATGCAAGCAATGTTACCAGCCAACTCACACTTGGGATACTTTCCAATGGTGGCCTTTCCCTTCAAAGTACAAGATAAAATAATTCTTGCATTACTACATTTCCTTGGCCAATGGTTGTAATATGCTGCTGATTAAAGTAAGTAATAACACATTTCTGGCTTTATGTATGTGGATTTATGTAATCTAGTATTAACAGGAATGAAACATGGTTTTGGGAATAGAAGTTACTTAGTATTTTTGAGACTTGCTAGAAAAAACAGTGTAAAGATGGGAGGAAAAGGCCAGAAAGCTGATTCTGAGCAGGTTTTGCATAGAAACAATGAAAGAAGAAATGAAGTAAGAAAATCACTTCAGAGTCATGGTTCAGAAGCTGGAAGAGGGCTGAATGGAGAAGCTAGAGGAACATCGGACAGCAAAGGAATGTTTCATAATTGTTTTCAACAATACTGAAATTACCTGATCATACTGTTCTGCCCAGCAGGTGTTACCTTGTTAGAGTTCTCTGATCAAAACTGAAGAAGTGGTCAGACAGGTATACGTTCAGGACTTCCTTTCCTTTAACATTTTGATACACACCAATTAAGAGTCTTAACAAAGTCTTAGAAGGGTGGCTCTTTCTCTGTTACATATGACATGCTGGGATCAACAGCCCTGGCACCCCGTGAGCAGAGCCTTATAGTCAGGCTTTTAAAATGAAAATTAAGTCTCACACAAGAGGTTATAGGTTTCCCATTTTCTTAAAATTTAACAATTCCTTGAAAATGAGAAGGAATATTTCTCTAAACTGAACTCGAAGCTCTCAGAGGCAACACCAGAGGTTAGAGTACTAGAGAATTCCTATGATTGCACATTCCTAAGTCAGAGACCTCCAAGATCTGAGTTTGTGATAGAACCCTCAACAATGGCCTGTGCCTTAAGGAAGCTGTCCAGGATCACCATTTCCTGATATGATCTCAGCTTGGCTCAAGTGTAGAAGGGAACAACACTGGAGATGAGGAAAAACCACCATGTGTACTAGTCAATAAGTAGTTTAGAAACTCAGACAAGGTCGTACAGGGCCTTGAACCCATGAAAAGGAGCTCATGAGACTGCAAGGTGAACTCCATAAGGGCCATGTGACAATCTTATCAAAATTATTAGCAAATCCAGGACAATAAGTTGAACTGATGTGAGTTTTGTTTGATTCCCTTCATGTTTCATACCTGAGAGACTAGTAGGCATTTTACTGCACTGAGCACTTGAGGAAATAAGAAAGAGAAAATGTATTGTGATGGCTTCTGATTTCATAGTCTTTGATTCCAATAGTTAACAGTGATAGGTATTTCTCAACTATTACTTTAACCTATGGACATTTTGTACTAAAAGGAGGTCTGTTGTCACCACATGGAATTCTGTCACATAATGAAACAAAGTAGTGCATATATTTGTGTGTGTATGTGTGAGAGAGAGAGACAGATACACTTTTTGTTTAATAACAAAACAAAGTTTAATTTAGTAATTTATAGTAGTCCTTGAGCAAGTTTTCTTTCCTGGTAAAAAATTGGTTCATATATGATAATGTGTTAAATTTCTAACCCTGGACATTTTTTTCTTATAATACAAGATCACAGGTGATTTATAGATCTGGTTACAATCTATGATAAACTGTTCCTCTTAATTTAGTTAGTGTAATAAACTATTTTTAAAGATATATGTTGAGAAAATGCTGAGCTGAGTAGGCAATGATCTGACAGCTTTCATACATTACTAGCTTAATTTCTCAGTAGAGATTGCTTCCAATGTGAAGGTGTATTTTCACAGATTTAGAGCTGGAGAAACAGTATAAATTTTTAGAGAATTTGAGCTATCAGCAGCCTCAGAATAGAATCATAATACTATGGAGGTTTCAATGAAAATGCCCACCTCCATAGGCTCATATATTTGAATGCTAGTTCCACTGTTGGTAGAACTGTGTGAAAGGATTAGGAGGTGTGTCCTTGCTGAAGGAAGTAGGATGGGCTTTAAGATTTCAAATACCCACACCCATCCCATCTAGCCCACTTTCTCTGCCTCATGGTTGTGTCTCAAGATATGAGTTCTCCACCACTGTACCAGTGCCCGCCTGCCTGCTCCCACGATCCTTGCTATGGTGGTCATAACTCACCCTCTTAAACAGTAAGTTCTCAATAGCCTCTTCTTTCTGTAAATTTCCTTTGTTGTACTATCTTGTCACAACAATTAAAACTTAACTAACACACATAGTTAACACTGGCCAACAATGTGCAAATGTCATTTGGTTAAATTCTCCCTTTCTCACCTTATATCAACTGCTTTACTTTAGCGTCTTTTATAGGTAAAGACACTGATCTCAGGGCTTCAACAATGTATTGTATGACACTGTGGTGTCTAAAGTAGAGCCAATGTGGTCTAATCCCAGCCTCATAATGCCTACTGTAAAGAAAAATCAATAAGTCCTAGAAGAGCACATCAAACCACTTTGGAATGGTGATAGAGGCCCACCTTGATAAGCAGATTGACACATATAATCATTGCCATCTGTCAGCTGCACAGATTTCAGTGTAGAGCATGTTGAGCAGATCCCCAGGGTGTCTAGCTAATGAAATGCTACTCAGGTTTATAAGATGAATAATCAATGCTTAAGTGTTCTAAGTCTGAACCTTGGATTTTTCATATATTAAAGCTGACATGCTGCCTATGACAATGCAGTTTCCAGATCTTCAACTATAGGGGTGCCATTCATCAAACATGGTCAGCTACATAATGAAAATGTAGTGACCTTTATAGAAAGGGCAGGGAAAACTGTTGATAAGTATAAATCATTTCCTCTTTTCTGTAGTCCCTCTTTTGACTTTTCAAAGTGATTTTAAAATAATATTCAATGCTCTAAGTACATAGAAAATAAAATATTAAATGACTGTTTTGAATTATTCTATTAATTTTACGCTGTGTAAAAGTGGCATTAAGTAGGAGTATTTTCCTTATCTAGGATCTCTGAATTACATAGTTTGTACTTGAAAGCTTATACGTGCAGGTGTATACTATTCTTGGTAGAAAGTTGAAATAGCGCCAACATAAGTCAGAACTTTCAATACATTCTATCAACATTCTCTTCCTTCCACAAGCAAAATATTCCTGAAAGGTAAAGAAGTGCCAGGGTATTCCATATTCCTTTTGCTTTTAGAACATCATTTTCTGTAAAGAAGATTGGTTAATATACAGGAATAAAGGAAGATGTGATATACTTCTATGGCATTTACTATTACATGGAATCCATGGCCTTCTTTCATATGTGTTTATAAGGATAGAAGTTTCACAATATGAATTGTAGAAATCAGTTATTCTGCTGATACATCAATGCTGATGAAATAATGAAATATCATAGTAATTTAAGTTCTGGTTAGCTATTTTTGGCTGTTTTCAGTCCCTTTGCTTAATCAGTTGTAGTCACATCAAACTGAAGTGATACAGATGTTAGGTGAGAAACTGTGGGGGATGTGTGTAGATACCATGAACTTTACTAAATGCTAGACCCGACCATAGCTGTTAGCCCTGGAATAGTACTATTTCTTGAGCGTGAGACTAATAGTGCTTTTGTAGACAGTTAGGTTTGCGGTTTTTGGTTTTGTTTTTTTAGACAGTAGCAAGAGAAAAAAGTTATACATTATATATGAAGGGAAAAAAGGCTTGTGGTGGTTAATTTCATGTGTTAACTTACTGTTGTGGGGAATACTCAGACAGTCAAAGATTATTTTAGTTCCTCTGTAAAGTTATATTCGGAAGTGACTAATTAGCATTCACGTCACAGACCTAATTAAAAAACATCCTCAAATGTGGGATGGCATCTTCCAATGTGTTGAGGTCTATAATTGCAAATGTGGGATGGTATCTTCCAATTTGTTGAGGGCCGTAATTGAGCAGAAATGTCATGTAACAGCATATTTGTTCTTTCTTTGAGCTCTGAAACATTATATTCTTCTTTCTTTAGCCACAGATATTTCTGGTTCATGGGGCTTGAATATTTCAATTAAGACTCCCACCATTCTTCCTGGTCCTTAGGCATTTATTTTTTTTATTGAAACTATTCTGCATCCTTCCCTAGGCCTTTTGATTATTGAAGGAAGATTGTGGGACTCCATTTTGACATAGGCCAGTTTCTGATAATGAATATTTTTACTTCCTTCCTTTCTTTCTTTCTGTCCGTCTGTCTCTCTACACACACGTATGTGTGTGTTTCCCAAGCTAAAACCTCAACAACATATAAATTAAGGTAAACACACACACACACACACAAACACACACACACACACACACACACACACACACACACACATTTCTTGAGTAGTAGCCAATGGCCTTGACTTCTGCTTAGTAGTTTTGAAGACTGATAATAAAAAAAAAAATAAAAGAGATCAGACAGAGATAAGTAGTTTTAGAATACAGGTGGGCATATAAATGTAGGTGTAAACTGTGAAGGTATTTTTAATATCCTATAAAATTTATTGCATAGAAATATTTTTTACTGAGGACACATGAATAATGGTAGCAGTTGACAGGTGTGTTCTGACCTAGGTAAGAAGGAAATGAGGCACAACTTGTATCCTACCCACTTCCTGCCCATCGCTGCTCCAGTTGCAGGTCAGCAGGGAAGACTACTGTGGCCACGCTTCCACATCAACACCCTACACTGGACTCAGTGATCTATAAGTCCCACCCAGTCTCCCAAACCCACCCATCTCCTGCAACCTCATGTCACCATTAGACACAGAGTCCAAAAGCTTGGATTGAATCAAAATTGCCTGTTGGACCTATTGGGCCAAGAGCAGCTCCCTGAGACACAGACTCGGCTTGTACCAATTGGAGGAAGAGTTGGCTAGAAGCTAGTGCAAGAATGCATACAACAACATAAAGAACAATATGCCATCACCAGAACCTAGCAGTTCTAAAACAGAAAGACTCGAACATCCCAATGTAGAAGAAGCAGAAGAAATGTCCTTAAAAACAACTGAAGTGTCATCAAGGCTGGCTTCACAGGTAAGTGTTCCATCTGCTTGCACAGGGGACTATACTTGTTTTGGCAATCCTCAGTTTCCTGTTATTCCATATGAAGTTTAGTATTGTTCTTTCAAGGTCTGTAAAATTTGTGTTGGGATTTTGATGGAGATTACATTGAATCTGTAAATTGCTTTTGGTAAAATTGTCATTTTTTACTATGTTGATCCTACCTATCCAGGAGCATGGGAGCTCTTTCGATTTTTATATCCTCTTCAATTTCCTTCTGCAGTGACGTAAAGTTTTTGTCAAACATGTCTGCTACCTCTTTGCTTAGAGTTACACTAAGATATTTAATGCTATTTGCAGCTATTATAAAGGGCAATGTTTCCCTTATTTTTTTTCAGCCCTACATCCTTTGCATATAGGAAGGCTATTGATTTTTTTTTTTTTTTTGACTAGGTCTTGTACCCTGCTACTTTGTTGAAGATATTTATCATCTGTAGGAATTCCCTGGTAGAATTTTGGGGGTCATTTATGTATATGATTGCATCATCTTCAAATAGAGATAGTTTGACTTCCTTCTTTCCAATTTGTGCCCCCTAGATCTCCTTTTGTTCTCTTATTGCTTTAGCTAAAACTTTGAGAACTATATCAAACAGATAAGGAGAGAGAGGACAGCCTTGTCTTGTCCCTGATTTTAGTGGAATTGCTTTAAGTGTTTATTTAGTTTGGTGTTGACTGTTGGCTTGCTGTATATCTCTCCAGGACTTTTATCGTGAAGGAGTGTTGGATTTCTTCAAAAGCTTTTTCAGCATCTAATAAGATTATAATGTGTTTTTTCTTTCAGTTTGTTTATATGATGAAAGACATTCACAAGTTTTCGTTTGTTGAGCCATTCCTGCATCTCTGGGATGAAGCCTACTTAATCATGGTGAATGATTTCTTTGATAAGTTGTTGGATTTGGTTTGCCAGAATTTTATTGAGTATTTTTGCATACATGTTCATGAGGGAGATTGGTCTGTAATTCTCTTTCTTTGTTGCATGTTTGAGTGAATTGGGAATCAGGGTGATTTTGGCCTCATAAAAGGAGTTGAACAATGATCCTTCAGTTTCTATTTTATGGAATAGTTTGAAGAGTATTGGTATTAGTTATTTGAATGTCTGGTAGAATTCTGCACTGAATCCATCTGGTCCTGGGCTTTTTTTTTTTTTTTTCCTTTTTTTTTAGCTTGGGAGACTTTTAATAACAGCTTCAATTTCCTTTGGGGTTATAGATCTGTTTAGGTCTTTAATCTGATCTTGATCTAATTTTGGTAAATGGTACCTGTCCAGAAAGCTGTCCATTTCTTTTAGGTTTTCCATTTTAATGGAGTATAGATTTTCAAAGTATGACCTGATAATTCTCTGGAATTCCTAGGTGTCTGATGCTATGTCCCCCTTTTCATTTCTGATTCTGTTAATTTGGATACTCTCTCTCTGCTTCTTGGTTAGTTTGGATAAGGGTTTATCTATCCTGTTGACTTTCTCAAAGAACCAACTCTTTGATTCATTGATTTTTTGTATTGTTCTCTTTATTTCTATTGTATTGATTTTAGCCATAAGTTTGATTATTTCTTGCCATCTACTCCTTCTAGGTACTTCTAACTTTTGTAAAGCCTTCAGCTTTATGGTTAAGTCTCTTGTATAAGATTTATCTAGGTTTTTCACACAGGCATTTAGTGCTATAAGTTTTCTTCTTAACACTGCTTTCATGTGTCCCATAAGTTTAGGTATGTTGTGGATTCATTTTCATTAAATTCTAGGAAGGCTTTGATTTATTTCTCAATTTCTTCCTTGACCCAGAGATTGTTCAATTGAGAGATGTTCAGTTTCCATAAATTTGTAGGCTTTCTATGATTTTTGTTGTTGTTGAACTCTAACTATAGACCATGGTGGTCTAATATGATACAAGGAGTTATTCCCATTTTTTTATCTGTTGATATTTGTTTTATGACCAAGTATGTGGTCACTTTATAGAAAGTTCAATGGAGTGCTGAGAAATAGGTATATTCCTTTGTGTTCGGGTGGAAGGTTCTGTATATATTTACTGTTTATTTGAATCATAACATATGTTAGATCCCTTATTTCTCTTTTCAGTTTCTATCTACTTTACCTATCCAAGAGTGAAAGTGGGGTATTGAAGTTTCCCACTATTAATGTGTGAGGTATGATGTGAGGTTTAAGCTTTGTTAGTGTGTGTGTGTGTGTGTGTGTGTGTGTGTGTGTGTGTGTGTGTGTGTGTGTGTGTGTATGTGTGTGTTTAAACATATGTAGGTGCCTTTGTGTTGGGGGCATAAATGGTCAAGTTTGAGACTTCGTCTTGGTGGATTTTTCCTGAGTTGAACAAGTAATGCCCGTCCTGAGTCCTGGTCTCTTTCGATTGATTGCTGGTCCTTGTTATTATAAATAATACTGTTATGAACATAGTTAAGCTAATGCCTTTGGGATAAAATGTGTATCTTTTGGGTATATATCCAGGAAATTGCTGAATCATTGGGGAGATTGATTCTCAGTTTTCTGAGGAACCACCATAGTGCTTTCCAAAGTGGCTGTACAAGTTTACACTCCCACCAACAACAGAGGAGTTTTCCCCTTGCTTCTCATCCTCTCCAGCATAGGCTGTCATATTTTGTTTTTAATCTTACCCATTCTGACAGGTGTAAGGTAGTATATCAAAGTTGTTTTGATTTGCATTTCTCTAATGGCTAAAGATGTTGCACTTTTTTTTGCCATTTGTAAATCTTCTGTTTAGAATTTCCTTTATAGCTCTGAACCCTATTTTTAATTGGATTATTTGGGTTTGCACGACTCTAGTTTCTTGAGTTCTCTATATATTTTAGAGATTAGTACTCTGTCAGATGTAGGGATGGTGAACATCTTTCTTTTCCCATTCCATAGGCTGTCATTTTGCCTTATTAATTGTGTCCTTTGCCTTATAGAAGCTTCTCAGTTTCAGGAGGTCCCACTTATTAATTGTTGTTCTTAGTGTTTGTGGTACTGGTGTTATATTTGGGAAGTGGTCACTTGTGCCAATGCATTGAAGGGTATTTCCCACTTTCCTTTCTATAAAGTTCAGTGTAGCTGGGCTTATGTTGTATTACTCAGCAGTGAAAAAAAAAAAAAAAAAACAAACAAAAAACAAAAATGACCTAATGAAATTTGCAAGCAAATGGAAAGAACTAGAAAATACCATCCTGCATGATGTAACCCAGACTCAGAAGGACAAACATGGTATGTACTCACTCATAAGTGGATATTAGATATAGAACAAAAGATAACCAGACTACAACCCACAGCTCCAGAGAAGGTAGCTAACAAGGAGGGCTCTAAGAGACACATGGATTTCTCTGTGAAGGGGAAACAGATGAGATCTCCAGAGTAAATTGGGGACAAGGGACAGAAATAGAGGAGAAAGATAGGGGATGAGAACCTAATGAAACAGGATGGCTGAGCTCTAAGTGGGATAGAGTGGAAGAGCAGTCAAAGGGATATCTAGATAGAGAAAGACATAATAGAGTTAGGTAGAAATCTGGTGCTAGGGAAGTTCCCAAGAATGCACAAGGATGACCCCAGTTTAGACTACTAGCAATAGTGGAGAGGGTGCTTGACCTGGCCTATCCTGGTAATCAGATAGGTGAATACCCTACCTGTCATCATAGAGCCTTCATCTAGTAACTAATAAAAGCAGATGCAGAGATCCACAGCCAAGCACCAGGCCAAGCTCAGAGGGTCCAGTAGAAAAGAGAGGGAAGTGGAATTATATGAGGAAGGAGGGGGCAAGATCATGATGGAAAAATCTACAGAAACAACTGAGCAAAGCTCATGTGAACTCACACACTTATAGACCAACAGCTGTGGAGCTAGCTTGGGACCGGACTAGGCCATCTGCATACAGGAGACAGTTGTGTATCTTAGTCTGTTTAAGGAGCCCCTGGCAGTGGGATCAGGATTTATCCTAGGCTCATGAACTTGCTTTTTGAAGCCCGTTACCTATGGAGGGACACCTTGAACAGCCCTGATACAGGGCCTTGGACCCGCCTCAACTGAATGTACTAGGGTTTGCTGTTTCCTCATTTTTGCCTTTCCATTTTGGAGGAGGTGGGGGCTCTCGGGACTGGGAGTAAGGAGAAGATGGTCAGTATATAAAATACATTTTAAAATTCTTAAATAAAAAGAATAAAATGAGTACTGAAATACTGTTTATTTCTGCTCTGGGGTTTTATTCCTAGAAAAAAAAGATGGGTCTCCAGTACAATTTCCCTTTTTAAGGAGATCAAGGAATCTAAGTAGAATTGACCAGGTAGCGTGTCTTCTATACTAAAAGGGCTAGCAGTCATTCTGACAGAGAAGTACGTTTTGCAAGTATGCATTTGCTTTTTCTGCACGCATAAAATCAGTCATCATTGCCATCTAAGAGTTTATTGATGCTGAACCCACACAGGTGTGGAAACTCACAGAGGATTGTATTTAATAAGGCATCAATCTCACACTGAAGGTGAGGCCGTGACTCTAGGAGTTACTGGAAGTATCACACAGTGTGTTACAAAGCAACTGTACTTAGAGAGGAGTAAAGAGGTCTCAGAAAGATACAGCTCAAGTGTTTACTCGGAGAAAGGTTTTAGGGTGCATCCTGAAGGATATGGTGTTTTCTTAAGTTATATAGTGTTCTGATCTCAGACAGGAAAGACTCATGGATACAACAGCCAAGGGGTGGTGGTGGAGGAGGTCCTTTTCACTGTCATTATCAATCAGCAGTCTGAATGAAAATGCTTTGGTTTTCCTTCTCTACGACACCAATCTTTATCTAAATGGAGGTCTGGTTCTCAGCCAAACAAAGCACATGAATCATGGAGGGGACAAGAGAGGGAAAGAGGATGGAGGAGACAGAGGCAGAGGCAGAGAATCAGAGAAATCCACCAGCTGGAGAACAAAATAAGAGTTGCAGTAAGCTATAAATTAAACATTGTCACCAGCAAACTCAGGCATCTGGGTTCAGAGAGCAGCAAGCTAGCAGGAAAGTAGTTGGACTGGTAAAGGTAATAATGTTTATTAGCAGGAGGATGTAAAATAGTCAAAGGAACATGTAGAAAAACTGTAGAGCCTAGCAGAATAGTTCCAGATACTCTGGTACTCCTTGGTCTTTACATAATTCTGAAAATGTCCAGCTGCTGTGCTCTGAACCTGCTCCCATGTGCTGACAAAGATCAGGTTCACTACGACCTTTCCCAGGAGGTGACAAATCACCGCAGGAATGCCAGATAAGGTCTTTGTTTGTTTTTGGGTAGCAGGAATTGGAGCTGTAATATATTCTGGTGGCAACCTCCTTATGTTTCATAACAGTCTAGGATGATTACCCACTCACCCCCACCCCGTATCCCTTCCTTTCTCCTCTCTGAGTCAGACTGTTCCCAGGCTTTGTGGACTTTTTCAGACTACCAAGGCCCTCCCCACTTTTGTCTCAAAGAAAATCCTTACATATTTATTTCCCCCTTAGTTTATGCTTTTTGCTTTCGTCCCAACACAACTGTAAGTAGGACTGGCTGATAACCTACTACCGTTGAAAGAAAGGAGATGCTCCCTTCAACCTCTGCTAGGTCCTGAAGTCAGGACTTACTACTGTGGGGAATCTGGAGTCCTCAGGTGGGGTGAAAGTATATTGCCCTCCCCTTTCTACAGTTCTCCATTGTGTCTAATATTCAGGAATACGGGTAAATCTTAAACCAATCTGTATTCACAGTCAACCACATGCTCGCTCTATTCATTGGAAATTGTTATAGAAACATGAGAAGAAAATTCTTAATTAAAAAGAACCAGTGTCATAAGTGAACAGACCTTGTTTTTTCTTTCACTGTAACCCCTGGCTATAGATCATACAGACTTCAGAAAAAAGCAGATGCTTCACTAACAGCCTTTGACCATGATACAAGCAATTAATTATTCTGTCATCCCATAAAAGGTTCCATGTTGTCTCTTGCATATTAGTTTTTTTTTTCTAAATTTCTGTAGTATTTCAATATGCTAACTTCAAATACAAATTTACAAATAACCAGTTTCCCTTGTCTCTTTCTGAAGCTCAGTTATCTATATAGCATTTGATAGTTCAAATAAAAGAGGCTGTGGGGAATCTAGTGTTGAGGAAATTAGGCATGATTCTAATAGTGGTCATCATACAGGGTTATTAGAATTTAATTTTTAATTAAAATATTTTATTAGACTTTATTTTTTGTGCATAAACTTTTTGTCTGCATGTATATGTGTGTATCACATACATTCCTTCTGCCAGCGTAGGTCATAAGAGGGTGTTAGGTCCCTTAGAATTAAAGTTCAGGACAGTTGTGAACTGTCATGTGGTGCTGGAAACAACCCTGTTTCTCTATAAAACAGCAAATACTCTTAACTGTTGAGCATTTTCTCCAGCCCATACCATGTGTGTGTGTGTGTGTGTGTGTGTGTGTGTGTGTGTGTGTGTGTGTGAGCATGTGCACGATGAGGATCTTATCATGTTGTCCAGGTTGGCACTGAAATCATGGTCCCCTGTCATTCTCGCAAATAACAGATGGTTTGCACTACCATGACAGCCTAGTTGAGATTTTAGATTTAATTTTTCTCGTTAACCATTTACATAGAAGTGGCAAATCTAGGGCTGCAATCAAACACTGATGAGCATCATACATGGCATGCATTGCACATTGTTATGAAGGATATAGAGAGTTGTCCTGGTTTGGCTTGTATACTTCTCTTTGGCGTGCTCACGAACTCATGTGGTCCCTGTTCTATTGCTGGGGACTCTTCATTGCTCACAATGGTTTGTGTTGCACTGCCTACTCTATTTTCTTCTCCAGTCTCTTAAAATACATGTGGCTTATCAAATAGCAAGGTTTGTATCACCTGTGAGTTTGGTTAGAAACCTCAGGCTCTGCTTCAGAGCCATCGAATAAAATAAAAAGGAGAACCCTATGTCTACCTGGAAGGCACTCTTCTTATTGATGACAGTCTTTTGAAGATTCGCCAGTAATTTTCTGTAACCCTCTGCAAACAGTCCTCTCCTGCCTGAGCTCCTCATGTTCAAGTGTTTTTTCATGCCATGCTTTCTGAACCCTCTTTGTCACATTCTATTTATTTTCTTTTATCCAAAATGTTTGTGCCTATAGTCAGAGATCTGAATACTAAGAATTAGAACTTGATATTCTATACTAACCTATTTAACTAATTAAATTGTTCATTGGTTTCCATGGTCATTTGGTTAGTTGCTGAGTAGTGTTCCTTAAATTGAGCATGGACAGGCAGTGATAAAAAATAATGTTGGTTTTTTGTTTTGTGTGTGGATAAGTGAATGTGCTTCTTTATTTTTTAAAAATATATTTCTTTTTATCTTGTTTTTGTTTGTTTGTTTGCTTTTTCTTTTATTTATTTATTTTCTGAAAGATAGAACATAAGGTTGGGTGAGTAGGGAGCTGGGAGGATCTGAGAGAAACTGGCGGAAGGAAAAACACAATCATTGTATCAATATTTTTTTTAAAGGAAGTGATCTTTAAGAAGTATAGTTGAAGAGGAAAAATGAGAAAGTAAAATAAGAAAAATAAAAAGGTTAATGAATTAAAAATGTCATCATGGAACCTACAGTGTGGCCCAACAAGGCATGCATTATACACCTTGGTTCATACATCCTTACTTGCAAGTGTTCATTGAAAAGTGTTCTCTGGTCTGGTTCAAAGTCCTGGCCTGCACAACGCATTCAGTGCTCACTAGGATTCTCCCTGGACGTCTCTCTGACATCCTATGTTCTGGAGATCCTGCAGCTTTGGGCCAGTTGGTCAGGTCTCTTCATGAGCACCAGCAGATCATAGATGGGGTGGATGTTGGAGCAGGCCACGTCAAAACCCTGGATCTGGGCCTGGCTAGGGTTGGTCTACCAGCTGGGAAATAAAGACTGTCCCTTGCTCATGATTTAGGGGCTGGCTCACCCACACCTCTGCTAACAGTTTGGAACTACTACTATGCTGACCTGGTGGGATACCCTGCCTGCTTTCCCAAATATTACAGCTCTTGAGAATCAGGATGGCTCTCCCACTCTTATGATCACAGATAGGGCCAGCACCCCAACCTGCCTCAGGCACTGGGAAGGTTGTTTTGCTATATTTTTGACGATGCTTTTTATTTGCTTATTTCTGCCTGTTTCTATAGTTAATCTTTTTGCTGTTAAAAATGTTTCTACATCATAAATCATGTGACGGCCTTAACTGAGGTCTAACAGGCTTTTTAATATTATTTCTTTAAAAAAAATACACCAAGTTTTAGTCAATGTCCTTCAAGTGCTCATCTTTAGAGAATATGTGAAATTTAGAGGAAATGATGCTATGTTACCTCCAATAATAATAAAATTTATATCTTACCTGGTACAGACTCCCTACTTACTTCCAGTCTTCATAATTTTCAATAACTATTTTGAAATGCATGTTTTTTTCTAATTTTCAGTAGCAAGGGAATGGCTCTTGGTTCACCCAATCACCTAGTAGGTTATCTTCAGGCCACTTCAGACGTGTCAATGAACATGGATCTCTTCATGAATGAATAATTCACTCAGGAAATGATTATAGAAGACTGCAATATTACGTCAGATCTGATGACCAATATAAGCTACGAGTCTGCAAGAAAAGTGTGCTGTTGTTAATTCAGCCATGAAGAAGGGTATGCCATATAGACATTGGGTCTATTTAATGTACTTGGGACTTCTACCAGGTGTACTTACATTTGTGTTGAAATATGAAGTTCTCGAGAACTTTCTAACCAGCACAAACTGTCAGCTTCATGTACATGAGAAGTGTCAGGTTGAATTCTGTTGTGAGCTGAGCAGAGGATCACCTTGTAGTACCAGTGCTGTGTCCTTAACAGCTACCTGAATTTTGCTGATCATGAAAAGGTCTGTAGGATGTCAGAAAAACACTGTAACTCTGGGAAATGATAGAAAATTGTGGATTTTAGTAGATATTTTGGCTAAGTAATAATACCCAGGAAATGGAGAATGACACGTCATCAAATTTTCTCGGAAAAAGATAGAAGCCTCCATTCCTTATTCTTACCCAGCATTAAAATAGTGTTAAAGACCCCTTTTCCCTTCAAGGCATGTAATAGGAAGGAAATGGAAACTTTGGCAACCAGATTATCATTAGCAATTTGAATACATATTGACTCTCCTTCAATGTAATTAAAGCTATGACACTCATTTTGCTTTTGAATAGTTCACCAAAAAATTCTCTCAGGAAATCTACAAATACCTCAGATACACTATTTTCATTAAAATTTGTCTAAAACTATGAATATAACAGAGTTTTGTAGGAATTTTGTTTAGTATTGCTTTTCATAGGAGGCTCAATTCTAAGATGTGGACCCAATTGAAGACACTTTTCACAAATTCTCCAATCCCTATGCTTTGGAAAAATGCTTACTTTACATAATGAATTGCCTCTGTGGTTGAATCTTCCCCACCTTCTCACCCTACACTATTCTTACACCTGGAATAGTGATACTTAGACGTTGAAGGTTCTTTCAGATATTGAGGAGTATCGGAGAGGAAATTAAGCCTTTCTGTCCCTGAGTACGAATTGTAGTCTCTGAAGTATTAGACATTAGTGTTCCCCATTAGACAACACAAGCAAATAAACATTGCTGTGTGCCTGTCAGTAACCTTACCCAGCCACTGTAAGTAGTCAGTGGATATATATCACTCCAGGGCTTAAAAACTATAATACAAATTTGTCAAGATATTTTTCATAATACTTTATTTTATTTACTTTAGAATTTATATCTGTTCATTTATATATTATTGGAAACTAAGAATAGGTCACTTGGGTCCTTAATAAGTGATAGATGTTCACAGTGAATTTTATGTGAAAAGCCACTCTGCTCTTCAGTAACTCCAGCCCATAGAAATAGTAAAGTGTCCCCTGGAATGGGCAGAACATGACCATAGTTCTCCAGTGGGTTCTATTGATAAGAACTTGGAGATAAGACTTTGTTTATCTAGAAGTTGTACAATCAGCCTTTACATGTTCCACAAACTTTTTGAGCCAATATTTGCTCACCTAACAAAATGCTGATATGGAATCTCCTTTATAAGGTAGTTATGGGTATTGACTAGTTGAATTTTCTTTATAAACTCCTAGAATATTGCCTAACTTCATGCTGAATAAATGCTGATTCCATTCAGTTCCCAAGGAAGAACTGTAGATAGGGTAATACAGGTTTCTAGCATCCAAGATGGCTGAGTCTAGACACCCAAGTCATTAGGAACTCTAATAAATGAAATACTACCTAAGCCAGCTGCATAATTTAGGGGTTCAATACAAAACATAAATATAGGGCTTCTGGGTTTGAAAGCACTCAAGCTTCCAGAATACGTAGCATAAAGTTAAATAATAATTTAGGTATAGTCTCCTGTGCAAGCAGATAGAACATCGACCTGTGAAGCCAGCCTTGATGATACTGTAGTAGTTTCTCTGACTATCCTTCCTATATTCATTCCTACTTCTGTGTGACATACTCTTCACACAGCAGAGGAAGCAGACCTAGTGATGTGATGCTGTCTTAAATTGAATATAAATTACAAAAAACAAAAACAAAGAGAAACCGTACATCACACTTGTCGAGCGAGGGCGCTCCAAAGCTAGACACTCTTGCTTTTGCTCTATTTTTCTGTCTTACCTGTGATCTTGAATATATATTGTAAATTCAGTTAACGGTAATTAAAAATAGTTATGATAATAGGTATAATATATAGTAGTTTACACAGATCACTTAGGGTAGTTTGATAGATTCGTTTGCTAGATATTAGCCACCATTATTTTAAACAGAATTATTCTTGAAAGATGATGGCTCTACATGGTCCTTAGGCTTCGCATTCACCATCTGCATGTGTTCGCTCTCTCTTGTTATCCTCTGCTGCTCTTCTCTCATGGCTTTCTAGGAGCACTGATATTTGTTTTCTAGCTCTTAAGCACATCATGTTTATATATGAGAAAAATCTTTTTTGCTGAGACACTGCTATCATCCTCTTTCTGACAGCTTGTCTGACAGAACATATTTTTTCATTTAAAAATATTTAAATTTTTATTTGAGAAAGAATTTTAATTATTTTGCATACCAACCATAGATTAGATTCCATCTCATCCCTCCTCCTGCTCTCTCTCCAGCTCCCCACTCCCTAACCCATCTTCCATTCTCTCCTTCAAAAGGGTAAGGCCTTCCCATGGGAAGTCAGCAAAGCTTGGTACATTCATTTAAGGCAAGACCAAGCCCCTCCCTACTGCATCAAGGCTGAGCAAGATGTTCCATAAAGCCAGCTCATGCACCAGGGATAGATCCTGATCCCACTGCCAGAGGCCCCTTAAACAGACCAAGCTACACAATTGTCTCTAATAGGTAGAGTGCCTAGTCCAGTCCCCTACAGGCTCCACAGCCGTGGATATAAAGTTCATGAGTTCCCATAAGCTTGGTTCCGTTGTCTGTAGATTTTCCTATGTTGATCTTGACACCCCTTACAGTTAGTTATATAGTCCCCTTTCCCTCTCTTTAATTAAACTCCCAGAGCTCAGCCTGGTGTTTGGCTGTGGATCTCTGCATCTGCTTCCATCAGTAGAACTGACATTTTAACATGTCTGTTTGACCTTTGATACAAGCTACCGATCTTAGGAACTGAAATGTGTGCACATTTTAATTGGTTATTTTATCTTGTTTTGAATGCTATCTCCTTTGATTTATGCTACTATGTCCTTGGTAATACACTAAAAGTTTAAAATTAGTGAAATATAAAATTACAACAAATTAGTTTAAGATTTCTGAGAAATGCACAGGATTCTGTCCTCACCCCATTTAGGATCTAAACCAATTTAACAAGCAAAGTTACTTTCTGACTCTCTAGGCAAAAAATTACTGATTAGCCTGTTATATCCCCCTTTTATTGAAAATAGATTCTTATACACTATTTTCTCCCTCTCCTCTCCTCTCCTAGCTCCTCCTCCCCTCTCGTCCCCTCCCATCCAAAGTCACTCCTTTTCTGTCCCTCATTAGAAAAGAACAAACTTCTAAGAAACAACCAAATATGACAATGCAAAATATAAAACAAATATCATCACAATGAAGCTGGAGAAAAGAAGCTAACAGAAGATAAGCCCAAGAGCAGGCACAAAAATCAGAGATCTACTCGTGTATCCATGCCGGAGTTCCATAAACTAATATAACTGAAAGCTGTACTGTATATGCTGATGCAGACTCATCTAGGCCCTGTGCTTGTGGCTTTAGTCTCCGAGGGTTCATATGAACTTAGCTGAATTAGTTTTTAAACAAACCAGGTGGTCTGGGAATGCTGTGAATAAAGGACTGTTTTGGCCCGTGACTGGCACTGTAGCAATAGGCAGGATATCAGAGCATAAGTAGGATGAGGTGGTAGTCAGACAGCAGTGATCCAGCCGGCCAAGATTCAATATGTAAGGTATCACAGGTGAGCCACAGGCCACGTGGTAGACAGATTAATGGAAATGGGTTGAATTAAGAAGAAAGATCTAACTAGCAATGTGCCTGAGACATAGGCCAAACAGTATGAAATTAATATAAGTGTTTGAGACATTTTGAGGGGGGACCTAAGCAGTGGGTGGCTAGGCCCCTGGGATTGCAGGTCTGTGGGTCTGGACCTCTGACTGGACAGGACCAGAAACCTCTTGTTCCAGCCAGAGCTTGTTCTCCTGGTATCCTCTACCCTCTCTGGCTCTTACACTCTGCCTCCTCTTTCAGGAGAAACCCTGAGCTCTGAGGGGAGAAATTGATGGAGACATACTATTTGGAGCTATGTATTCCCAGATTTCTTTCTCTTTGATTGGGTCTCTGGATTTGGCACATGTGCTTCAAGAGGAAGCTTCTCTGATGATGGCTGAGGAAGGCATTAATCTATGTGTGTAGCCAAATATCATTAGGAATCATCATCACAACTATCTTTGATAAATTCCCAGCCATCCACAATATACAGTGACTACTATCCCCATCCTCTTCCATTTCCCAGGTTCTATTGTCTACCCTATGCTTTTCCCTTCAGATATCTTTCTCCTATTCTCATCTATTTGTTTGTGACCCATTGGTTAAATTAGAATTGTCTGTGTTGCTAGGGGTTTGAAACTATTCTTTAGAGCCGGGGATATTTACCAGCAGGTAAATATCTTTGAAGACAACTCTCAGTAGCCAAAAGTATAGCAGTAAGGAATAGCGTTTTTCCCATTTACCACTTGTTGGCTAGGTCAGTCAAGTCTTGTGTGGGGCACCTATTGCAGGAAATGGCATTTGTTGTGAGTTCAGGATTGCAATGGATTTTTGAGTCTAGTACTTCACTACTCACCCCATCTTTGGCTTTCAATACTCTTTCATAGTGTTTCCCGAACCTTAGATGGCATGCTGTAAAAGTTTTGTTTAGAGTTGACCCCTCAACTATCACTTATTCTTTGTACTGTTTTATCACAAGTCTCTAGTCATTGCCCTTTACTGAGTAATTTCCCTAGGTAAAGCTGAGAGTAGCTTTTGTCTGTGAGCACAAACGTATCTAGGAGCCAGTTAGATGCTTTGTCTATTTAGTTAATAATGAGAGTAAGTTCCCTCCTTGGAACTAAAACCTCCCTAGCTTAGGGTTGTTGACCAGGTTTACAGTTCCAGTACTAGATTTCTAATGCTGGCTCCTGCCTATCATTTATCTCTAACTTAGAGACATAGTTTAGGTAAAATGGAACTTTTGATAAGACCTCGCTTCATAAACAACCATTTGTATTCTGCACTGAGGGTACAGCATTCCTTTAAACTGCCACAATATCAGCTGCAGAGGTATGGCACATTTTCATCATGCATTCATGAATGAGTAGGTATTTGAGTTGATTCTAGATTTAGGCTAATATGAATAAAGCTGCTTGAACTCTGTTATGCAGGACTTGATGCAAATATGTAAATGCTGAAACTCAACAGGGGAGCAAAGATATTTTAAAGTGAAGACAAGCTTTAATGAGATCCATGGAGGAAGGCATTTAAACAGGAATCATTAGTAGTTAATTTATCAGTCTTTTTGTATTTTCTCTCTTCTAACAGAAAAATTTACTTTATTAGAGTTAAAATAAAAACCCATGACCTTAAATTCATAAATAATATTTAAAAATACATACTTTTAAGTTTTAGTCATTTATTTTACTTTTCTACAGACTCTCTTTTCCTTTATCCTTTTTCTGGTAAAAGAAGATAATCCATGGTAATATATATTAAAAATATTTTTCCTCAATATTAGAAAAAAAGCTGTAATTTAAAGTGGATGTGGGCAGGATTTTTAGGTGTGCACTGTGCCTGCCTGTTTCTTTAAATGTAGTGGAATAAAATACTTTGTAAGCTGAAGTTGTACGTCTTATGAGTAGCTGCAGATGGTAATGGGGAGGCAGGATGGCAGATCTTATCCATAATACATATTCTCGTGGAAAACTTCTTCTGTAACAAGAGACTTTCTCAGATTACAAAACAATAAAAAGGAGAAGAATTTAAACAATCATCGACAGAAAAATGAAAGATATATATGTTAGAGATATGTCACCTACAGCCAGAGATACTGTCTCTCTCTAGACTTCAACACAAGTCCCACCTTCACTGATGTTTGAAGATTAAAAACCAACAAAACTTCCTGTTCTTAAATATGAAGAATAATTTTGTGGTTTAGAATTTTTAGTCTCCAGGGCATGCCACACTGTACTGTTGTTTGTGTTTATGTCTATTCTTAAAGAAGTTAATTTGAATTTTTAAGAATCATGACAGTCTATGGGATTCTGAAACTGACCAGCTTTCCCTGAAGACTTTTTCAAACTCTGGAAAAAGAAACAGAGATGCTGTTACCAGTGAATTTCCAGTATCCTCCTAGTGACAGTGGTATATTGTGACAAGGTATGACATATTAAGAGACTAGTAGCAACAGAAATGAATCCAAAACCCTAATTCCTAGTTAGAGTTCTTGGAGTAATGCATGCTATAAAATTATAATGTTATTTCCAAGTACATGGATGTATTATTTATAATAGAAAAAAGAAAATTAATGCCAGATAGTATAGTTTTCATCCTTAATGTCCCCTCCCTCCCAGGTCATGTATTAAAGGTTTGATCTCAAGGGTGGAACTGATAGAAGGTCTTGCAACCTTAGAGAGATTTGACCTAGTTAGCTCCTTTGAGGATAACATTTTCAAAGGATTCTGAGATTCAATTCAAATTTTCCCAACTCTTTCTCATACCATTCTCTGATTATAAGATTTTGAATTGCTACCTGGACAAAACAATGGGCCCATTTGATACAGAGTGAAGCTTCAAAAATATGAAGCAAAAAATGTGGGTTTTCTGTTTGTTGTTTTAACTGAAAGAAAGAAGGGTTAATATTGGTTGGAATTTTGAGGATATAGCCCAAGTTGGTGGGAAAGCCAGAATAGTAAAGAGATTGCTTGTCATATCACTGTAGGCAACGTTTTTTTGTTGGGAATGCTGGCTCCCCAGTAAACAACATGGAGACTTATTATTAACTACAAATGTTGGGCTGATAGCTTAGATGTCTTACTAAGTAGCTCTTACAAATTAAATTAATTGATATTTCTTATATGCACAGCATGCTCATCTTGACCCCTTATTTCTCCTTGTGACTCTGCTCTTCATCCCTGCTTTCTCTTTTTCCACGTCCACAAGTCCAGTCTAACCTCTTCCTGACTAGCTATTGGCCATTAGCTCTTTATTAAACCAATGAGAACAACACATCTTCACAGTATACAAAAAAAATATTATTCCATAACACATAACACATAAGCTATACTGTAAGGAAGTAGACAGAGATAAATACTCTTTTTTTCTTCAAGTAGTTGTTTTGTATGGTTTTTATTTCAAGATATTGTCTTGTATGGTGATGGGCAACAGATTAACACAAACAGGGATTCTAAATCTATTTAGAAAACACTTAAAACTCATGTTAAGAAGATAACTAGGTGAATAAAAGAAACAGAAAAATATTGCGATGTAAAGTAGTATTACAACTAAGAATAATGATGCATTTTAATAAGTCATAGAATCTATCATCATGTGAAGTTTAGTGAGGAAGAGTGTGGATAAGTTTAATACTCAAGAAAAGCCAGTATTGAATAAGAAGCTTTTATTGTCAAAGAGAAACATTCTTCTCTGTTCTATCCCAATAGCAAAGGCTCTCTGAGAAGAGGACCTCACTCTTCTAAGGCACAGACTTGAGGAAGTGCAAGATTATTGTAAAAAGAGAGAGCTTACACTATGAATGTAGCTGAAGGAGCCCTTAAGGAATCTGCGGTCCAGGGGTAGGCTATAGTTTAGTACTTGATAGGAACACTACCAAATGGTAGTGGTTTTGCAGATGTGAAAGTTGCAAAATTAAGAGGTATGTGGAGTGTTGGTTGTTACTTGCATTTAGAGAGAGCATCTGAAACTCAGGCCATGTGAGACAGGTTTGGAATTCCTTCAAAGATGCTCTGAGAGACCACTTTGTAAAGGTACAAAGGTAAAGCTCAAGGTGCGATGGAAAATTCAGGAAGCTGGTAATATCAGGATGATGAGACATCATTTGAGCTCATCTGTAGGAATAGTGTAAAACTAATGCAAGAAAGAGTCTGTATGTGCTACAGGTAGCAGAGCTTGAAGGCAGCTCTAGTTCCTTGAGAGTCCAGATGATTCTATTAGGGGACCTAGCTGAACACAGAGCTGTAGGATTTGGTGTTTGCCCTGCTAAGGTCCAGTTTTGCTTTGGTCTAAGCATTCTTTTCTATGCCCAAATTTTCCATTTTGGAATAGAAATGCCTGCCCTGTGCAGTAGTGTATTAAAAGTCTTTCACTTGGTTTTAAATGCTACAAAGGCTCACAGTTAGGTGGTTGTTTCTAGTTAAGAAGAGATTAAACATAGTCATATTAGATGTTTTCAAGGTCAAAGATATATTTTATACAGACAAGTCTTCTTCCAAAACTTCAGACTTCCACAGAATATGGCATGGAAGATATTTTACTAACATAGATTCTTTATATTATTATGACAATGAGACATCTCTGCTCCTGGCAGCACCAATCTACTACAGAGATGATGGGCATCGAAGAAACTCCATGTGAAGTTGACTTTCTTTGTGGTAAAAGTTAGCCATTGGACAAGAAAGTGCCCTTGCCTTAGTTGCTGACAGTATGATGTCCAAAATGGATAAGCAAGATACATAAGAAAGAACTGCCAAATCTTGCCAAGACAGGTAAGAAGGTCTTTAAGAATATCTTGCTTCACAGAAAAGTCTTTGAGATATGCTAGGTATGTAGGCTGAAGGTGGATGCCCCGAATGCTGTGGAGGAACCTTGGGTGACTGTCAAGGCAACCAGCTGTTTTTTATTTATTTATTTATTTATTTATTTATTTATTTATTTATTTATTTATTATTTATTTATTTATTTATTATTTATTTATTTATTTATTTATTTATTTATTTATTTATTTTGGAAGCTGCTTTGCTTGCACTCCCTGTTTATTCAGTTAATATTATATCCTTCACAGGCCTCTGAGGGAGTTGAAAATGAGATAGTTATAGTTTTCTAGTGACAGTTTTAGAAAAGAAACTCACTAAAAGATGTAAAGTGTGTAAGTTTGAGAGACATTAAAAGATAGTTTTCAGTTAGTATACAAGTTATAGAAAGTGAATTAGTTACATCCTTTGGATTCATCAAAATAGGATAAATAATGGAATATCTTCTTTGAATTTGTCAATTGTTAATATACTGGAAATTTTTGCTGTAATTATTACTTGTATGTATTGTATATAGTTATTGTATATAATTTTTCTTATATGAGTTATGACCTTTTTATTTTTGACATAAAAGAGGATATGTAGTGATATGTATTTAATAAAATTAATCTGGAATATCAGGAGAGTCAACCACAGAGCCAAGGCATAAAGGTCATGGAGTGGTGACTCAGACCTTTTAATCAATCCTAGCTTTAAGATTATAGAAGGAGGAACTTAAAATAGCCGGGCAGAGGAAAAAGAAAGAGATTTTTTAGCTTTCCTGGTTGCTTTTTTGGTGGGCTGAGGAGAGAGAAGTTGGATTGGAGGTTTTGTGGAGACAGACCAGAGGAGTTGGCGGATGAAAAGTGGCTGTGGTTTGTTTTTCTATGTCTTTGATATTCCAGCTTTCCTCCAATATCTGGCTCTGGGTTTTTGTTATAATATCAAATATAATTTATGCAATATTTGGCAGAAGTTTTCAGACCAGAGTAGCCCTGGGGTCTGAATCAGCAGTTCCAAATAATCACACAAAGTCTTATATTAATTACAAGCTGCTTGTTCCATGGCTCAGGCTTATTACTTACTAACTCTTATACTTTAAGTTAACCCATATTTCTTATTTACATTCAGCCAGGAAGCATGGTACTTTTTTCTCAGTATGCATTCTCATCCCACTTCTGAGTCTTGCTGTCATCTCTCTCTCTCTGCTCTTCAGCTTTCCAGAATTCTCCTAGTCTGATTGCCCCGCCTCTACTTTCTGTCTCCCTAGTTGGCCAATTCGCATTTTACTAAGCCAATATTTACAATGACAGATGTTTACAGTGTATAATAGCATAATCCCAAGCATGTCCCTTATTTTTCTTTTTAAAGCAAGAAACCCAGCTTTGTCCCTTCACCATTGTCTCTAACAACTTGTAACCAATTTTGAAAAAAAATAGCCGAAACATTCACAATCCATTATTTTGGGAATGTGGGTATAGTTTTTTAGATTACTTCCTGCTGATTGAAGATGCTGGTAATCTTATGGGTTTCCTGAGAAAATTCAGGGTTGTGGTCAAGTCGTGACTGGAATATTCTGCGAAGCTGGATCATCTCAGCCATTTCCCTTGAAGTAGTTCTGAATGCAGAGCTCAGAGGAAACTTCAACAGAAGTACTCTGAAATGTTTAACCATGTGGGCCATTTGTTTTCATCTGAAGTTTTTCAGAGGGTCTTTCTCAATTAAACCTGATTTTTCTTAACCCAGAATAAATCTACAACCTCTCATTTTCTGTGTAAATAAAAAGAAAACTTCTTCTCCAAAGTAACACTTCTTTTGACTTCTATTTTGAAGTCAAGGTATTTTCATAATATATAGTTTGGATTAATCTAGCAGTATTTACAATAACATGTAATAAACAACTCAAAAAATACTTTAAAAAATATTGGAACTATTAAAGTCTATGGGGACTTTAAAGTATTTAACGCACTTGAAATTATGATATTGTTGTGAATTAATGGGGAGAAAGTGAGTAAGTATATGGCTTAAATATTATGTATGTGGGGTCCAATCAATGAAAATGAACTTCATGGTAATTTTGACTTGAGAAGATCTTAATCCTCATAAGGCAAATCTCTGAGCTTACCTGTGGAGAATAATATAGGTTGGCCTATGGGCACATCTGGAAAGGGTCTTCTTTATGGACTAATTCAAGTGGGAAGACTTAGTTTGCACGTTGCTGCCCTGCTTTCTTTACTGTGGTAGATAGGATGCACTAAAACCACAAACCAAAAGTAAACATTCTTTCTTTAGGTATGTTTTTGTTAGATAATTGATTAAGGCAATAAAAAAAGTCACTAATAATCATATGCCATAAAATCATTCTTTAAAACCAGAGTGATTTTGTGATGCAAAATTATATTTTTCTTGGCTTTCTCATAAATGAATCAATGATATGCTTGTATCATAACTGTACTACACACTTAGTTAAGGTCTTAGGAATGAGAATTTTGAATGTATCAAATGTTATATGTGTGTCAATCATGACATATGTTATTAGAGTTTGAAGAAATTCTGCTTCTTGTTATACTCAGCTGTATGTTTTAAATATCATGTGGAAGTCAGACATTTCCAAGTTAAATATTAACTCCTTATAAGTTATTTTATGTCTACATTCATAGTTACTTACTTAGCTTTTAGCATTCACTGTAAACCCAGTCAGGGTATAAAGATATGGAGTTATCTTTCTAATTTAACAAAATTAATGAATGAGAGGTGTTTAAGTTATTGTAAAATTCATTATAACTAATCATCTGCAGGAAAATGAAGAGTAAAATGTTTACTTCACTCAAAAATTTCAAAAGTTTCCAAATGTATTTTATTACAAAGCAGAGATACGAAGATGGGAATGAGAAATGTTTCTTAACACTTGCTTTCTTTTCTTTTTCATTCTCAGGCTCTTAGGAGAATGTAAGAACAGTGGACAAAGAAAATACTCACTAATTAACATCTTCATCCAAACCTGGTCAGTGAACTTTTGATAGCTTGCTAGGATCCCATAGGAAACTGATTTATTTAGATGTGCAGAATTAAATGCTTTCTGTCGTCTACCTACATAGCCAGGTCTCATGGCTAGGGTAAATAAATCCTGACTAGATTGCATCAGATAAAAAAGGAGCTGACTTTTCTCTATCTAGAAGAGTTAGTATTGACTTCTCATGAATTGCACTACTCATTTTGACAAAATAGGTAGGAAGCTAAGCTTGCCTTATCCCCAAGAGTGTTAGTGATAAGAAAGCAGAGTGAGCTTGAAAAGCCAGGCTATACAGTGCGCTGTTCTTCAATTCAAAGGGCTGAACAGTCTCCTGCCCCATTTTATCTTTTCAAGATCTAAGACAAGAAAAAACACAGAGATATAAGGAAGCCTTTCCCTTAGAGTTCTCCCTGTTCCTACACAATGCTATTTCCTAATTCATCTCAATGAATATCTTCTGTTTTGTAGTAATCCCTAAACTACAATCCTTCTCTGTGGGGTTGGGGTGAGAAAGGAGTCAGGGTTTTCACTTGACACTGTAAGTCATAACATTTACATTCTTACTTGACTGATTCTGGGGTGGAAAAATTTTCAACTCTCTATGATATAATCATAGGATCAATATTCTTTTTATTGTTTTGAGATGAATCGTAGTTTACAAATATTTATCAGGCTCTACTCTTTTAATTATTATGGTCATCTGCAGCTATGTAGCTGATTTGATAATAAAAGATATGCCTAAGCATCAGCTTGCAAAACCCTACATTTATATATATTCCATGTTTACCCATCTGCAGTCTGACAGAGTACCAAGGCGTATTTGTGCAAATGTTAGCATTTAACACAATTTTTTCCGGAGTATACCCTGCTATAACAGCTGTCAGTAACAGCAGCCTCAAGAATTAGATTTCTTTTAAGACTAAAAAATTTATATTTGGTTTAATTTACATGGCTGCCTATGAGTTTATAGCATATTCAATTACTTTTCATGGCTAATATATAATACTGTGTATCTTCTGCAATATTTGGAATCAATCTCTATTTAAATTTGCTTCAAAATTGCATTTAATAAGATGTGTAAGTCTTTGGTGATGAAGGGAAAGAAGGGTACCAAAACCAAATAGGGACCAGAGAAAATAATTTAAACTTTTTCTTCTATCTGAAATTGTGTACAGCAGTATGATGTAATCAGATAATTATACAAACTGAACTTCCCTTCACATTTTTTTTTGAAAAAAATTATCACTCACAGTAACACCGTGAAGCTTGTGACAAAATGATGTTTTATCCATTCTTGTGTGTTGCTGTGGCTGGCTGCAAATGCATCCCCTTGTCACTTTTAATCTCTGGTACAAAACTCTATTTTTTTCTTAGTAGAAAGTAAATTTACCCAGTGTACTATGTTATGTTTCTTCAAATACGCAGCTTTAGAGCACTTTCTAACTAATGAAGATCCAATAGGATTAATGAGGTGTTCAAGACAATGTTCTTCAGTCTTCCACTCCTCCATTTTTCTCTGCAATTCATTCTCTCTCTAAGAAATCTTCCTATTAGGGCCCAACCTGCATGAAGTCACGCATGAAAACAAAACTGTTCCTTTCAAAGGATCTAATCCTATCATTGAAACAAGCAAAACGTTTACTGAATTTAGTAAATATAGTGTTATACAGAAGGTATTAAATAAGCCAGTTTGCAGAAGTGTTCTACAATGCAGGAGTGAAAACCATGTCATCTTAGAATTAGCAAACAGTCCTGACAAAAGAAAGGAGTGATGTTGGGAATTAATACTCCTTATTAAGAGGAATGGAGTGAGTTGGGCCTCTACTATCACATTTTACATCTGTTCATGCTGATTAGTTCATTGGATATCTGTGACTAGATGCCTTCGGTTTCCCTTTTGGTCACTCCATAGCCACCATCTAAGGCATTATTTACTGGCTTCCACCATTTGAATTGAGTTTGTTGTTCTGTTTCTTTTGCTGTAACTAAGACATCTTAATTTTTTTTTTCACGGTGTACATCCTTCAGTAAACTTTAAAGTAATGTTTTATTCTCTGTGAGACATATTGGTATTACTACCTGCTATAGTTAGTTGCTAAGATTTGATATCAGTATCTGCTTACGTATGTTTCAAGACTGTCAGAAGGAAAAGGCAATGAAAGGCAGGCATGACCAGTCAGTCATATTTAGTATTCTGTGTGCATTTCTATGCTTACTTCCCCCTAAATGTCAGCTGACTCCACTAAATATGTTTTCTTGTTTTTTTTGTTTTTTTTTTTTTTTCTGCTTACTATTGTACCATTTTGTGAATCCAATACTTGATTTGTCAGTCTAATCCAAAAGCAAATATATTGATTTTCAATTTTGGCTCTATAACTAATACAAAGTTCCTTAAATTTTAGAAATAGGAATATTAGATTAAGAACTAAAAGGAACAAATGTACAATCTATATTGTACTAGTATCACAGCTAGTATCACAGCTCAGTTGTGTTTTATTTAGCATATGGGATCTTGGAATTATATTCTTGTCATTACATAAAACAAGATGTAATGGTGTATACCTGAAATCACAGTACACTCTAGTGTACTGTGGAGGCTGCAGAATCAGAAGATCAAGTCTCTTTACTATTTCAAGGCCAGCTTGTGCTACATGCTTATTTCCAAACAACCCCACAACCAATCAATCAATCAAACAAAAACAACAGCAAAATAGTTTTATACTGAAGAGATAAGCTGATGGTTAAGAGCACTCACTTGCTGTTCCTATTAATGACCTAGGTTTGGTTTCCAACATGCATGTTAGGTAGACCAAAACCACATGTATCCCCAACCTCTACGGACTTTGAGGAACACACACACACACACACACACACACACACACACACACACACACACACACACACACACACACAGAGAGAGAGAGAGAGAGAGAGAGAGAGAGAGAGAGAGAGAGAGAGTAAAATAAAAATATTTTATGTTTTCAGATATGTAAGGTGCCCTCTAAGAGTTAAATGAATGTGTATATTATTGTTCAGAAAGACTTTCCCACAATGGCCTGTGATACCCATACCATGTCCTTATTATATACTATCTAGATTACTTGTAAATGTGGACTTTTGGCCATCTGATTTTGTTTGATTTGTTGTTACTTGGTTTTTGAATAAATAAGAACAGTTTCCAAATATTCAACTGAAATGGGGTTTTTTTCTTTTATTATTATTATTATTTTAAAATTGTTTCTTTCCATAATGATATAATGCTTGCTATATTATCCCATCTGAGGCCTTCATTTTCTCTGGAATACTTTAATGTTGTCTGTCATGAATGTTATATTCCTAAAATGTCATCTCTCCTCCAAGACTCACCACTACCACTGCTACATACAAAAAATTAGTCTTTTTTTTTTAAAAAAATAGTTTATTATTTTATGTGTAATAAGAAGTTTCTGGCCCAGAATAGCCCGAGATCCAGACAGCAGTCTCAAATAATTATACAAAGGCTTATATTAATTACATGCTGTTTGACCTATGGCTCAGGTATATTGCTTGCTAGCTGTTACAACTTAATTCATTTATATTCATCTATGTCTTGCCATATGGTTCGTGACTTACCTGTACTCTATTGCATCTTGTTTCTTGGGTGGCTGGATCTTGTCTTTCTGACTTATTCCGCTCTCCTTCCCTTTTATCTATGCTTGAATTTCCTGCCTACCTACAAGCTACTTTGCCTTAGGCCAAAACAGTTCCCTTTTTATCCAATGGTAATTTACAATATTCCAAACATTTATGTTAGCCTGTGTCTGTGCGCTTGTGTCTTGAAAACCAAAGAGGGTACCAGATCTCTTGGAACTGAGCTGTGGGTTGTGAGCTGCCATGTGAATAATTGGAATCAAACGAGAGTCTTCTATAAGAGCATCAAGTGCTCTTAACTTCTAAAACATCTCTCCTGCCTGCACAATTGACTTTTGATAACTATAAACTTTTGAGACTGAATAATCAATTGAGATTTTTTTTTCAAGCCACCTTATTCTATCACATGAGAAAGAAACATAATTACTTTGGTTTTAAACTTGCTTTCAAAGTAATTCCCTATAAACTTTTAAATATACATTTTGCTACCAATTCTATAATACAAAATAATTCATTAATGTGCTTATTGACTAAGCAAGAAGCAAATAATTACTAGTCTTAATGTGAAACTCAGTAACTCAAGGTAATATATCTGAGAATCTTACAGAACTATGAACAACAAAGAGCTATGGAAAGCCAGGTCTTCCCCTTACAGCCTGTGGCAGGTGTCTTGTTGCTTTATTTTATGCCTCTATTTACAGATGTGAGAATAGAAAGATTTCAGTACAGATCACTTAGATGTGACTACTTGTCCAGCAGTGTGCTAAGTTCTGTGCACTCTACTTCTGTTTTTAAGCTTACATTAACTCCTTTAATAGGCTCAATTCTTCTACAGGTGAATTTACAAAGGGAGGCTTCAGGATATCATGTGACTTTTAGCAGCATATCTACTCAGTGCCACAGTGAGGGCAGATGTTGGTCTTGATTCCACAGCTCTGTGCACACATCACCTGATTCATGGGAACCCCAATGTTTGTCACTCTAGCTATAAATCTTTAATATGGGGGATTCTAAAATGATGGAGCTGAGGTTAAATCTTTTTGTTATAGTTAACACTGCTTTATGCTTCAAAGTTTTTAAGATTAAAAAATTGCTGCTAGTTTTTGTTCAATTTGTGTGTGTGTGTTTTTAATCAATGAGGTTTTTAACTTAAAGTAATTAACAAGTCAAGCTCCATACTTACATAGACCAGGATTCATAGTCCGCCTTTGAACTGAGCTGTTACATGGCATCAGGCAAATTAATTAACCTCTAAATCCTTTTATATTTATCTTCTGTGAAGTGAAGTTAATTATAGCGCCGACTTTAAAGGATTGTAAGTTGTGTTAAATGAAAGTTAGCTTTTCAAGAACAAAGTATTTATTTATTTTTATATTTTAAGTAGCCAAAAGAATGTCTATACTTAGTAACTACTCAATAAAGATTTGTTGACTAAGTGTAACAAAAAACTTGTACTTTTATCACTGTTAAACAATACAGTATATACATATATAATTCTCCTTAAACATAGAACCCTAGATAAGTAAAAGTTTTTCATTCATTCTCTTGATACATTCAGTAGAACAAAACAAAACAAAAACCCTCAAAGGAAAGACCTGATTGAGTCTGTTTACCATCCAGTCTCTTCTGCCTTTATGTATACATGAGATGCTTTACATTCTTCCCTTTATCCACACAATAAAGGACAACAAATTAGTGACATTTTATTTCAAATTTTATTGTTGAATAATGATATTTTACTTTCTAAGCAGTAATTTTAAAGTCCCTCCATTCCCGGAGCCATGCTGTAAGCCATTTTGTTTTGAAGAGAACTAAAAAGTGATCTTATAATGAAGCTTTCTGTTTTAAAATTCAGATAAGGCTTTGACTATGTTAGTTCCAAAGGCAGGAGAACTGTATCCCTTACTGACTCAGTCACCATCCCAATGACTCCAGGAAGGAGGACGATAGAGAACTGAGCCTCAGCTGTTGTGCCTGGGTGATCCATGTAGATGCCTTCAGCCACTGGAGTATAGCGCAGTTGGGTTCTGTAGACTCTGTTTTGATCATTATGGGCTTTTTTTTTTTTTTTTTTCCCCAGCACGTAGAAATGAGTGTTGAAAGATTCCCATGCAGCCTTTTTATTCAATGTTTATGTCTTGTTTACTTTTCTATTCCAGGGGAAACAGGTCAAGGCCATCTATATGCTAGGGTACTTCATACAACATGAATTTCTTTTATTCATTATTTACCTTACAAATCCTGAGAGGTTAAGCAACTTAGGCTCTCAATATAGTTTTAAATTGAAATAAAAAATGATAATCCCTTAGGCATAGACACATAATAAATCATTAGCAGATATTATAAATGAAAAACATGGTAGAGCAAAACAAAAGCCATTCTAAAGACAAATGCCCTGTCAAACTTGTGTGATCTGTAACAGGTATTCAGCTTAGGGGATTCATCTTTTAAGTCATATTTTTCTGGAAAGTCAATCAAATTAGTTTCAAATATGAAAAACATAGAGTCAACTTGTATTTCTATGCTATAGTGTTTTGAATTTCAAATATGGTTATTTTCTTTTATGTGTACCGACAGGAGAGGACAAGACATACTTTGCAGGCACCAGGAATATTTTGAGTACATACATGTACGTGCCTAAACATGCATGTGTAACCACCTCACATCACTGAGAGATGAGTTGCATTTGGGATTTAAAGCCTTGTTTTGTAAGTTGACAAGATGTTTTAACAGACATGGTTAGACTGGTGCTGCATGGAGCTGTTCTCACTTATTCTCCAACGCTCAATTATTTTGAGCCTCACCCAAAACAGAGATTCATCACCTCTAGAGAGGTGTCAGAAGATGTCAAGATGTAGATTTTTCTTTTTTATCCTTTCCTACCAAATGAGATTCAATTGTCAAAATGACAGAAGATTGGAGAGAGGAAAAGGCCCCCAGTGAAATGTTAGAACTTCAACACAGGATACATTTCAACTGACACACAAGCAAGCGTTCATTCATGTTGAGCTTGACTTTAAACCAACCATTAGAATCTGGACAGAAACCACACAAGCACGAAAATATGGGCTACATAAATTATGAAAGGTGTAATTTAAAGATGCAAGAGAGGTTCCCTTCATCAGCCTCTCTTATGGCTTCCTTTATCTTCAGAGAACTTCCCTACTGTGTACCTTTTTGCTATGGAAGCCAGTAAAGACGTAAAAAGAAACATTGTTTATGGTAACTTCCTTATGTCAAGTGCTCAGAGGGTGATCTGGTCTTGATCTGGAAAATTTGTGCTAAATTCTTTCAGAGCGTGTTTTTCTATGATGTAAAGCTAATATCATAGCTCTATATCATATTGTTGTTTATATCATATCATATTGTTGTATGTGAACTGAATCAAACAAACAAACCTTAGCTAATGTGCAGGCTTTTTGTCTCTTTGACTTTGACTCTGTGTAATCAAAAAAAAAAAAAACAACAACAACAAAACCCCCAAATGCCTATGTCTCTCTATACACTGGAATAACTCCTTTCACACACACTAGCTCAAATTATTAGTCCAAAATAGGCTTGGAGATTTCAGAATCATTGGTAACTTGGGTTGAGGTGTATAACCAAGTTCTCACTAGTAAGCTAACTGGAGTTTGAGATTAAAAAAAAAAAAAAAAAAGGTGCAGTTTTAAGAAAGAGACTAGGTACGCTTTCTAGGATGAGACATCTGGACAAGTGGAAATGACCCCAGGACACAGATTCCTTCTTGTTCTCAGTATGGAAAAGGATCTGACAGACCGCACCAGGGAGCCTGAAACTCCAATATACTTGGAATATTTGTTTTTCTTGTTATACTTACAAACTAAGGAAAGATAAAATTAGTGTTCTTCAGTGGCCTACCATTAGGCATATCAATCATGTTCCAGGGCAGGCCCTTGCTCAGGAGAAGTTGTTGTGTTTGTTTATGGTGCATATTTTGTTTTGTTGTTTGGCAATTTTTTGTCGTCCTACTAATTTTGTTATTATCCTTTGGTTTATCTACTTTACATTTGGGTTTTCTGTTGCTTTTTTAATCCAAATTATTTACTTATTTATTATGTCGGAGAGAAAGAAATTATAGATCGGGAACTGGTAAGAAACTGGGAGGAGCTAAGGAGGGGAAAGAATGTGAACAAAATATATTGGATAAAAAAATTAAAAATGTAAACTCTTATAGATAAATAAAAAATAAATAGGAAATAAAAAGGGAAATAATTTTTTACACGGAGAAATAATCCATTTGCTTTATGTCACTCTAGTACATTAATTTAGATTTTAAGGAAGCAGAGAACATTATACAGAATGTCTGCATTTAGCCCCAACAATGGCAATTATATACACGCAAATATTTATGAGAACTAGTTTTAATCATTTTATCATTCCACTAGGCTATATGGCTAATGGAATTAGTCTGGCTAAATCTAGACACACTGGCAAAGTGTCAGTTGTGTTATATCTTATGTAGGTCTGATTGGGAAAATTGATTCTGTACAAAGGACACTGATACAACACATATCTTGTCATAATTATCATCATCATCTACATCATAATACTAATATATTGGCCCAAAGTTGATCAATTGACTTCTCACTAAGGTTTATTAAGGTCCCCCTTGCTGTAGTCCACATGAGAAATCTGATCTCCCGACCATCCTTTCCCATCCTAAGTATGCTGGGTCCTCTGTGCCTCTTCCTGTGTTCAATTTGGAAGCTGTGCTTCTATATAGGGCCAGTGATAGCACACTGCATACTAAGATGTTGAAGAAGCTTAAATTCAAACAACTTACACTCAAATTTGGGGAGAAAACTCATCTTTTACTGGAAAATGGGCTAAAATGAAGACTAGCATATACAGACTACAAAAGGTATAGGATTCTGTCATGACCCGTAGATTTTATCAAGTGAGACCCAAAGGTATCTCATACTATGATAGGACAAAAATACAGAAAATGATGGAGAGACAGGATGTATCAGACATGACCTGTTCCTAGTAAACATATGTGTGAGTGTGGCTACCTATGCAGTTATTAGAATAAAGACTATTGGGATATTTCAAGTACACTTTCTTTATATAGATTATTCTTCTCTTTTTCCATAGGAAGAGATAAGTAGCTTAATTTCAAGCCTAGTGTTTCAAGAGTAGCACAGATTCTGTAAATCACATAGCTAACAGGAATATTATATAAATATGTGGGAAAGGAGGCAAATATTCCCAAAGAGAGCAAACTTCAAAAAGTAGTACATCTTATAAGGACACATACAACGTAGAGGGAAATGCATAAAAGGCAGAAGGAAGAATAATGTTTCTTATAATTAGTGTGTAGAAGTCATATGAATGATTTCCAATCAAGCAAAGATATTCTTGATTATTGTGTGTCCTGGATAGTTCAAGGGATGAAGATGCATTAGAGACATGAGGCTCATGCTTGGCTTCTGTGTGAACCAAAAATAGCAGCAGGTTTATGGGATTGGTAGGACATAGAGAAAAGTGAACCCAAGAAGAAACAAATGAATCACTTCTCATATGTGACTTTCATAAGAAGCAAAGAAAACAGGAACAGAGACCCTTCATAGAAGACCTTGTTAAAAATGAATGAGATTGATTTATCATTAATGCTGTCCAGGCATAGATTTCTATCAGTCATTTGTATATGTAGGTGGAGGCAAGCATGTACCTATACATGTAGTGAAATTCAGGCATTACTTAGGAAAACCCAGATGCATAACTCCTGAGTTCAGGACCCATATGGGGTGTGACTAGATTGGATTGGGACCTGGGAAACACTGAATTCTGCCTCTGTTTTGTTCCTGCATTCTGGTGAGTTGATCAGAGCTGGCACGAGACAGTTCGTCTCTCCAAGAATTGTCTTAAGGTTAAAATTGTATTGAGAATGTCCATGTATCCCTCAATAAATATTAATCCTTTATATGTTATATTGCAAGTAAAATTTTTGTAATATATACATAGACTTTTATATATTTGTTTCAGGCCATTAATATACACAAAATTATAGCAATCTAACTGCAATTACACTTTTAAGATAGTGTAGATTGAAATTCTCAAATCAATTGTTCAGAAAAGTACAATCTCTAAAACAATCTAGTGCATTCTTTTAAAAAATGAATTCTTTAGTTCATCATAGTAAATTTTACCTTTCAGGGACTCAGAAGACATTGATGTTTGCATAAAAATTCTAAAAAAAAACACTGGAAAAGTATGACTAAGTAAATTTTCTTAAATAATGGGTGAGCCAATTTAGTCTTATAGAACTTGAAAATATTATATAGATGGACAAACAAAACCCTTTCAGATTTTAGGGTGATTTTTGACAGTGTTTCATTATCTTTTTGTAAATATGATGATATATGGGATATGCTTTTCGTAAATTAGGTCAGTTTGGAGTTTCTCTGCAGAGAGCATGTTGACTAATGGTGTGCTGCCAATTCAACAGAAAATGCTCTGACAGCATGCCACAGAGCACTGTCCTTGGTACTGCATGCTTAGTTTGTTAATAAATAATTTGGCTAGAGACCTAAGAAGTATGGCTTGCACTTTAAAAAGAGCAATGCCTTGGGCAAAGCTACTCTTCTGTCCACTCAAAGAGTGTCTCTTATTAAGAAAGTACTAGTTGTCAGTTACCTGAGATCAGTTTGGGGCTTTCCTATTTATTCTCATGACTAAATTATTGGTCTGGCTTAGTCTCTGTTTTCTGACAAAGGGAAGCAGTTGCCTTTAAAATCCTATAAACAAACAAACAACAGTGAATCAGACATTAAAAGGTTCCAGGTCTTGAGGAAAAGCCACAAGAAATCAATGGCTGCAGAGAAAAGGAAAGCAGGATTTCTCCAGGAAGTAGCCCCTGCCAGGTTATCTAATCCCTTTAATACATATACGCATAACCAGTTCTAACTGGACTCTATAAGTATGTGCCTGTGTATATGTGTATGTGTACATGTGTATGTGTGAACGTGTCCGTGTGTGTATGCATGTGTGTGTACGTGTCTTTGTGTGTATGTGTGTATGTGACAATAGAAATTAAAGAAGAGATCATAGAAATATATTTGAGAATGAGTTATGGAGCATAGGATGGATTTGGAGACACAGAGAGGAAGGAGTAAAAATGACATAAGCATTGTACCCTAATAAAAGTTAAAAATAAAAGGTTTTTATTCAATGATTATAATATACAAAATGTCATAATAGATCCAAGAAGCAAACAGAATTTATGGGTTTCAACAAAAAAACAGTTATGCTTTAAAGTTTAATTCTGTAAAGATGATTTTACATTTGACTTTACAAGTATATATGAGAAATAATTAACTCCACTAAAATTGATTTTCATTCTGTACCTGGGAAGATTATCTGGTTTTAATATCATGAATATTGCTGTAGCCTCTCAGGATTAATTCAGTCAAAACAACAGAGCTATAATGTCCAGACCTGGTAATGTTTATCTGAACAGCTTCTGTCTATAACTTTGTAATTCTGTCTAGCGTGAACTCTGCAGTGACAAAAATCAATCATATCTGCTCAAATGTAGCTAGAATACCAGGCCACCTTACAAGGGAGCAAGGGTACTGGAGAGTCCTTGGGTATGGCTCTGTGAAGTTATTGGAGAACAGCCTTCAGGAGGAGGAACTTCCTGTTTGTTACCTTTGATCTACATAGGACCTAAAGCAGTTAGAAATTCAGGAAGAGAATAGAGTTGATGCAATTGTGAGTATTCTTATGTTCAAAGCAGTCAATATTAATTCTAGTCCAGGAAAATAAGTTGCCTTGTTAATAAAAGTTCTGGAACTTCTTTCCTGGAGACAGAAATTTGGAAGGCAAATGACAGAGATTACTGCCAGATCGTATTTTAGTATGAATCTCCTAGGGCCTAAGCAAGTGAAAGCACATGAGAGAACGAACAAAGAGGAAAACAATGATAAAATCTGCCTAGCTAGTTTGACTCAAAGGGTGAAGGATGTGGTATTCACCCCCATTTTTATTTACTTTTACATATTTGAATTAAAATGCAGTTATGTCATTTCTTTCCTTCCCTTTCCTTCCTCCAGTTCCTCCCAAATTCTCTCCTTCCAACTCTGTCCATGTCTTCTCCACTCCCAAACTAATAGCCTCTTTTTCTTTGCTTATTGCCACACACACACACACACACACACACACACACACACACACACACAGACACACACACACAGATACACACAGAGACATGAATACACACACAAACACACACAGAGACACACAGGCACAGACACACGTGCGCGCGCACACACACGCGCGCATGCACACACACAGAGGTATGTACATGTATATACATGTATATACACACAAACACGCACACAGAGACACACAGGCACAGACACACACACATACACACACAAACACACACACACAGACACCCAGGCACACATACACACACAAATACACAGAGACACACAGGCACAGACACACACACACACACACACACACACACACAGAGGTATGTACATGTATATACATGTATATACACACACACAGAGACACACAGTCACAGACACACACACACACACACACACACACACAGAGACACATAGACACACAGGCACAGACACACACACACACACACACAGAGGTATGTACATATATATATATATATATATATATATATATATATATATATATATATATATATATACATGTGTATACACACACACTAACTGAAGGGAGTCTGCTTTGTAATTTGTGACTATATGTGTTGGGGCTGAGCCCATTTTTGTGGTAGTACATTTAATAAAAATAGCCTGAAATACCAGAGGACAGAGCTAAGCCAAGAAGGTCAGGGAGTGGTGACCCACCCATGTCTTTAATCACAATATTTGGGAGGCAGAGATCCTTTGGTCTTTGTGAGTTCAAGGCCAAACAGAGCCAAGTGGAGGTGGTACCTACCTTTAATCCTAGCTCTAGGAATGTGGAATAAGGAAGTAATATAGTTGGGATGGGAATGATAAGGCAGGAGAAGGCAGAAGTTCAGCCTTTTTGTCTGTATGCTCAGACTGAGCACTCATAGAGAGACCAGACCTACCTGTGTTCCTTGAGGAATTCACTGGATGAGAATTGGCTGTAGTTTTGTTCTCTGTCTCTTGGATATTTCCGTTTATTTTTGTTGAATATAAAATACATCACCACACATCTTATTGGTAGTTACGTTTATTTTAACCTGTTTTATTTGTTTCTCTTTTCCATTTTTATAAACCTTTGACATGCATCTAATGTCTTCATGGGTGTGTGTGATACGCAGTTTAGTGTGTAAAGCTGACTAGGCCATAGGGTACCCATATGCTTCATCAAGTTTCAGTCTGGTATGTCGGCGAGGGTGCTTGTGCACAAGAGTCATGGTTGAATCTGTAAACTGATGAGTGAAGATTATCCTCCCAGAGTATGTGTGCCTTATTCAGTCTGATGGAGGATTTAATTAGAGTAAGATGCTGAGTCAGAGAAGATATTTTCTTCTTGCTTGATTTTTTTTTTTTTTTTTTTTTTTTTTTTTTTTTTTTTTTTTTTGTTATTTGTGGCTCTGCTAGTTCTCAGGGTCATGGAGAAGGTCAATACCATTGCTTTCTTGGACCTACTTATAATATTGCAAAAAGTGACTTCCTATAATGCATACATGGGTAGATGGACAGAAGGTTAGATGATAGAGAGGTAGATAGATAGATGGACAGACAAACAGATCGATGTGGTGATATAAAATTTACCTGGACTATCAGAGGAGAATCAACCACAGAGAAAAGCCATAAAGGTTAGGGAGTGGTGACCCACGCCTTTAATCCTAGTTTTAGGGATGTTAAAAGAGGAAATAAAATATCTGGGTAGAGGGAGAACTTTTTCAGCTTTCCTGGACACTTTCTTGGTGGGCTGAGGAGAGAGAGGTTTGGACTCAGAGGATTTCCTGGAGACAGGTCTGAGGACTTGGCTGGTGGGAAGTGACTGTGGTTTGTTTCTCATCGATCTGATATTCCAGCTTTTCTCCCAACATCTGGCTCTGGGGTTCTGTTATAGTACTAAATAGAATTTATACAATATCTCATGCCCAACATGGGGCACAAACCCATGACTCTGAGATTAAGAGTCTCATGCTTTCCCAACTAAGCTAGCTGGCCCAGAAACTTCTGACTATAGACAGATGGTAAAATTAGAGTAAAATTACTCATATCCCACATGGCTCTATGTCTCAGAAAAATATTTGATACTATACTATCCATTTTGTAACTCAGTCTTCTACTTTCTAGAGTCTACTTTGTACTCAAGAAAATTAAAACACTTAAAGCAGATTACTACTTATATAAAACTCTATTACCCCACCTCTATTGTGTGAAGTACCCTCTTCTTTGCTCTCCCAAAGCACCAAGTCTCAGAACTTCTACACAAACCCTTACCTGGACAGATGTGTAGTAACGACTAGGCACCATGAAGACAGAGGCAAAACATATGCCTAGGACTCTGGTTCCTTGAGTTAGACACCCTGAGACTGAGTGCTTTTTAATGCTGATGGCATTAACTATGTAACTATGTCTGACATTTAATTTTCCTTATTATGAAAATATTATGCAGATTACTATAAGAAATGTTAAAAAAAAGTAAACAGAAACTAATCCATAATATCCCTGTATTTATTATGGCCTATATGATAAAAATAAATTGAAAGTCTTCACAATAATAAAAATAAATAGTAACATATAATGATATACTCCTTATAAAAACCTGTGAGTTTGCTAATTTGCTGCACTTGTTTTAAAAAAAGAGGCTCAGAGACTCAATGTGCACACAGTTAGTAAATGCTGAAGTCAAGATTTGACCTCATAAAACCTAACTGCAGGGTGCATGTGATTTGCCATAGAGCTTTACTGTGATGAAGTCGCTTATAACAGACAAGAGCCTGGGGAGATGGCTACGTAAAGTACTTGGTGTGAAAGCATGAGGACCTGACTTTGTATTACTACCACCTGCGGTGACTAAGTCAAGTACACCAGCATGTGTTTATAATCTTAGCACTAGGGAGGCGAAGATAGGGGACTCCAGAGGCTGGCTGATCAACTAGACTAACCAAACTGTGGATCTCCAGGTTTAACAACATGTCATATCTTAATCAAATATGGTGGAGAGAGCCATTGAGTAAGATACCTAAGTGACATCAACTTCCGGCCTCACACATACACTTGTGTGCTCATCACCTGGACACACATATCCCTCTATGCACACATATGCAGCTGCATCTACACACACTTTCACATATATACCAAATATTCACTTACTAGAAAAAATGCACTGCATAGGGTTAAGTTAATGAAAGAATAAATGCAGCTTCCTCAGTTTTCTCAGTGTCATTATTAATCAGGAAAACACAAATCTTAAAAACTAACTTTTATGTTGTCTGCCAAAATGACAAGATTAAATGAAGACTAATAATAGCCAACACTGTCAAGATTGTGGGAAGTAAACATAGCTTGTGCAATATAAATAGAAAAGAGCTTTTCTTCTGTGAGAAATTCAACATTAACAATCGAATCACCAAATGTAATATTTCTGTTCTTTTAAACTTCAAAGACATCATCTTACAGGTATACATAATATGAAAATGTATCTGTTGACTAGCTGCCCCATTATTTTCAACAGTGAAGAAAATTGGAAACACCCAGACGTCCAAAACAGTAATGTTTCCAGGTGGTGATGATAATTATTTACAGAGACACCATTGTGCCACACACTGCACTCAAATTTTTATGAGTATTAGTGCATTTAATTAAAATAAATATTAGCCATCAGATATATAAATATGTGCACTCATGTTTATATAGAATCTAGCTCATTACAAGGCTCTCTACTCTAGATCCAAGAGTGGAGAAAGTCAGAATCCAGCCCCAGAAGCTAGTCTTACAAACAGGAGCATTCTCTCCAGGGACTAGACAACAGGTAGGCTCTTCCAAGCAGGGATCACTCTGAGATGTATGCTGAATGGAGAGACTAGGTTGTGGTGTGTGCTTTTGCTAGATCTTATTTATTGCTTTTAGTAAAGAAAGGAAGCTTGATAAATTTGCTGATCCTGGTTCTTGCGTCTTTGTTTGAAGTGACGTAACTAAGTTTGCATACTATCTTAGTCCATAGTCTAATTATACAAGAAAGGATCACAGACTGGGTAACAAGCTAAAGAACAACTCCCTCATTCACAGCTAGGGAGGGTAAAAGTGCAAGGTGGAGGGAATGGCACCTGCTGTTGGTCATACTGTTGTGCCACACTTGGGGGACTGAAATTATACTAGTAATGGGCAGGAGGGTAGTAAACCTACCCCTGCTGTAACAGCACGAATTTCACTGGGACTATAATCCTATCTTCACACCCCATCTTCCAAACTTCTGCACTGTGGGTCCATTTCATCTATTTCTTAAACACATATTTGAGAACAAATGCAAACCACAGTGGTTACTCATAACATTTCCAATTTTTCATGTCTCTCTTTAAAATTACATTGTTCTGTGTAGATAATTATTTTGTAATTTTGAGCATTTCCATTGTTTTAAGATCTAAACTATGCATTTACCTCTTTTATTCATTTTATTTGTTATATATTCTGGTTTTCAAACTTTGTTTATCTATCTATATTTAAAACCAGGACTTACCTCTTGTGTGAATCTGTATGATTGGTCTTATCATTTTAAAATTTTATACTTTTTGGAGATTGTTCTTATTTGAAGCCACTTACACTTCCCTTTGTTAATGTAGTGACTTTAAATAACATACACAGCGTCTTTTGATTGTATAACAGAAGAATAAAAAATGAGCACATTTTCAGCTTCCCATTCTCCTTATCTTTCCTGTTTTCATCTTCCCATTTTATTGGTAAATTTGTCTTTCCAGCTCCATCATTACTAACAGTTTAGTTCTTTGTGTGTTATAGCTTACTTGTGCCTTGGATCGCTCTCCTATAAAATCTGAGTAACAGCGGTAACATAATACAATTGTTATCCACGGTTACTGTAATTAATATTATCATTAATCTCACTATTGTCCTAATAGAACCTTTAATATATTAAACAGTATGGTTAAATGTCAGAGTTGTGATTTATTATTCTCAATAATAAAATGAGTAAATTAGCATGTACAACTTTTTCTTTATTCTTATTTACTTACCTACTAATATTGTTACCACTATCTCAATGTTAGTGTTATAACTTATTTGAAAACTTTATACATCTATTAAGCCTCCCTCCCTCCCTCTCTCTCTTTATACACACACACACACACACACACACACACACACACACACACACACACACACACACACAAACACCATGGCATACATATAGAGGTGAGTAGATAACTTTAAGTTCTCTCCTCCCACAATGTGAGTTTGGAGATCAAAATTAAACTTGGCAGAAAGCATCCTGACCTGCTGAGCTATCCCACTGCCATGGTAAATCTTAAGAAAAAAATCTCAACAGACTATAACCACTAGGTCCCAATCTTTATTAGGATTATATTGTCTTCTCTGAGATGAAAATATCAATCTATATTTACTTTACAATTTTATTTTTTACTCTGAGTTATTCACAACATTATATTTAAGAAGAAGATAAGAGATAGGCAGCAAAAATCTTTTTACTCCATGGTAACACATCAGCATCCCTTCATCAATCCCTGTAACAGGAGCTGCGAAAGGGAGGAACAGTTATCAAAGCTATGTGTAGAACAAATGACTGAATTTGAGCATAAAATGAACAAGTCTCTTGGGATCTTTCCTAAGTTTATGATATATGAATAAAGTTTTGTGACGTCATACTGAGATATAGGAACCTATCACATAAAACTCCTCATGCATCAGTTTGGGGGGTTTCTTTCTATAGTATAGTATGTCAAAAAATATCACACTTTCAGCCATCATGATTAAACAACCAAGGCAAATATATAGCAAAAATTCTTATTGCTGTATTTTTAACAACATCCTTTAATAACACATTTTATTTTATAAATAAATAAATGCTTAAATGGTTTATTCTTTGCCAAAATGACTTAAAATTTTAATTCACATAATATATTATTCATTCCTTTATAACCTTTCTTTTCTTTTTCTTTTTTCTTTTTTTTTTTTCCCAAGTGGTGCCTTCTGGTATTCTCTTCCCTGTCTCTACAATTTGGAAGCTTTTGGAGCCTTTTCATGAGATCATGTGGTGTGTCTTCTTTGTCTTGTTTCCTTCTTAGCATAATTTATTTTTCTTCTGTTATCACCCCCTTTGTCAGAAGTGGCAGGGTTTTGCTTTATGGGCACACAACATTCCATGTTCAATATTTATTTGCAAATACAATGTTTTCTTCACTGATTCTTTAATGATACTTGTTATTTCCAGGTTGGCCATTGCAAATAGGGCTACAATGAGCACAGAAATGCAGGCAATATTTAAAGTATTAAGTCAGTTTCCTTTGGACTTAATATGTTGGCAAGTCTTTATAATTGATAATATTGTTTGTGTGTACAGGTATCTGCCTGCATTTCTGTGCCATGACATACATATTGAAGTTGGAGGACATCTGGGGTCTATTCTTGTTTTCCAAAGTTGGTTCAGGAGATTCAAACTAGACTGTCAGCTCACGTGACATATTCTTCTTCCTTCTGAGACATCTCCTTGGCCATTTTTTAAAATATCATTTTTTCCTCAGTAATCATGTTTTCTATAAGAAGTTCCACTTTTTCCTCCTGAAATTTTATTAACCTGCTTTCTTGTTTAATTTTATTGAAAGAATCTCTAGCACAAAAGTGAATAGAAAAGATGAGAGAGGACATCCTTGCTTCATCTTGATTCTAGGCTAAGGACAAAGATATTCATAATTTTACATGAAGAGTATATTTTCATGAGCATTTCCCATTGAATATCTATTACCAGCCAAGTGTGGTGGCTCATGCCTTTAACCAGGAGGAAGAGGCAGGTGGATAGCTGTCAGTATGGTCACCCTGGTCTATGTAGTTTCAGGACAGCCAGAGAAACTGTGGAACACTGTTTCAAAAGGAAAACAAAAACAGTTTTATTGCCAGATGGCTGAATAAGATTTTCATAAATGAATTATGGATAAACTAATATCTGATTCTGTAAGAAAAACTTGGCAATGTCTAGCTTAGATCCTTTGTTTCCAAAGAGTGTTTAAAGATTTTTTTTTTAAAAAAGATACACTTTAAGTACAACTATAAGTAATGCTACAACATTCTAGCAATGCTTGTGATTTTATTCACTGTAGAATATTTTATCATTTCCTCTCTTCTTTGACTTCTCAGATATGTAGAAAATCTGTTGCTTTATTTTTAAATAATTGAGGATTTTGTTGATTCTTGTGTTTACAATTTAATGTTTTGCTAAAATGTAGCATCTTCTATTATTTTATTGCTTTAAAATATTGAGATGTGACCTGCTATGGTGTTTAACTTGATACGTTCTACATTTGACATTTAAAATAATATAACTACCTAGCTTTAAATACAGTATTTTGTAAGTTTCTGTTAGGTGAAGTTGACGTATAAACTCAGTTCAGATTTTCTATAGACTTTCTTGTTTTTTCTTTGCTAACAATGTGAAAAATTCATTAAATATTCTAATAGGATTGTAGAGTCCTGTACATTTTACTGTGAAAATGTTGTGTTAGTTGAATTTACGTATTTTTATATGATATTCTTGACAAATTTATAATGAGTTATTGTTTCATTATTACAAACTGTTTGTCATCTCTGGTGATGTTTCTTATTGTATTATTAAGCGATATGATGAAAGCATAGGGAAATCAGTTCCATAAGATTAGCATTAGTATAATACATTGTATTCCACACATAACGCTCAGCTAATACGTATTTCTCTAGCTGAATTTTTTTATTTGAAGTAGATTTTCTTTAAAACCAATGAAACTGCTTCTGACTTGGTTTGCACATCATCCTGAAAATGCCTCTCCTCTAAGTGGAATGATTAATTACTTCATTACACTTAATGCTAAATGATGGTATTGTGTGATTTTTCTGCTACCTGTTTGTTTTATTTGTGTCATTTCTTTACCTTTGTTCCCTAGTTTCTTATTTGGATATTTCTCATGTATTTATTTTACTTTTACATATATCAATGTTTTGCCTGTATGTATGTCTGTGTATCTTGTGCATATCATTGAGGTCAGAAGAGGGTGTAAGATTCCCTGAAACTAGAGTTGTGGATATTATAAGCCCCTTTGTGGATACTGGAAATTGATCCCTGGTCTTCTGCAAGACTAGTGCTCCTAAAAAATTATTTGTGTTTTGTATACATTGGTGTTTTGCCTGCAAGCACATAAGCAGGAATCAGACCCCTTGGAACCAGAAGGGACCTCTTGAAGGGCAACCAGTGCTCTTAACTGCTGAGCCATATTCCAGCCCCGCAACAAATGCTCTTCACTACTGATTTATCTCTCCAGCTCCTGTTACTTGGTTTCTGATTTGACTGCTAGCATGTATTTTTCTTTTAACATTCTATTGAATAACTTATGTTAAGCATATTTTCTAATATATTTGTTTCATTTATCCACTTTTAGTCGCTCTTTTAGAATCTAGCATATATCTGCTTTAAATGATCATGATTGATACTGGAATAGTACAGTACATCTTAAGGTACAATATAGATACCCCACAATTCCATGTTACCCCATCCTTTGCTGGTTTTTCAGTATACTTAAAACCATGAAATGAAAAAATTAACACAGTGTTATTGTTCTCTGGCTTGGAAAATTTACTCTACCTCTTTGTGTGAATAAGTTCCAGCAGCGTTTTATTTTCATTTCAACTCATGTTAGATATTCACATATTTCCATTATCATAAATCTGCCTTAGCATGTACTGATATGAAATTGTATTATGCTGAATTCTAAGAGGCAGGTTTGAAGAAAAATAAATGAGAATAGTCAGGGTGTTGTGCTAGGACCAGGAAGGACAGAGAAAAATAAGCAGTGACTGAATATCTATGTACAGAAAAAAACATAGGTTTGTGTTTTACTTTTATGTATTTATCATAAGAACCTTTAGCTCATGAAGATGTTTGAAAGATCAAAGTATGAGACATTTCCTTTCCTTTCATTTCCTTTCTCATGTGTGTGTATGTGTGTCTGTGTGATATAAACCTCATTTGATTCTCAGATCAACTAAGCCAGGCCAACTTTATTATAGTAAGGTCACAGATTCAAAAGGAATGTAGCTAACTGCTGTATCCATGTTACTATCCGTGGTTCTGGAAGGGGTTAGCTATTAAATATGAGTGTGAGGCAGTATGGACCAACTCTCAACGAGGAGTTAATGGAAACAAAATAGAATGTCAGGGCCTCAGACTAGAATTGTTAAGAAGACTATCCTGATGTCATTGTACACAGCCATATAACTTGGCACATGTGATGAGGCTGGGGTAAAGTAGTCACATGATTGTGCAGGCCAAGGTTAGACATCAGAAATTTATTTACATTCTCTGTGACGTTGCCTGGCTTTTTCAGTTTTGTTCTGGGAAGGGAGCACCGATTAGCCTGTAGGATACGAATACTCAGAATGACAAAGTGAACTGCTGAAGCCAAACACGTTCAATTACTCCATGTTTTGAAACAAGAACAAATTAAATAAATAAAAAAAAAACACTGGTGGCAATTTTTTTTACTTTTGCCCATTCTCCTGTGACCTTCAGAGACTGACAGCAAAATGTCCTTTGATGTAATGCCTTAAGTTAGATAAGTCATCACTATCACAGAGAGCAGAAACTGTACTCTTCTCCTGTCCCTCACTCTAAATCAACTCTCCCATTTAACTTTGCTACACTAATTTTATTTACCAAAGCCAAGGGAATGTAATCCATGTAGATGTTTTCCACTGGTCATAAGAAATTTTTACTCATCCTATTAGAATCCCTCCCCCCTTTTTTTTCTGGTGAGACAGTATGTTCTTGGAAAATATCAATTAAGGGTTTTTTAATGAAGGAAGGAAAAGGCATCTCTGGCTATGGAGGCCAAAGCAACCAGGACAAAGAAATGGCTATATTCCACAGCTGTCCTGCATGTTTATTAGTACAGTGAATCATGTTTATGAAGTCATTACAAAGTTATAAGCAGTTACAATATATATAGCAATGCAAAGTAGTACATTCCAATAGTCAATATATAACAATTTTATTAATGGTAGTAGATCAACACTACAGTTAACTGAGGAAATAGGGTATTATAAGTCATTTTGAAAGAAAAGAAGAGTTGTTAAAGGTCAACCTCATGAATTCCTTAGAGAGCTTCCTAGAGGTGTGCATAGTGGTATCAACTATGAGATCTCAACACTGAAGAGGCTGAGACAGGAAGTCTGTTGAAATTCTGATCCCACCTGTGCTACAGAATTTAACACTATCTTAAACAAAAACAGCAAGGACCACACTAATGAAAACCTTCTGGGGACCAGCTTCAACAATATCTTCATGCAGGGTCCAAGAGATGGCACTTTTTACCAGCAAGGGGATCTACAGGAATCATACTCAGAGCAATTCCTCTTATTATAACTTTATTGACAAAACAGACAACTGTAACCATGAAGGCACAGGCTTATATACCCAAGCAGGCTGATTCCCCTACAAGGCAATGCAGGCTTGAATTCCTCAGTTCATAAGGAGGGGCAAGTGTTCTCAGTTGCTAAGTGAATGAGAAAACAATGGAGGGAAGTCTGCTTTTGTTCTGCTGTGGCACTTTCCCTAGGAGGGGGTCTGTAAAGGCTTAATTTGTACAGAAAGCAGGGACCTATCACCTTTTGGCTGCTCAGGTTTTAACACTTCAGAATAGATGTTTGTTTTGATACCTGCAACTAGGAGGATGGTAAATTATCTTTTTCTTTAGACCTATAAGTTAGGATCCTGTGTTAATAAATCCAGGTGCAAGTACAGGAGTTAAAAGGTCTGGGGTTAGTTAGCTCCAGATAGCTCTCTTATCAGTAGGAGTGGCAAATTTAGGACATATCAGTATGTCATCTATCTGTAGCTGTCCTTTATACCTGAGAAAAGTTACTAGTCGAGGGCTGACTCCACCTGGACATTTGCTAGTAAACTGATGGGTCAGCCTTATCAGTGCTGAGTTTCCACTTTATATTTCTATGGCTCCCAGCACCACACTCTCATCAGCCAAAAGTAATTCTGCAGTAACCAAATTGTATAAAACTTGTGACACCACTCTTGCTTCAATAATATTTAAGCTCTATAAAATATCTTTAATTATTTTTATAGAATATAATTTTTTCTCACATAATGTATTGAGATTATGGTTTCCCCTCTTTCTACTTCTTCTTGTTCTTTTACACTACCCTTCCCATCTGAATCTCCTCCCTTTCTCACTAGAAAAGAACCGGCTTCTAAAGATAATAATATAATAGAACAAACTAAAATACAAGATAAAACAAAAGCCATCATTTTGACACTGAACAAAACTAATCAACAGAAGAAAAAGTGCCGAAGGGAAGACACGAGAATCAAAGCCTTATTCATTGACACACTCAGGAACCCAGACGGGAACCTATAATAGAGACAAAGGATTTGGTGCAGACTTGTACAGGCCTTGTGCATGCTGCCTCGGGCTCTGTCAGTTCATATGAGCTTTGATCATGTGGAGATAGAGAGCCTTGTTCTTGGTGCTCTCTATCTACTCTGTTCTTACACTTCTTCCATGTCCTCTTCCACAGCCTTGCCTGATCTCTGAGGGGTGGGATTTGATGGACACATCCCACTTAGAGCTGAATGTTTCAATATCTCTTACTCTCTGCATAATTTCTGGCTGTAAGTAACTATTTATTTCCACCATCTGAAGGAGAAGGCTTTACTGATATTGGCTGAACAAGGCACTGATCTATGAGTACAGCAGAATATCATCAGGAGTCATTCTTGCTTCTTACTTACTCAGTTTCATGAGGCCCCATTTATTAATTGTTGATCTTAGTGCCTGTGCTATCCATGGTCTGTTCAGAAAATCTTCTCTGTGCTGATGAGTTCAAGGCTGTTCCTTTATTAGGTTTAGTGTATCTGGCTTTATGTAGAGATCTTTAATCCATTCGAAGTTGACTTTTGTGCAGGATAGTAAGTATGGATCTATTTGTGTTTTTCTGCATGCAGACATCCAGTTTGACTGACACCATTTGTTGAAGAGGTTGCCCTTTTTCAGTGTGTATTTCTAGATTCTTTATTAAAAATTAGTATTCACAGGTATGTGGATTTATGTCTGGTTATTCAATTTGATTCCATTGTTCAACATGCCTATTTTTATGCCATTTTTATTTATTTATTTATTTATTTTTATTATTATTATTTTTACTATAGATGTATAGTACAATTTGAAAAAGAATGATGATACATACAGAAGTTTTTTATTATTTAGGGATGTTTTAGCCCTCCTGAGCTTTTTTTTTTTATGTTTCCATATAAAGCTGAAGATTGTCATTTCAAGATGGGTGAAGAATTCTGTTGGAATTTTGATGGGTTGCACTGAAATTGTAGATTGCTTTTGGTAGGATAGTCATTTTTTACTATATTAATCCTACTGATCCAAAAGCATGAGAGATCTTGCCATTTTCTGATATCTTCTTCAATTTCTTTCTTCAATGTCTTAAAGTATATCATAACTAGGTCTTTCACTTCCCTGGTTAGAGTAACCCCAAGATATTTTACATTATTGGAGGCTGTTGTGAAGGGTGTTGTTTCCATGATTTGTTTCTTAGTCCATTTGTCTTTTGAGTATGTAGGACCCCTGATTTTTGTGAGTTAATTTTGAATCTAGCTACTTTGTTGAAAACATTTATCAACTGTAGTAGTTTCCTGGTGGAGTTTTTTGGGTCACTTATGTATGCTATTATATCATCTACAAATAAAGAAATTTGGTATCTTCCTCCCCAGGTTCTATCCCCTTTATCTAATTCTTGCGTCTTATTTCTTCACCGAAGATTTGAGGTCTATACTGAATAGGTACGGAGAGTGTAAACAACTTTGTCTTATTCCTTATTTTAGTGGAATTGATTTAAGTTTTTCTCTATTTAAGTTGATGTTGGCCATGAGTTTGCTTTAAACTGCCTTTGTTATACAGAGCTAAGTCGGTTGTATGATTGTATCCATAATCTCTCCTGGACTTTTATCATAAAGGGGTATTGATTTTGTCGAAGGGCTTTTCTGTATCTAATGAGATGATCATATGGTGTTTGTGTTTTAGTTTGTTTATGTAATAGAAAACACTGACAATTATCAGTCATATCATTTAACATATGTGTTATTAAAAACATTTTCAAAAGTTTACTAATAATTAACTATCAGTTCATTTGAAATTTCAAATAAATCATGAAATGTTAATTCTTATTTTCATTAAGAATACTATATATACAAGAAAGTGGCCTGCTCTATACAAAAGAAAATTTACTTAATTGTTTTTAATTCACTTCCTCTTAAAATACCTTTGTGTCTAAATGGTGATTGAGGCTACAGCAGTTAGCATTTTAATAATGAACTTATTTAAGACTTTATCCTAAATAAACACATTATCTGGGCTGTGTTTACAGTACATGTTCAATCTTAGAAATCATTTCTCACATTCTTTTACTTATAGTAACAACAAACTATCTAATAATAATACACTTAATTTCATAAGAACATTTATGCCACATGAAAACAGAAGTTTAAGTAAGATTTTAAGTCACTTAGTGGTGATATTTCCTGGGTGTTCCAACTCAACCTGATTCAACTATACTGACCAGTCCAATTCAGGTCAAAATCATGGGCTTCAGAGTTTGCCCACTCTACAGAAAGACTTTCTCCAATGTAGAATTATTTCCTAGCCTTGTGCCAGCTTCCTCTCTCTGATCGAGATCAGCAAAGTAGGAAGTAGAACTCACTGGATTAGCTGAACAAGACTCCATGTGTTCCCGCTCAATGAGTTATAGCTGTTGGTCATCCTACCTCAGTCCTAAAGAGGGGAGAAATGTGGCCTTTGGTTGAATGAATAAGTGACACCTAAGTTAAATTCTCTGGTTTTCAGTCCAGCAGTGTTTTTAGTTGAGACATGATCTTCCTATATAGCCCATGCTGGCTTCAAACTCATGATAATCCTGCCTTGGCCACCAGAGTACTGGGATTATAGATATATGATACTGTGTCTAGGAATCAAATAGCTATTTATCATCAAGGTTACATAATGTTGCTGTAACGTAATGTGCTTATTTTTTGTTTAATGAGACAAGTTACAAATTATAGTTTTGCTTCTTATATATAGTGATATAACTTACATTATTTAAATATTGCTACTTTGTTATTGCCATTTGGAAGATACTAATTTATAGATTATTCTTGGATCAGTATTGCTATTAACTTAGAGGTAACATCATTTCTATAGTGTTAAATTTTTCATCTTTCTCAATATGATAGTGTGTAATAAAATCAGATTACTTGATGTGATTTTCTTCCTAGCTTGTCTTGAGGTCAAGGTAGAATGTTCTCACTTCCTTGTGGACAGAAAGAGGAATTTCCTGACTAGTACCAGGCCAACATAATGACCTCAATTACAATGTTAATACAATACAATTATTACTTTCCATGACAAATATCACCTCCACCCTCCTGTCTGGAAAATTCCTATGTTCTATCCGGTGTCCCTTGTATTATGATCTGGAGATTGGTAACAGTTTGGAGACTTCCCAAATTTCAGAGTCTGGTAATCTTTGTGTTTGATGCCAGTTTTTCTCTGTTTCCAGCTGCTTTTGGTAACAGCAGCACCTTGGTTTAGTGTAAGGAATATGGAGCCCTCCTTTAAAGGATGTGGAAAAGACTAGACCAAAGTTTTTGAAAAAAATTGCATTAAGAATTTAATCTATTTTTGTAATATAATATTCATGTAAAAATAACCGACCACCCACTGACAAGACATCTGGTCCTTAATCAGGTGTATTCTTGTTTAACTGAGAGAAATTAGTGCGGAGGTGATTGGAGGGAGCAGAATTTGTTAGAGTCTAAGCTATAACAGAAATGTAAAGATAAATTATTCTGGCTAAATTCCATAAGTTTTATTCCTTAGTTCTTTGCAAGTTGTAGTAGAAAAATTCTTTTGTAAAAATTCAAATTGTTAAAATATTTCTTTGCATTAAAAAAAAAACAGTATTCTCCACATTTCCATGGAAATCTTTCTTCTCAAGAAAGCCATTTCATTTCATTTCTTTCTCTTTTTTTTGTATCTAAATATTTACCTCTTGTGGACCTCTATGCTAGGAGACAAAAATATCAATGTACCGGTAAGTGAAAACCTCAGCATTCAGAAGTGTAGATTTCATTTTCTTTTTTTTCAGACAGTGTGGCGGGATTAAGGTGTCAGCCGATAAGGTCAGAAGATGCTTATCCAGGAGCCCGGGACCCTGGAGGGGGTGTGGCCAACCTGGAGGGGGTGTGGCCAACCCCATTGATAAGTGGCTGCTGGGACATGAGGACGCTCTCTTCCTGGTTCCTGGCTGCTGGCTGTTGGAGAGACAGGATAAGAATCCATTGTGGCAGATGAGGTTAAACAGATACAAAATGTAAATCAACAGTTGCTGTCCAAGGTTTATGACGTGGAACTGTCAAACACTAAAATGGCAAAAAGGATGGATACTCTGGAAATTGGTTACAACAAGCTTTCAGATAAGGCTTCCTCTGTAGATAAGGATAACACTGTACAAGAAAAATATAGGCTCTATGTAAGTGATGAAAACGAGAAACTTGTTGACTACATTAATGACGAGAACAAGAAAATCATTAATTATGTTAATGATGGGGATCGAAAAATTGCTGGCTCGGTGAGGTCTTTGGAAGGACTGCTTCATCAGGACACTCAAGTTCTAGAAAAATCAATAGTATCTAAACTTCAAGAATGGACCAGTAGTATCCAAAATCCAGGTATGGGAACCTGTAATATCCAAAATACAAGAATGGGAGGACTGTATTGCAATACTGGAAAAGGGTAGTGATGCATCTTATGCTCAGAACAGTTCAGGTCAACCCCCAGTGGGATATTATGGTACTGGAGATACTCTACCTAAGGTGGTAAACATAACAGGGCTACCCCCTTCCGCACCACTATTGTTCCCAGTTACTAATCAGACAAAGATAGCACCTGGGGGATCCTCAGAATATGTAGAGTATAGCTATGAGCCAGTACATATGGGAGACATCAAGGATTTTAAAGAGGCAATATCAATGCATGGTATACACTCTACTTATGTAAAGCAGCTTCTAAATTCATGGTCAGCAAAAATCCGGATTCCACCAACTGATTGGATGCAGCTAACGGCTAATGTCTTGGACCAAAATCAGAATTTACAGTGGAGAGGCTAGTTTAGAGAGGAGGCCAAGACCTTAGAACAACAAGAAAAAATTAGGGGTTTCTTTGCTTCTCAGGACCAAATCCTTGGTGAAGGCATGTTTGCTGATGTGAGGACTCAATCTACTTATGATGAGCATACTTTATTGCTATGCCGTACTGCTGCACTGAATGCTTGGGAAAAGATTTTGGACCCAGGTCAAAAAATCGAGCATTACACTAAGGTCAAACAAGGCTTAAAAGAGCCTTATACCGACTTTCTACAGAGGCTTACTATGGCTGTTCATAGCGCAATATCAGATCCAGAAGTTAGAAAGCAATTAATACTTTCTCTGGCCTTTGATCATGCTAATACAGAATGTAGAAGAATGCTTATGCCTTTAAAGATCAGAGCCGCACATATAGAAGAATGGATTCAATATGCAATCAATGCTGAATCTCTCCATTGCAATGAGGAGAATTGGGTAGGCCAAGCCGTTGCTAATGTTAGGGTGAGGAACCAAGGCATCACTTGTTTCAACTGTGGTAAACAAGGCCATATAAGATGGAATTGTATACAAGGTACTTTGGAAATAATGCCCGATCTAGGTTTAATTCGAACAGAAGCCTTCTGGATTACGCAGAAGGTGTGGCAAGGGATGGCATTGGACCAATGAATGTAGATCTACCAGCATTCTCAGGATGAATAGAGCATCCAAAACCTGATCTAGAAAACCATATGATATTAGATAATAACATTAATTCAAAAGAAAATTCAGAAATTCCAAAAAGAATCACAAAACAAATATTTTGGCAGACTTCAATAAATGAACAAAGACCAAAATTGGGAATATGGATAGATAATATTTATATCCAGGGTTTAGTCGACACGGGGGCTGATGTTTCGATCATAACCCCACAATCATGGCATCTAAGGTGGCCTTTACGGGCAGTAGATATCCAGTTTCTGGGTATTGGAACAATATCTCAGGTTAAACAGAGTTTGAGATGGCTTGAATGCATAGGACCAGAAGGTCAGAAAGGATGGTTGAAGCCATATATGGCTGACATAGCAGTGAATCTGTGGGGTCGCTACCTTCTAATGCAATAGAATACCCAGATTAAAATCCCTCCCAGTTCTGATATCAACTGGAGACTCAATTACTTTTCCAAAAATGATGCTTTAAGGTACTATGGAGAAAATTCACCAGCCATTCAGATTGTTCAAAAGAATTGCCCAATAACCACAGAACCTAAAAGGACACTCACAGCACTGCCTTTGAAATGGTTAACAGAAAATCCTATTTGGGTTCAACAATGGCCTTTAACGAGAGAAAAACTTCAGGCTTTGGAACAGTTGGTACAAGAGCAGTTACAGGCTCAGCATATCGAAGAATCAATCAGTCCATGGAATTCTCCTGTTTTTGTTGTCAAGAAAAAATCTGGAAAATGGAGGATGGTAACGGATTTAAGAGCAATTAATAAGGTGATTCAACCTATGGGCTCCTTACAATCTGGTATTCCCCTGCCTTCTCTGCTACCTAAAGGATGGCCTATTGCAGTTATTGATTTGAAGGATTGTTTTTTTTACCATACCTTTACAGGAACAGGACAAAGAGAAATTTGCTTTCACGGTGCCTACTCTTAATAATTCATGGCCAGCTAAGAGGTACCAATGGAGAGTCCTTCCCCAAGGAATGTTGAATAGTCCCACCTTATGCCAATATTTTGTATAACAACCACTAGAAATACTGAGCAAGTGCTTCCCACATCTATCATTTACCATTATATGGATGATATTTTGTTGGTAGACCCAAACCCAAAGACATTAGAAACATTGTTTGAAGAACTAAAGAAAATATTGCCTGATTGGGGACTACAAATTTCTCCAGAAAAAGTACAGAGGGGAGATTCTATCAATTATTTACAATATAAAATAGGTTTACAAAAAATTAGGCCAGAAAGGTAAAATTAAATAGAGATAAATTGAAGACTCTTAACGATTTTCAAAAGTTACTAGGAGATATTGCTCATATACGGCCCATGATTGGCATAAAAAACTATGAGCTAGTTAATTTGTTCAAGACTTTGGACAGTGACAAGGATTTAAATAGTCCAAGAGAATTATCTGATGCGGCTGAGAAAGAATTAGTGTTGGTGGAAAAGAAACTTCAAGAAGCACATGTGGATCATGTGGATCCGGACCTGGATTGCATATTTGTTATTTTACCCTCTAGACAGTCTCCAACAGGAATCTTAATGCAAAGAGAAAGCATTATATTAGAATGGATATTTCTGCCACATAGGCCAAGCAAGAAGATGAAGACATATATTGAAAAAATTTCTGATCTGATTTTTAAAGGTAAGTTAAGACTTCGCCAATTGACTGGAAAGGACCCTGCAGAAATTGTTATACCCTTGACTAATGAAGAAATTGAACGATTATGGGCAGACAGTGAACCTTGTCAAAAGCCTTTTAGTGACTTTTTAGGAGAGATTAATAATAAATATCCTCGAAACAAGAGAATTCAATTCATAAAGGAAACTAATTAGATCTTTCCTCATGTGGTACAGGATAAACCCATTTCTGGAGCCCCCACCTTTTATACTGATGGGAAAAATTTAGGAAAGGCTGGCTACAAGTCTGAAGACTTAATTAAGGTGGCTCAGAGCCCTTATAACTCTGTCTAGAAGTCAGAACTATATGCAATTATTATGGTGTTGTTGGATTTCACAGAGCCTCTCAATGTAATTACAGACTCTCAATATGCAGAAAGAATTGTTTTACATATTGAAACTGCTGATGATACAGACTTGACCTTACTATTCATACAACTACAGGATATCATCAGAGGTAGGATACATCCTATGTATAAAATACACATCAGGGCGCAACACAGGTCTCCCAGGACCTCTAGCTTAGGGCTTGGTAATGATGAAATAGATGGGTTGCTGATAGGAAACGTGCTAGAGGCCACAGAATTTCATGAGAAACATCATGTTAACAGCAAAGGGCTAAAGAAGAGTTTTTCCATCACTTGGAATGAAGCAAATGAAATAGTAAGGAATTGTAACACTTGCTCTTTGTATAACCAACCATCTTTACCTGCAGGAAGTAATCCTAAGAGTACACAGAGAAATGAGATCTGGCAAATGGATGTGTTTCACTTTCCAGAATTCGGAAAGATGAAATATGTACATCATACTATCGATACCTATTCTGGAATGCAATGGGCGACTTCCCTGAGTTCTGAAAATGCTGATGCTGTACTTACTCACCTTTTGGAAGCCATGGCCATAATGGGAATTCCCACTCAGATTAAGACTGACAATGCTCAGCTTACATTTCCCGAAAAATGAAGATAATTTTTGGATACTATAATATAAAGCATATTACGGGGATACCACACAATCCTACAGGACAGGCAGTTGTGGAGAGATCTCACTGCACATTGAAAGAGATGCGTTATAAACAGAAGAAAGAAATGAGAAAATCCAGGGAGAGGTTGCACAGTGCCTTATTGACTTTAAATTTTCTTAACGCTGATGAAAAGGGAACATCAGCTGCTGAGAGACATTGGGTGATAGAGAAATCCTCTGAGTTAAATCAACCCATCTACTTCAAAGATGTGTTGACTTCTGAGTGGAAGCCGGGATATGTGCTTCGATGGGGTAGGGGTTTCGCTTTTGTTTCAACAGGGAAAGAAAAGATATGGGTACCAACAAAACTAATAAAAGTCCACTTTGAAAAGGACTCCCTTCCTGAGGAGAAGTGATTGCTCACCCCTGATATGACAAATGGATACATGGTAAAGAAAACACATTTAACAAACCTGGGGCAGGGTCTCAGTTTTGTCTTTACAGGAAAATGGATACAACTATTTTTAAGACTAATTACTCACCTGCAATAGAAGACAGACTGATGATTAAGGAATGTACATGACTGACTACGAGACCAACTAATATACATATGCACTACTGGGTAATCTCTCAATATTTACTGCTTTACATCTTGCATCTACACCTCAAAAAAAAAAGTGGTCCTGATTTGACTATTAATAGGGCTGGATTTGGATTGGGAGCAAGTGGCTTTCTCCCTCTCTAAACCCAAGCATATTGGTAAAGAAAATGTGAAGTATTCTGTCTTATATCAGAAAAGCCACCTGGTGTAAGACAGAAGACAGAATATTTAGGGACCAATATTATTGTGACTTCATCTTAAACCTCGTTTCTCTCTGTTTCTGTACCTTTCAAACATCCTGTCTCCATACAATCTCCTGAAGTCATAGAAGATATGAATATCTTTTTTGAGTATCAACAATGCTTAAGTTTTCCATTGTGAATAACATTTCCTCCTATCAGCTATCTACAAAGAATCTGGAACCGAGCTGGGGCCCCCACCGCAACAACTCCTGCTAGTAAAACAAGAATAAAAGGGAGAGTATGAGAGAAAGAGTAAGAGACAGATAGACAGACAGACAGAGGCAAAAATAAAAATATCAAGAACCTGGTGCGCACCAATCAATGATTGTTTTCAGAAAATAGGCTATTCAAAAGCGGCTACAAGAAAGCTCTCTATGATTATCCTCCAGATCACACTTCTAATTAGAATTCCATATGGAGTTAACCACTATTCTGAGAATGGTTATAAATGTATATAGTCAGTCCATTAAGATCTAACCATTGTTTTAGCTTTTACAGGATCCCAAAGAGATGCTATCGCCCTTAAGTCAGCAGGAAGCAACCTTATGAAAGACTATGCCCCCTTTCCCAATAAGTTTTGTGTTCTGAGGGTTGTGGGTAATTCTTATTCTGTTAGAATAGTTTTAAGTGAAAATTGGGTGGAGGACAGAACTATAATATAGCATCAAAGATCTCTTTTGAAGAAGAGAAGGGGGATAGATATGATAGATAAATTAGATTGCTCTGCTTACCTATACACCATTTTAGCTGAATGTATGGGCTATGTTAAAGACAATTTGCATTGGCATAGGTATTTGTATATTGATACAAATGTGAAATCATTTTATATGTTTAATTGTGATAATTTGTACATTGGTACAAAGCTTAATCTGAAATTGTTTTATATAACCAAAGCAACTTGTACTTAGATATAAATCTGAATCTGTAACTATTATGTAAAATTGAATCTGTAATTGCTATATTTTATATACGCTTCTATCTCTGTTTAAAATATTTGCACATCATTGTCATGTACACTATGCAATTACTACCTTCATTTAACTTTACTAGATATAATGTATGATTGCACTAGTTATGATATATGCACAAGATGTTTTACATACCTCTGTTTAGATGATATATATGTATATACATGTCTAAATGCTGTGGCCACTTTACATAGTAATATACCCCTGGCTAATGTTTGATAGTCATATTAAAAGTCAATGTTCAGAGATTATACACCCCTTATATGGGTATTCTAATTTTTAGTACAGGGTTTATTCCTTAAGATGATAAAAACTACTGTCAACATTACTTAAGGTAGCATATCCTAGTCATCTCAGATACAGGTTAGAATATCATAGATAGACATAAATCTTCAACCATTTCATAGACCCAGAGAATATGGCATTTAACATTTGAAATTCGGCCATGAGAGGCACGATGACTCCTGGTGTCACTGCTCCTTTCCCGAGATGGTGTTGAACATTGAGGATACTCCATTGGAGTTGGTCCTTTTGGCAGAGAATGGCCGGTTGAGTAAGGAACTGTCCTTACCTTGATTGCTGACAGTACACACATGGTGTCCAAGCTGGATGAACAAGTTGATAGATGGAGACTGACGAAACCTGCCTGGACAGGATAAGACAGTCCCTCCAAAATTGCCCTGCTTGTGAGAAGATCTGTCAGATACCATAGGCCTGTAGCCAATGTGATAGATGCTCCAACGGTGCACAAAACCAGAGGTGATTGTCCAGGTAGTTGTGTTGCTGTCCTCTCCCAAATTTTGGAAGCCACTACTTCCATGTACTTCTGACTTTCAAGTGATATATCTTCCTTCTCAGGTCTTGAAGGAGTTGAAGAATATGTTTTTACAGTTACTAACTCATAATAATTTCTATTGTACATAGTCTTAGTTTAGAAACTTCTTAGTTAGACAAAAGGGGGAGATGTGCCGAGATTAAGGTGTCAGCCGATAAGGTCAGAAGATGCTTATCCAGGAGCCCGGGACCCTGGAGGGGGTGTGGCCAACCCCATTGATAAGTGGCTGCTGGGACTCGAGGATGCTTTCTTCCTGGTTCCTGGCTGCTGGCTGTTGGAGAGACAGGATCGGAATCCATCGTCCTTCCATCTCGCATCCATTGCTCATCCATCGCTTGGATACTCCAGTCCTTGTTCAGGTGCCACTATAAGCTGTTACTAATATCATGAGTGTTGATTTGTATTCTAATAAATATTAATTTTGGACTGGTGTCTTGTAAGTAAAACTCCGCCTACAAGACAGATTTATGTGTTTATAGTAGATGTACTCTTTATATATCACACCCCCCACACAAATATGTGCACATACATTTGTGTATGTACATACACACATGCATGCACACTCACATATACACATATGCTAACACACATACACACTAAAACAGAAGGCTGAATTAATTACTGTTCTCTGACATTTGAATTCATCTTGACCTCTGGGTGACAAGCTCATGGAAAATGTAATCCTGAACTCATACCAGTTGGACCTTATTGCAATTTTTTGGCCCTTATTGAAATTTTTAGCTCTTCAGTGTCAAGGTTTTCTCAGAGATGGTGGTGGTTATAGTAGTCAAATTGGAGGAAAAGTGTATTGTGGTTTTATTATTTAATTTTACAAAAATAAAAGTTGTAGCACTAAATTAAAATCTGTCAACTATTTTGTATTTCTGAACTTGCAATCCTGGAAGAGCAGATTTTGTTATTCCTTATGAGTTGAGACAGTATCAGCTTAAACACATTGAAATTGCTGCTCTATTATTAAACCAACATCTTTGTACATTTTTTGTTACTGATCTGCCTCCAAGCTCTCCCTGCTCCCTTCCTCTCTTGGCCTTCTGTCTCCCACTTCTCCTGTCCCTCCCCTTTCTCCTCTCATTTTCCATTTTCTTTCTCTCCTCCTTAATCACTTCCAAAATTGTTTTTGTTTAATGAGAAACTTAGTAACATCTGGTTAATCTTAGTAATGACAGACATTTGTGGAGTATTTAGAAATTTTTATTCATAAAAGAATAAAGATATAATTCAAACAAAGGAAATTTTTGTAAACTCAAATTTTTATATTCTCTAATTAAATATTTCTTGATTCTAATCACATTGAAGTTTGCCTTGGCTTTCTGTAGATAATGGTTTCTCAGATGACATTTTGGATCCAATTATGCTCAGAGATCTATTAAGGAGAAATGGATTAGTTTAAGAATCAAAATACAATCTAGCATACCTATGAAGTTAAATAAAACTCCAAGAAAAATTGAAAGTGTCTCCCATTGGGCCTTCATGATTGTAGCACCTCATATAGCACAAACTAGAACGAGAAGTCCAATGCTAAGCTGTACTGTGCCCGTGCTACACATGGGCTGGTCCTCAGCACAGGTGCAAATAGTTTTAGTCTCCCTAGAATTACGTGCAAAACTGCTGTTCAAAAACACTTGGAGCACTAGGAGATAGACAGAGTAGGGCTGTTTAGAGTGAGTGTAAATTGACACACATTTTTTAAACTTCTTTATCTTCATCAGAAGATCTAGAAAGGTAGCAATAAAGAATGTCATGTTCAGTTAACTCCCCTCCATGGACTGTTGCAGTGATCATACAATCTTGAAGTAAAAGCAAGAAGTACTAAGACAAGATGTAAAATGATACCAAAAAGGTTGGTAGGTGTTAATATCAGGAATGGGATGGTACATGGTCCCACAGTAATATCAAATAATTTATAACTTTCTAATTTCAGTAAACGAGCCTAGAGCACAATATGGAAGGTATGTCGGTTTTAAAAATAACAGATTAAGCATATAAGGTGTCATGTGATTTTGCTTTCTAAACATACAGTCATCATGGATTTTTCACAAGAAACTTTAATTTCATAGGGGACTGTTCATGTCATGGAAGTGAAAATATTACATTTGTAGTCTATCCTAAGTTTGAAAATTAACTTCTTATTAAAGAATGTCCTCTGGTTTTGTTGCTGTTGTTGTTATTTGAAGACACATCACCATTTATGGTAAATTTTGCATGTAAATAATAAATAGACAACACAGTTCTCTAGCTTCATTTCCACTTTTCCACTGGGAAAGGAGGCTTCAGCCACTGCTGAGGGGGTGAATAGAAAAGGACTCAGGTGGCTAGGACCTTCCATAACAATGACTACAGGATCATAGGGAAATAGTGAAAATGACAATCTTTCTCCTTCTTGTGTATGACTTTATCGGCTTTAGGTCAGTCGACTATACCATTTGAGTGAGTGAGTATGTGTATATGTGTGTTTTATATATGAGAGAAAATATGTTTCTTTTTTTTAAAGTTTTTATAATTTCACTTTTTTTGACATATAGTCTCTTTACATAACCCTGGGCTGTCCAGGAATTCACAATGTAGACAAAGCTGATGTCAAACTCATTTCTGTCTTCTGAGTGATTAGATTAAGTGTGTACTACCATGCTTGGCTCATGTTTCTGAAGGTGGTATCTTGTTGATTTTGACCATAATAGTCTTTCCCTTACTTGCTCTACTCTGTGATGCTCTGCACTAATTTGTTTTCATTTATTTAGTTTTGTCTTCCCCCAAACACTCAGTTTTTTTTAAAACAAAATATGTCTTCTGTGTTGCTTTCTATGTTTTTAACCCATATCGATGGTTTTCTCTTCCATTTTGCTCACATTCCTTTCCAGGTCCCAGTTTGTATTTTCGTGCTCTATTCGTTCACTTGTGTGCTTTCTCACGGATGAAGTCATTGTTTTTTTCACAGGTAAATTTTCAACTCTTCAATCAATATTGAAGGTGTCTTTGAAATAATTTCAGTGTTGAGAAGATATGATCTTTTTTCATTTTAAAGATTTATTTTTTTATTATGCTTACATGCCTGCAGACCAGAAGAGGGCATCAGATTTCACTATGGATGAGCCACCAGTTGGGTGCTGGGAATTGAACTCAGGACCTCTACAAGAATAGCCAGTGCTCTTTAACTACTGATCTATGATCTATCTCTCCAGTCCCAAGAAGATATGATCTTTTTAAGGTGTTCTATTTGTTTTTTTTCTTTTTGTGTGTGTGTGTGTGTTTCTGAGTTTCAATTTGCACACTTGTTGCTTGGACAAATTTTTCAATTTAATTTGGAGATACTTTTACTGAGAAGGGTTCTTTGTACATAATTCCCAATACTAATCAGGAATGCTCCTATAATGACAGCACCAAACCATGAACGATATAGAAAAACAACTAAAGCCTACTAGTCCACCACAAATTATTATAAGATAAACTAGATAAATAATGCAGAATATACTTTGCATTATTTACCTTGTTTGTCTTGTGATAATCAGAGTCTTAATTACTTTTATATTGTTATAAAGGGATGCCATGATCAAGACAACTTATAAAATAAGCCATTTAATTAGGGGCTTGCCTACAGTTTCAGAAGTCAGGTCCATGCCTATAATGGTGGCCTATATAGCAGTAGGTAGGCAGGCATAGTGCTGCAGTAGTAGCTGAAAATCTACATCTGGTCCATAAGCAGAGAGTTACCTAGGAGTGGAGTAACTCCAGTGAGATACCTCCTACTCCTTCACAAACAGTTCTACAAACTGCCAGTCAAGCATTCAAACATATTTGTCTATGAGTGTCATTTGAATTCAGATAACCAAAACAATGAGGTATAAATTAATGTAGGGCACATGTAGAAATAGCAAATAAACAAAATAAAGGAGGCCATTCTAAATGATTTTTGTCAGCTTGACTCAAGCAAGATTTATCTGAGTGGAGGAAGCCTCAACTGAGAGCCTTTATAACATCCGAATGTAGGCAAGCATGTAGGGCATTGTCTTAATTGGTGATTGATGAGGGAGGCTGCAGCTCATTGTGGGCACTCCTACTCTTGGGCTAGTGGTTCTGGGTTCTATAAGAGAGCAGAATGAGCAAGCCAATAGGAGCAAGACAGTAAACAGCATCTCCCCATGGCCTCTGCTTGAGTTACTAACCTTAATTTGTTTCAGTGATGGATTACATGTTGAAATGTAGCCAAATAAACACTTTCCTTTCCAACTTGCTTCTGGTCCCAGTGTTTCATCATAGCAATTGTAACCTTAACTAGGACAGGGGCTTACAATAGGAAAATAAATGTGAATAAAGCTAAATATAAGAAAAGAACAGAAGTTATGATTAGAAGAGAAAAGAGCAAGAAACTAATCATATAACAATAACCCAATAACAACAATAATAATAGAATCATAAGCAAAATTTAAAAACTGTAGGAAAATATAAAGCTTTTTAAATAAAATGAATGAGGTATGGTGGCAAACACTTTCAGTGTCAGCCTCAGGAGGCAGAAGTAGGCTGATCTCCATGAGTTTGAGGCAAGCCTGCTTCACATAGTGAATTCCAGGTCCACAAGAATGACAAAGTAAGATCAGGTATCAAAAGAACAAGGGTTTGCCATGTGAGTGTAGGGGAGAGAAGACCTATATCTATGGTCTGTTCTATAACATCCAGTTGCCCTGTACCCAGCTACCCTGTGTATGGCACCATATGAATCAACTTCCAAGCCCCAATAACAGGATTATGAAAAGACTGTCTCAAAAACTCTTGGCAGAGAGTTAAGGAGGGCTTCTACTCTGAGAATGACTGCCTCTAATATGAGCCAGTGATTGCAATTGGTTTGGGGTCTATGGGATATGGTACAAGACCCCAAATTTCACACTGCGGCTACTTTACGGCCTTTATGAGTGTGAGAAGTCCTATGAAGGAAGATCTGGAGGGGTATTTCTCTGAGCACAGCTCCTGAGGTAGGCTTGCTGAAAGAGCTGAGCTGTGATCATCCTCATGTTACTGCTCTTTGCAGACTCACTTGGTCTATTTCTCTGTAATTTTTATCAGTCACTTCAATCCCTTAATGAATTTTCAGTGCTTCTCTCTTCTGTCTGGAAGACTCCATCCCTTCTTATCCATGTTTTTCTCCTTCAATGAATCACTTGGAGGCAGCTTCTAAGCAAGTGTCCTAGCCAGAAGTCCTGCAGCTTTCCCTGCCCTCGGTTTTCTGTCTAATCAGCCTTTCTTTCTTGAAATGTAATAGACAAAGAATGTTAACTTAAGCTTGTCCTCATTTGCTTTCAGAATGAACTAAGGAGATATTTTCACTTTTTTTTTTTAATTTTCCTTAGAGAGTGGAAGCATCATTTTATGTACACATCCAAGAAACACTTGTTAAATAAACTTGGATTATTTGGGAGCCAAAGCCCATGTTTGTTTGTAAAGAGCAGGAGAATGCTGTAGAGGAAGCAGATAAGCAAGATGAAGGACATCATTAATGATTACATACCACAAATCATCTCTGAGTGAAGTGGGATAGAGGTGCAGCTGTGCTGAAGAATGTGGGAAAGGCTACAGATGCATGGGGAAGGATGGATGTCATGAGCAAGGTCAACGCAATGGGTAAGAAATATTCTGATTTAAGTAAAAGGTGGGTTCTTGGGAGGGGAACTGGTACCAAAGGAGGACCTTTCAGCTGTGGGACTCATTGATGACCAAGGATACCCAAGATTGCTGCTTATCTTCAGTACATAAACATAAAAGAACAAAATCAATGTGAAATTTTAAGAGAAATGACTGGTCATTAAAAAAATAAAATGTTAGTAAGAACATATGTTCTTCCCACATGACCACAAAGTATTTTCCCCTCCTACCCAGTGTCAACATTGCAGGAAGGGCCTCACCAGGCACTATATGCCTTGATCTTGGACTTCCCAACTTCCAGATTTGGGAAAGACAGATTTGTATTGTTTCTAAATGGCCCTGTCCAATGGTATTTAGGACATCACAGACTGGAGTACTTCTTCCTAAGTGAACCAAGACAAATAAAACATTCCTTGCCCCTGAGTTACCTGAATTTTCAGTAGAGAATAAGGTGGGTGGGGGGATAAAGAGAGTTCACCATGACCTGGAAGTTTACACATCCCAATGTGGTTTTGGGCAAACTCATGTAACCAGTCGTGTTGAGGAATTATTAAAACTACAGCTACTTCTATAGTTTTAGGATAAATGACACTATGAAAATGTACTGCATAATTTTTGTAACAGCACATAACAATTTAGTAGTCTCTTTATAGGTGAGAAAAGGAAGGGGATCACTGTACATCAAGTTGCAAACCTAGAAAGAAGAGTGAAACACTTCTTGAATAGCCGAATGAGGACCAAAATGCACTCATGGTGATCAGAATAGCAAACTTCACTCAGTTTCAGCTTCTCTTTCCTAGTTTCCTCTCCGAAGGTATGCATTGTTTTAAAAACTCAGAACTTTTAAGCACAACACCCTCAGAAATGAGTAGCTGTCTTCTAGAAGAAACCAGTAGCTGGCTTAGCCTAACAACCCCTTGAGAAGCAGAGGATATTTGGAGTTCACACTTGCTGTAATTGGCTCATGTGGGAATTCTCTGAAATTTTCTTTTGTGAGATTCATATCTGGCCAACCCGACTCAGAGCTTTCTCTGTGCACCAACCTTCTGCTTTCTCAGTCCTAGTCCAAGATGGTTTCTGGAAACAGTCAACAGTGTTTGGTTCACGCTGCAACTTACCAAGGTTCTAACACTAGATAAGGCTAAACAGAGCATTTAAGGGGAACAATTGCCACTGACAATTTCATAGGGATTGTTGGAAAGCATTCACACATGATGTGGGAATGTCTTTCCGTATGCTGTGAATATATATTTTTAAATAAAGGATCTATTTTGGCCCTTGGTGAGCACTGTAGAAGAAGTAGGTGGGGAATCACAATAGGTAGAAAAAGAAGGGTGAGTGAGAGACAGATTGAGCCAGACGCCCAAAGAAGCAACATGTAAGGAACACAGGTGAGCCATGAGCCATGTGGCAGGATAGACTAATGGAAATGGGTGAATTAAGATGTAAGAGCTAGCTAGCAATCGGCCTAAGCCATAGGCCAAACAGCATGAAGATAATATGAGAGTCTGAGTCATTTTTGCGGGAAAACTAAGCAGCAGCAGGCGGCTAAGTGGTCTGGGACAGCAGGTCTGTGGGTCTGGATCTCTGGCCAGACAGGGCCAAGAAACCTCACTGTAACACACAGGTCTGAGCTGAGAGTCTATAAACTCATAAATGCATTACATACACACACACAACTCATACACATACTTACATACACACACATACACATTCACTCACCACACACACTCAAACACACATACACACACTCAAACACTCTCACACACACTCATACACATATATACACACTCAAACACACACACACACACACTCTCACATACACACACATGCACAGAACACACCCCTGTGTTTATTGTAATAAAGACAGAAAGACATACTTTCACCTTCTTATGATCTTTGTCCTGCATTCAACAAGTAAGTGAAGAGTAAAGCAGGATTCAGAGCTTCCTGGTGGAGCCAGTAGACCTATCTCAAAATACACACAGAATTTGGACAAGAAAAGGAGAATTCACAGTCCAATGTGTTCAGGAAAGGTTCTGATCATCATCTTCTGCTCCCAAGTAGATCCATCATAGCTAAGTAGCTGAAATCCAAATTCCAAAGGACAGAAGGAGATTTTGAACTTGTTGCCAGGCCATCAGTAGGAGCCTTCAGCTGGATCTAATTGTATTAATATTAACAATCAATCTGCATACCAGAAATGCATACAGATTCAACTTCACAAAAGCAATGGCTGATGAGAATGGATGTATTATTGACAGTAAAACTATGCAAAGTACATTTAAATCACTTCGTTATGACAAACTCATAGTCGCTGTATTTGGGAACCCTGGAAAAATTCTTAAGAGATCATAAATGCTTATACATTGATGACAGAAAGCCTCCCTCCAAAGCTGATGTGCAATGGGAAGATGTTGAGTAACCAAACCCATTTGTCTTTAAATAAAACCATTCATTACTCAGGATTTTGTTTCTCAGCTGTAATAAGTGAGATTTTCCAGAGAGAAGACACTTAAGCATATGCATCTTAAGGAAAGCTCAGTGTTTTCCTTCCTACCAATTGATGCAGGTGACTTCAAAGCACAAATTAGTGAGACAGAGAAGCCCCCTGTCTGTCCAGGAAGGCTGTCAGAAGATGAAGATTAGACATTCAGGTGTTATCAGAACCGGGGAAAAAATCAATTTGTTTTTTCTCGTTAAGCATTGACTACACTAAAGAAAAATTACAAACAGCTTCTTCTTTAAGATTAAATTTGATATATGGGAGGAAAAACATGTAGTTATCACTGTTTCAGTTCTACAGGTTGTTACTAGGAAGGAGACGATTTGTCATGCAAACAGTTAAAAGCACATTAGGAGAAGTAAAAGATTCTGTGTTCTCCTTCCATTTTCCTAACCTGCCTGAACAGCTCAGTTTTGTTTCTCAAGTCTTCTAGCACTGGTGAAAAACAATAACAATAACCAAAACAGCCCTGAATATTTAAGTCAACAAAACCAGGATTAAAACAGAATTTATCAATTGTAAAACCTAATTGCCTTTTAGTTATATAGGTACTGTAAAAGCATACTGGGAAAGAGGTCAAACAGCTCTCTGGAGTTAGTGTGGGAGTTCTTGAGGGACAGAATCACCCCACCGGAGGTGTGGGAAGTATTGATACTCCAGTCGTCAGGCATTCTATTCCTTAAAATCATTTTTAGCTGTGTGATCTTTGAACTCACAATAGTAAGTCTGTTGACTGCGAATGTTTATGTTTTCTATTGGCTCCCACACACATCTATCTTATTTTAAAATTACAAAATTGTATCTAAAATTAACTTAGATACAAATTTTAATAAATAAAATGTGTTTACATATTTTACAACATATTCATTTACAGTACATTTATTTTATTATGTTTTTAAAGTTGTGCTAAAACACATATAACCAAAAACTTACCCTTTGAACACCTCCCACCCCAACACACACCTTTAGATGCTGTAGATAAAATCCAGGATTTTCAGCATACAATATAAGTACTCTATCTCCGACCCCCAAATTTGACATTTTTAAAAAAGTAACATTCTTTTATTATTTTTTCCATATCCACCACTACTCCCCATTCTGCCCCTTCGCTCAATCCACTCCACCCCAACCCTCCATTCACTCCCCAGGGAGGGCAAGGAATCCTGAGGTGAGTCAAGCAGTTAGGCATATCCAGCTGAGGTAGAACCAAGCTCCTCACTCAGTATCAAGTCTGAGTAAGGTGTTCTTCTGTAGGGAATGGGCTCGGAGATCTCGGTTCATGCACCAGGAGTTAACTTGAGTCCTCATGCAAGAGGCTCCACAAACTGCCCACACCTTTCAACTGTCACCCATATTCAGAGGGTCCAGATCTGTCCCATGAAATTTTGATAGCTGTCATTGCAGAGTCTTCGAGCTCCCAACAGCACAGCACAGCACAGCACAGCACAGCACAGGACATGGTCTCCCCATCATAATTCCGATCTCTCTGCTCATGAAATCTCTCCTCCCTCTCTTCAGCTGGACCAGGAGGTTGACTGATGTTTAGCCATGTATCTTTGTATCTGCCTCCACGAGCTTGGATGAAGGTTCTATCCAAGAGTAAGATTTATTTTTTATATATGTCTCTGTGCTCGTGTGTGTGTGTGTGTGTGTGTGTGTGTGTGTGTGTGTGTGTGTGTGTGTGTGTGTGTTTTGTCAGTATCTCTTGAGGATAGAAAAGTAAGTCAGATATAGTAGCATTGGATTTACAGGCTTTTGTGAACATATGATGTGGGTGTTGTGAACTGAATTCTGATACTCTGAAAAGCCAATAAGTATTCTTAACTGATAAGCCTTGTCTGTAAATCCTAACCATTTTAATGTGTATGATTTTGTAGCATTAGTTACATTCACTGCATTGTGAAGGCATGGCTACTGTCTATTTTCTAGATGTTTTCCACATCCAAACAGAAATTCTGTAATCATTAAGCAATAACTCCATGTTTCTTCCACCTTCAGCTTCTGATGATCTGGAATTTAACTTTCATCACTATATAAGTTTTCTCAATGTAACCATACAAGATTTGTCCTTGAATCTGTCTGGTTTACTTTGCTTAGCATGACATTTTTAAGCATTATCCATGCTGTAACATATCTCAAATTCTCATTGCTATGTATGGCTTTGTTATGTAAATAAAAGTAAAATCAATATAATTGCACATTATTATTTATCATTCGCCCACTTGTAGAGGTTTGGTTGTATAGGATTTTTTCCAAGTCTCTGCCTTTGGTACAGTGGTAATTTTACACTTAGCTTTTTTGAGGATCATCAAGCTTGTCTACCGCAGGCGAACCAGACATCCAATTTATTCTAGTATAATACATAAAATATGGAAAAAGTTAGGCTGAATGAGTTTTGGTTTCAGTGCATACCAGGTATTTTTCCAAAAGAAAGAAATGAAACAGAAAGCATATGTGTTACGTTTGAGAAGATGTTTATGTGTAAAGAACTATTTTTCAAAGTGAATTTTAAAAACTTAAGCCTTCTGGTTATATATAATCCCAGTGTTGCTGTAATTTTTTTTTTATAGAGCATGATCATTGGAGTTGAATGCCTTTCAAATGTAACATTATTAATTCTTTGAGAATTGCATACAGTGAAATTTTGATTATATTCATTCCCTACTCCTTTCCTAACTCTTCCCAGATCCACCCCACTGCCCCATCCCCTGCAACTTTATGAATTCTTTTATTGTTATTATTATTTAAAATAATTCACTAAGCACAATTTGTATTGCTCAGACATTTGTGAATGTGGGCCACTCACTGTAGCATGGTCAATCTTCTAGGGCTCATACCTGTACACACTGACTCTCCCACACAGAAGCTACCAAATTCAATAGCTCCTCAGTGGTGGAGCCCAGGAGCCCTTCTCTCTCCCATGCTAATGTTGACTAGAGTGATCTTGTGCAAGTCATATGCTATGAGTTCATGAGTGCAGCTATCTCATCATGCCTAGAGACACTGTTACATTTACATTCTTTCTGTTACCTCTATCTCTGGCTCCTAAAATTTTTCTACCTCATCTTTTGTGTTGATCTCTGAGTGATGTGCGTGCATGTATGTGTGTGTGTGTGTGTGTGTGTGTGTGTGTGTGTGTGTGTGTGTGTGCATGTATGTGTTACAGATGCTTTGTTTGAGTACTTTGCTAATACTTATTTTTTACACCTTGGAAGCACAAAGGATCCAAAGTAGTCAAAACAATCCTGAACAATGAAACTCTGCTGGAAGAATTACCATTCCTGGTTCCATGTTGTAGCACAGAGCCACAGTTGTAGAAACAGCATGGTACTGGTACAACACCAGACACATTCATCAGTAGATTAAGTTAAGTCTTTACACCTGTAATTACTTAATTCCTTTTTTTAGACAAATATTCAGAAATATACTTTAGAGAAAGGACAGCATCATTAACAAATGGTGTTAGAAAGCTGTGTATGTACATGGAGAAGAATAAACTTTAATCTTTCTCTTCTCACTCTGAATTCAAATCAGTACCAATTGAATAAAAATAACTTAATGTTAGACCTTAAACTTCTAGAAGACAGAGTATGCAGTACAACTCAGGGTATAGGCATAGGTGAGGACTTTTTGATATAGGACCCTGGCCACTCAGGAAAAAAGATCACCAAGACAGCAAGTAGAACTTTGTAACATGAAAAAAGCTTTTGAATGACAAAGGAAACTGTTAATGGACTAAAGAAGCAGCACAAAGAATGGGGGGGGAAATCTTTGACAGCTATACCTCTAATAGAATATTAATGTCCATGATATACAAAGAATTCAACATTAATCATCAAGGAAACACAACCCAATCTACATGTGGACTACAGAACTGAACAGGACATTCTCAGAATCCAAAATATAAAAGCCTTAAAAAAATCATATTAAAAGTGTTCACCGTTCTTAGCCATCAAGAAAATGCAAATCAAAACACATTTGCAATTTACTTGTTACAGATCCAAAAGAATTTTTGTGCTGGGATAACAATCTGAGGACTTTCAACTTGTTTACTGCTAAAAGAAAAAAAAGGAGAAGGAGAGAGGAAAGAAGTAAAAGGAGAAATGAAGAAGAAGGAGAAAGGAAGAAACAATCCACCGGAGAAAATGTGAGGAGGCTGCACGATACACTGAAATTTTGGTCAAGGGAATGAAAGAAGTTAAAAAAAACACCCAGGGGATGTAGGCAGCCCTCACTGAGCACTTCTAAGTGTGAGGCCAGAGAACCATACGTCTTTAAGGGTAACACATAACAATAAGGCAAAACAAAACAGAACATAAAAGACATCAAAGGATTTGGGGAACTGGGAACCCTCATGTCTATTGATGGGAGTTGCAACCATTACTGATATAGCTACTTCTTAACATAGATGATAAGAACTCTATTTCCTACTACAGAGACATGTGGTCACTCATATTTAGGGCTGCTGTATTCACAATACTTAGGGAATGAGAATGGTCTAGATGTCCATCAGTTGATAAATGGAAAGTGAAAATGTGTTATCTATGAAAAAAATGTCATAGAGATTGAACTAAAGAAATTTTCAGGTAAGTGGATGAAACTAAAGAACATTATATACAATGAGGTATCCCAGATCCAGACAAATTATTCATGTTCTGACTCAAACGTGGATCTTAGTGTTAAATCTTTAGATTTGTGTATTTAACTTGGAACATCTGTAGTATTAAGAAAGAAAAAAAACTGGAAAAAAAAACAATTATGGGACAGGAGAAGAAAGACATTAAGGGAAACAAGATATTATAACACAACTTATATGATGGGGAAAGGGAAGATAGTGATGAGCAAGGTTTAGGTCGGGAGAGGGATGTGAGAGAGAAGTGAAGCATGGAGTAGGAAATGACAATTACCACGAGGATGTTTGAGAAAGATAGACTATTCTATAGGTGTCAAATACACGCGTTCAATGGAACATTAATTGGAATTACCCTACATAGGGGATAATGTTTTTCACAGAAGCCAAACAAAAAGACCAGTATGAGTGTAGGATGTGTCCCTGATTTTTGTTAGGGGTACTCTGGAGACCCCTAGTACAAACCATCCATTGCTGCCGCTCTTGGTGGCCCACCAGAACTTCATTGGTAAAGCCCTGTTGCTGAAAACATCACATACTTTGGTAATAAGACATGAAGAAATCATGTTGGTAATGTCCGAAAAACGTCTTAATTCATAATAGCAAAAGGTACTTCACGGGCTGTTGAGGAAAAGCAATCATCAATAGTTTACCCGGCTGTAAGCTATAGCAATCACTAGCACCATGAAATATTCCCAAGGGCTCAATAGCGAGATGAATAATATGGAAGTTACCAACTGCTTTCTGATTGGATTTAAGGGCTACTCTGCAGGAGGAAATGCCTGCTTGATACTATAAATCTGGACCCAAATCTGTAGTTGGGGAGCTCAAAGGCCCCAAGGGTGAATCTACTGCTTAATGAACATAGCATCAGACTGCCCTCAAAATCAGTATCTCTTTACCTATTGATTAGTGCATCTCTCAGCTCCATCAGGGAAGTTCCTTTGTGCACTAGATTTGAATGCGTTATTATTCCCCGGGAACTCTCTTATGAAACCGGTAGATACTGATATTTTATACTTATTTCTTATGACATAACGTACTTCTTCCCATTTAAAAATTTTTACTTATATGTCTAATAGGGAAGTAATTATCATGCACTTTTTTACTAGTTAATACTTATTCACTTTCCTTATTTACACTTTCTAGAAACCAGTACCAGTTAGGAGAACAATGTTTCCCTATTATTTTTTTAGCTACGTGAGGATTCACCAAGAAAAATGCAGGGGTTATGTCACTGTCTGGATAAGAATGTAGGACTCTGGGAATAGGGTTCAATAAGAGACTTTCCAAAGTAAATTTCTCATAGTAAAATATCATTCCCAACCTTCTTCTCCCTTTCTTTTCTCCCCCTTCTTCACACGCATTAATTTCTCATGTTTCCCTAGACAACTTTATTTTACTTTACTGTATACAATGTTATGATTTCATGTGACTGTATAAAAATCTAGGATGAGAGAAAACATACATTTGAATTTCAGGCTTCCTTTATTTTCTTCATATAATTGTCTCCATTTACAATCATTTTCCAACAAGTTAGATCAGTTTGCTTCATAGCTTAAAAGAATTCCAAACCACATTTTTGATGGGAGAATGTCTTTCCGTATGCTGTGAATATCAATCTTTAAATAAAGGATCTCTTTTGACCCTTGGTGAGCACCATAGAAAAAGTAGGTGGGGAATCAGAATAGGTAGGAAAAGAAGGGCAGGGTCAGAGACAAATGGAGCCAGGCATCCAAAGAAGAAACATGTAAGGAGCACAGGTGATCCACGGGCCATGTGGCAAGAGAGATTAATGAGAATGGGTTGAGTTAAGATGAAGGAGCTAGTTATCAATTTGTCTAAGCCATAGGTTAAACAGCATGAAGTTAATATAAGGGTCTGAGAATTTTGGGGGCCTGAAGCAGTGGCTGGTGGCTAGGCTCTCTGGGATGGTAGGTCTATGGGTCTGGACCTCTGGCTGGATGGGGCTGAAAACCTCATTGTAACACATTTTCTCATCAGTCCTCCTATTGTTGAAAACCTGGGCTGGTTCATAATTTACCTACTATGCTCCATAATTTACCTACTATGAATATTGCGGTAGTGAACATTAGTGTTCCAATTTTTCTGATTTGCTTACTTGGAGTCCTTTGACTAAATAGGGGGTAGTATAGCTGATGATATAGTAGGTCTACTTCTAGATTTTTGATAAACCATCATACCAATTTCCATAAAAACAAGACTACCTTCCATTCTCACTGGCAGTGTATAAAGATGCCCCTCCAATCTCCTTGTTGGCGTTTTATTTTGTTTTCTAAGTGTCTGACCTTCTGGCTGGAGTAAAGTGAAATCTCAGTGGAATTTGTTTTTTTATTTCTCCAGTTTCTAGCGAGATTGTGCATCTTTTCTTACATTTATTGGCTATTTATAGTTCCTCTCTGGAAAATTATCTATTAGCCATTTTATTGATCGTGTTGCTTGTTTCATGATGTTCAGGGTTTTGTTGTTTATAGATCTAGATATTTAGAGTCAGATGTACAGCTGGTACAGATTTTCTCCAACTCTTTATGCTATTTCTTTCTCAGTGGCTTCTCCCTTTGATTCATAGAAGCTTTTTGAATTTCATGAGGTCTCATTGTTGGCTTTTCCAGGACTGATTGCATCCTATTCAGGAAGATCCTTCCTATGCCTATATGTTAAAGTATTCTCTCCATACTTTTTCCTTAAATAATTTCAGCTCTGATATCAAGGTTTTCATCCCTTTGGAGTTGCCTTTTGTGCAAGATGAAGAGGAGAAAGGATTCAGCACACTACAGTAAGTTGTTTCATAGCTGGCAAATACCCAAACTTAGGTCAATTTGATTTGCTAGCCCACATTTCACCAATTCCCATTTCTTGAATAATCACCATAATAGTCAAAATATAAAACTACATGTCAGCCTTTCTGAATGCAATATTTCATTAACAAACACAATTGTCATCTAAAGAATGAATCTTGATTGGCAGTAGTTATCCTATGTGATAGTATTGTCTGAATTCTTATGATGCCATCTGTTTTCATAAAAAATCCTAAAGCTATCCTGGAATCTAGTATTCTAGTTTGTCCAAATATTTTCCCAATGTAATTATATTAAATATCTACACGGGAAACCTGAGTGATCCATGTGTCATAAGCAGCTGCCGTGTGCATGGCACTGCAGTGATGATGCTCAATCTCTTTCTTTCTTTGCATTGAGGAAATGCTGTAATTAGGTTGATCTTTTTTTTTTTTAGTTTTGTTTTTGATGCCTAATGGATTGGCACAGCACAGGACACAAGTAAAAAGAGAAAGGAGAATTCTGGAGGCAAGAAATATATAGGTTCAGAGAAATAGTGGACAGGTGCATTTTGAATCTGAGGGTTTTTTGTCTTTTTTTTTATTAGTATGCTTGTTTTCAGTGTCTTGAATGGTCCGTGGACAAATACATAGTGATCCTTGATTTAAGTACTGTGCTCTACCAGAAACTGAATTTTTCCTAAGCTAAGGGTCACGATTAAAATCTCATAAAATTTACTAGACATCGTGGTTGTTTGATAAATTACCAATAATTGAAGAGTAAAACACTCAGCTGAAGATGGTCTAAGAAGCAGGCACATATATGGAAAAGGTGAGTGTCTATAATACAAGTCAGTATTGCTTTGTATGTTCATAGTTTATAACTAAATCTCTTCACTTCTATTGGGTAAAGAGAAAGAGGAAATGGGCTTATCCTGAAAACTTAGGGATTTTGGACATAAGAAAACAATATATATTTTTGTATTAAAAGACATTTAACTGTGAAAAGGGTTGAGGGAAGAAGGTTTCTAAAGAACTTAATTCATTCACATCTGTCTGAGATGGCCCACATGCAGAGCTAGTCTAGAATAGCTGATCTCCCCAAGTCTTTTTAGCTCCTAACTGCTGTATCTCAATACCCTTTACACTAAGCTAGTATTCTTTCCTTTCTTTCCTTCTTCCTTCCTTTCTTTCTTTCTCAGAGCAAATTGTGTTCCCTTTATTATTTTATTTAATGTGTATAGTGCTCTATCTGCATGTACTTTTTAATGCCAGCAGAAGGCATCATATCTCCTTATAGATGGTTGTGAACCACCATGTGGTTGCTGGGAATTGAACTCAGGACTTATAGAAGAGCATCCAGTGCTCTTAACCCCCGAGCCCTCTCCAATCCTCTAATCTCCTGTTTCTTACCAGAGTTCATCATAGTTAATCATAACTGAAATGTGGAAGATTATTGTCACAGCTGAGTTTAAGTAAGTGTGTTGGCAGAATTTACCAAGCAGCCAACAGCCTTGTACTGTTCACCACCCCAAACACTTTATAAGAATATTCTTTCTCATGGCAGTTCAGAATTTCCTCTTCTGCCCCTGGTGAGAAGCTCAACTGCTTATACCTTTTGAGACTGTTCTAAAGGGAGGCCAAGTATGGCTTGTAAAACACTAGGAAACTTTAAACTACTATGTAAATATTAAATCATGGCCAAGTTAATTGTAGAAATTCCAAATAAGAATTTTTCCCCTCCAATCATTTATTAAGTACAGGAAAAGTTGACTAATGTTGGCTTTGAGATACACACACACACACACACACACACACACACACACACACACACATCCTAGTGTTTTACCTTCTCTTTGTAAGTATCATTTTAAATGTTCCCAATAAGCTCAAGATAATGGAATAATGGTTTAAAAGTCTATGAACAAGGGAGAATGTGAGCAATCCACCCCAGACTTATTGTATATGATATGTTAAAGTATGTCTTTATGGCCGATGCTCAAACTCTTTGCCCAAAGGTATTAAGGCATGTGGTGCTAATAAAAATGAAAATTTGTTAACCCCACTGGAAAATAAATTAGCGATAGAAAGATGCACAATTTCATTAGCTAGCGGTATTACCTTTCTTCCCAGTCATTTGCTTTCATTGTTTTCTATGAATGCACAGGTGGGAAGCACTCTGCCCTGCAGGATTTGTGATTGTGTCTAATGAGGTCACCTGCTTATCCTCAGTACTCCCATCAGTGGCTCCGGCCTCTGCTGTCGGAGACTCAACAATCCTCTGAAGTCTGCTTTAACATGATAGCTTTGACATTCCAAAAACAGAATGGAAACTCCATTTCTGTTAGGAATGCTGATGCCAGGGTATCCAAATGCTCAGGGTTTTACATCAATTTGTATTTACGCCTTCCCATGGGAGCTGTTTTAGCAATGTGTTTGCTCAGCTTGCTCTTTGTTAGTGCCTAATTGGGGCATTTTGGACTGTGATGGCAAGGGTGCCAATGCAGGCAGGCACCACCTCGTCAGCCCTGGCCAGAGTTTCCCAGTCACTTTCTAGCTCATGGTTTTGCCACACCTGTCCTATTACCCCTGCCTTGTGGAAAGCTGCCCACAGTGCTCTAACACAGAATATATGGAGCCAGTGAAGTTTTTATTGCGTTCTGGCAGCCCTGCTGAATGATTTGTTTTATGATGGAGTTCTCGTGAATGGCCTCAGAAATTTCTATGTGAGATGCAGAAGCCTAAATCAGTCTCCTGTTCTCCATCTGCTGTTGGGTTCTAGTTAGACCTGGAGTGAACACCTCAGGCCTTGTATGCACATCAGCAGGGCATGATTTTGTTCTAAGAATGAGTTCTTACTGGACCATTCACGGCCTTTGGAGTCCAGGGCTCAGTTATGTCATCTAGGAGAACCCAGGCACACTCACTATGCAGGATGCCCATTTCACACCCATTGGCTTCTACCTTTTTACACAGGCTTTATATTATCAAAATCTTATTTGTATACAAGAAACGATTAACTGTGTAGTGTTTTAGAGTTCAGAGAAACCTGCATCCAATAAGTAAAAAGCAATTTCTAGATATTTGGTCAAATAGCTATTCCAGCAGTAGTTATTACAAGGGAAGCTTGTGCTCACCCTTACCTGGAGAGAAGTGCAAATATTTGCTTGTCTCCTGTGTAAGTGACCTGTTTTTTTGTTTTTTTGGTTTTTTTTGTTTTTGTTTTTTTTCCATTTTTAAGTCTTAAAGATTGTAGAATCCAGATCCTTTTCTTAGATACAAAACCTTAAGCTGTGGCAGCTGCATTCTGATAGCTTTAAAGATAACATTTTTTACCCTTGGGCTTGAATAGGGAAAGCTTCATGTTGATTTTGTCAGTTTTCCTTACATACAACTGGAACATTAAAAAAAAAATACCGCATTAAATGTTGCTGGTAAAGTTAGTTTCTATTTACAGACTATAATAACACATTGTGAGCACAGTATTGCTTTATGTAAGATCTGAAGTACCTATAGGCCAGGCAAAATATACCTGAGGTGGAAAGCACTTGTAAAAGGAGTGTTATGATGACCCATCTTCAGATAACCTAGTCTAGGAATGCTCATCCACATCCACTCTTGTCCAAATAAATGGGACACACAACACACACACACACACACACACACACACACACACACACACACACACACCCCACACCTTATACATTTGGAAGTAGGCAGTCTTACTGACAGGTTGTCAATTTATGAATGTATGAACTTCATTTTACAGCCTGAGGATGAGAAGCACACCAGAGTCAGATTAGGACATTGTTTATGATCTAACTTTTAGAACAATAAATATCAGAATGAGGTACTACCAGTAGCACCTCTAATGTTCCTTATCTTGCTCTCATGGTTCTGAAAATCAAAAGTGGCATCAATGTCATTTTCCTGGGAAGGCGTTATACAGATCCAAAAATCCTGCCAGTACTCGGTAGGGATGTTATCATTCAGCATCTGCCCCAATACTCTGCTTACCACCTACCCTTGTGAATTAGTGAATTGGTCTGAGTGGAAACATCTCTTTTTTTAGGTCACTTAGTTACAGGAAGAAAAAAAAACAGGTTTATAGCAATAGCCTTGGTCTTCCCATACTCTATCTCTCCTTCAATCCAGAAAGGTTTTCTTCTAACTCTGCCATTTGCTTACTGGCATAAACTTCACTGTCATAACAAAAGACTGCGATTGAAATATATACTGTGTCTAGTCAATGCTTCTCTCTCTTTTTTAAATTTTAATTTATTTTTTGTTTTTTCTAAAGATACCCACCAGTTTCCCCTCCTCCCCCTTTTCCCAGTCATCCCCCAGCTTCTCAGCTTCATCCCCTCATCCATTTCTCAAAGAAGATAAGGGCTCTCAGGGTGGATTAATACAGTCTGGCATATCCAGTTGAGGTAAGACCAAGCCTCTCTAGTATCAAGGCTGAACAAGGTGTTCCTCTTTAAGGAATGGGCTCCAAGAAGCGAGTTCATACACAAGGAATAAATTCCGGTCCCACTACCAGAGGCCCACAAACTGTTCATGCCATTAGACTGTCATCCACATTCAGAGTGTTTACTGCAGCCTCATGCAAGACTCCGAGCAGTCAGTTCAGAGCCAATGAGAGCCTACTCGCTCAGGTAAGCTGTCTCTGTGGATTTCTTTATCACGCTCTTGACATCCCCCCTCTCTTCAACTGGTCTAGGAGCTGGACCCAGTACTTAGGTGTGGATTTCTGATTCTACTTCCATCAGTTGCTGGATGATAATTCTATAATGACTATTAGGGTGGTCATCAATTTGATTATAAGGGAAGGCCAGTTTAGGAACCCTCATCACTATTGCTTGGAAACTTAGCTGGGTCATCTTTGTGGATTCTTGAGAATTTTCCTAGTACTAGGTTCCTCTCTAACTCTACAGTGGCTCCCCCCACCCCCATCCCACTCCCTCATGTTCTCTTTCCATTAGCCTCCCATTACCCTCCCCACTATTTTCCCAATGTACTCAAGAGATATTATCTATTTCTCCTTCCCATGGAGATCCTTTACATCTAAAATCCACTTATGAATGAGCACGCATCATGTTTATCTTTCTGGGTCTGTGTTACCTCACTCAGGATGATATTTTCTAGTTTCATTAATTTGCCTGTAAATTTCAGGATGTCTTTTTTTTCTTCTGTTGACTAGCATTCCACTGTGTAGCTATACCACATTTTTAAAATCCATTCTTCCTTTGGGGAGGGGGGATCTAGGTTTTTTCCAGGTTCTGGCTGTTACGAATACTGCTGCTATGAACATAATTGAGCAAATGTCTTCGTGATAGGAATATACATTCTTTGGGTTTATGCCTAAGAGTGGTATTGCTGGATAATTAGGTATGTTGATTCCCAGTTTTCTGAGAAACTGTATACTGATTTATACTCATACCACAATGGTGAGTGTTCCCCTTATTCCACATCTCCTTTAGCATAGGCTGCCGTCAGTGTATTTTATCTTAGGCATTCTGACAGAGGTAAGATGGTATCTCAGACTTGTTTTAATTTGTGTTTTTCCGATGGCTAAGGATGTTGAACAGTTCTTTAAGTGACTTTTAGCCATTTGAGATTCTTCTGTTGAGATTTTCTATTTAACTCTGTACTCCATTTTTTAAATTGGATTATTTGGCTTTTGGATATCTAGTTTCCTGAGTTCTTTAGTGAGGATCTTTTGGTATTTTGATGGCTAGTTTCTTGAGTTCTTTATCAATTTTAGAGATAAGTCCAAGGTTAGATGTAGGGTTGGTGAAAATCTTTTCCCATTTGGTAGGCCATCATTTTGCCTTATTAACTGTGTCCTTTGTCTTATAGAAGCTTTTCCGTTTCAGAAGGTCCCATTTGTGAATTGTTTCTCTCAGTGTCTGTGCTACTGGTGCTATATTTAGTAAGTGATCTCCTGTGCCAATATATTCAAGGCTGTTTCCACTTTCTCTTCTATCAGGTTCAGAATAACTGGATTTATGTTGAGGTCATTAACCCACTTCAACTTGATTTTTTTACAGGGTGATAGATATAGATATATATGGATCCAGTTATGCCAGCACCATTTGCTGAAGATGTTTCCCTTTATTTTTGTATATTTTTGACTTTTTTGTAAAAAAAAAAAAAATTAGGTGTTCATAGGTGTGTGGATTAACACCAGGACCTTCAATTTGATTACATTGATCCATGTGTTTGTATTTATGCCAATACCAAGCTGTTTTTCTTACTATAGCTCTATAGTAAAGCTTGAAGTCAGGGATGGTGATGCCTCCAAAAGTTTCTTTATTGTATAGGATTGTTTTGACAATTTTTTTTCCATATGAAGTTGAGTATTGTTCTTTCAAAGTCTGCGAAAAAATTGTGTTTGGATATTGATGGGGATTGCATTGGATCTGTAGACTGATTTTGGTAAGCCTGCCACTCTTAATATTTTGATCCTATCTATACAAGAGCATGGGGCATCTATCCATTTTCTTTAATTTCTTTCTTCAATGACTTAAAGTTTTTGTTATACAAGTCTTTCACTTCTTTGGTTAGAGTTTCCCCAAGATATTTAATGTTATTCACAGCTATAAAGAGTGATGTTTCTCTGGTTTCTTTTTCTTCAGCTCTTTTATCATCTGTGCATAGGAGGGTTATTGCTTTTCTTGTTGTTGCTAATTTGCATCCTGCCACATTGGCCTTCACCTCTATTTATCACCTATAGCAGCTCTCTGGTGTAGTTTTGTCAGTCACTTATATACCTTCATATCATATGCAAATAGTGATAGTTGGATTTCTTTCTTTGTAATTTGTACCTCTTTGATCTCGTTTTGTTGTCTTATTGCTCTTGCTACAACTCTGAGTACTGCATTGAATAGATATGAGGAGAGTGCACGTCCTTGTCTTGTTCCTGATTTTAGTAAGATCACTTTGAGTTCCATTTAATTTGATGTTGGCTGCATATTGCCCTTTTTACATTTAGGTATATTCCTTGTATCCCCGGTCTCTCCAAGATCTTTACCATAAAGGAGGTGTTGGAATTTGTCAAAGTTTTGAGATGGTCATGTGGATCTTTTATTTTAGGTTGTTTATATGGTAGATGTCATTGACAGGTTTTTGTATGTTGAACCATCCCTGCATCTCTGTGATGAAGTCTAATTGATCATGGTGGGTGTATTTTTTAATATGTTCTTGGATTCTGTTTGAGACTATTTTATTGAGTATTTTTGCATCAGTGTTCATGAAGGAGATTGGAGTGTAGCTCTCTTTCTTTGTTGCAACTTTGCTTGTTTGTGTATTCGGGTGACTGTAGCCTCATAAAAAGAGTTTAGCAATGTTCTTTCCATTTCTATTGTGTGGAACCATTTGAGGAGTATTGGCATTAGTTCTTCTTTGAGATTTTGGTAGAGTTCTGTGATGCCTGTGTCACCTAAGTGAGCCACATATCGAGCAAGGGCCTGGAGATTTAGAGACACAAAGATGAGGGTCACTCTTGAATGAAGAATGCCATTTATTGAAGCTCAGGGGAAGCCTTAAATACTGGGGTTGCCTTAGTCACCTTGAATAACCTTAGCAGCTCACAAGAAACATCTGGCCTGGCTCAACTTCTTTGTTCTCTGCTAACTTCCTGATTTCCTAATTGAAGCACCTGCTTGGGCAATGTTCCAAAATTGGAAATGGATCAATTGGTTCTGGTAAGCACTGAAGACCATAAATAGTGCTAAGCCCCGGGGACTGCAGGCTGACATCCACAATATCCTGCACTGAAACTATCTGGCTCTGTGTTCTTTTTGTTAGGTTTTTTCCTCCAAAAAATAATTTTTAATGGATTTTAAAATAACTAGTTCTATTTCCTTAGGAGTTATAGGTCTATCTAGGTTGTTTATCTGGTCTTGATTTGATTTTGGTAAGTGGTATCTATCCAGAAAGCTGTCTTTGTCTCTTAGGTTTTCTGATTTTGTGGAGTACAGGATTTTGAAGTATGACTTAGTGATCTATGGATTTCCTCAGTGTCTGTTGTTAGGTTGCCTTTCTCGTTTCTGATTCTGTTAATTTGGATACTCTCTCTCTGCGTTTGCTTAGTTTGGATAAGGGTTTGTCCATCTTGTTGACTTCTCAAAGAACCAATTCTTTTGATTCATTAATTCTCTGATTTGTTCTCTTTCTTTAAAATTTATTGCTTTTGGACCTAAATTAAATTATCCCTTGCTTCTGGGTGATTTTCTGTTTTTCTAGAGCTTTCAACTGTGCTGTTAAATCTCTTGTGCAGGATTGATCCAAATTTTTTATGTAGGCTTTTAGTGCTATGAACTAACCTGTTAGCGTGTCTTTCATTGTGTCCCATAACTTTGGGCATATTGTGGATTCATTTCCATTGAATTCTAGGAAGTCTTTGATTTCTTTCTTTACTTCTTCCTTGACCCAGAGGTGGTTCAATCCAGAGATGTTTTGTTTCTATGAGCTTGTAGGCTTTCTATGGTTTGTGCTGTTTTAAACTCTAACTTTTGTTCATGGCAGTCTGTTAGGATACAAGAGGTCATTCCAATTTTTATATCTAATCACATTTGATTTATGACCAAGTAAATGAAGACAAACATCCATAATCCATTTTGGGGGGAATGTAGGCATAGTTCTTTTAGATTTGGTCTTTTCATGGTGTCTTAGATTTCTTGTATGTTTTTCTTATGACATTTTTGGCTTTAGTGTTTTCTTTGACTGACATATTTATTTTCACTATCAAATATTCCATGCTAGAGATTCTGTCTTCCATCTCTTGCATTCTGTTGGTTTTGTTTGCATTTGTATGTTTCTATTTGTCTTTCCTTCCAATTCTTTAAGGGATTTATTTGATTTGATTTTTTCTTTAAAGGCTTCCTTCATCTTCATAAAGTTATTTTTAAGGTCATTTCCTTTTGCTTCTTCTACATTGAAACGTTCATGTCTTGATATTATAGAATCACTAGATTCTGGTTTTGCCATATGTTTGTGTTGTTATATGTATTCTCATATTGCTATGTACCCAGCTCTTTCCCAAATCTTCAGAACAGTGAAGAATTTGTTAGAGTTTTAGGGAGCTGATCTTGGACCACTCTGCTCTGGCTGTGACTCAGTGAGCCTCTTGTAGTCCTATAGTAATTGGCTGGTTCTGTTTCAATGGGATCCACTCTTGGCCCAATAGGAGCTGGCCAATTCTGTGTCTCAGGGAGCTACAGATGATGAAGGGGTAATTGTTGGATTTGGGGGATAAGGTGGGTCTTGTGTATTACAGGGTCTGACAAGCTGGGGGTTTGCCTAGACTGGACTTTCTAGATGGGTTGGGTGAGGTATTACTGACCTCTTTATTCATTTGTAACTGGCCAAGTTTGTGTCTCAGAGAGCCACTGAGATTGTAGGGTGATGAGTTAGTTTCAGGGAACATGTAGGTCTTGTAAATTGCAGGGTCTGACAAACTGGGACATTAATGGTATGTAGCAGCCCACAGGAATTTTGCCAGCTGGCCTGTGATTGGCACATGATCGGTGGGAGTCGGTCCATTCTTTCTTGACTCTCATCATTCTTATTAAAGGGGGTGAAAAGTATCACCTATGTGAGCATCTGAAAGTACAAAGACAAATATGAGCAGGGAGAAATAAACTAGTCATGTTTTTCACTTTTGCTGTGCTGAATTACTTCATTTACCTTAATGGGATCAGCCTCCTCAGTTTACCTTGTCCCAGCCAGGCTTACAGTTTCTGGGAGGTGGCTGTGTTCATTTTCAAGCCAATTTGAGGACTGTCTTCAGTTAATTGCCCTATGCTGTTTATTAAAATCTTTAGCAATCATCAAATGTAGTATATTTTTTGCATAATGTGTGTGTGTGTGTGTGTGTGTGTGTGTGTGTGTGTGTGTGTGTGTGTGTGTGTTGGTGTGTTGTGTATGTATATTGAAACTCTGGGTAACAAAATGAACACAAAAGAACTAACCTCGGTCTCTTTTTCTGTATTTATTCTTTTCTCCTATGAGGAAATTAGTTTATCTGCCTCGGTCTTTCTTGTCATATATAACTCAATTATTTTCTTCACGATGTTTGTGCTGTATCCTGGGTTCCTAGATGTTTTAGAATAGTCCTGCCTTTTTCACCTTCCACCTCCCATTGACCTATGCTCAGTGTTATATTTTGGACCACAAATTTATACATTCTTAAAGATGGAAAACATGCTGGAAATAATCTTGGTTATTAGAACTTGTTTTTAAATTCCTCCATACTCATAAATAGTAATGCAGCACAGGAATCTGTGTGGACATACTTTAATGCAGAACAAAACATAACACATGCGACACATGGATTTAAATGAAAAAGCTTTGCCCCAAATGTCTCTGTGGAATAAATTATTGTAAAAAATGTACATTACCCTAACTGCACTGGGATGTCTTCAATCAGAATATCACCTTGGAATCTACTAGGTGAATTCTTCTTCTCGGGAGTCCACAGGAGCCATGCGGAGAGATTACAGTTTTATTCATCTTCAGCCATTGATAGTGTCCATATAGCTGAGAAACACCAGAGTGAAGAGAGGCATGAAAGTTCTGTTTTGCGTCTTTCTGCATTTCCTGATTTTTTCATCATGCTCTAGGCTCCTGGCTTTCTGCTTTGACCCAACTGCAGCATTTTAATTTTTTATGGGAAGGGGGAGGAGGCCTCACATTTATAATTCTTCTCTTGAAGCAAGGAAAATGTGAATTTAACTGCTTGGATGCCTAATTTAAAGTGACTTGAGATGGTGGATGTTAATGATGTGTAAAAGGCCTCAAGCCAGAACAGCTTAAAGCTTCTTTTATTGCACAACATGAGCCTCAGTTACACCTGAAAGCTTTACTATTTCACAGCGGCCGTAACTTTCCCCAAATTTTTATTTATGTCTAAGCTCAATTATGCCATTGGTATGATCTCTTCAACTTTTAATGTAAAATAATGTGTAAGCATGTGCACACATGCCCATTGATCTTGAATTACAGAGATATGTTGAAGTTTAATATATCCTTAACTACTAGTTCTGCTGGTTGGGGTAAAATAAAAATGAGATTTATTTTTAACATCCATTTATACTTTTATCTAGCCTGTAGTTACAGACCTTGATCTTCATAATAGGGCTTATTTAGTAATTTTCCATAATGCTTCTTAACAGACATTGGGGTCTGGCTTCTCTTCACATGTAGCACCGTAAACCTCTCAAACAGAGTTTTATCATGGGCATCTATAGGCTTCCTCTCTTAGATGGGTTTGAGTAAAAATCTGCACGTGTCTCTGTCAGTACACACTGTATCTCTATATTTGAAATCTTGCTCCTTTTTTTGTAAGCATCAAGAAAGGCAAGGATGGGGTGATGTCGGCACCCCAGATGGTTTGTTAATGAATGGATTAACTATAATTTCTTTGTTAAGAATGATGAATAGTTATATTTCAAAGACTCAAAGTTGTGAATATTTGAAATGTTTTGTCAGACTGCTCTTTTTAACAAAGAGAAATGTGTCCATCTGTTTTTTATTTGTTCAGTTTTAATCCCCCCCTCACAATTCTTAAAATGCTGTGCATGTTCCTTTCAGAAACTTTAATATTTCATTTTGGTCTACTGTATTCAGAAGGCCTGAGGGCAGTGTCACAAACCCTGTTTATACCTTGCCCATAGCCAGTAACCCACAGACCCAGCCAGACCTGCTCCATATCATACCCATTCTTTGTCTTTAATTCTTGATACATAGCAAGATGCTGACATTAAATCATCTCACCACTTAAATTCAGCTTGCGTTTTTTGTTGTGGTTTATTTGTCCCTATCTAAAACTCATATTCATTGTGATCACATAAAGAGGTGGGCTTTGTAAGTAGTAATTAAGACATGAAGGCTGAATCCTCATGAATATATCAGTGTTATTTTAGGAGAGGGCTCTTGACAAAAGGGAGATTTTCTCTCTCTGCCTCATATACGCACTCACCTCTTGCCTTCCTATATCATGTGGCATAGCAGAGAAGCCATTTCCACATGCCAGCTCAGATCTCCTGAGCTTCCCAACTTCCAAACCTGAGAGATGTGGCATCTTACAAACAACCCACTGGTGTTATTTACTTTTAGCGATAACAAACTGACTGTGACAATTTTTACAAAAACTTAAAAATAATAAGATATCTTGTTAGCAAAGATCTGTAGAAAAATAGCTGCTCAGTCACAATTTTCAATTAGCTCAGTATTTCATTATTTTTAAAATATCAAAATCAAGTTAAACTACCTATATTTTAATTAGATGTTATAGTTCTCATATTTTCTAATTAACTCAAAATTTACAATAGATTTAGATTTAAAAATGTAAAGATAATAATGTGTTCACACCTACCCTACATTCAATTTATCAGTTGTTTGCCTCTTAGTAGTTAGTTTACAAAAAAGTCCTTTTATCCATGTACCCCCTTGCCCCCTAACCTTCTCCCAATCCCTCCCACTTAGCCTTCAGTCTCCCCTCTCCCCAAAGGGCAGGAAGTCCCAAGGTGGGCCAGCTCAGCATGATGCATCCACTCCAGGCAGTTCCGATGATTTTGATTTCCTCATTCCAAAGTCAAGATTGGGTTAGGTGTTCCTCTGCAGGGAAAAGGCTCTAAGGTGCCAGCCCACTCACAGGAACACAGTCTCATCCCACTCCTGAGGCTCCACATACTGCCCATGCCAATCGACAGTTGCCTACCCTTGGAGGGCCTAGCTCCTTTTCCCGATGGTTCGTATTTCAAGCATATGCTCTCCTCCTCATCTTTGTCGCATTTTGCCATCCCAGTTTCATGTAGGTAATACTTACTGGAATCATTCAGTTCCTTTATCTCTGTGTTTTACTTTCTGCTTTTCAGTTTGTGAAAGTTCTAGTGGTCAGTATTCCCCAGGAACTTGTGAAACTGCTGTAGGTCCCAGGGAGTCATTTTTCTTAGTCTGACAGAAGGGAAATCTGGCTACCTGTGGTGCCTGTCACCATATCAAAGTTCCTGCTGGCCTCCCGGCTTGCACAGTCCCCACTCCCATGTACCTGTTATACATTTCAATGTCTTTTTTAGCTTCCTAGCCCTACCCTCTGAGCTACTCATCCACATCCAACTATTTCTTGCTATTCCCTTTCTTGCTATGATTATTCTCCATCTCTTACTGTGCTGCTATCTTTACTGTTTACCCTCGCATCTCTTGTAGATAACCCTTACAGATGTGTCTGGATATTTTCCCCTCTCTCATTCAGTAAAAACCTTCCTCCTATGGAGCAGTCATGTCGGTGGCTCCTTTACTGTACCCCCCTCATATACAGAAGCAGTCTGTGATGGTCACTCTTCTAAATCCCAGTCTTTCCACGGATCCATTTCAATGCTGTGACTGACTTTCCAACATGTTATCTAATAAGAGGAATATGTTTATAACTTTGAATTCCAACTCCTCCTTTGCTTTACTATTTCCCATCTACTTCCTGGAATCCTTTACCTCTGTTTATCATGTCTCTCTCTTTTTTTAATTGCTGTTGTTGTTTATTTATTATTATTATTATTATTATTATTATTATTATTATTATTATTAGTAGTAGTAGTAGTAGTAGTAGTAGTAGTAGTAGTAATAGTAGTAGTAGTAGTACACAAGAGAGAAAAGCTAGAAATGTGCTTTAGCTAGTCAGATGAATTTTTTTTTTTTTTAACCAGTGGAATAAGACATAAGTCATCTTCCTCTACAAGGCAGACCATGGCAAAAGTCTTCGATTGTATGATATAACAATTACTTTTCCCCTTCTGCCAGAGCAGTGAATAATCTGTCCTTTGTCCAAGAACCTGGTCATTAATCCCATGAAAATTTTGAGTTTATTTAGCACCATACCTTCCCAAGCTTTCTTATATTTAAACTGGCCCGTGCTAGCATCTAGAAATTCATCAAACTCATTGTTTTAGCTAGCTATCCACAGGTCAGTTTCCATTGAATAGGTTTTGGCAATGTTGCTTCAGGTACAGGAGCCCCCTCAAGTGTTAGAGATAGTGGCAGTTTCTGCAATGTTTCTCTAATGGAGCAGCATAAAAAGAGTTGTCTTTCTGGTGATTGTTTTCCATCAGCTTTCTTCTGTTGTGAAGAATTGTGACTCAAAAACTCTTCAATGCCAGGGAAAAAATCACTATTATCTTCTGAGTGCCCGTGTCATATGTCCAGCTCAGGTGTTGACCTTTTACTTTTTTATGTTGAAGAAAGTCATTTCTTCCTGTAACTTCCCACGGTTTTGATTTTGCTAATTTTGCCTCTATGTTTCTTCTGTTAATCAGATCCTTGGTCATCATCTTTATTTAGTATGAGGTTTCTGGCCTGGACTTTCTGGTCTAACCTCAAGGTTTAGGCCCACAGACCTGCAGACCTGCAGACCCGCAGAGACACACAGATGCATGCAATAGTTTTAGGCTGATCAGTCTAAGGCCCAGGCATATCACTTGCTAGCTCTCTACCCTTCATCTAACCCATGTCTCTTAGCTTATTCAGCCATATGGCTGGGTACCTTTTCTCACAGCAGCATGGTTGTCCTCTGCTTCCTACAGCTTCTCTCTGGCATTCTGCTCTGTGCTTCCTGTTCTCAGAGTTTTCTTAGTCTGGTAGCCCCACCCACACTTCCTGCCTGCCTTTGGCCAATCAGAGCTTTTTATTGAACCAGTGGGTGAGACAATTATTTACAATGAAACAACACAATCTCCCACATCTTTATTCTCTGTTTGAAGGACAGAGCCTTACCATGTACAAATCTGATTGTTTTTCCTCAGGACTCCTTCCTTGGGAAGCCTTTATGCTTCACGAGGCCATGAAATCAGTTTTGTGAAGCAAATAGATGCTGGCAATCCATCCTAGATCAACTCATGAATCATAGATTGCAAAATGGCAATTATCTTCTTTTATTATGACTTTCTGACTCATCAGTGCAGTGTTTCTGGATGGGAAATATCTCGCATTTATCATGTGGTTAACTGGCTGTGTAGCTGTGAAAGAAAAGAAGGGCTAGATGAGAAATTATTATCTTCAATGCTCCAGTTTTAAAAATAATAATTTAGCTTTCAAATATCCTCTAAAATGGAGATATGTATATATAATTTATGCATATGGATATATGTATGGTTGCATGATCATTGTATTTCCAGCCACTTGGCATGCTGGGTCCAGAAGATCAAGATTTGAGAATAGTTTGAGCTACATAGTTTGTACCCATCTTGAAAACTGTGCTTTATTGTATTCAATTTTGGCAGAATAAGCCATATTGATATTGAAATTTTATTTGTTCTTGGCCAGTAGAAGTCTGTGATTAGGGGATCTCACTGATAACATCTCTTTATACAATATGATGTTGTAGCCTCTGTAATACCTGTACTTTTCCAGATTTGAAATAAATTGATGCATTAAAATGTCCCCATTTGCTTAGTGAAAAATGATTGCAAACTATAAAAGAGGTATGGAGGGCTCATTATTTCTGAGCCTGTTATTATCTTGTGACTTTTAAGCAGATGGTACTAAAAACCTATTTTCAAAAAAAGACAAGTAACAGCACTATATGTCTATATAGGCATGCATATATAATATGAAAGTATGTATTGCTCTAAATATAAATTCATCATGAGTATAAATTTAACTTCTTTAATCCTACATTATTTCTCTATATGTTTTGCTTTTATGTTGAAAAACTGAATAATAACAATATTGTGATATTTTTTGATGGTTAAGCTGTTTTAGCCCAATATTTTCATTAATGGTCTCAACCACACACCAGAACCTTTTCTAAATCTTCATTTTGTGTTTGCAAAAATTGCTTATTGTTCACAGTATTTGAGTTCATGTACATAATTCCTCTCAAGTATGTCATGCACTTTCAACCTGTTTAACCTTCTTCTTTCTTCCTTTTAGATGGCTCTCCTGCCCTCTTCAGTCAGTCTCCTCGACCAGGCTCTACTTCTCCCTTCATGTCCCTTCTGCTTTCCAGCCACACACATGCTCCCAGACATATATGCATACACATGATACTGTGTATCCACAAAGAATTCTGTTACTAAAAACGCGTGAATTCTGTGAGATTTGTATTTCTGAATCTGATTTGTTTCATTTAACATGGTGCTCTCTGGTGGCATACAATATCTAGATTATTCTATAATTTAGTTTTATGGTTTCCTTTTCTATACTCACTTATGTGGGTGCAGTGCACAGTGCACTGTCAGAGGACAAATTGAAGGAATCAGTTCCCTCTTTCTACCCATGGGTTACGCAGATCAAATCCAGAGCTCTTATACCCTAATAGCCTGGCAGACCTCATGCTTTTGTTTTTTATGGCTGAATAAACATCATTGATCATGTTTCAGATAATTTCTTTTTTTTTTAGATTTTAAAAATTTTGAATCTACATTTTTATTATTATGAAAGTAACATTATTTGAAAAAAAATTTCAAGCACACAGAGTTTATAGGACTTGTTAGGTTAGTGTCTCTAAGTTCTAATTTATGATTCAAGGATCTTTATGCTTTATCCTAAATCATTTGCTGAACTTATACTTAATTCTTTTCTTTTCTGATTGTTTATAAATTTATTTAAACCCACTGGGTATTTCTCCAAATTAGAGAGTTAGAGTTCCTTAAAATGAACACACACACACACACACACACACACACACACACACACACACACACACACCCCACTAGAATCAACTCATCAATTTGCAAATAAAGAATTCTTAATAGCTAAAGTGTCTTAATACACATATTAAGATGCAGCAAAACAAACCTGATGGCACTAGTTTGGAAAAAGTCATCCTAATGGGGGGATAGTATAAACACCTTTAAAAAAGAAATGAAGATAATATTAACATTAAGAATGTAATCATGTGTTATTTTAGGAGATTAAAGTCAGATATTTACAAAAGCTCTTAATGCAATCCTTCCTCGTAAAGAAAGACAATCCCTGCTATAGTGTTTTCCATTGTGCAAACTATTTTTTTTTTATTTGAAAAGCTTCTTTTCCCATACCCACCAGTGCTCCCTCCCTCCTCCCGGTCCTCCCTCAACCTTCCACCACCCCATTCTTCAAACCATTTCCCAGGGAGGGCAAGGACTCCCAAAGTGAGTCCATTAGGCCTGGAATACCCAGTTCAGGTAGGACAGAGTCCCTCCTCCTATTACCCAGGATAAGTAAGGTGTTCCTCTGTAGGGAATGGGCTCCAAGAAGCCAGTTTATGCACCAGGAATAAACTATGGTCCCACTGTCAGAGGCTCCACGAACTGCCCATGCCTTTCAACTGTCATTTCCATTCCAAGGGTATAACTCCTTTCCACCAAGTTTCCTTAGCTGTCATTTCTGAGTCAGTGAGCTCCCAATAGCTCTGGTCAGCTGTCTCTGTGCTTCTTCTCCTCATGATTCTGATGCATTTGTTCATATACTCTCCCTCTCTTTCTTAAGATGGATGGGAAGCTTGACCCGATGCTTAGCTATAAATCTCTGCTTCTGCCTCCATTACGTGCTGGATAAAGGTTCTGTAATGGCAATTAGAGTGGTCTTTCATTTGATTATAGGGGAAGGCCTGTTTAAGCATCCTCTACACTATCCATTGTTGTCCTAGGCAGGGTCACCCTGTAGGTTCTTAGGTGTTTCCCTAGCACCAGGTTTCTCTCTAACCCCACAGTGGCGTCTTCTATCAAGGTGTCCATTTCTTTGTTCTCTTCCTCTATTGCTCGCTGTACTTATCCATCTCCTTCTCTCATGAGCTCTTCCCACCTCCTCTTGCTCCCTCCCCTTTATGATACCAATTTACCTGGAAGATCTTCTCTATTTTTCCTTCTAAGGGAAATCCACAGATATCTCTCTTAAGTTCTTCCTGTTACTTAGCTTCTCAGAGATTGTGAATTGTAGCATCATTTTCCTTTTCTTTAAAGTCTAAAATCCACTTATGAGTGAGTTTATACCAAGTCTATCTTTCTGGGTCTGCAATACCTTACTCAGGATGATTTTTTCTAGTTTCGTCCATTTTACTGTAAATTTCAAAATGTCATTTCTTTTTCTGCTGCATAATACTCCATCATGCAAATGTACTGCAATTTTTAAATCTATTCTTCAATTGAGGAACATCTAGGTTGTTTACAGGTTCTAGCTATTATGAATAATGCCGCTGTGAACATACTAATACCATTGAGGTAAGAATGTGCAACCCTTGGATCTATGCCCAGTAGAGGTATTGCTAGATCATTGAGTAGATTGATTCAAAGTTTTCTAAGGAACTACCATTCTGGTTTCTAAAGTGGCTGTAAAAGTTTACATTCCTACTAGCAATGGAGGAGTGTTCCCCTTGCTCCATAGCCCCTTTAGCATAGGCTGTCATCAGTATTTTTGATCTTAGCTATTCTGACAGGTATAAGATAGTATTTCAGAGTTGTTTCGATTTGTATTTCTCTAATGGTTAAGAATGCTGAATACTTCTTAAGTGTCTTTAGGCCATTTGAAAATCTTCTGTTGAGATTTCCCTATATAGTTTTGAACCAAATTTCTTAATTTGATTATTTTGTTTCTTGGCCTCTAGTTTCTTGTGTTCTTTCTATAATTTGGAGATCATTCCTTTGTCAGATTTATGGTTGGGGAAGAGCTTTTCCAATTCTGTAGGCAGCAAAAATATCTGTATTTTGTTTTCTTGAATGTATCCTTTGCTTTACAGAAGTTTCTAAGTTTCAGGAGGTTTCATTTATGAGTTCTTGTTCTTTGTGTCTGTGATACTGGTGTTATATTCAGGAAGTGGTCACCTGTGCCAATGCATTGAAGGTATTTTTCACTTTCTTTTCTATCCCTGGTTCCATGTGACTGGATTTATGTTGAGGAATTTGAACCATTTGGACTTGAGTTTTGTGTAGGATGATAGATACGGATCTATTTGTATTCTTTAACATGCCACCATCTAGTTATGCCAGCACCATGTGTTGAAGATACTTGTAGTATGAAGTTTCTGGCCCGGACGTTCGAGCCTAACCTCAAGGTCTAGGCCCACAGACTCGCAGTCCCGCAGTCCCGCAGTCCCACAGAGACACACAGATGCTGTCAATAGTTTTAGGCTGATCAGCCTTAGGCCCAGGCATATAGCTTGCTAATTCTCTACTCTTAAGCTATCCCATGTCTCTTGTTCAGCCATGCGGCTCGGTACCTTTCTTTAAAGCTGCATGGTTGTCCTCTGCATCCTGCAGCTTCTCTCTGGTGCTGTCTGGCATTCTGCTCTGGCATTCTGTTCTCAGAGATTTTCTTAGTCTGGTAGCCCCACCTACACTTCCTGCCTGCCTTTGGCCAATCAGCTCTTTTTATTAAACCAGTGGTTGGCATAATTATTTACCATGAAAAACACAATATCCCTACAGATGCTATCATTTTTCATTGTATATTTTTGGCCTCTTTGTCAAAAACTGGGTGTTATTAGGTGTATATATTAATGTTGAGGTTACCGAATTGATTCCATTAATCCCCAATTTTGTTTATATGCCAGTACCAAATTGATTTTATTGCTCTATAATAGAGCTTTAAGGAGCTTGAAATCAGGGATGGTGTTGCCTCGTAAATTTCTGCTATTGAACAGGATTTTTTTTGGCAATCCTGGGTTTTTGTTTATTCATATAAAGTTGAATATTATTCTTTAAAGATCTGTGAAGAATTGTGTTGGGATTTTGATGGGGATTACATTTAATCTGTAGATTGCTTATGGTAAGATTGCCATTTTTACTTTGTTGATCCTGTCTATCCAAGAGCATGGGAGATCTTTTCATTTTCTAATATCTTCTTCAATTTTTTTTTCAGTGACTTAAAGTTCTTGCCATACAGGACTTTCACTTCTTTGGTTAGTTACCCCAAGATACATGATGATAGTTGTAGCTATTAATAAGGGTGATGTTTCAGTGATTTATTTTTTTAGCTCTTTTATCATTTGTGTATAGGAGGGCTATTGATTTTTTGAGTTATTTTGTATTGTGCTACATTACTGAAAGTGTTTATCAGCTAATGTAGTTTCCTGGTAGAATTTTGGGTGTCAGTTATGTGTACTATCATATCATCTGGAAATAATGATAGTTTGATTTCTTCCTTTTTAATTTGTTTCCCCTTGATCTCATTTTGTTGTCTTATTTCTCTAGCTAAAACTTTTAGACAATATTGAATTGCTATGGGGAGAATGGACAGCCTGTTCCTAATTTTAGTGGAATTACTTTGAGTTTCTGTCTATTTAGTTTTGTGTTTGCCATCGGCTTGCTGTATATCACTTTTATTATATTTAGGAATTTTTCTATATCCCTGATTTCTCCAGGACCTTTATCATGAAAGAATGTTAAATATGTCAAAGGATTTTCAGCATCTAATGAGATGATCATATGGTTATTTTTTTCAGGTTGTATATATTATGGATAATATTGACAGTTCTTCATATGTAGAGCCATCTCTGTATCTCTGGAATTATGCCTACTTGATTATGGTGGATGATTTTTGAAATGTTCTTGAATTTGGTTTGCCAGTATTTTATTGATTATTTTTGCATCAATGTTCATGAGGGGGATTGGTCTATAATTCTCTTTCTTTGTCACATCTTAGTGTGTTTTGAGTATTAGGGTGACTGTGGCCCTATAAAAAGAGTTTGGCAGTGCTCCTGTTTCTATTATGTGAAATAACTTGAGAAGTATTGGTTGTAGTTCTTTGAAATTCTTGTAGAATTTTGTACTGAAGCCATCTGATCCTGGGATTTTTTTCCTTGGGAAATTTTTAGTAACTGCTTCTATTTCCTTAGGTCTGTGTAGGTCATTTATCTGGTCTTGATTTATTTTTGGTAAGTGGTACCTGTCCAAAAAACTGTCCATTTCTTTTAGGTTTTCCAATTTTGTCAGGTATAGGTTTTTTAAGGTATGACCTTATGATTCTCTGGATTTCCCAAGTATCTGTTCTTATGTCCCCATTTTCATTTTTGATTCTGTTAATTCAGGCAATTCTGTTAATATCTGCTTTTTGGTTAGTATGGATAAGGGTTTGTCCATCTTGTTAACTTTCTCAAAGAACCAACTCTTTGATTCATTGATTCTTTGTATTGTTCTTTTTGTCTCAATTTTATTGATTTCAGCCCTGAGTTTGATTATTTCCTGCCATCTACTCCTTTTGGGGGAGCTTGCTTCTATTAGTTCTAGAGCTTTCTGCTGTGCTGTTAAATCTCTTATGTGAGATTGCTCCTAAATTGTTACGTAGGCACCTAGTGCTATGGACTTTCCTCTTAGCACTTCTTTCATTGTGTCTCATATGTTTCGGTATGTTGTGGATTAATTTTTACTGAATTCTAGGAAATCTTTAATTTTTTTCTTTACCTCTTCCTTTACACAGAGGTGGTTCAATCAAGAAATATCCAGTTTCCATGAGTTTTTAGGCTTTCTGTGGTTTGTGTTGCTGTTGAACTCTGACTAGTCCATGGTGATCTAATAGGATACAAGGGGTTACTCCCATGTTTTTGCATTTATTCATATTTGTTTTATGACTGAGTTTTGGTCAATTTTAGAGAAAGTTTCATGGAGTCTGAGAAGAAGGTATATTCTTTGGAGTTTGGAGGCAGTGTTCTGTATGTATCTGTTAAGTCCATTTTAGTCATAATGTGTTAGTTCTCTTAGTTCTCTGTTCGGGTTCTGTCTGGAAGACCTATTCATTATTGAGAGAGATTCATTGAAATTTCCCACTATCAGAGTGTGGCATTTGATGTGAGGTTGAAGCAGTAATAATGTTTCTTCTACATATGGGGTTGCCTTTGTATTGTTGGAATAAAAGTTCAGAATTGAGACTTCATCTTCATGGATTTTTTTCTTATGAATAAGTAATGTTCTTCCTGATCTCATTTGATTCGTCCTAGTTTGAAGTCTATTTTCTTAGATATTAGAATAGCTACACTAGCTTGTTTCTTGAACTCATTTGATTAGAAAGTCATTTCCCAACTCTTTACTCTGAGGCATTGTCTTTCTTTTAGTTGAGGTGTGTTTCTTTTATACAGCAGAAGGTTGGATTCTGATTTAGTATCCATTGTGTTAGCCTGTGCTTTTCTTTAGGTGAATTGAGACCATGGATATTAATGAATATTAATGGCCAGTGATTGTCAGATTTGTTTGTTTGGTGGCAGTGTGTGTGTATATCCCTTCTTTGAGTTTTCCTTCTGTGGGAATCTTGTGGCTTCATGAGTGTATCTAGCTTCTTTAGTTGAAATTTTCCTTCTAGTGCTTTCTGTAGGGCTGGGTTTGTGGATAGATAGTATTTAACTCTGGTTTCATCATAGGATATCTTATTTACTCTATTTATGGTAGAGAGTTTTGCTGGGTATAGTAGCTGAGGCTGGCATCCGTGGTCTCTTAGTGTCTTTATTACATCTGTCTAGTACCTTTTAGTTTTTATAGTCTCCATTGAGAAGTTGGGTGTTATTTTGATGGCTCTGCCTTTATAAATTACTTGACTTTTTTCCTTTGAAGCATTTATAATTCTTTTTTTACTCTGTATATTTTGTGTTTTGATTATCATGTCACAGAATTTTGGGGGGCCTAGTCTATTTAGTGTTCTATAAGCCTCTTGTGTCTTCCTAGGCATTTCATTTCTTAGGTTGGAAGTTTTCTTCTGTGATTTTGTTGAGTGTATTATCTGTGCCTTTGAACTGCTACTCTTCTTCTATTGCTATCATTCTTAGATTTAGTCTTTTCATGGTGTCCTCGGTTTCCTGGACATCTTGGGTTATGATATTTTTAACTTTAGAATTTTCTTTGACTGACAAATCTGTTTTTCTATTGTATCTTCCATGTTAGAGATTCTCTCTTCCACCTCTTCCAATCTGTTATTTATGCTTGCACCTGTAGTTTCTATTCATTTACTTAGATTTTCCACCACTCCCTAGCTTTCTGTCTTCTTTATTGCTTCTGTTTCAGGTTTTAAATCTTGTACTCTTTTCTTCACCTCTTTGATTGCTGTTTTTGTTCTCTAGTCTTTCTTTAAAAGATTTGTTTTCTTCCAATATTTCCTCTATTTTTTATGGAATTTTTTATTTCTTCTTTAATTTCCTCTTAAAGGTTTCTATCATCTTTATAATGATATTTTTAAGGTCATTTTCTGCTGCTTCTTCTGTATTGGTCATGGTTCCAGTGTTACCATATGGTTCTTTAAGTTGTTGAATTAATTTTTTCGCTGGTATCTACCCATCTATTCTGATCAGCACAAGCATTTTCTGTGTTTTGGGAAGCTGTTTTTGGTCTACTATGTACTCTTGGTGCAGTTGGAGCTCTTGGAGAAATTAGAGGCAGTGGAGTCTGTCTCAGGGGCAGTTGAGACCTGCATCTGGAACTCTTGTGAAGGAATTCTCTAGAGTCTATGCCTCAGGAAGTTGCTGATGTTAGTGGATTGCTGTCTTTGGGGAATGGATTGAGGCTTATGGGCTAGAGGGTTCGATGAGGGGGTGTTGGTGGTCAGGCTTTCACACAGGGGTCCTGCTTGCTTCCTTGCAGCTGGAGCTGTGATGGATTTGGAGGGCATGTTTTGTGCCCTGTTATCCAGACCTGGAGGCTGACTTAGCTGGTCTATCTGGCCACCTGGGAGGAGGGTAACACATCTCATCTACTGGGGCTCTGAAGGCATTTTTTCAGGAAGCCTCATGTATTTTCTTTATTCATTCATTTGTTAGCAGATGTATTGGTCTGTTATATTACTTTGCTATTGTGAATAGTCTTGTAATAAGCATGAATATGAAAATACTCTGTGGCATGTAGGTTTATAGTTCTTTGGGTATATATCCAGAACTTATAGAGGAACCCCCTCAATGATTTCTATAATGGACAACCAGTTTATATTCAGAAGTACATAAGGATTCTACCTTCACTACACCATTTGTTAGCATTTTTTGCTTGTTTTATAATGTTAACCATTCTAACTGGGGAGAGATAAAGTCTTATAATACTATTAATATGCATTTTCAAAATTTCTAAGAATGGTAAACATTTTTACATATTTTTTATCACATATCTGTAGTTCATCTTTTATCTATAGGAATATTTCACATTTAAACCAGACATTGTGTCACACACACACACACACACACACACACACACACACACACACACACACACAAATTCCATAGCTGTCTATTGTTCTTTAGTCCCTGACTCCCTTTCTTTGTTTTATTCTATTGATCAATGTGTATGGTTTTGTGCGAACACTATGCTGCTTTTGTTACTATGGCCCTGACTTATGACCTGAAGTTAGACATCCCGGTACTTTCAGTATTGTTCCTCTTGGTCATCTGGCTACAGAGAATTGTTTCTGCTCTCATGTGGATTTTTGAGTTTTCATTTCTTTATCTGCTAATAATGTCATTGGAATGTTAATGGAGGTTTCATTAAATCTTTAGATTGCTTTTTGTGCTATGACTATTTTCACTATATTAATCTATTGACCCATGACCATGGGAGGTCTTCTATCTTCTATGGTCTTTTTCAATTTGTATCTAATGTTTTACAATTTTTGCTGTAGAGATATTTCACTACCTTGGCTAAGTTTATTAGTAGGTAAGGTGGTTTAATCATGATTGTCAACTTGATTAAATCTAGAATCAATTAGGCAACACATCTCCACTTGGATATAGGAAGACATTACTAGAAGGCATTAACTGAGGGAGGAAAGTCCTCCACATGTATGTAGCACCAACCTAGACATAGAGGTACAAGGATAGAACCTTGCTGTCTCGATCTGTGAGTCCATACTTCTGTTGCTGATACTGCCACCCTCCACTGCTATCAGAACCCAGGTTCATTGGCTTTTCTATGGAACTGAAAACCAGAGGTTGTTTATAAATCCTGTGGTCTCCAGCTCAGGTTTCGTAGGATTTCCAGTGTTTAAGACTCAGCAATAAAATTCTCTGTCTCTCCAGTGTGTCAGTCATTGTTGGAATACACACACTCATAGTATGTGTGTGAGAGAGACCATATCATTTACTATCAGTTATGATCCTTAAAAGAACCCTGGTACACTCTATATTTTTGAAGCTATTATGAAGGAAATTATTTCTCTGATTACTTTCTCAGCCTTCTTTCTATTGCTATATAGAAATGATGAAAATATGATTTTATATGTTGGTTCAATATGTTTCTCTTTTGCTGAAATTGTTTATGTATGCTAAGATTGTTTAGTTGACTTTTTAGTGTCTCTTTTGTGCAGTATCATATTGTCTGCAAATAGGTTTGGTATCTTTTTTTCCTATTTGTTTCTATTTCTGTTTCTTGTCACTGCTGTGGCGAAGAGTTCAAATGCTATATTGAAAAAGAGTGGAGAAAGCAGACATTCATGTCTCATTTCAATTTTACTAGAAATGCTTTGCTTCTTTCATTTTCTGTTTAGGTTTATAAGCATACCAGCCCGAACATGTCTTATCTTGTATGTTATGAAGAGAAGTTGGGCTTTATCAAATGCCCTTTTTGCATCTACTGAGATAAAATAATATGATTCATATCACTGAATATATTAATATATTATTTATTTATATTGGTTAAAGCAACATTGCATCTTTTATGAAGCCCACTTATGTATGGTGAATTATTTGATGTGTTGTTTAATTTGGTTTACAAGTGCTTTATTGAGAATGTTTACACTCTTGTTCATTAGGGAGGCTGTGCACTATTATTCTTGTCTGGTTGTCTACTCGTCTAGTTTTTTTCGATTGTTATTGTAGCTTCATAAAAATTTGATAGTGGGTCTCCTCTATTTTATAAAATAAATGGAGGAACGTTGATAATAGCTCTTTCTTAAAAGTCTGGTGTAATTCTGCTAGGTCTGAGCTTAGCCTTCAGTTGGAAGAGTTTTTATTACCATTTTAATCTTGTCATTTATTATAGGTCTATTTAAATTGTTTCTGTCTTCTTGGATTTATTTATCTATATTTATAATGTATTATTCCTGTACAGTTATAAGAACAGCTCTGCTTCCTATTTTAACAGAAAATTTTGAGAGATTTCTTAACTCCTCTCATTTTGTATTTTCTAAGTAAATTTTGCCAGTACCTACTATTAGAAATCGTCCTAAAACTAAAATGATCTTAGTCTTCCTGTCTCTGTTAAGGTGTGATTGACTAATCACTTTAAATTACTAAATCTCTCAAGTAGAAGGGCTTAACCACTGTCTTAGTTAGGACTTTACTGCTATGAGGCTTCACCATGAACATGAAAACTCTTATAAAGGAAAACATCTAATTGGGGAGGACCTAGTATCAGAGTTTCAGTGTGTCATCATGATGACAGGAAACATGGCAGACAAAATGGCAGGCATGGTGCCGGAGAAGGATTTGAGAGACCTACATTCTATATTTTGATCTACTGGTAGTAGGCGGAGACTGTGACACTAAGCATGGCATGAGCATATATGAAACCTCAAAGCCTGTCTCCATAGTTGCAAACTCCTTCAACAAGGCTATATACCTCCTAATAGTGCCATTCTCTATAAGGCAAGCCCTCCAACACGTGGGTCTATGAGGGCCATTTCTCCTCACACAACCACAACCACCTTACTCCAGGAATTCAGTAATGGTATTTCTGGCTCAGTAACTTTATTCTTTCACTGCTATTTAAGACTCTTCCCCATTAAGTACATTTAGTCTTGGCTTTGATTCAAGCTTATCTTCTTGTCTTAATATTTACTACTTTATTTCTGGGATTGTCTGAATTTTTTCCTAAAGAAAGCCTCCCCATGTTTTAAAGTTGACAAATTCTAAGTCAATGTCCAATGGTAAATTCCTATACCATCCATTTTATCAAAATGAAGGAAGGGGCTAAACATCCTATTCAATATCCAAACATCCTATTATAAGGTTCCTTGTATGATTTCTATGCCCTCTAAACTTGTGCTTTTTCCATTTTTATAATTTACATTATTTTGTATTTATTCTGTTTCGTTTTGTTGATGAAATATATTCCTAGTTTTGACCTTATTTCATTAGGTTTGACTTGGTTACACAAGACACATAAAAATATATAGGAGAGTAGGAAGACAGGTGTCTGAAAGGAAAGCAGAGACTTTGTCTCAGTGCTCCCAAGGGTCCTCCCTGTCACAGACTGCACAGTGTGTCACAGAGTGCACAGTAGTAAGCTAACGAACTATGCAAGCAGGTTCCTCACAGTATAAGAGGAAGATTACTTTAAGTTTAGGGCCCAAACAATGTGTATAATTTAAAACAATTATTACTTTAAAAAAAAAAAACACTTATCCACTTTATTATTTAAATACCCCAAGACTGCCACAGATATGTTTGTACACACTCCAGGATGAAGTGATTTCATATTCTATTTGTGAATTGGGATACTTTTAAAAAAATGCAGACCCCACTCCCAGATGGTGTGATTCAGAGGCTGAAGGTACAGGCAGAGTTGATCCCCAGCCACAGAAATTACTAGCTGACTGGTTTTGAACCATTGTTCACTTTCAGTAGTGTGGTAATATATTTTTTATTTAATAAAACCAGTCTGGAATATCAGAAAACAGATCCACCAATAGTCAAGCAAGGAGGATCAGAGAGTAGTAACTTAAGCCTTTAATCCCAGCATGTGGAGTGGTGACCTATGCTTTGAATCCCATAACTCCAGGGACAGAGATCTTTCTGTCTTTTGTGAGTTCAAGGCTAACTACCAAATAGTAGTAGCTTACACCTTTAATATTAACTCTAGAATTATAATGCAGAGTTGAGTCCGGAAGTGAAACAACTTGGCAAAGAAGATATTTAAGGAAGCGTAGGCAGAGGGTGTGATACTCTGTAGAAGTGACTAGGAACCATGCTGAGGTAGCTGGAAGACAGCTTTTACCCTGAGAAGTTGGCTGGTGAGATTTGACTGTAGTCTGTTTCCGCTCTCTGATATTCCAGCTTTCCCCTAATAACTGGCTATGAGTTTTCATTAAATACAAACTAGAATTCGTGTTTCACAGTAGGGCTTAGGCAAAATTTTCGAATATAAAAATGTAAAACATACCCCCCCCCAAAAAAATCCAGAGCTATGATTTACTATCTCTAGGGGATTAGTTTTAGGATCTTATATACTCTCCAGGGGTATTAATATCTACAGATACTCCAATCATATATAAAATAGGCACTATTTTTATATAGTGTACAATATCCTTCCTTAATCTTGTCATTGGTGGACTATTCATATTACATGGCATAATATAAATGACATATGAATAGTTGTCAGACTGTTTCGTTCAGGAGTTTATGACAAATGAAGTAGCTAGAACATGTTTATTGCAGATGTGGTTTACCTACAGCTATTCTTAATTTGAAATTGGCTGAACTAATTGGTGCAGAGTTCATGGACTAGACACTTTTAGTGTAGTTGAGAGAATTGCCTACCATGATGCTTCAGTTGGATAAAGCAGGTTTTTAACAGTGACTCCCGCTTATTTTAAAACAATTTAAATCATGGATGTTGATTGAGCCAGGGGTGGGGTAGGTAACTCAGAGTAAACGTGCAGTACTAGTGTGCTCTGCTTACTTCCTTTCATCCCCAAAGTTTTAACTTTAAACCCAAAGGCAGCTTTGACAGAACACAATTACAGTTTAAGTGGATCTTCCCTCTCTCTCTCTTCCTAACTATTCAGTATTCGACTGAGTGGAGACAAAACTTAACCAGTCACTAGCACATTCTCTAGAAAGGCCGTATTAGCAACACTGCCTGTGACTGTAGCCTGAGCACCACCCTTCAGCAGCGATCCAGTCTCCCCTGGGAGAGAGGGAGGGCTCCACATCCAACGTAACAGCAGACACAAGTTTTACAGCCTGGGCAGTTAGCACCCTTGCCTCTTTATTAACCAGTCCCTCTGAGATAGAAAGAAATTTTATAAACATTTTCATTTTTTCCTCTACTTTCTAATCAATTATGACAGCAGGAGAGGAAGGATTATTATAAGGGATATAAAACCATCTAAAGTACTCATTTAAAGATTCACGTTATTTCTGTAAATTTTATATAAAGGAAATAAACTGGTCAGTTTATAATAAGTCCCTCTGAGAAAAATAATAACTCAAATGCAGTGTTACCTAAAGTGAAAGTCTAGTGTTGCCAGGGAGCAGTTCAGGAGGTTCTAGATCACCACAAGTTCTCCTATCTTGATTAAGTACACAGGAGTCCTCTTAGGATTTGGGATGTTGTATTTTCCTCCTGCCTCTCACTTAGCTTATTTAGTTTAGGTGTTCCACAGACATTTAGTAACTGTTGAAGTTCATAGGTGATGGTGGTTAGTGGAATGGAAATGGCTCCTACTACATCTCCTCATCTCCATTCCGAGGCTTTCCAATGTCCATTCTTGGCGCTGCTAATTCTTCCTCCTCCCCCAGATTTGAGCATGTACTTTGCTCCCCATCCTAGGAAGAAGCGTATTGCTCTATTGCGTTTGGTCCTCACCCTTCCTAAAGATGCAACTCTTTAATACAGATTCTCATGTTGTGTTGACCCAAACTGTAACATTATTTTTATTACTACTTTATAAACTGTTGTTATGAATTGCATATGTGATATGAAGACTGTTTTAGGCGGCCACTTTGAAAGCATCTTTAGACCACCAAAGGGGCCGCAAGCCACAGGTTTGAGAACCATTGCTCTATTGATTTTTTTCTCACCCATTTTCATTTTTTCTCTTTCTTTTCCTACTCTCTAACATCATTCTCCACTCATTAATATACTAGAATACCTTTATATGAATGTACAGTCATCTGTATAAATTACAGCTCAATATATTTTTTTGTTTTTATGTTGTAGTTTGTGAATTTGATGTGCTGACAAACTGATAACAGAAGTCTAAGAAGGCACAAGCTTTGCTCACAGAACATCGAGCATGGCTGTTGGTTTTAGAGCTGGGTTTGCATTTGGGCTACATCAACAACCATGTGTCTGACAATGACGATGTAGCTTCTTTTATGCAGTTTCCATAACTATGTAATGGAAATAATGTACTTCATTTAAAGGATTGTCACTAAATTTTAGATGCTATCTGGCATACAGCTTATGCTCAATGGGAGATAGTCATTACTATTCACGATTTTCAGTAGTTGTAGAAGACATTCAGTTTTCAGATACTAATCATATGAATTTATTGATACTTTGATATTGGCCACAAGCCCTTTTTGTATTACTGATATTAAAGTCATATTCTTTATGAACAGTATAATTTTCGTTATTTTAAATTTGAGTAGAGAATTTTCAACATATTTTTATTGAATTTATTAAGTAACAAAGTCAAAAGATTGGGAATGATTAATTAGCAATTAAAAATACTCACTGTACATGGGTTTGGTTTATAGCATCTACATGGTGGTTCACAACTGTCTTTATCTCCAGTTAAGGAAGATCCACTGCTCTCTTCTGGTCTCTGTGGGCACCAGGCATGCTCATAGTACAATTCAGGCAAAACATCAAATAATTATATGTAAATTACTAAAAATAATAAGTCAATTACCTGTTATATTTAGAAAATCTCTGTTTAATACAGTTAGTAGTGAGGTCTGCCTCTGTCTTCCATCTGCTCCAATGGCAGACATACTATAGGTCTGAAGTAGATATGAAGAACTGATGGCTTACTCAGAGACCAAACATGAAGAGGAAAAAACATTCTGTTGTTGTTATTATTGTTGTTGTTTTATTTTAAAACTGTGGAAAAGAATCTCAGGACCCCTTAGCATTATCAGCAATCAATGAGAATACTGATGTATAGGAATCATAACTGCTAATTTTGAAACTCATTTTTGATATGGGAATGGCTTTCTGTATGCTGTGAATCTCAATCTTTAAATAAAGGAGCTGTTTTGGGCCATGACAGGCACCATAGAAGAAGTAGGAGGAGGAATCAGAATAGGTAGGAAAGGAAGGGCAGAGTCAGAAGCAGATCAAGCAAGCCACCCAAGAAGAAACATGTAAGGAACCCAGGTGAGCCACGGGCCACGTGGCCGACAGATTAATAGAAATGGGTTGATTTAAGATGTAAAAGAAAGCTAGCAATGTGCCTGAGTCATAGGCCAAACAGCATGAAGTTAATATAAGCGTCTGAGTCATTTCTGGGGGCCTTAGCAGCAGCAGCGGTGGCAGGTGGCTAAGCAGTCTGGCACAGCAGGTCTGTGGGTCTTAGACCTCTGGCCGCCTGGGACCAAAGAAACCCCACTACTACACATTTTAACACCCATTAACTTGATACACTTCTTAGGTAATTAAGTATATTTAAGTGTTCTGATTTTGTTTCCTGATCTACTTAACTTTTATTATTTAAAAGACATAGTTTATGTTACACAATCTTTAAGATTAAATTTCATTCCAAAATTCTAGTTGTATGATTATTTTTGCTCTGATGTCTTCCTTCAATCTAATATATTGTATATTGGTGTCTTCATGTGGAAGGAATACATACAATATGAAAGGTTTCCCCTTGATTCCTCAGTAAACGATGGGTGAGAAAATGCATCAGGGTCAGTGTGGTAATGCAGAAGTTCATTCCATTTTCCTCAAGCTGGGTAAACCTTTCTTAGTCAGTCGAACAAGCCAGCCATGGTTGGTTGTCTTTAGCAGTGAGATTTTATTGCTTTTCAGCAAGAAATCCATGAACAGCTGTTAAGTTTATGATGGTTATGCAAAACCATTTCTGGATGGATAAAATGGTAGATCCTAATTTCTGTTTATATTCCTTTTCTTTAGCATGCAAACCTCATGAGGATAGAGATTTCTTTTTCTCTGTTTCCCTTTCAGAGCCTAGATGGATACTGACACACAGCAGATGCTCACTACAAGCTGCAGCGGTACACCATGCTATAAGGATGGTGTTGGGATGTACAGTGGTCACTGCAGTGTTTCAAGTCTGTATGTGTGGATGGCACATCACTGGAAATCATTGGCTGTCATGAACTATTGTGTTGTATTGTGTTTATTTCATCTTGCCCTTCTCCAGGAAGCATTGTAAACACAACACTGTACCTTCATTTTCAACATGGAAATAATTTAGTTTAATTTGTTTTCTAAAAAAGAGTAGAGTATATTAATCTTTAAATAAGACAGTTTTTGATCATTTTGCCGCCCCCCACAGTGCCATTTTATGTTGTGAAAACTGTAGCTTCCAGAAAAAAAAATAACAAAACCAAGTAGCCACCTTAAAAGTCCTCGTTTCCTCAGATGTCAGCGCTTCTAATATTTTTCTATTTTGTGGGTGGGGGGGCACTTTTCAGAAAGATGCTCCTTTATTAGCATTTTCATCCTTGAAATTACTTCTCCACTGTACTTTCAGAGCAGAGAAGTATAAACTAACATCTTTGATTCACACTGTCCATGGTCCACCTGCTGAGCGAACTTTTTATTATACTTGGCTGCTTCTCAGCCCAAGCCTTGTCTTTGTCAAAATGTTTAGTGATTCTGAGTGAATCCTCTTATCTTCCAGCACTTTAGCTTTTGCTGAGGTGTGGAACACTGAAGAAAGGGCCTGAAGTATCCTCTGTCTCCCCCTTCATCTTGCTAATGCCTCAGACAGGCTCTGACACATTAAGCGAGGAAAAGGAAATGGCCTAATGAATGCCATAAGCAAGTACAATATTCTTTCTTTCTTTTTTTTTTTTTTTAAATCTTGACTTAGGGCTAAACCACACTTAATCATCTCTAATGAGGAGGGAGGATCTTCTTCCTAAAGACATTTAGTTCTTCCTTTTCTTAGTTGGAGCCAGCTGGAGTCTGAGTCAGCAGCCAGGTTTCAGTGACCCTCGGAAGGCTGATAGCATCTATGCCCAACATTCCCTTCAGACTGTTTTCTCACTGAAATGAGTTCTACAGGCAGAGTACAGGGGCCATGCTGCTTTTGGAATAATTCAGTTAATTGACCTGCTTTTGCTAAAAGATTTATTCTAGTACAAATGTAAAAACAGTTGTTCTCTCTTAGATAACATTTTTATAGGCATGGTTGAACTCCTCACCTAATTAATTTGGGAGGTCTTTATGTTAGCCCCCGGTAATTAACATTTCCTTGCTATTAGAGATACCTCAGCTCTTGTTATCTTTTTGTCCTTCAATTTCCTTCTGTAATAGCTACAAGTTAACTTTGCTGATGATTTAGCCTCTGCATCTCTCTCAGGTTACTAAGTGACAGAACCATGTTGGAGAATGTCAGCATGAATGGAAGTGAAACAGTCTTGTCTGTGTCCAAAGAAACAAACATAAGTACTTCAAGGTTTCCTCTGTGATACACTCCTTGAGGTCCACGACCTATTAAAGTTACATCCAGCGCGGCCATTGAATTTTGTATATGCTTTTACATCCTATAGCTGATAATATTTTCATAAGAAGAAATCAATGATAATTTGTTCTTATCTCACACACAAGACCTGAGAGGCCCATGGATGGCTTAGGGTTCCTGGAAGTAGGCAGAATACATTACTTAGCAACGTTTCTTGAGAAAGGGTCCTTGATACTAGAATGTAGCAGGAAAGGGTTTACCTGGTAATGAAATATGCCCAGGAAATTTGATATTGTCAGTCATTAGAAAATCAGAAACTGTAACCATGTACAACCAAACTGGCTAATGCAAACAAAAGCAGAGGCCCATCCAATTTGGCTTAAAGCAGCAAATTACTGTGCCTTTGTCTTCCTATGAGGTAAATATAAATACCAGCAGTGTATGGTAACAAGGCTGTCCTAGGATCTCATTTCATAAACAGAGATTTCTGGAGCTACAGCACTTTGTAAACACAAGTAGAGACAGAAGGTATCAAATATGTGATTTCCACTTTGCATTTTAATAGCAATCAGAGTAAGATTAATATTTTAAGTAAGAAAAGTCTTGATGGCCTACAGACACAAAGTGAACTGGATTTTCTATGAAGGACCAATAGAAAATACTTGATTAGTAGTTATCAGAGCACAACAGAGAAGCCTTTCCCAATATTTTTCTCCATCATTTTTTGGAGCCCCATTCGTTATCAAGTAAATTGCAAAATGTTAAAAGCAAAACAAACAAAACAAAGGAACCCTGAATTACAATACACACTCACCACACAACACACACACAGACACACACACACACACACACACACACACACACACGCATAGTCCCCATGCTCCTGATATATATATATTCTAGATAAGAAGTTTCCCAGCTGATGCAGTAAGCTGGATCAAACCCAATTACAAGCATAGCAGCAGGCTTATTACCAAGAACAGAGAAAGTCCCAGAAAGGTCCACTGGTCTTAGAGAACAAGGATAGAGAACTCACATTCTCAAGCTATGGAAGGAAAATCTCATAGACTTTCGGCAATGGGTAACAAAATGCCAGGCAGGAGCGGCGACTGTGCCCAAGTATGGTCACAAGCTAAGTCCCTGGGCACTTGGGTGCAGTTGCTTTGTTCAGAGTTTTCTCAGTATGGGGCAGATTGGGGGAAGTAGGGCAGAAGGGGTTTCCAGCTCCTCTAGAGACCAGCCAGAAACTCCAGCTAAATAAGCCCTTGCTCTAGGAAATGAGCAAGCAGTCATTATTTGTCAGTGTTTATAAAATCAACATGTACTTGCTCTCCATGAATCACTGTTACTGGAGAGGCTGTGATGCTTCAGCTTCTACGGGGCATTTTGCTTCACAAAATGTTTCTGTTTTAGATGTTTCCTAAAGGAAACACTACTTTCCTGTTAGAATTATCAGTCAAATTAGGAGTCATGTCCTCCATGGGCTAAATTATTTGAAAACTTGGTTGCCATTGATGATGCTATTTCGAAAGTTTAGGAGGTGCAGACTTGCTGGAGAAACTATGCCACTAGGTGTTGAGTCTAAGATTAAAAACTTTGCTCTCTCTGCTTCGTGTTTGTGGTTCAAGATGTGAATTCTCAGTTCTCTCTGCCACCGTGCCACTACCCTGTCATGATGGATTCTTATCCTTCTGGAACTGTTAGGCTAAATAAATCTTTCTGTCTATAAATTGCCTTGGTCATGGTGTTTACTCATAGAAACAGAAGAGTAAATGATACACCAGATATGTAAAATATTCTTTGGCTACCAATTCAGGAAACAAAAACATCCTTTTGTTGTATTAATGCTTCTATGACTTCAACATAGTAATTATCATGCAGCAAGTGTTAGATGAGTGGTTTTGATTTTTGTTTTTATAAGACCCTGTGTGATAATGAAAATGCATACATTTGAACAATTATTTGGATCTTTGATTTATAAGTACCTTCTACTAAAAAGTGTTTGAATGCGTAAAGTGCTTTTACAGATTGACATCAGGGGCTTGGGGCTGTCTCTTGCATGATTTTAAAACTGATATACAATAATGGAATGCTGTCTTTGTTTGCCAAGTTGTGTGATACGGCATAGCTGTAGCATTAAAGAAGGGTTCTTAGTGTTTTATTTTCCTAGCGAAAAATTTAAACAAATTCCTCTAGCTTTGGCCAATCATACCTACTTTACTCTGATAGTGAAATTGCTATTATTTAATGTGGCACTTAAGGACAATATTAAGCATTTTTGTCATAGCTGTTGGATAGAAAAGCAACTCTTAAAAACTTAGGCCTTTTGAAAATGATGTGTAACTTTTTTGGTTAGTGTTACACAAAGATATTTAATGCTATTTGCAGCTGTTCTAAAGGGTGATGTTTTCCTGATTTCTTTTTCAGCCCTTTTATCCTTAGCAAACAGGAGGGCTATTGATTTTTTTTGAGTTAATCTTGTACCCTGCTACATTGCTGAAAGTGTTTTCTTCATCTGTAGGAGTTCCCTGGTAGAATTTTGGGGGTCACTTATGAATGGGGGTCACAATTATATCTTCAAATAGAGATAGTTTGACTTCTTCTTTCCAATTTGTATCCCCTTGATCTCCCTTTGTCCTCTTATCGCTTTAGCTAAGACTTCGAGAATATTAGTGGGATTGCTTTGAGTGTTTCTCCATTTAGTTTGTTGTTGGCTGTGAATATAATATTGCATTTAAGGAAAATCAAGAAAAAAAGAAAATAACAAATTTGATCACTGCTGTTTACATATTTGGGTTCAAATTTCACTTTATTGGCTGAGAGATATGAAGTTGTAGGACGTATTTGACTAAAAAAATTTTTGAAGTTGGACTTTTATTTATTTCTTAGCATCTTTCCCCCAAATCCAATTTTTTTGCAACATTAATGTGAATTAATCCTTTCTTTGCCCCAGATGTTAAATATTATTTTGATTCACTCAACTCTTTTTAATATTCATTTATATGTTGCTAATTATTATCTTTAGGGAAAAAGGATTCTTTTCCTCTAATCAGAATCTAAGTTAGCAAAACAAAGTCCTACCTGATGTATGTAGGAACCTATGCTAATTTTAATTACGGACAGAAATATATCTACACAGCAACTGGACTTTGGCCTTCACACCTTAAGCTAAATGTCCCGTAAAACAATTCAATCAGCTCACATTATCTTTACATCAATACAGCAGACAGAACATTCTTAATGGTAGCAATTCAAAAAAGGTTAGAAAACTACTAAATATTTAGTCTGCAGTCAGTGGCTAATTTAAGTCACTGAACAGGGATCAGATATTCAAACTACAGGTTTACTATGGTTCTCTAAAAACTTGAAAATCTAGTGAACATACCATTAAAGGATGAATTAAGAATTCTCAGTACAAAAATCAACTAGAGAAATACATGCATACATAACAAAATGAGACATTAAAATCTCTAATCCAAACCCAGTGTGTTTTGGTCTCTGGGTATGAATCTTGTGTGTATTCTAACCCCAAATATCCTAGTTTAATTATTGTAAGTAATTCTCCAGTGCTACACAATACCTTCAATAGTAGAATATGAGAAAGTAATATTCATTGGAGTAATGTCAACTCAATATTTATGTGGTAAATAACTTCGAAATTACTATTTTAAAAGCGTAGAAGAAAACTCTCTTCCAATCTAAATTTAGTTTACTCTAAGTTTTATACATTTTATTGAGTAACCAGTGCCCAAGATTTAAACTTACTGGCTTCCATGAACATGGCTATGGTGGTTATACAGAAAAGCACTGTGCATGATAAAAACTTTATGCATTATGGCAATTATGTCACTGTGAGTAAAGATACTTTGTTGCAACAACTGGAATGTGTTATTTTGGGGAAAAATCTTTAAATGATTCTAATCTACTTTGCTTACTTTAGATGTGTATGAATAAAGCATATGTCTGAAAGAATTATGAATAGCTGTATCTTAAGTCATCCTTTCCGTGCCCAAAATGAGTCCCTGTCTAGGAGAGAAGTTGGTGTTCTTAGCATTTGTTCATTTACAGATAACTGAGTTCTGGAAGAAGCATCATCTAGAGGCATGAAAGCTTGCTACTTTTGTAGCTGCTCTACTTGCCAAAGTGTAAAGAGACCCCACATCCTTTCTCCTCCACTAGAGAAGAAAAGGCCCATGCTGAATCAAGTAAACTGATCAATCTGTAGAAAAGAAAACGAATTACTAATGTTAAACTTCAAAATCAGCAATGTATTTTTCCTAGAAATTATAATACAAATGGAGCACATAACACGAGTGTGTGATGTGAGGACTGTCACAGACCTCTAGCTGAAGCATTTTTGAGGCTGAGTTGGAGTGGGGTGGGGTAATGAGTTTAAGGGTACCCAGTACCAGTAGGAAACAAAAAGCAAAAGTCAAAAGAGAAGGAAATGTGTTTAAAAGTATAAACAACAATTATCCAGTATTAGAAAGTCACAAGAAATGAGAGCGATTCCATTCATTGACCTTTCTAGGAACATCTTCTGTACTAATATACACTATTCTAGCTTCTCATTATAATACATAGGAAGGTAAGAAGAGGAGGGAAGGTTAGCACCACAGACTGAGCCGAGGCAACATTGTAGGGATCATGTGGCATGCTGAAGGCATATTCAGCAAAACTGTCAGACTTGTCACTCTACTAGATAATACATCTGTCCTACGTCTGAAAGAAAATAAAGTGATTATACAAATAGGAGGCTGGGGAATATAGCATTTATGCATTGTATGTGCCATATCTCTGGAAGTCTACTGTGGCTCTTTTAGTATGGTATTACTATTTTGTCATTATTTCCTTCATGTGTAAAGAGTGTACAATAACACTCTAAACATAATTTCAGTGAGAAATGAGTACGATAATACTTCTAAAGTGTTTAGCAATATGCTTTGTTCTTAATAATTGGATTTTAAGTGGTAATAATTAAAGTTGTTCTTATTATGCTCATTTGCACATTCCAGTTATGAATTTATTACAATTCAAGTTCCAATTTACCATATTTGTGACTCATACTGTTAGGAAACCTAGAAGTCAGTTTTTCCCAGCTGGCTCAGCACTAGACATTGTCAATAGAGGGAGCTGTCTATGGTGATATATTGTATATTTAATAAAAATAGTCTGAAATATCAGAGAACAGAGCCACCCACAGAGCCAAGTCTGAAGGTCAAGGAGAAGTGACCCATGCCTTTAATCCTATCACTTAGATAACAGAGATCCTCTGGATCTCTGGAACTCTATGAGTTCAAGGCCAAACAGAGCTAGGTGGTGGCAGCGGTGGCAAATACCTTTAATTCTAGCACTGGGAAAGTTGATCCAGAAACTGAAATAGGTGGATGGAGAAAGAAAGCTAAGAAGGTAGAAGTTCTTTACCTTTTGCCTATGAGCACAGTAAGAATGAGGACTCATGGAGACAGGACCTGTCCTGTTCAGCCTGAGTTTCTTGGGTGAGAACTGGCTGTGGTTTGTCCCCATCTTTCTGATATTTCGACTTTCCCCCAATATCTGGCTCCTGGTTTTATTATATACCAAGTAGAATTTGTGCAATAGCTGTCCTGCTGGTCAAGTAGAAAAATAAGAGATCTAGTAGTGCCTGTCTGATTGACTTTAGGGGGCTAGCTGTTGCTCATGACCACTGGTCCCTGGTAGTCATTTATTCTTATGGTGGCCACATTCTGCAAGAGGTCTCAATTTCTATCTTAGAGGGAAAAAGTTCTTTAAGTTTTTAATTTTTCTTGCTGTTCAATGTTCTTGAGCCCTGAGGTAGTTGTGGAATCCTGCTTTTGTTACTTTAACCCTATAGACCAGTGATTCTTAACCTTCCTAATGCTACAACTCTGTAATTCTCTGGTCCTCATGTTTCAGTGACCCCCAACCATAAAATTATTTTATTGCTACTTCATAACTCTAATTGTGCTACTGCTATGAACATAATATGAATATCTGATATGCAAGGTATCTGATCTGTGACCACAAAAGGTTGAGATTCACAGATTAAGAACTGCTGCCTTAGATTTTTTGACTATTTTAAGAGATAATTAGTTTAAATTTTTTTATTTCAAGTTACTGGTGACTTTTCTGTCATTGAACTGATGCAGCATACAGTATATCTTAAGCACAGAAAACAATCTTACCTAAGTTCACACAATTGATAACATTCAGGGCTCAGAATTACAATCAGTTAAGGATGCGAATTGTTGTTATCCAGGTATCCCATGGGATTCACTCTCAATCCATATCTTTCTCAGTAAGAAGCTTATTTTAAGTTCAGTTTATTGCCATCCAATAGGGATCACCAGCAAGGAGCCAGGGGGAAGACAGTGAAGTGCTTTTTTCCCAGCTCTCCCGGCAGAGCTGCTGTAATCTGCTGTTGATAAACGGCTTCAACTCCTATCGAAAACCTCTAGAGACTCTCTGCTGCAGACTATTTCCATTTTCTGATAACGTGCGGTTCTATCTAAAACTGAGAAAGATTGCTTAGCACTGCCATTTACAGCAAAACATTACTGACTGTCCCATATGGTTCTTTAACACCTTGCCACACCTTTGCAAAATGTCTCTTCATTAGATATTCTTTAAATTATCCTAACTTTATTGCACCATCTGCTGTCTGCAGGGGCCCTGACCAAAACAATAATACTCTGTACTCTTTGACTTAACTCATAATGCCTCATTGATAACCAATTATCATGCTAAGTGCAAAGATTTACAGCTAAGTATTTTAACATTCCATTTATTTTTATTTGGAATTTAGTCATCTAGATGGGCTAGAGATGATTCCATGGATGAAGCCCTTGACTTGAGGAGCAGAGTTCAGATCCCCAGAACCCATGCAAAACTCCACATGGCATAGTGACCATTTATAGTTCTAGCACATCCCTAGAAAGCATAGGTGGACAGATCATTGGAAGGTCAGAATACTAACTTGGCACCTGCACAGTAAGCAGGGAAAGAGACCCTGCCTCAAACCAGTAACAGAACATAGACGTTGTCCCTGACCTCACACAGTGTTATAGCATATACTTCTTTCACTAACTCTCTCTAAAACGTGAGCAAAACATTGTTAATTATGTGTTAAAAGTTTATTAGGAAAAGAGGTATTATGTTTGCCAATGTCTTTTAAACATGATTTTCATTGAAGTATACGTCCTTAGACTGCTTTTTTTTTTTCTGAGAAAATGACCTTTTATTTAAAACAAGATGATGATGCAGATAAATGGACAAATAGATATTTGGGATGTAGGTAGGTAAGTGGGCAAGTAAATATTTATGTTAGTAGTAAGGTATTGTAAAAATGTGAAAAATATGAAATAATTTTCACACAAACTCCTTGAAAACTTACCTGTGTGCATCTCATTTTTAAAATATGGGCTTATAATTTATGTGTTTACATATACCAGTATACTTTTAGAATTAAGCTTAAAGCTAAGTTTATATACATTTAAAATATTAATATTGACATAATTTTCTTGAAAATGTACTAAGTTCTATTTTTACTAAGAATGAATTAAAATTTCTATTTTTCTGTTGCAATTTTGAACACAGTCTAATAGATAACAATGAAATATAGTGAGTACTGTATTCTTGTTTCTCTTCATTAAAATTAAGTTCCTTTTGTAAATTTTCAGAACTGGAGAGGGAGATCCTTTTAGGCAAAGGGTCTTTAATAACATGGGCTAACTAGTGGTATCTGAAATGGGGAGTTTAGACACTACCTCCAGAGAAAGTAACGTCTTCTCTTTAGGTTTTCCCAGAAGGAGGTAGGGTGCAGGGATCCATAATGCTGTAGGGAAACAGGTTTAGTTAATGTGTCCTATGCTATGTGGCAGAGATAGAGAGGATTTTATGGGATACCGAAAGGTGATTCCCTTTAGGATCAGAAAGTGGGACTGAGTTTCTGTGTGACCTTGGCTTGGCTGTTGTTTGACTTCTAACTCCAGATGGCCAGGACTCGCTCAGGGCTTTTCTGCTCTCAGCTTCCTCTGCCTAAGGCTCCAGTGACTTTGGTTCCCTAACAACTTTTGTGTGTCCACTGTTTTTAGTTTGTATATTATTTCAGTGCATTCTGTTAAATAGTCATTATTCATTTTTCCTTGAGGAGTGCTATTTTTGGAGCATTTATTTTCATGGAGATTTTTGTGTTAAGAAAAATTAGACTCTATCTCTGACACATTGCCCATGTTTTCTCAGTTATTTCTTCTTTTTTTGGACACAGCTTTGTTGTTTTATTATTCAGTTATTTTTATATGGTTGAACACATAGTTTTTTCAGATATCATAACAAAAATACTATTCTCCACCCTTCATAAAATGCCTGTATTGTGTGATGTTTTGGCTGTCATTACCATGCACATTGACTTGGATGTCTGAAACCATAGGCCAATGTCTCTCAATCTTTCTAATGTTGCAATTCTTATTTGTTTAAGTTTTGTTTTGCATACCATATCATTGCTCTCCCTCCCTCCCTCCCTTCTTTTTAGCCATCTCCCATCTTCTCCCCACTCCACCCCTCTACCACATCCAGAGTGTAATGCACTACATTTTTTCATCCATTATTCATTTGAGGGTTATCTAGGTTGTTCTGGCTAATACGGATAATGCTGCAATGAACATAACTGAGCAAATGTCCTTGTGGTAAAATGTGAATCCTTTTGTATAAGCCCTGAGTGGTATTGCTGGATCGTTAGGTAAATTGATTCCCAGTTTTCTGAGAAACCGCCATACTGATTTCCAAAGTGGCTGTATAAGTTTACACTCCCACAAGACATGGAGAACTGTTCCCCTTACTACACATCTTTCTACAATAGACTGTCATCAGTGGTTTTGATCTTAGCCATCCTGAGAGATGTAAGATAGTATCTCAGAGTTGTTTTGATTTTCATTTATCTTCTGGCTAAGGATGTTGAGGAATTCTTTAAGTGTCTTTTGGTCCATAGAAATTCTTCTTTTGAGAATTCTCTGTTTATATCTGTACCACATTTTTATATTGAATTATTTGGTTTTGGGATATTGAGTTTCTTAAGTTCGTTACTTATTTTAGAGATCAATCCTCAGTCAGATGTAGGGTTGGTGAATGTTTTCTCCCACTCTGTAGACCGTTGTTTTGTCTTATTGTCCATGATTTTGTCTTATACAAGCTTCTCAGTTTCAGGAGGTCCTCATTTATGAATTGTTTCTATAGTGTCTATGTTACTTATCTTATATTTAGGAAGTAGTCACCTGTGCCAATGTTATTTCCCACTTTCTTTTCTATCAGGTTCAGTGTAACTTGGTTTATATTCAGGTCTTTGACACTTGGACTTGAGTTTTGTTCAGAGTGATAGACATGGATCTATTTACATCTACAAGCCACCATTCAGTTATGCCAGCACCATTTGTTGAAGATGATCTATTTTTCTCCCATATTTTTGTTTTTGACTTTGTAAAAAAAAAAAGATGTTCATAGGTATATGAATTAATGTCAGGATCTTCAATTTGATTCCATTGATCCACATGTTTATTTTTTGCCAATACTGAGATTTATTATTATTATTATTATATTATTATTATTATTACTGTAGCTCTATAGTAAAGCTTGAAGTCAGGGATGGTGATGCCTCCTAAATTTCTATTATTGAACAGGATTTTTTGGCAATCCTGGGCTTTTTGTTTTTCCATATGAATTTGAGTATTATTCTTTCAAGGTCTGTGAAGAAATGTGTTGGGATTTTGATAGGGATTGCATTGAATCTGTAGATTGATTTTGGTAAGATTGTCATTTTTACTATGTTGATCCTACCTGTACAGGAGCATGGGCTAATCTTTCCATTTTCTGATATCTTTTTCAGTTTCTTTCTTCAATGACTTAACATTCTTTTCATACAGGTCATACACTTCTTTGGTGAGAGTTTCCCCAAGATATTTAATGTTATTTGGAGGTATTGTAAAGGGTGATGTTTCCTTATTTCTTTGCTAGCCTTTTTATTGTTTGTGTATAGAAGGGCTATTGATTTTTTAAAAGTTAATCTTGTACCGTGCTACATTGCTGAAGTGTTTATAGCTATAGTAGTTCCCAGGTAGAACTTTGGGGTCACTTTGTATATGATTATATCATCTGCAAATCATAAAAGTTTGACTTTGTCCTATTTGGTTTGTATGCCCTCGATCTCCAGTTGTTGTCTTACTGCTCTTGCTAGAACTTCAAATACTATATTGAATAGATATGCGGAGAGAGGACAGCCTTGTCTTGTTCCTGATTTTAGTGAGATTGCTTTGAGTTTTTCTCCATTTAGTTTTATGTTGGCAGTTGGTTTACTGATATTGCCTTTAGTATGTTTAGGTATGTTCTTTATATTTCTGGTCTCTCAAAGACATTTATCATCAAGGGGTGTTGGATTTTTGTCAAAGGATATTTTTCAGCATGTAATGAGATGGTCATTTTATTTTTTCTCTCAGGTTGTTTATATGATGGATGACATTGACAAATTTTCATTTGTCGAACCCTCCCTGCATCTCTGAGATGAAGCATACTTGATTATTGTAGATGCCCTTTTTTTGGCATACATTTGTGCATTCAGTTTGTCAGTATTTTATTGAGTATTTTAGCATCAATGTTCATGAGTGAGATTGGTTTGTCATTCTCTTTTTTTTGTTGCAACTTTGTATGATTTGGTATCAGGGTGATTGTTGCCTCATAAAGAATTTGGCGATGTTCCTTCTGTTTCTATTGTGTGGAACAATTTGAGGAGTATTGGAATTAGTTATTTTTTGAAACTCTGGAAAAATTCTTTGCTGAAACAATCTGTCCCTGAAATTTTTGGTTGGGAGACTTTTTATAACTGCTTCTACTTTTTTTTTGGGGGGGGGGGAGGGTAGGTTAAGGTCTATTTAAGTCATTTATCTGGTCTTGATTTAATATTGGTAAGTGGTACCTATCCAGAAAGCTGTCAATTTCTTTTAAGATTTCCAATTTTTGAAGTACAGGACTTTGAAATAATTCTTAATGATTCTCTGAGTTTACTTTGTGTCTGTTGTTCTATGGCTTTTATTAGTTTTTATTTTGTGAATTTGGATAGTCTCTCTGACTTTTGGTTAGTTTGTATTAGGGGTTGTCTATTTTGTTGGTTTTCTCAAAGAACCAACTCTTTGTTCCATTGATTCTTTGTCTTGTTCTTTTTGTCCCAATTTTATTAATTTTATCTATGAGTTTGACTATTTCCTGCCGTTTACTTTTTCTTGATAAATTTTCTTCTATTTTTAGAGAGATTTCTGGTGTTCTGTTAAGTCATTTGTGTGAGATTTTTCCAAATTATGTAGACACTTAGTGCTGTGAACTTTCCTCATAGCATTGCTTTCATTTTGTTTCATAAGTTTAGGTATCTTGTGGATTCATTCTCATTGAATTTTAGAAAGTCTTTGACTTTTTTCTTTATTTCTTTCTTGACCCAGAGGTGGTTCCATTGAGAGTTGTTCTGTTTCCATGATTTGGTAGGCTTTCTGTGGTTTGTGTTGTTGTTGAACTCCAACTTTAGGCCAGGATGATCCAATAGAATATATTTTTTTTATCTATTCATATGTGATTTATGATGGAATATGTGGTCAATTTTAGAGAAATTTCAATGGATTGCTGAGAAAGTATGTATATTCCTTTGTGTTTGGGTGGGAAGTTTTATATGTATCTATTCAGTCTATTTGAGTCATGACATCTGTTATATCCCTTATTTCTCTGTTGAATTTCTGTCTGATAGAGCCTTTCATTGGTGAGAGTGGGGAGCTGAGGCTTCTCACTATTAGTGTGTACAGTTTAAGCTTTAGCAAGGCTTATTTTACATATATGAGTGTCCTTTATTTGGAGTATAAATGCTTAGGATTGAGATTTCATTTTGATGGATTTTTTTTCCTGAGATGAATATATAACTATTGATTTTATTATGAAATCTATTTTTTAATATTTGAATAGCTATAACAGCTTGCTTCTTAAGTCCATTGATTGGAATGTCTTTTCACAACTTTTTACTCTGAGGTAGTATCTGCCTTTGAAGTTGAGATGTCTTTCTTGTATGCAGCATAGATGGATCCCATTTTCATCTCCACTTGGTTAGCCTGTGTATTTTTATAGGAGAATTGAGTCAATTGATATTAAGGGATATTAATGACCTGTAGGCGGAGTGTACTTAGAAGGCACCAATACCGGATAGATATTTATTAAAATATAAACCAATACTCATGGTACAGGTAACAGTTTATAGTAGCACCTGAACAGGGACTGGAGTCTGGAATGGTGAACAAGTGATGGACAGATGATGGATTCCGATCCTGTCTCTCCAACAACCAAGAACCAGGAAGAGAGCGTCTCATGTTCCAGAAGCCCCTTTTCAATGGGGTTTCCACGCCCCCTTCAGGGGCCCGGGACCCTGGATAAGTGTCTTGTGACCTTATCAGCTGACACCTGAATCCCACCACATCTCCCCCTTTTGTCTAACTAAGAAGGTTCTAAACTAAGACTATGTACAATAGGAATTATTATTAGGTAGTATCTAGGAGAGGATAAAGTACAAATTCTAATCCAAACCTAACCTATATAAGGTACATCAAATAGTTCTAGAATATTGGTAGATGGTAGGGTATAAAAATTACTTCAAAAAGTTAATCTAGGAAAGTGAAAATTCAACACTTGAGTGTTCTTATCTAAGGGATAATAGGGTGATAACCTTACATACCCATTCTTCAACCTCTTCAAGACCCGAGAAGAAAGGTGAATCACCTGAAAGTCAGAAGTACATGGAAGTAGTGGCTTCCAAAATTTGGGAGAGGACAGCAACACAGCTACCTGGACAATCACCTCTGGATTTGTGTGCTGTTGGAGCATCTATCATATTGGCTACAAGCCTATGGTATCTGACAGATCTTTTCACAAGCAGGACAATTATGGAGGGACTATCTTATCCTGTCTAGGCAGGTTTCATCAGTCTCTATCCATCAACTTGTTCATTCAGCTTGACACCATGTGTGTACTGTCAGCAATCAAGGTAAGGACAGTTCCTTACTCAACCGGCCATTCTCTGCCAAAAGGACAAACTTATCTTCGATGCTCAACACCATCTTGTGAAGGGAGCAGTGACACCAGGAGTCAATTCCTGTTATGTTTTGGTGGTAGTATAATGCATGATTTCCTTCTATATGATTCCATTTTGTGGGATTATTTATTGCTTATGTTTTCATGGGTTCATCTAACTTTCTTAAGTTGGAGTTTTTATTTAGCACTTTCTGTAGTGCTGCTTTGTGGATAGATATTGCTTAAATCTGGTTTTGTCATGGAATATCTTGTTTACTTCTTCTATGGTGATTGAAAGTTTTGCTGGGTATAGAAATCTGGGATGTCTCTAAGTGTCAGCATAACTTCTATCAAGAACCTTCTGACCTTAGTGAGTCTACATTGAGAACTCAGGTGTTTTTCTGATGGTCCTACCTTTATAAGTTATGTTACTTGGCATTTTTACCTTGCAGTTCTTAATAGTCTTTCTTTATTCTAAATGTTTAATGGTTTGATTATTATGTACTGAGCATATTTTTGAGGGGGGGTTTAGTCAATTTGATGTTCTGTAAGCTTCCTGTATCTTCATAGGCATTTCCTTCTTTATGCTGGGAAATCTCTAGTGAAAGTTTTTTTTTCCATCATTTTGATGAGTATATTTTCCATGACCTGTGCTGGCATCTTCTCCTTCTATTATTCCTGTTATTCTTAGGTTTGGACTTTCATGGTGTCCCAGATTTTCTGGATATTTGTGTTATGACTTTTTGGCTAACAAATCTATTTCCTCTATTGTATCTTTCAAGCCAGAGAGTCTTTCTTTCATCTCTTGCAGTCTGTTGGTTGTGCTTGCATCTGTAGTTTCTGTTTTACTCAGATTGATTCCTAGCATTACTTTATCTTCTGTCTTCGTTATGGCTTCTATTTCAATTTTCAAGTCCTGTACTATTTTCTTCATCTGTTTGATTGCTATTTCTTGGTTTTCTTTAGGGCATTTATTTCTTCAAAATTTTTGTTTTTCTTTCCTTCTTTTTTATGAGATTTTTCTCCCCAATTTTAAAGGATTTTAGAATTTCCTCTTTAAAGGCTTATATCATCTTCATATTTTTAAAGTGTTTTCTTCTACTTCTTCTATACTGGGATAGTCAGGTCTTGTTTCTATAGAAGCACTAGATTCTAGTGGTGGTACATTTTTCTTTATGTTATTGAATATATTTTTGCTCTGGTGTCTACCCATCTCTTCCTCCAGTCTGTGCAAGCATTGTCTGTGTTTCAGAAAACCGTTTTTGGTCCACTGGACGCCCTCATTGCAATAAGAGCTCTTGATGAAATTGAAGCCAGTAGAGTCTGTGTCTCTGGAAGCAGCTAAGGTCTTCATGGGATATAAGGGTTTAGGGGATGGAATAGGGCTTATAGGCTACAAGGTTGGATGAGGGGTGGGGTGGGCAGGGTTTCCATCAGGGATTCTTTTTTTCTTGTCTGCTGCTGGGGCTGAGGTAGGGTTAGAGTATGAGTTGTGCCCTGTTACCTGGACCTGGAGACTGGCCTATGTGGCTGGCTGGGAGAGTAACTCACCTCTTGTGATGAAGCTCTCATGATTCTGCATCAGGAAGCTGCTGAAGTTGGGGGATTGTGAATACATAAAATTATTATGTTATATATGTTTTGTTTTATATTCATTAATAAACTATTTCCTCTATTTCTTAATCTACTTTAAGTTGTCTTCACTTTCTATTCATATTATATTTCTATGTGTTTATATTTGGCCCCTATTATTTATTTCAATATAAGTGGTGATATAGTGTTAGTCTTTATTCTAAATGACAATTGACCACAGATTTATTATAAAAATACTTACAAAGAATCCAATTTTCAGCATCACACAAATTTTTTCTAAAGTCTAGCAAATATATTCAAAATTATACTTGTGCACATATAACTTTTGTTACAGTGTTTTATAAGATAGTTTAATAAAAGGTCACACATTGTAACCCAGTCTGATGCAGCACATTAACTAACTCAGGCTGGCCTTGACCTAGTGATTAATCCTTCTGCCTTGGTATTTGGAGTCTGAGATTATAGATATGATCCATTTTGAGCGGCTTGGAGATTAAAGTTTAACAGAATTTAACAGAAATTACCAGAGTAGACACTGATTTCTTCAGGAAAAGTTGACTTACAATCTTTAGTCTGATTTATGCATACTTTATAAGCTTGTCCCTCTTGTTTCCACAACCTCATCTTATTCTTTAAGGTCAGCCTATAAGAATGACTTGGTTTTATTTTAAAGAATTCAAGTTATGATGCTTCAGAGCCTTTGCATATTACTGTCTCCCCTGTGCCTTTCCCATCCTCTTTATCTATTCATTCAGATTTCATCCCTGGTATTCATTTATCCTTCTAGCAACTTGCCCAGTCTATAGCTGAAGAAGGTCAACTTATTGACTAAGCAGTTTCTTCATTTTTTATATAAGATCATCCTGGAACCATCTGTTTATTTGACAAAGCTCCATGATACAAACAGCCATGTCCATATTTATTTTTTCTTAGTTCCAAATATTTTCTAGTATATAATAGGTGTTCAGAAAATACTACTATACAAGTAAATCAAGTTTATATCAAAGAAATGTATGTGACACATCTCATTTGCAATCTGATGTCTCTAATTTGTTTTCGAACAAGATACTATGTATCAGACACTTAGGAAAGAAATATCAATTCTTTTTAGTTCAAATAGTCTTTCCCTTTCTATAGAAGAAAATCAGCACAGAGCTTCTGTCCTGGAAGTGGACTTGGCCATGCACTATCATTTTGACTTATCACCCTTTCTGTAAAGTCTTTGATTTTGAACAAGAATTGTGGTTGCCATTTTTCTATATAACCATATTACTGAATGTCTAGTGTGTATTCTCATATTTAGCATTTAGGAAAAGTTTAGCAAAGCTGGAAAATAACATGTACAACTCATTTAAATGACTGGGACAATATTTTCTTTGAATATTTTACTTCATAATTGTAAAATCCTAAGTATTTATTAGCTGTTAAACCTATATCACAATGTGTCATATTATACAGTAGAACAAGATTTAACCACAAAACCAATAGATCACAGACTCATGATACACTGTGTAGACACATAACCTTCCCCCCTGCTCCCTCAAAGCTATACTGGTTACATATGTGATTATAATTATATATGTAATTCTAGTAACATAAAAATATTAAAAAGTCAAATCCATAAGAGATAGGTGGATTATTGGGACAAAGAAGAGAGACTGACTGTACATGGACAAGAGAGAGACCTTTTAGGATGATAGGATGGGAATGTTCTAATAATATGATGATGCCCATAACTCCATAAATCTGCAAAAAGCCATGAAAGATAAATGTCACAAGGTTACTTTTATAGCAAATGAGTTACAACTCAATAAAGTGCTTTGTAAAATCACTGAATCAATCCTAGCGAATTTTTAAAGTATAAATTAGCAAAAGTTTCAGAGGCTATTTTGGTAAAAGTATATCAAAGCCTGAAGATTATAATTCCCTCTGATATAGCAATTGGACTTCAGCTATGTTTTACTAAGGAAATAATATAAATTATACATGTACCCCCACAGAAAGATAAAAGTTTCCATCTAAAAATATTCTTTATTTATAATACTCAGACTTTTCATCTGTGCTTATATCTAAGTGATGCCATCAAAGATAAACATTTTGGTCTAGGATGAGTGTTAAAATATAAAAATTGGAATTAATTGATGCTCAAGGGGATATTACTATAGTGTTAATCCTTTTCCATTATTAATTTTGTGCTTTTAAATTTAGGTAGTATTCTTTTTCTTTCCTATCTGTGCCACCAATTTTACCCAGCTGCGTGCCTATATTAACAGCTACTCTTTTTCTAGTACATGGTGAAGGTGGACAGATAAGAAAGTATTAGGCATTGGTGTGTGAATCACTTGACACACTGGACACTAATGTGTACCGTTAATAGCTCTTGCAATCTACTTTGTTCTTAGTCCCTTAGCCTGTGTATTATATGGTATTTGTGAGCTCCTGTAAACCATATACTGAGAAAAATAGACTATAAATTGTGATTGAGAAACATGATAGAAGGGGCCTGGGCTCCAGACCATATGCACAAAAATGTCACTGTGAAAGAGTAGCGACTTTGGTTAAATCCACATCACTCACCACCACTGCCTTTGTTTGTATTGATATGCAGCTCGTAGAAGACCTCCTAACATAAGATAAGTCAAATGTACTATTAAGTGAGTTTTCATCACTAAGAACATTAGTATTAAAAATTAAAGGTTATAAACACAAAGACTGAAATTGTGCATGGGAGATATATGAGTGCTTGTGAGAAAACAACCCTAAAAATTAAGACAAGAGTATTGTGACCTTATTTTGTCCAGAAATACAGAATTGTTCTTAGATTATGCTATTGCATCCCTCCCAGGCATATCCTATTAGTCATTATAACTGACTACTGTTACTTATTTATGTCCCTCTTTGGAAAAGCATGCTTGTCTGCCACATATAGCTTGTGCTTGTGAAAGGACACTTTACTCACTTGGGTTCTCTTAACCTTTAAAGTATAAATTGTCTAATGCTCTGAATACAGTTGGATACTTCACGAGATTTTTGTCAGCTTCATCTATCCATTCTCTAGAATAGTGACACATTACACCTAAGGACTTTGCATTGCTCCGTCATGTATATGACTCCGGATCTGTCCCCAGAGGACAACAATCTTCTACACCTATGACCAAGAGGTATTAATGTTCCAAATATTCTTTTTCTGTTCACTTAGAAAAATTATTTTGACTCCAGGGAATCTATCCAGTGTGTAGCAGCAACTGTGCTCAGCAGAGATGAACCTCAAATTGATACTACATTGAACAGTAAAAGGTAGCTAAATAGGAAATGATTTATCAAAAACCTTAAACTTACTTAAAATAGGCCAGTCAAGTCCTGTAGTTAGAAAACTTGCTATGGAGAAAATTAAATGCAAAATATGCAAAATATGACCTAAATAATCATTCAGGCACCTACTTAGTTCAAAATTTACAATTTATGCTGTTAGATAAGTCCAACACCATTCAAAGGCAGTGTTAACTACAAGTAGACTGTTTTAAAATTTTATTTTTCTTACCTTTGAAAATAGTATTGCTTATGAAATGCCAGGGTCCATGCTAGCCAGATATCTGCACACTGTGTAATAATAGTGTCTCAGTTACAGTACTATTGCTCTGAAGAGACAGTGTGATCATGGCAACTTGTAAGAGGAAGCATTTAATTTGGGGACTTGCTTAAGGTTTTAGAAAGTGACTTCATTTACATTGTGGAAGAAAGTGTGTCAGAAGGAAGGCACACATAGCACGGGAACAGTGGCTGATAATTTACATCTTTATTGGAGTTAAAAGAAGGAGAGAGGAGAGATAGAAGATATACGGTAAATGGACAGATAAAAGATAGATAGGTAGGTAGATTGATTGATTGATAGAAATAGATAGATGGATAGATTGATTGAAGATAGATAGATGATAGATGATAGATAGATAGATAGATAGATAGATAGATAGATAGATAGATAGATAGAAACACTAGGGCCTGGTAAGAGCTTTAAAAATTCAAAGTCCACCCCAGTGCCACACCTTCTTCTACAAGGTAACATCTCCTAATCCTTCCAAATAGTTTATCATCAACTGGTAACCACATATTCAAATATGTGAGACTATGGGACTATACTCATTTAAATCACCACACATAGCCACATTTACTGAAAACTCACAGTTATCATGTATAGGGGGAATATGTTGTTCCATTGTAAATAATTGTCCCCGCCTCTGAGTTTAATAAAAAGCGCTGATTGGCCAAAGGCAGACAGGAAGTACAGACAGGGCTACCAGACTAAGAAGACTCTAGGAACAGGCAGAAAAGAACAGAAAGCCAGAGAGAAGCTAGAAGATGCTGAAGACAACTATGCTGCTTTGAGAAAAGATACTGAGCCACATGGCTGAACAGGATAAGAGTAATGGGTTAGGTTAAAGGTAAAGAGTTAGCAAGTTCTATGCCTGGGCCTTAGGCTGATCAGCCTAAAACTATTGTAAACATCTGTGTGACTCTGTGGGTCTGAGGGTCTAAACCTTGAGGCTAGGTTCAAAAGTTCAGGCCAGAAACTTCTTACTACAGTTATGTTATTGTTCAATTTCATGTTCAGCTATTTTGGGACCCCAAAAGATAATGTTGAGGTTTTTGGACCTTTGATGTGGGAATGTCTTTCTGTATGCTGTGAATATCAATCTTTAAATAAATGAACTGTTTTGGTCCATGACAGGCACCATAGAAAAAGTAGGTGGGGAATCAGAACAGGTAGGAAAGGAAGGGCGGCGTCAGAGACAGACCGAGCCAGATGCCCAAAGAAGAAACACGTAAAGAACACAGGTGAGCCATGGGCCACGTGGCAGACAGATTAATGAGAATGAGTTGAGTTAAGATGTAAGAGCTAGCTAGAAATGTGTCTGAGCTATGAATCAAACAACATGAAGTAAATATAAACATCTGAGTCATTTTTGGTGCCTGAGCAGCAGCGGGTGGCTAAGAGTTCTGGTGCAGCAAGTTTGTGGGTCTAGACCTCTGGCTGCCTGGGTCCAATGAACCATACTATAAAAGGCCTTTGCTTTTTAATTTTTTAAAATAAAACACATGCAGGGGCAGGCAAACATCCCAACAGTAGGATGAACTGAGCATGCTCACAGGACAGCCTGAGCTTGAGGTGTCCCCATGGTAGACAGAGAACTACTCTGGAAAGTTGTCCTTTGACCTCTGCACATGTATGATGCCAGGAGCTCACACTCATACACACAGTAGACACACATACACCACCACCACCATCATCATAAATAATTAAAATATATACATTTATAAAGAAAAACAAACAAGATGCTTTGTGATAAATGGAAGAATCTAGTTTCCTCAAATCCTGGCCAGCACCTGTTATCTTTTTTTTTTTTTCTGAATGACAAGCCTTTCCAAATGACATAAGACGAAATTGCAAATCAACATACTTTTGTATTAATGCTGAGGTAATTTTTAGTCTAAAGGCTTTGTGGCAGTTCAAAAATTACTTGCGGTAGAAGTTGATATATGTATATATAAATGTATATTGACTTTTAAACCTTTGATTTAAATATTTTAATATACATATATATTTAAAATATACATAAAAGAGTAATCTTTTACAATATATTTTATATATTGGTATCACATATTGTGCAAACAATATTGACTTAATTATTACACAGGAATGATAATCCTATAAGTTGTTGCATAGAAACAATGGGGCTTTATATCTGTCTTTATTATTAAAATGACAACAGTCATAATAGAAAGTCATCAAACAGTTATGACCAAGGTTTACTGTTAAAATTAGAGAGGGTGTTTCTTAAAATCATTTGTTTGATTGTCCACGGACAGGTAATTTGGTCATAACAAAAAACAGTACTAATGAATTCAGTCCTTTGGAGAGTTTGTGACAGCCAGCTAGACTTAAAGATTGTGACTCAGAAATCCCATAATTGAGAAAGCCTAAAAGCCAAAAAGGGCACATTCATCTCAGAGTAGAAACACCATATGCCTGAATGACACCGACTGAATCTTATACAAAATGAAGATGCTGAGAATTTGGGTGCCTTCAGATCCTGTTCATGTCCCTGAAGGCATAGATGCCTTGTCAGAGAAAAAGCATAGCCACAGAGGTGGTGGCTTGGATGTGACAGGGGAGGGGAGGGAGCTGTACACTTTCTTTATCTACCATTATAATTGTCCATAAACCAGTGACAGGATTGATGACGTAGGACAAGAAGAAATATTGCCTCAACAATTGAACCTTCCCTTGTCCCTGTAAAATGTGATATCACTAAAATTATTTCTTTTAGCCCTCTCTCCATGCTTTGATGGAGTCAGTCAAACATATGTTAGCTGCACCGCCCTCCCCCCATGTAAAAATAAAATGTAGTTGAGTTTGAAAGATGCTTGTTTTTTGCATGAGTAGAGGCAGCTTGCCTCAGCAAAGCAACAGCAGGTGAAACATGGTGAATTGCATATATTTATAGTTGACCCTGCAGGATTTCTGCTTGTGAGACTGGAGTCTGTGTGCTTGATATCAGGCTCTGAGTGACTGTGCCATTGAGGTCAGTTGCGGGCAGCTGCCTGAATTTCTATCTATGGCCTGGAGAGCAGCTGGCAAATTTCAAGGCTAGAACATTTAAAGAAATCTTGCTCTGCTACAGTCTAATAATTAGGATGAGCAATGATAAATCTGAGTGTAAGATGTCATGGTCTTGACGTTAGGGAAATATTTCCCAAGAAATGATTTTGTGTCAACTTTTAGTTATTAAAATGAAAATATTTAATTATTTTTGTGGTCAGAATAACAAGTAGAACAAAAAGATCAATGCAATAAAGTTTATAATTTAGATTATGTGACTGTCTCATTGATTAGTACTTTAGCAGAAAAGCAGATGGGCTCTGATTAGACTTATAAATATAGAAATGTATCGATTACCTGAACAAAACTCCTTGAAATGTTCTCTGCACGAAGTCAATGCATCTTTCAAAAGAGAGAAAGATGTGACCTGTCCTTCCAGGCTCCTGCTAAGTTTGCAGAGTTGATGTCTCAATAAATTACAGAATTGTATTGACCTCTTTATGGGCTATCCACAAACAAAGGGGATTAGGTTGAGCAGCTTTTGGAGAACATACAGAACTTTATTTGGATCCTGTAAGGAGGTAAGTGTTGTCAAAGTTGAGTCTAAAAAGAAGATGAAAATGGTATTTGTTTGCAGAAAGAGCTGGGTATTTCTGCAAAGTTGAGAATATTTTTGTTCTGCAACCAATTCTGGCTATACCTTTTTTGTTTGTTTGTTTTTTGATGTAGTAGGCGAGTTTTCTGTACCCTCTGACATTCCTATCCACCCCACTCCTCCTACCTCTGTATTATCTCTTCACATCCTCTAAATCCAAACAGCACAATGATTGAATACAGCTTCACCCATCATGGCAACCTCTCCGGGAGATCTGGATATCTTCCAGCTTTGTGTTCCTTCCTTCTGTCACAGTTCACTCTTTCCTCGTGACACATCAGGAGACACATCAGTTCTTTTAGAAATAAGAGCTTGTAATAAAATGAGAAGTGAATGAAACGTAGAAAATCTAAAAGAATCCCAGGCACTTCTACATAAAATGGCCTTTTTGGTCTAGAAGGGTTTCTGCTAGAATATCCCCTACTGTGAAATATGTCTTCTTAAAGAGAAATTCTAGAAACACTTTCAAGATTTGAGCAGGCATTACTGAATAAACGTGAAAGCTGTCACAATTCCCAGATCTGCTTAGTCTCTGCAAGATCCTGGCCTCTCCTCCCATTTGCCAGTCATTTCAACCTGATTATAAAAGAGAAGTGTGCCCAAAGTTAGCTGAAATAAGTCAAAGAACTGCATGCTGGTCTGCTTTTGTCTCTCCCTATTTTTGCCTCTTCCCCCTCCCTCCTACTGTTTCTAATGTGCATGTCAGCGTGTGTATATACAGATGTATATATACTTTTGTTCCTGGGCACGTGGAGGATAGAAATTGGCACTAGTATCTTCCTTCATTACTCTCCACTTTATACACTCAGGCAGGGCTGCTTGCTGAGCCCATAGCAGAATGATACAACTCGTCTAATATGCATAGTTTGCGCTTGGATTTCCCATCTCCCCTTACAGAGTCCTGGGAGAATAGGCAGGGCATCAGATTTGTATTTACATGAATGCTGAGGATCTAAGGTTTAGTATCTACCCCCACCGAGTCATCTCCCCGGGCTCACAGACATCCCTGTTTTATTTTTTATATTTATTTTTAAATTTTTTCCTCATTCTCACCACTGCTCCCCCTTCCTCCCCTCCTCCTGGTCCTCCCTCAGCCTCCCCATCCATTCTCAGGGAGTGCAAGGCCATCCAAGGTGAGTCAGTTCAGTCTGGCATATCCAGTTGAGGTAGGTTTGAGTCTTCCCCCTCCCTCGAGTCCAAAGCTGAGTTAGGTGTTCCTTTGTAGGGAATGGGCTCCGAGATATCACTTCATGCACCAGGAATAAACTCTGGTTGTACTGCAAGAGGCTCCATAAGCTGCCCACATAGTTCAACTGTTGTCCACATTCACAGGATTTAGTTCCTTTCCATGAAGATTCCTTGACTCTCATTTCAGAGTCAGTGAGCTCCTAATAGCTCAGGCCAGCCATCTCTGTGGGTCTCCTCCTTATGGTCCTGATCCCTTTGCTCATATACACCCTCCTCCTCCCTCTCTTCAGCTGGTGACATCTTTATTTTAAATGTTAATATTAAATTTTTATAAACTTAGATCCATTTTTGATAATAATATTTTTATTGTTTTATTATCTGCCCATTAAATTTATTATTTTAGAGACCAAGTATCCCAGTGTAGTCCAGCCTGATCTGAAACTTAGGACAATACTCCTGTCTCAACCTCCCAAGAAAAAGGGTTAAAGGTGTGTGCTACTGCATGTAGTTTAGGTTTTTATTCTAGAATTTATCATCTTCAAGTTATTTTTATTAATATGTATATATGGGAATGATGTATGTATGGGCACATGTGCCACAGCATGCATATAGAGTCAGAGTTCAATTTTTTTGAGTCAGTTTTCACCATCATGTGTGTTCTGGGGATTAAAGTGAGATTACCAGAAATTTGTTGCAAGTACCTTTACCCAAGAAGCCACCACACAGATCCTCATTCTAAAATGTCATCTGATTGTGTTTTAAAATCAGTCTTGTAATGTTATTAGACATTTTCTTAAAGAAAGATTTTTTCTCTTGAATATGTTAATGTTTTAGTATTTTGATAACCTCATTATCTGAATTCTTTGAATATCTGAAGTTATTACCTTTTAAGTTTCTGCTGAGTCTGCCTCATGACATATTTCCAAAATGGGTTTCTGCATAGCTATATTTCATTGAATTTAATTTGTGAAAAATTTAGATATGGTCTACTGATGTTTTGACCAGAAAAGATTTGATTTATTAATGCTGAACCCAGACCTTCTACTGATATAAGCCCCAAAGAAAGATGGAAAGATCTGAAGGGAAGATGCCCTTCATCATATATTGGCCATTTTAGTTAATTGTTCTGTTATTTTTATTGTTGAATTCTTATAAATTTTACCCTATGGGTATTTTTTATATTTTCCATGAGCCCATAAATATCTTTTAATTCATTTTCTACCCTGATTTTAACAGTGTGGTGTTGTACCACATGTTCTAACAGTGTGGGTCCCGTACCCTGCCTGACTAGGGAGGGTGATGAGGATCACCTGTAAGTGAAAGAAGAGGGGAGGAGGAGGAGGAGGAGGAGGAGGAGGAGGAGGAGGAGGAGGAGGAGGAGGAGGAGGAGGAGAAGAAATGTTAAGCACTCAAGCACACATATAGAAATGGTCAAGGTTCTCTGATAGAGAAACCCCCAAGCTCCTTTCCCCAGCCAAGGGATGCTTGGGGGTGCTGACTATATATAGTTGCACAGAGATATGAGGTCATCCCATACAGCCGAATAGGAGGCGGGTTTGACTAATCTTGGTCTAAGCAGTCTCTGGAAAATGGACAGTATTGGGGACACAAACTTCTTGGGGAGAAAGCTATGGTGAACATTTTCTTCACACAGTACCAGCATTTGCAATGGGATTAGAGTAAGGCTTTTCCATCCTCCTGAAACTCACTTGAGGGAGGCTGTACCACTCCACTGAACTGAGGATTGGGATCCTTGTCATAGATGTGCCCATCTCAATAACATACATTCATTTAGCACTCCACTCATTCTCTTCAGAATTGTAATAGAAAATTCTTTCCAAAATAGCTGGTCTACTTTTCTACTTGAGATATCCCTTAATTGAAGGGCATCCTTCATTAGTTTAAAGGAAATCTTGTGTATGGCACTATAAGGTGAGGTGTGCAACGTGCTGAGGGTTTTTTTTTTTTTTTTTAATATGTAATCAACTTAGACAACTAACTAAATGTGTTACTTTGGAACAGGGTTAAGTAGTTTTACATATGTGTTTCCACAGTGAGAGAAGAAAACAATGGCCTTACACTACCTTACTCTTCTAAGCCGGAACTTCCTAATACTGGGACCCTTTAACATAGTTCTTCATGTTGTGGTAACCCTCCAACCATAAAGTATTTTGTTGTCATTTCATACTGGAATTTTGTTACTGTTATTAATAATAATGTATATATACAATATGAGGAATATAGGATATACCATCTCTGTAAAATGGTCATTCGACCCCAAAAAGTGTCATAACCCAGACTGAGAATCACTCTTCTAAGTCAACACCCTCCATTTTGACAACCACTAGGAAAACACAAAATGCAGTAGAGTAATTGCCCTTTTTTTTTTTTTTTCATGTCATCTGGGATTTCAAGTGTCTGAGAAAAATTCTCTCCCCTCATTGTTTAATCTCAAAGAAATACAATAAATTACCCAATTAATCTTAAAATCCTGTGAGTAAGGCAGTACATGATATGCATACATATATACATACATACACACACATACAGCAGCTGAAAACCCCAGGGCTGAGCCTGAGAAAAGTAGATGCTGTCGAAGCATAGAGTTGACTTATTAAGCCAGTGCCTAGATACCCAACATGGAAATAGCTGTAAGTGAAAGAAGAGGGGAGGAGGAGGAGGAGGAGGAGGAGGAGGAGGAGGAGGAGGAGGAGGAGGAGGAGGAGGAGGAGGGGAAGAGGGCAGCAGGAGGAAATACATATCTAGAGCACTCAGAACAGTCAACAAGGATTCTACAATTTTGTTATTAAATCAAGTTTCTTTTCAACAAGCATGTTACTCTTGAATTATTTCTTAGATTACTTTGCCACTGCCCTTTGCAAGTTTGGACCTATTTACGATGATTACAGCATGTTACGGAACATATAGGATTTGATCAAGGAGCTGGAGGGCAATGTTTATAGTCCCCAAATTTGCTTGGTTGATATACTCTGTACAATATCAACTCTAGAAGAATAAAGTGGTGATTATATTTGTCCCAGGGCAACAGAGAGGAAAATTGCCTTAAACCAGGCTATGGTATTTAAATAATAGAGTAAAAGTAAGATCTAATTAAATGTAGAAATATTAATAACGGAAGATGAAAACTGTAGCAGCACAGCACAGTAGGTGCTTAAAATAACGAAGCATTGTTAAGGACCTGATGTAAGTAAATTATCTAAAGTGCTTGAAAACAGTTTTCTGTGTTCACTCCTTAGAGACCAGCATTGCTGACTTAATTATTGCTCTTAATATTGTGGGAAATGGAATAATTCTAAGTGAATGACTGAGTCACGTTATAAAATCAAATCTGTAATGTGAATTAAGTTCAGATGGTACATTCACTTCATTAAGGTTCCCTGAAATGCACTGCAATCAAATCCCTTAGTCACAAAAAGAGCTCTTCTGTAGTTTCTTCATAAAACTTCTTAATTATGCCTGACATCTTACGGCAAACACAGTCACCAGACTTACTCTTTTATACTTAATTACAGAAAACTAGAAATTTTAATTTTATACTTGTGATAGGTGATTCAGGGATTGAACTCATAAACTGGATCAAGTATCTGGATGAAAAACAGCTACTGAGTTTGCTAAAGAACAAGGAAAGCCAAAAAGAATTACGTGTGTGTGTGTGTGTGTGTGTGTGTGTGTGTGTGTGTGTGTGTATGTGTGTGTGTGTGTGTGTGTGTGTGTGTTCATGTGTACACTTATGAGAATGTGTTTTTACAAGTCAGTCATCTAGATACACTGGGATTATTTTCAGGACCTCCTGTAGAAAAAAGTACCCATGATACTTGGTGCTTACGGAAAGGCTGTATTTGTATGGGGGTTTATATGCTACCTTCCTGTATCCATTCAATTATCTCTTGATTATTATATTGCCAAATACAATATGAATATTTTATTAATAGTTGTTCTACTGTACTATCTAAAAAGTAGTAGCAGTAACAGTAAGACTATCTCGTATGGACCAATTTAAAAATGGATATTTTTATCCAGTTTGATTCAACCAAAGATCAAGAATCTTCAGATATTGGCAGCCAACTGTATAGTAACCTATTATAGATAATCTAATTGCTTAAGAAATTGGAAATTAAAAATCAATATTTTTAGTTTTGCTTTTATAATAACAATTTGAACCTAAACTACAAACAATATCGTCAAATTTATGCTAATTGTACTTGTATCATCAAATGTATGCTAATTGTACTTGAAAAATCATTATTTTTCTTCCAAATGGGACAGAAGAAAATATTAGAAATGAGTTAGATGTGTGAGATTGTTCTCAGTGTTACCAGTTGTTGGGGATTTGACTGCTAGTTTTGATGTGTTCTGCTTTTATTTCTTGTTATTGTTTGGTTTTATTTTTCCCAATAACCTGAAAATAAGATTGATGGGTCAGAGCTCATAGGAAAATATATTTAATTTATATTGGAATTTAAAAAGAGATGGTCTTTTAGAAAAGCTGCAAATATATACAAAAGGGAAAATCACTAATGATTGGAGCATGAGAGACCACTCACTGGTTCAAAGCACTTACTGCTCTCTGAGGTCCCTTTCACTCAAGTCATGCCCTCACAGCTGCCTGTTTCAGGAAATCAGACACCATCCTCTGAATTCCACAGGCATTTACACACACACGGCACACACATTCACACACACGCACACACACACACAAACACACACAGATAAAAATCAAAATAAAATACTTTGAAAACAAATCAAATAGTAGAAAGGAGGAACTGAAATAATCAGAGTTGGGAAAATTTATTTCTAAAAAAGAAAACTGCGTGACTTATAAGGTTAAGTATATAAAACATTATCTAGGAATGAAATGATTTTTTAAAAATGAGTGCTTTTAACCTCCATCAGTGAGAGACTTATTAAAGATATGCAAGTACAATCTTTTGATTCATCAATTGTTTTTATGGAGGCAAAAAATATTGTTCATTTTATGACCCAGAAATTCTCAGCAACATTGTGACGCTCTTAACTGCAATAGTATTGAGGCTCTCAGAAGTTGTAGGTGGTTGTGGTGTTTCTACTGGGATGTGTGAATAAATGTATACCGTGGTGTCTTCTTTATTTATTGGCAACAGTAAATTAGATGTGAATATGGCAACAGTGATAAGCCACCTTGTGTTTTAAAGCAAAGTTTATTGAAGAACAACTCTTATACATTAAAGCAATTTTTAAAGTCCACAGTTTAATGAAGTTTGAGATCACAGCTGAGATTTGGCACCCTCCCAATTCCCTTATAACATTTCACAGCCAATACTTTCTGCTACATTGGCTTCTCAAAGTTAGCTCCTCCCATGCCCCCGTTTATTGCATTTATTAATTATAGACTGAATTACTAGACTTGATAGATTATTCTTGATTGATAATAATTAAGTTATTTTTAATTGTTGAAATTTACTGTGTGGTCCAGAACAGTCTGTCTTGGTAACTGCTGTATGCTTTCTTGAAAATATTATATTTGCTATTGTTGAACTGAAAGTTCTGGAAATGTCAATTTCAGATTTTACTCCTTGAGAAATTTTTTGTTTGGAAACAATGCTATCTATGATGTTTGCATGGCAGATTTTCTTTCACTTTTTTTTTAATGCTATCCCAGTTCTGCTTTGTTACTGTCTCTTTACATATGTGTTAATATGCTTTTGTTGTACAAGTTATCTTCTGTCTTTCCATTGGATTGTTTATATAACTGGAGTGTTCTCCAAGAAATTAGATCAGACTATTTGCCAAAGAGAGTAAATAGAAAGGAATGATGGAATGATAGAGAAGGACTTTAGTCCCATGGCCACATTGTGATACAGAGATCAGACATCTTAGTCCATCTTTGGGAGTACTTCCAGGAAGTGGATGGATTAAGGTAGGAGATGAGATACATGCATGACTAAACAGTTTACGTCAGCTTGCATGTTTTCTGATCATTATTTCAGTCCTGTTATTGAAGTTGATTACAGGGAAGTTCTCTCCATATGAAGGACAATACAATTCTCATGAAATCATTGATCCTTATTGAAGGATAGCTCAGTTCCTATTGTGGACTGATTATTCACATTTGGCAAATTAGTTTCAATCTAGGATGATCTGATTACAAGGCTCCACTGGTTTTAAGTCCAGGTTGACATCAGGCTTAAGAATATGACTGACTATCAATATGGTTGTTTCTCAGAAATTTGAGGATCAATCTACCTTAAGACCCAGTTGTACCAATCTTGGTCATATACTCAAAAGATACTCAATCATGTCATAAGGGTACTTGCTCAACTATGTTCATAGTAGCTTTATTTGTAATCAACAAGAACTAGAAACAACCCATATGTCTGTCAGCCAAAGAGTAGATAAAGAAAATGTGGTCCATTTATGAAACAGAGTGAATAAGTACCTATGTCTTAAAAATAGTGACATCATAAAATTTTCTGGTAAATGGATGAAACTAGAAAAAAAAAACATCATGAGTGAAGTAACAAAGACTCAGAAAAACAGACACTGTATATACCTACTTATAGGTAGATATTAGCCATAAAGTAAAGAATAACCTTGCTATAATCTATAGACCCAAGGAAGAGGAGGGTCTCCTGAATCTCTCTGTGGAGGAGAAATACAATATAGATGAAGAAATTACATCTGCAAGGGTGTGTGTGGAAAGGGTGACTATAGAGATAGGAGAGATCAGAGTGGGGAAGGTTTGAGCAATGGAGAACATACTTGGAAAGACAACTGGAATCAGGGACATTTCTGGGATGAGCTAGGAACCAAGTACAATGGAAACTCCCAGGAATCTATGAGGGTGACCCTAGCTAAGACTCCTAACAGTGGGGATTACAAAGCCTGAACAAGCCATCTCCTGTTACCAGAAAAGACTTCCAGTAGAGGGATTGGGATAACAACCCAGCCCCATAACCTCTGACTGACAATTTGCTCTGTCTACAAGATGTGCTGGGGTAATGGTGGCACAGAAATTATCGGAGTGATTAACAAACAACTGGTTCAGCTTGAGGCCCATACTATGAGAGGGAACCCACCCATGTTAATGCCTGGAGGGCCAGGACCCAGAGGTTAGATAGCCCAGAGTCCTAGGATAGAACCAATCATGACTGACAAAAAGATAAAACAAATAAACTTCAATGAGATAATTCCTAATGATATCCAGCTATGCTCATAGACTTTTGTGTGCTCCAGTTGTCACCAGAAAGGCTTCATCAAGCAAATGATGGAAGCAGATACAAGATGCTCCTATTCCAACATGAGGAGGACTTCAGGAAATCCTATGGAAGAGAAGGAGGGAGGTTCATGGGAGCCAGAGGGACCAAAGGCACTATGGGAAAACAGAGTCACGTAACCTGGGCTCATGGGAGCTCACAAAAACTGGACCATAACCAGAGAATTTGCATGGGGCTGATCTGGGCCCTCTGTCACATAGAATGCAGTTATGTGACTTGGTCTTCTTGTGGTCCTCCTGGCAGAGGGAATGGAGACTGTCTCTGACTCTGCTGTCTGCTCTTGGAACCCTTTCCTCCCGCTGGATTGCCTCATGCAGCCTTAATAGGAAAGGAGACACCTAGTCTTACTACAATTTGCTATTTTGTGGCTGGCTAATACACATGGTAGGCCTGTACTTTTCTGAAGAGAAGGGAAAGGCAGTAGATGGGGAGAGGTTGAGGGAAGAACTGGGAGGAAAGGAGGGGGTGGGGAACTGTGATTGGGCTAAGAAAACTTAATTAGTTGACTAATAAAATAAATATCTATACATTCACATCTTTCCTTTACTGTGTGTGTGTGTGTGTGTGTGTGTGTGTGTGTGTGTGTTTTATGTTCCTGGCCCTTGCATTACTCCCAAGCTCTTTACCATCTTTCACAATTACTCTATACCATTTGCTCTTAATATGAAATAAAATATGTTATTACTGTTGGTAGCACTTCCAAAAAGATTATTCTAGAAACTAATCAACAAAAGACAAAGCTGAAATTTTGGATAGCTATCTACCTTTTGACATTATTTATTGTGAAATTCAAAGAAATGAAAGATTTCACTCAAATCCTACCCCCTCCTCTCCTTGCCCTGTCTCACAGGATAAGAAAAACCCAACTGGGCATCCAGACTCTGCCAGTGTCAAATTTCATGCCCTTTAGCTTTCTACATAAGCAAGTTTCAAGTTCCAATGACCTTTTCTAACTCCAAAAATTTTTAAGCTGTTTTGAAGACAGGGAAATTTTTTTTGTAATGGAAATACTATTATTATGAACCAAATATGATCCAAGATGTTTAGTCACAGTTTTTTGTTGCATAACACATAAAAATATTTAGATGTATCACTGTGGCCCCTTAGGTGGCTTTAGGGGTACCTAAAGAGAGAGAGAGATACATAATCTTAAAGTAGTCTCCCTGTTGTGATTTTAGGATGAATTATGAGAAAAAACCCAAAAGGTATTTCAAATAGCTAACTTTCTCATAGTTACTTTCTGTTCAGTATTCCTGGCTTAAATCCTATAGTGTTTCTAGATGTATGTTAGAGAGGAACTATTCAGTTCTATCTCACAGCTTTTGACTTATGATACATTACCTCATTAATTGGGTCAAAGGTTTTGGAAGGGATATCAATGAAAAGAAACAACATTCCAGGAAGACTCTACTGGGGAGCTCGGCTTGTTGACACACAAGCTGGACCGCATCAGTCCCGGTTTTCATCTTTGCTGATTCCTACCTGAGTAATCTTCCTCCTTTAAAACATTTCTGACCTAGTACAACAGCTTATCCCAAAGCAATTGGCTGATACGGGATCCAAACAGCATTGCCGGTCCTTAGTAAAGAACAAGGTGGGAAGGAAATGGAAACAGAAAAAAGAAGACGGAAACAGGAGGAGGAATCAAGGAAGAGAAAGAGGACACGGGTTGGTCCAGCTCTTTCTTCATGTCCTCAGAATGTAATAACCACACCAAATATTGTTAATATTTGGTTCTAATAATATTTTATTTTTAAAAATTTGATATGAACTATGTAGAAGATATAGATTCTAATATCATTTTAACTCAATGAACATTTTGGATCAAGTAAAATTACTCACTGTAAAAAATTCCCTTCTGGGACCTCATTCTTTCTAAACACTGCATCCAATTTATTTGTATTTTGCCATTTCTCACAGAGCTGAGGGCTGATTTATTTTTTTAGGTCATAAATGCAGAGTAATTTCATAATTTCTACCCTTCCTGTCTCCCAAACCAGAAACTTCAGAAGACTCTGATTAAATTTATATTTAATGGTATATCACTACATTTTCATTATTATAAATTTATATTCCCCTCTGTATTTTCATTTTGCCACATTTTATTGTAATGTCTTACATCAGATGGAGACAGTGTAAAAAGAGGGTCATCTGTTGACCTCTCATGAATGACGCTCATTTTGAATTATGTTTCATAAAGTTAATTCTGTATGTATAGATTTCACTAATACAAATATAATTATTATTTGTTTCTGACAACAAATTTCTTCATGGATATAGCATTTACTTTTTCCAGAAATAGTATTCTGTTACACAATACAGAAAATATATATTTTAAACAAAACTGATTGTATTTGCTCTCAAATCTAAATAAAATTCTTAGAATTATTGGCTTATTTATCATCTCTCATATTACCCGATAAACTTCTAGAGGGCAAAAATATGTTTAAATTGTCTTTCAACTTTAGGGAGCTTAGGAAAGTTCTTAGTTCAAAATGGGTGTTCAATATATATTGAATGACAGAGTGGCTTTTATCCAAATGCTCTGCTTTATGTAAAATCTTCTTATCTTTTTGACTTCTGAGATTCTGTAATAGTTTCTATTACTAAAATTTTGATTCAATTAAATAGGACTACCTTTGAGTCACAAGGGTATTGTCTTCCTAGCTTCAAGGTCAGTAAGAACAATTACTTAGAAAATAGCTTTAACAGGGTATGCCTCCTGATATTTCCCTCTAGCTATGAACCTTGGGTTTTCTTTAGGCTCGTGGCTTCCGTAATAAATGATATGCTCTGATTTGAGGATGCATATCTTTCTTTTAGTTAGACATTCTTTTATCTAATTTTTTTTCCATATATCGCAGTGCTCCCCCTCCCTTCCCTCCTCCTTGTCCATTTCAGCCCTCCCTCAGCCTCCTCCCACCTTTCTTCAAAAGAATACAGAAATGTCACAGGAGATCATTTTATTTTTTCAGAATGTTCCTAGGATGCTTTTGAAAATACTTATCTTCATTGTTCTGATATCCTATACCAAATTTGTTTATCAGTTCCAGAAAACATTTCACACTGTGCACAATAATCTAGGTTATACAGAATACGATGGTTTCTGCAGAGAGCTTGTTGTATTACGCAGCCAGCTTCTTAAAAGGATTTTATTGTTGTTTAGATGATTGTTCCCCCTCTCATAAAAATATCACCTTATATAGCTAAATGAAAAAAAAATAATACCAGAGAAGAATGTTGTCTTAAGATTCAAGAGAGAGACCATTGGTCCTCTAGACTCCATCACACTCTGGCGACTGGTACCCTGGTCCAGTTTGAAGCCTTACTCTCCACATGCAATTCGCACAAAGCACTTGAATAAGAGTTCAAAGGTGGTGCAATTCTCTGCAAAGCTCTACTACAGCCTCTTTTGTGTGTGTGTGATAAGAAGAGCCAATTTAGAGCAAGCCTACTGAGGAAAGAGCAGTCTGTGACCTGGAAAGGATGTCTCTCACCAGAAGGAACTGCAGAGCTGGTCGATGTTGGCTCACTTTCCTGGCAGGAATGCAGCACACTACACTGTTTCTTATTATGGCCTTCGCCTATCAGCATCATATCACCTATAAACTTGATAAAAACGTTCTATATTGGACCCGAGGCAAACATATTGAATCCTAAGCTCAGGAGCGTCACCCAGTAGTACTTGCTGTAACAGGCCCTTCAAGGGCTTCTGAAGCCCAGGACAGTTTTGCTTCACATCTTTTTTCCCCCCCCACAGTTTGTTTGAGCTCCTGATGGGGCCACAAGCTTCTAAGAGGCACAACCTGACAGTGTCGTGCTCCAAGCTTGCATTCTAGTAATTCGTGTATCTTGCTTGAGGGACAGCCCTAGCTAACACCAAAACCAAAAGGTGGCAGGACTCACTCCAGTCCCAACGCTGTGGAACGTGGAGGTCTGGCCAATTCCCAGCTCCCTGATAATCTTCCTCATGCGATCAATTAGGAACAAGAAATGGGCACTTTTCACCCCCCTCTTCTACTTAGATTCATTCAGTAATACATAATATGATTTCTTAGAGATTAAGCAGCTGGTAGGATCCAATTCAAAAGTGCAACTGTATTTTAAGAATTAAAGTGGTTTTGTCCTATCTCACTTTAATTGTTTTATTGCTTATACCACCCTGCACATAACTGATCTCATATAAAATATAAAATTAAGTGGCATGTGGGAAATTGTCAGTTTTCACAGTTTTAACTATCTAGTTCCAGACTTTTATCACTTCCCAGAAGACTTTTTGTAAGCAGCTATTTTCCATGCCCCACATATACTTTTACCATTAAGAATTTGTTTTGTGTTTCTTTGTAGTGCTTGTTCTAATATTTCACACAACCAGATGATACATGACCTTCATTTTGGCTTCTTTGTTATTTAATAAATGTCTTTTACATAAAAATTTTACGTTATTGCTTGTTGTCTGGGGGTAGGTAACTTGTGCCACCGTGGCTACGTAGAATAGAGAGCAACCTGTGGGGTTGAGCCTCTCCTTCCATTTTGTGATTTCTGGGACTTGAACTCAGGTTGGCAGAGTGGGAAACAAGCACATTTGCCCACTGGAAAAAAATCTCACTGACTCAATGTGATAGTCTTGAGAATTGTTTGCATAATGTTCAATAGTGCTTCAGTTATTTCTTCTTTTTGCCACTTTACATTTGCAGGTTTGAGATATATGAATTATACCAATCAATGGGGACCATTTTGATATCTCTGTACAGTGTGCTTTGCTCATGTCTACACACTCCTCTACCTAGGAGTATTTCCCCATAATCACATCACCCATCTTTGACATCTTTTCTCAGTTCCTAAAAGTATTTTAATTTCTGTTTCCAGTTCTACTTTATATGCCCCCCATCCCTATTTTTTCTCTCAATGTTTTGCTTCTATACTCTTGAATTAATGGCTTCCATCCACTCATGAGCACATGTAGTATTTGCCTGTGTCTGACTTTCATTCAATATAATGCTCCCCGTTCCAGATATACTGCTACAAATGACAGGATTCCATTATTTTTATGGGTGATTAATATTTAGCTGCATAAATATACTACATTTCCTTTCTTATTCTTTTGGTGATAGACGTCTAGATTGGTTCCATATTTTGGTTACCTTGAATACAGCTGCAATAAGATTTCATCTCCTTTAGATATGTGTCCAATTGTAGGATTGCTGAATTATATGGTGATTTTATTTTAAGCTTTTGAGCCATCACCATACATTTTTTTTCACAATAGTTTTATGTATGTTTCCACACACAATATATCAGAGTTTCTAGTGCTCTGTGTTGGCATGTGCCACCAACATTTGCTATTTCTTTACTTTTGATGATTATCATCCTTACTGGGGCCAGATGAGATCTCATTATGGTTTTGATGTGCATTTCCATCTTGGTCAGTGAATTTACCATTTCTTTTAATGTGTTTGGTGGTCATTTCCATGCATTTTCTTTTTGTAAGTCTGCATTAACATCTTTAACATATTTTAATATATTTGTGTTTCTCCATTTGAACTCCTTGAATACTCTGGATTAGTTTTTATTTTGTTATGTAGGATGTGCAATTGTGTTAAAAGAAATTTGCAGATATATTTTCCTATTTTGTTATTTCTGTGTCTTATTTCTTCTGCTGAACAAAATCCCTTTAGTGTGTGTGTGTTCCCACTTGTTTAATTTTATTTTTGTTGTTTCTGTTTAGAGTCCAATTGAAAATTCTTTGTCAACATCAGAGTATCCAAGTGTTTACCAATAAGTTTGGTGTAACAAATTCATAGTTTTAAGCTGAAGGATTTTCCCATATAGACTCTTTAAATTTTCTAATGTATTTCTGATTTTGTTTTAGAGTTTTCAATTTTTTTAATGAAAGGATTTTACTGAGTGTTTTTATGCATGTACTGAAATAATTTTACACTTTTAAATTTTTCATTATGCTGACAGGTTTGTTAATTTGTATGCATGTCTTAATTTGTATATGTGGAACATACTCAAAATACATCATCTTGAGTATTGATAATTTGTGCATTTTGTTTTCAGGAACACACATCTGCAGTTTTAGTTTGTTATTGTTTTAGTAGTATTATGAGTTTTATTAGAATGTTGCATTATAAAATGATACACTTCCTCTCATTTTACTTTTTTTGGAATGGTTTAAGAAGAATTTGTATAATTAAATGCTGGGTGGAACTAGAGAGACAAGTCAGAAGATAGGAGCACTTACTGCTCTTGAAGAATATTCATCAGATACTCAGCACCCACATGGAGGAGTGAAGATGTCTGTTACTCCATTACATGCATCACACACACATACATGCAGATAGTCATACACATAAAATAGAAATAAATAGATTTTTAGAAAATAGAATTCAGTTGTAAGAGCATTACATTGTGGGCTTTTTAGCTAGAAAATCTGGATTCCTTCATTAGTCTTATTGTACACTATGGCTCTATTCAGATTTACTATTTATTCTTGATTAACATTTCATAGATTGTACACATTCAAGATTTTATATTTATTTTACACAGTACTTGATGTCTTCCATACAACAGTAAAACAATCAAAGGAGGTAAACGGGATAAAAATGAGAAGGGAAGAAATTAAAGTACATTTATTTCAAATAATATTTTTTTAAATAAATATAAGGCTCTAATGAATTTACAAGAAAAGTCCTAGAGCTGATAAATACATTTAGACATACAGAGATAGACAGAAGGACAGACAGACATACAGGCACACACACACACACACACACACACACACACACACACACACACACACACACACACACTGCATGTCCTTCATGTATTTCAAAAACAAATATACTAAAATAGAAATAGAGGGCAAATCTCATTCACAATAGTCATGAAAATTAATAAAATACATTTTAAATAAATACATACATAAAATAAGTAAAATCCTACAGAAATATACTGATGAAACCAACATGACCCTGGCATAAATAAGACCCATTTTCTAAGGACTAGAATTAAAGGCCAACATAAAAACCTATACTCCTGCCTGTAGTCATTTGAAATTTTCTTTACTAAGAAGCAATCTATTGGTATTTTGGTGTCTTCAACAAATTGTGCTTATCAACCTAAATAGCTACATAAAAAGAATGAAAATAAATCTTTGATTCTCAATATTGCAAAATGTAACTCAAATTGACTCAGGAACTTTGACACCCTGAACCTGATAGAGAAGAAAGTAAAAACTATAATTTATAGGCATAAAAAGTAGCACAGGCATTAAGAGCAACAATTGACAAGTGGGATCTATTGAAACTGACAATATTACACATAGAAAACACACCAACACTTGACTAAAGAGTTATACTCAGATAGTGAAAGATATTTTTCAGTTATTCATAAGACAGTTGGTTAGTGTCTAGGTTATGCAAAGAAGTAAAATAATCTAAATGCCAAGAAAACAGACAACACAATTAAAAAGTAAGCTATGGATTTGAGCAAAGAGTTTTCAAAGGATAAAAATGACTGAGAAGCGTTATTTTAAATATTTAACATCCTTAACTATTGGGGAAACACAAAACTTTGTTGAGATCTCATCATGCTATCGTCATATTACAACAAACTTGCATGGATGGACATGAAGAAGATAAACATTTATACAATTGTTATGTCAGTACAAATTGGTGGAAATTTGCGCTGTGGAAATCAGTGTGGCTTCTGCAAAAGGCTCACAAAGGATCTACCACATGAACTTTTTAAAATGTAAAAAAATCTAGATATCCATCAACTGATAAATGGACAATGAAAAAGTTACATTTTTAAAAGAAAATATTGTTCATCTATAAAGGAAGTAAACATATAAGATAAAATGGTTATATTAGATGAGGTAACAGATCCAGAAGGAGAATTTTGCATGCTTCCTCCCAGATGTGTTACTAGCTTAGAAACTTTAGATATATGTATTTAATGGAGTGCCCATATAGGTTAGGATACTAGTAAGGGTCCAAGGGAAGTTGTCTAGGGAAGGGGTAAAGAAAGCAGGTGGTATGAGTATATAACTCAGAATAGAGGTATAGAATATTATTCAATGGAGTGGGGAATTGGAAGACAGAGTAGAGGGAGCATCAAGAATAATAGTTAACACTAAATACTTTTTGAAAATTCCACATGAAAACCTACTGCTGGAGAAGCTTCCTAAAATACACACATGCATAAAGGAGTTTAAAAATGGATTTATACTATAATGGAAGAATTGCCAATGCCTCCCCTAAATGTCACTGGGTATCAAGCAAAAATTCACTGCTAGTTGTGAGTTAGCTTTTCTTGAGTTGTTGGCTAGTGAGGACCCTTGAATCCCCCAAACATTACAGGCTTAGAAGCTTCATGCTACTGTCTGGCTTCCACAGGGTTTGAACTTTCTATGTGCACTATCTGAGGAAGGAAATTATTCAAAATTCTTATTTTGCTGAGAACCCTGGAACCTACAATAATGACTGTCCTGGCAAGACAGGTTCACTGGAATAATAGTGGCATGAATTTTATGGGGAAACCCATCATTTTATGATTGGCTTTAAAATCACCTCTCCAAGATGGAATTCATGTCTGTCACTATTAACTGGGTGCAAAATTCATGGAAAGATAGACCATGGTTTGACTGGAGAACTTAATGCAATTATTCTGCTAAATGGACATAACATTAAACTGCCATGTAAGTTCTTCTTTTTATGTTCATAGAGTAACACATCTCTCAGTCCTCATTAGAGAGGCTTAGTTTTACTGTTTTTTTATTTGTTTGTTTTTGCAGTAATGGTGGTTGATATAGAGATCCAAAGTAGGTCTGCATGCAGGGAGCTAAATATTGGAGAGAATCAGCTTTAACAAGGATGTCTTCATCACACTCCTTCTCCACAAGGCTAAGGGGGCATCCTGAAGCAGCAGGAAAGTAAGATTGTAAAAGCCAGAGATGGTGGATTTGCTTGAAATCTATTTGCCAGACATGGCTGAACAGTTGCACACGTGAGCTCACAGTGGCTGGGAATGCATGCACATGATAAAATCCCAGCATGGATGGGGAGGCATTCATGAAATCCACCCCTATCTGGGATGCTGGTGGAAATTGAAGTTGAAGGGAGATTAAGTTTTCTTCAGAGATGCGGTCCTTGAAAGACTGCCCACAATGCACCAGTAGACAGTCCTCCTACCATGAACATATAGACTGTGTAGAGTAGACTGAGTGGGTTTTCAAAGAAGAATACTTGAAATTAGAAGGGGAAAGTGCTGTGGAGAGCAGAGGAACGGCAAGGAGAGAATGTGGGTGATCCTGATCAAAACACATACGCATACATGAAAGTCCCAAACAAGCAAAGACTTTCTCCTTTTCCCCAGTTTTTCACTCTTCACAGCCTATAGGACACAGTGTCCTAGGACATTTTATACATGTCCAGTATCAGTTTTAAAGCCTATTTCTCACATTAGATTTCATTTATTGTGGTCTTCCAGGTTTTTATGTGGTTATCCAAGCTAAAGTTTTTATCAGTTTGTTTATACTTCCCACCCTGTTTCGGTTGGTTTTGAGTATTGTTTTGCCTTGTATTTTATTTATGTCTGCTCTTATCACCATTATAAGTTAATTATTTTCACCCCTTTGCATTTGGTTTCTTATAGCTTCCCTAAGTCTCTGTGGTATGTTGTTAGGTTATTTACGATCTGGCTATAGATAAGTGTAATAGCATTTTAGATGTGTTCAAGAATCTTCCTTTATATTTAACTGCATTTTCTTTCTATGTAGAGGTTACTATGTTAACGTATATACACACTTATGTTTATTCTTCTCATACTATTGATATTTTGATACTTTCATAAATAAATAATGACCTGACTTTTCATTTTTCAAACAGTTTTTCATTTCAAGTCACCTTTGTCTGAATTTCCTTCCTGATTCCCACTTTTCAGTCTCATGATCTGTGTGTATGGTTTTTTTATCTTGAATTTTTTTTTTTTTTTTTTTAAAAAGTTAACTATAATATATTTCACTAAACTTTGTTTTTGCTGAATTTGGATGGCATTTTTTGGGTCTCTTGGAAATGGGTATCGATAGTTCTTTGAAAAAGGAGAAATATTGTAGCCATTATTTTATGATTTAGGGTTTTAAAAGTTTTTCTATTTTATTAATCTTCTAGATTCCCGCATTTCATATTTTTGTTCATTTTTAATATTTTTATATTTTTCTTTTTTAATTTTTGTTCTCAATTCAGATCTCAAATAATTTTGTTATTTATTTAATTCTTTTTACTGTTAACTCACGGGACTGTATTATTTGTATCATCAAATATGCTGCAGAAGCTCTCTACTATGTTTCTTCTTTTGTTGATTGAAGTTATTATTTTGTATAATTATGATTTGCTCTTCTAATTTGGGGGTCTACTTGCCTGTACTCTCATCTCACTAAGATTTGCTGAGATTTTTATTTTAAGATGTATTCGAGGCCTCTCATAGATTACTTTTGGATATTTTATATTTAACAATTTTTAGTTTCTTAAGTGAGGTTTATATATCTGTAGTGATGTTGATTATTTCCAAGTTTATAGAGTGAACCTGGAAATGAAAAAAACCCACATAGATTCTTCCTCTGCTCTGTAAGGTAAAGCTCTGGTGATGCCCAGCTGCTGCAGTGTCTGTATTCTGGTTTCCTTGGGAGACCTTCATGAGAAATCACACCAGTCATGTGCAAATAAAGGATATGTTCCCTTGTTGCCACGTTCCTAGAATTGTGTTACTAGACTTGGATCCTTGTCAGCTGCTAATGCTCAGACTGAAGACAGGGATCCTGTGCCTGAGAATGACAGTTGGTGGCAGATACTAGAACTACTGGGTTCAGTATAGACTCTACTGAGCTATGGCTACACAGGTCCCCACACTAAAGGGTCCATGAGAGCAAATTTCATATTATTCCTGGGACCTGCAGTCATTTTTATTTCCTAACTTAGACATACATGTCTCTGGACTTTAGACTGAGTCAGAGAATGTTTTTCTTGTGCTAGGAAAGTAAAGTCACTGGCAGGTTCTACATCCCAGGCTTAGTGAGATCATTTCCTAACTCCAGACACACGACTATAGGCTCTGATTGAAACAGGAGCCCCCCACCCCCACCCTCAGGTGCTGATAAGTGCTGGCACTTCTTTCTTTCTTTCCTTCTTTCTTTCCTTCTTTCTTTCTTTCTTTCTTTCTTTCTTTCTTTCTTTCTTTCCTTCCTTCCTTCCTTCCTTCCTTCCTTCCTTCCTTCCTTCCTTCCTTCTTTCTTTCTTTCTTAAGTTAATAGTGCTCAGAAAAAAACTGTGGTCATCTCCACATCTCCAGCAGCACAGACCCTGAGGTCCTTGGGTGTAAAGTGGCTCCCTTCAATTCTTGTTGGAAGGACAGATGATGTAACTGCCATTTTAAAGTGAGAGCAACTTCTGCTTGTCTCTAAATTTCATACTACCTTTATTGTACAAAGTTCTTCACAGATGTTTGTTAATTGCTTCCTTGCAAAAATATTATGGCATTATTATACCTCTAGATAGCTGTCCACCCATGCAGTATAGAAAAGAGGCCATTAGCACCTGAAGACAGAAGAATGCAACCCTGATTCTCAGAACTGTATGCTCAGACAATGTAGCCCACCTCCATAATTTCCCAGACGGAAACACTGCATGAACATGCTGGGAGCTGTGGAGAACATCTGTAGCATCAGCTTACTCTGCAGGACCCAGTTCCCTTGTCTGTTATTTAAGTGTTTTCATGAAGCCATATTCTGTGTGCATGGAAATCTTTTTGATTTGTTTTGTTTTCCTTCACCTAAAGCTGTACTCAGTGGTTCTCCTCCTCCTAACAAGTTGCAGAGCTCTCTTCGCTGGGGCTATTATGCTACTTTTGGTATTCGAATCTCCAGTATGTATGTCTGGCTTTTATCCAACCACTCTCTCCTAGTGCATCCTAGCACTTTCCAGCTGTCCCATGATTCTCACAGTTGCCATTTTGGTGGAGAAGATTCAGCAGAACACTGGGCATCCATCACATGCCATCTTGAGATCTTTCAGAATCTTAGCCTTTGTTTAACTTTGGGAAGGAGATGTATTATTTTGGATTTTATTTATGGAGTAGTGACTGGCTTGTTGCAAATGTCCTTGGTTAGGCTTTATTTACTTTGCAAGCAGGACAATGAAAAACAGTACTGCTTCTTCCAACTACTCAGAAATCAGTAGATCATTGTAGAAATTTAACTCAAACTTGACCAAAATGTACACATATAAACTGTGAATTCTGCTTATTATCTACCTGCAGCAGGACAGGAATGTTTAATAACTCCCATGTTGTTTGTGCTGACGTGACATAGGTTTATCTCTAGTCCTGAGGAAAAAGCTACTTTCTTAACCTCTCCTATCTTTTGTGCCCTGAATTGGGGGGTGTGATTTCAAAACAATCTTATGACATAGCATATTCCTTTATTTTCTTCATTGGGTATTAAAGTTTTTATTAAAGATATTTGGCATGAGTGTGCGACTCCCTGAAAACTAGTCTTATTTACATTTTTACTGTTGAGATAAAAGACCATGACCAAGGTAACTGATAAAAGAATGTGTTTGAAAGGGCTTACCATTCGAGAAGTTTATAGAACATGCTAACAGAGCAAAGACTTGGTGACAGCAAGAGCTGAGAGCTCACACCTCCAATTGTAAAGGAGGCAGAAAGCACTCTGGGAGTGATACAAATCTTTTGAAACATAAAACCCTACTCCTCATGACACATCTTCTAGAAAAAGGCCACACCTCCTTGTTCTCAAACAGTTCTACTAATTGAGGACCAAGGTTTCAAACACATGAGCCTATGGGAACCACTCTCATTCAAATCTTACTCATCTACTAGTGCAATTTCACAACCAGTAATACTGTGTTATGAGCTTATTAATATATTAATAGATATCAGTACCCTAAAATGATAGATTAGATAAATGTAGGAGGAAAACAAAGGTAAGAATCAGAAGTTTTAGGTATTTTATTTAAACATTCAAATGTGTTATAAATAATAAAAAAGGCATTTCTTAGTTTTGTTATTGAAGACACCACCTGGAAAAAGAAAATTTCAGGTCATATAATTTTTTAAAGCTTCTAATACTTAAGTTATTATAAAACATTAAGACACAGGAAAATGTTTATTTTCTTTTTTTCAGTGTTATTTTCTTTTTAATTTCTGGTGTCTTGGACTCAATTCTACCTACTTTGTACATTTTTCCTGGTGTGTTTGAAATGAAGAGCAACATTTCAATGAACAACTTCTAATAATCATGCAAAAAGACCTTTGGAAATGATTTCTGTAACAGTAATTTATTTTGACATGTTAGGTCCACTACTGCTTCAGCCCTGACTTGTAGGATATTCATAACTTTGAGACAAACAAAGGCCTGTCAGAGGTAAAGTCATCCTACCTCATAGCCCTCGGCATGAAGTTCACATAGAAAGGGGGTAACTAGAGTGGCAGAGGTATACACTAAGTAAATACCATAAAATAAATAAATACCATAAAATCTTACATTTTAAATTAGAGAACATTGACAAAAGACCACAAACAAAACAAAGCAAAACAAAAACAAAAACCCAAATTTACCCATTGATTTTTAGGAACATAACATGGCGTTATTTGTTTAATCTAAAATCCTAGTACATTTCACTGATTTCCCTGAGTTTCTATGAGTTGTTTATAATGGATGTGTGTGTGTGTGTGTGTGTGTGTGTGTGTGTGTATGTGTGTGCATGTGCGTGTATGTATGTGTGTGGTTTAAAAATATTTACTCACTTTAAATACCCAATTCTTGATGTGATTTTCTATATGTAATTATGTATATTGTCTCTAATTTCTAAAAGTTAAAAGATATTGCGATGAAAATCTGCTTCTTTACATAAGGAGCCATCTTCCATGTAATTATAGTCTTAGTTTAAATATTCCCAAAGGTAGAATTGCTAAGTTAAATAAGATGAACATATTGCCTTTTACTATGTATTGTTCATTTCAGAACAAACAGCTGTGTTCAATTATATTAGTTTCACCAAAATCTTATAAGCTTTGAATATTCTCATTTAAGCAAAATCATTTTACTTACTAATAAAAAAATACAGTGTTGTTTTCTATTTCTTTTGTAACTGACAAAAATGTAGATTTTTCCTGGTTTTATTATTCCTGTTTATGTAAAACATTTGCTCATATTCTTTATTTTATTGAAATGAAGAGTAATATTCCAACAAATAAACTTTAATAATTATAAGATTCATACTTTATAATTATACTTGATATAATAATTTGCAAAAGACTTATTTTTATCTTAGATGCTTTGTCTATAATTTAAGGTTAATTAATTTAAGGTTAATTAATTGTATATATGTGTTTTATCTGTCATTTTATTTTTTTGAAAATTTCTCCTTCCTCAGTTATGGATGTTGGAATGTCTCTAGGCTAAGTTAGAATTTCATTTTTGTTTCATGTCATTTACTGGACCTTTCTTTTCTCCTTTATTTCTTTAGACTTAAATATCATTTATATGCAAATTGCTACTATTTATGTATTGACCCTCCTTTTACCCTGAGTTTCACAAATGTATTTATGTATTAACTCTTTGTCATTTCTTGGAAGATACTTTGCATTTCATATTTCATGTCCTAAGTTTGCTTCTTTCAATGCAGAGCTATTCTCTGCCTCATATAATAAGCCAAAACATAGGTTCTACTGACTCTTTTCTTCTTTGTCTCAATCAAACCATCAGCAAATCCTGATTTTCTTTGCTTATACAAATGAGCACAGAAGTGACACAGTGGTCACAATTCCTCACATTTCACTGTCTTATTAGAATTTTTTTTTTTTTTTGCTGTGAAATGACACCATGACCATGAAAACTCATGAGGAAAACATTTAATTGAGGTGGCTTGCTTACTATTTCAGAGGTTCAGGTAATTATTATTATGATGGGGATCATGGAGCCATTTATGCAGATTTGGTGCTAGAGAAGTTGTTGAGTTTCCTACATCTTACAGGCAACAGGAAGTTGACTGAGAAATTGGGGTATTCTGAGCATAAGAAACCTCACAGATGGCACCCATAGTGACACACTTCCTCCAATAAGACCATATTCACCCCAACAAAGCCACATCTCATAATAGTGTTACACCTTATGAGATTGTAGGGTCCATTTATGTTCAAGCTACCATGTTCTTCCAAAATATGCAGACAGATGATAGAGTCAATCCTTTTGTTTACTTAGATTAGGGTATCAAAGAAAAATACCTTCTTAAAGTCTTATTTCAGTTGGAATGCAATCTCAGGATCTTGATATATACTATGAACATTCATTATTCAAACACACACACTCTCATGCATACACACGCATACACACGCATACACACACACACACACACACACACACACACACACACACACACACACACACACACACACACCATCAAGTTTCTGGATGATTCTATAACTGGAAGTTTCTCTCCCAATTGTGGTCCCATGGCTGCTTATAAAATAATTACTCAGAGGCTAATATTAATTACAAACTGTTTGACCTATGGCTCAGGCTCCTTATCACCTAGCTCTTACAACTTAATTCAGCCCATTCTTATTAATCTATGTAGTGCCACATGTCTTGTAGCTTACCTGTGTACAGTTGTATTTTGTTACCCCAGCAATTTGCAGCTTCTGCATATGCTCTGCTCCCACATTTCTCCTTCCTGTATCTCCCTTGGATTTCCCACCTGAATATGTCCTGCCTTGCCATAGGCCATAGTGACTTCTTTATTAAACAATAGTAGCAACACATATCACAGCATACAGAAAGACATTCCCAGAACAATTCTCCATTATAGATTCTATCTATTGCTTTTTATGTCACTTTAGAATTTGTTCATTTCTCTGTATTTATGAGGCATGTTACCTTTCTTTCAATTTGTGTGCCAACAAAGTGACTCACAGATTTATCCAATCAGGCTTAATATATGACAGGCAATGTTCTGTATACTTTAAATATAACAAATACATAGAAGAGACACACATTGGAAACACTCTTTCGTTTATGAGTTTTGACATTTTTTATGGTTTCATTGTCTTTTGGACCCTTGAATAGATTTGATATGTAATTGAACTTTTACTTTCTTGGTAAAGCTTGTCTAGAAAGTGTCTGTTCATATTACCAAATATTGCTACAAGTCTTTTCTGATTGCCAAATCTGCTCTTCACATCAGAAAGTATATTTCTCTCATAGTTTCAAAAGAACTGATGCTGCCAAGCCTATCTCCTTTCTTTTTTCACAATCTCTACATATTCTCATGGATTTTCCCACCAATTGCATATATTTTACTGCTTGTGTGCTATGTATGTGTTGACATTTCAGTAAAAGTGGTGGAGAGGAGAGATCTGTATTTCTTTTGCATGACTTTCTGAAGGGATGAATGTCTTTAACTCACATATCTGGCTATGTTCCTATCATAAGTTTATATTGATTTATTTTAGGATGTAGTTTTAACTTTTTGCTTAAAAATGACTGATATATATTCAGATTTGCCTGTGCATACATATGTGCATGTGTTTTGACATGCACACATGCACATAATTGCACACAGACACACACCATCAGGGAAAATAAAAACATTTGGGCTGCTAAATTTATCAGAATGATATGACATTCATTTTCAAAGCATTCTGATTTTGGAAGTGAATACTATGATCAAAAAATTATCAAGAACATAGGATATATAAAGAATTGAAAATTTAAAAATGGCAGAAAAACCTAAGGCAATATAATTCTGCATAAAATATCTCATCAGGATCTTCATTGGCAAGACTAAAACTGTATATGTGGTCACAATGATTAACCCCTCAATAAGGAGAAAAATCTTATGAATTTTGCAAATCGATGCTAAGTCATTGGATGCTAATATTTACCTAAAACCTTCAAAAATTAAAATTTATGTATTTTAGGTAACATTTTTGCATGAAATCTTTTGGGAGTTGTTGGATCATGACACCTCCTCTCTTGTGTAATAGGCACTAGTAGACAGATTACAGGTTAATAATGCAAATGAAGTTTTGAGGGTATGGTGTCATCAGTTAATCCCCCAGGAACTATGTCTGACTGATACACCCCAGCATGGTAATGTAAAATATAGAGTTAATATTTTATTTCCTAGTGTCACATTTACCAGCTGACAAATACCCATAGTTCAGGAGAGGAAGTTAACTGAGATGTTTTCTTCACAATTTCTGTGATCAAGGACTAACTTTCCTTTCTTTATTTCTCCCTCTTACCGCTGATCCTCACCAGTAAGAATGGTGTGTCATCCTGCCTATGTTTAAGACCATCACTGTAAAGCTTTTAAAGGTATCTTGTTGGCATTTGCTGAAATGTAGGTTATAGAAGTGTAATTCAAGGGACCAGAAATGGTATCTCCAAAATGCCAGTGACCCTCCACCTGCTCTGAGGGTTAGCCATCCTTGTGAATTCCATTCTTTAGAAATTCTGTCTACTGTGCTGTTTATTGCTATTATAGACATAAACACCTCAGGGACCACTCTCATCCCAAGTCCACAGATACTATAAAGTGAATATAAACCAGCTTGTTTTATTCATTTGTTACAAAGTAATTAATAGAAAATATAGTAAGTTGAATGCTACCAAAGGCTTAATTTTTACTTTGAAGAAAATTATCTCTGAAACTTATTGCCACCCTGGAATCCTAACGAGTGTTATGTTTTTCAACTATATATTTTTCCCCTAATACTTATAAAAATCCTACAGGATTCTAAGGAATTCTCTAACAGAATTTGGCTATAAGGTATGTACAATCAATGGCATATTTTTTAAAAATAAGGACCAATAGGGCACTGATCCTCAAATTTTAAAAATGAGAGATGATTAGAGTAGACATGGCCAATATGCAGTTCTCAGCTGTTCCATTATCACAAAGCAGTCATCAGTATTTCAGATGGCTTTGTAGTCATGCAAAGTACTATTTGAATAGTGATCAAAGACAGAAATAAATTTTATTTAATGTAATGTCATTGAAACCGACCTTTTCTTGGTGAAAGAATATATTCTACATATAGATAGTATTCATCTAGAGATGAAATAGACATTAATGAATAGGAATTATTAGCCAGAAAACTACTACAACCTCTACTGAATAAAAATGACAATTGGAAGACACATAGTTTGTGGATAAAATAATAGGTAACTATCCCATGCTTTGAAATAAGAATATATTAAAAAATAGTCAAACACTCTCATTCTCTCTCTCTCTCTCTCTCTCTCTCTCTCTCTCTCTCTCACACACACACACACACACACATGCACACAAATTCTTATTATATTACTTTGTATTGGCAAATATGAATAAACTTCTGCTTACCTTATGGTAGAGATGACTGACCAAAAAAAAAAATGATTGAATAAGGAGAATGGGTGAGTCAAAAGCAGCTGCATCACCAGAAAGCTCTGTGTCCCTAAAGTATTCTCCACAATTTTAGGCCACTAGATGGATTAGATGCCTCATCCTAGAATTGTTATTGTTGATATAACCTTGAAGAGGAGGTTTGTGAATCTTGTAAATTTCAGGCATTTCCTGTAAATGTAAATTTTGTTCCACACTTTATTCTAGGATGTAATATTTCAATCCTGAGGAAACAGCTAAACCACAGTTCTGGATTTATATTTTAATTATCTTACTAAACAACAAGGGTATAGATAGATACTAATAGAAATATATAAATAGATATGTGTAATCATATACTTGTTTTCCTATACTACTGAGAATCATTATAGCTTCTTACATCCACACAACTTCTAAAAACAGTATTAATATAAAAAATATTTTTCACTGAGGAATTCTTATTGTATGGTATGATTATAACTTCATGATATCCTATATGTTAATTATTTTAAAGTGCTAAATAAAAGTATAATAAAAAGATAGAACTTTTTAACATGCTTAATTATACATTTCAACTTGAGCATCCTGGACTCTCAAGGAGATTTTTTTTTCTGCTCAGTCTATTATCTCTCATCTGTGCTTGTTTGGAAAACTCTTGATCAAATATTATTTTCCTAAGCAGTACCTTTAACTAACTGTTTTCCATGTATTCCCAAGTTATGTGTATCATTTTATACTTTGTGTATTTTATTCTTTGACATAAGGATACAGTTAAATATTTGCCAGCTTGATTTGCTCTTAGATTTTGAATTCTTAAGTAAAAGAATCATCTCTTCTTTTAAAACACTAGTTTTAATTTCTAACAACCTTTATTGTGTTTGAAACAATATACCAAATTCAAATTTTGAAAATAGTTATAAAATGACACAGCAAGATAAATGCTTCTTACAATATGTAATATGATATTCATTTACTTATTCTTTTAAGCATATCTTTTAGTTTAGAATTGTGTCCAAGAACCCAAACATGAATGGCCATCGCTCAAATGTAGTCTAAGACCATGAAGACTGCAAGCTGTGTCTACATAACAGGCCTTGAACCTAGGAGAATGATATAAACCACTGGCAATACCCTTTGAATAAAGAGAGTTTTTAAAAACCACATTTTTATATGCTTTGTCTTCATTAGTAATTAGAAAACTTCAAGGCAAATGGTCTGTGTAGTTTCCCACCTAGAGAAGGAGGTGAGAAGGTAACACTGGTGGTTTTGGAAGCTTTTTCTCAGCTTTTTCTTGGGCACGTTTTTGTAGATAATGTATCCTTTCTTAATGTTCACAGCTTATTCCAAATTTTGTAGATAATATACAATCTCTATTCCACAATATCCACATTTTGCCTGAAGAACAAATTCTTCAAGGCAAAAGTCAAAGATCTGAAGCTAACATAAGACTTGAGTTAATAAGATTTGGATTTGTATATGCTAGTGTCTGTTTTTCTGGTCCTTTTAATCACGATACTTTCTATTATTTTCTTCATTGGAATTCCATTAAGTATGCTTCTAAAAATAATTAGGCCTAGGGTGATATACTGCTAACCAGGAATGAAATGCTTATGAACAGAGAAGCTTTGAAACTGGTTTATAAAACAAGAAGAGTTATCCAGACCTGTTTATAATGCCTTGTCTATGCAAGCTCGCTCTCTCTTCCCCCCCGTGTGTGTGTGTGTGTGTGTGTGTGTGTGTGTGTGTGTGTGTATGTGTGTGTGGAAGATTCTGTGTGGGTTTGTGTGTGAGTGAAAGAGATAGTGTGTGTGTTTGTCTAAGTGTGTGTGGGGGGTGTGCATGTGTTTGTGCATGCATATATACTTGTTTTGTGATAGTAGGTAATAAGATCTACTGAGACAAGAAAGAAAAGATTACACAGAGAAAAAAGAGACAAGAAGGGAAAGATTACAAGAAGTGTAAAGGACCTCTACAATAAGACTCTCACTCAAGGCTCTTACACAGGGCTCACACTCAAGGCTCACCCTCAGAACTCTCAAGACTCTTACACAGGGTCTCTCACAGGACTGTTTCATAGGGTCTCTCACAGGAAATCTTATACAGGGTCTCTCACAGGACTCTTCATAGGGTCTCTCACAGGACTCTTTCATAGGGGCTCTCACAGGACTCTTACACAGGGCTTTTACATAGGGATCTCACTCAAGACTCTTCTTACACAGGGCTTCCATACAAGGCTCACAAACAGGCCTCTCACTTGTGGCCACTAGTGTACTTGCTGAAGCTGTTTATAAATAGGCAATCAGGATAAGTTATCCTGGAGGAAATAAAATTTTAGACCAAAAAAATATTGGATATTGCTCAAGTATATCTTTATCATTTTAAATTTTATTGACAAAACATATTTTACTTTTTAGTTTAGAAGTTGAACAAAATATAAGTTTAATATAAAATGAATCAATGTGGACAAAACCTGCCACCACAAAATGAAAATAAATGAAAAGAACAGCAACAAAGCATCAAAAATACAAAAGAAGCTATAAAGATAATCAAAAATACTCAAGACTTCATATGAAGAACTAGATATTTCTCACTAAACAGTGAGCAAACATTTAGAAGAATGTGCCTTTTTTCTGGTGTTCAGAATCAATATATTAAAGATATCAACCTTCTGATATTTGCACACAGTTTCAATGCAATCATATTGTTAACATGTTAAATGTATAGCTGATTGAGATTCATTATGATATTTCTGCATATGCACATGGCATACACTGATTGCATGCACACAGGCAAACACACACACACATGTCACATCCATTCCACCTACTTCCACCTCTACCCTGGTTCCATTTCCCACTCCTTAATAACTACTCTTCAACATTCAGGGATCCTATTCTCTTCACATCCACTTTCTCCTTCAGATGTTCTGTGGGGAGCACAATATGTGATCATTGTCCTTCTGTGTTTGGTTTATTTTGTTTAATATTGAATTATTATACTCAGTTTCCTGTACATGAGATTTTATTTTCCTTTTTGTTTATTGTTTTATCATTTTTCAGGGTTGGGGAGTATGTGCTAGAGTCACAGCAAGGTGCACAGGCTGGAGAACAATTTTGGAATGCAGTTCTCTTAGTCTATCTGCAAGTGCATTTCAGGGATTGAATGTAGGTCAACATGTTGAGCTATCTTGCTGATCCTTAATTTTATATACTGACTTTAGGGATGGGGTTTTTGGATCATATTGTAGCTCTTTTTTAGTGCAGAAGAAATCCATACAGTTGTCTATAATAATCATACTAATTTCCATCCCCACTAACAGTGTGCCAATATTCCCATCTATCCAGATTATTAGCAACTTTCTTGTTTTTCTTTGCTTTTCCATCTATTATTATTCAGTTGAAAAATATCTCATGATGGGTTATCACATTTTAGTGATGACTGATGATATTAATCACATTTTTTCTCTACCTGTTCAGCATTTGTATGGTCTTTTTAAAAAAATTGTCTATTTGAAATATCTATTGTTCACTTTTAATTGGGTTACTTATCTTCATCTTTCTATTAAATATTTGGATTCCTTATATATTCTAGACACCAAGCTCTTGTGAGATGTTGACATTACAAATATTTTCTCTCATTCTTCATGTGTTATCTGCACTCTGTTGATTGTTCACTGTGCAGAATCTTTTAATGTAATCAGTCCCCTAATTATTTGGGCTTTTGTTTCCTGTGAATAAAGTCTTATTCTTTTGAAATATTTCTCTTTGTTTTATGGTAGTGTTAAAGTTTGGTGCTGTGTTTAATGCAATTTAAATTCTCTCCTTTAGTATTTAAAAACATTTAGTAGATTGAACTGTAGTATAAACTAATATTACAATAAATTATTATTGAGTTATTAAGCATCTTAGTTTGTATAGCCAATACATTATCATTTTCTTTTTTGTTAATTTTATTATTATTATTATTATTATTATTATTATTATTATTATTTAAATTTCCCATACCCCCTACTGTTCCCTCTCCTTCCTCTTCTCTCTCCCCCCCAACCCCACATCTCACCCCTCCCCTCTTCAATCTCTAGAGAAGGCAAGGAATCCCAAGTTGAGTCACAAATTTATCTTTTGTAGTCAGAAATTTCTATCCTACCAGAAACTCTCAGATATCACGCATCCGATTCCCAAATAATTAATACAAAAGCTGAATATTACTTTTAAATGCTCAGCCATTAGGTCAAGCTTATTAGTAACTAGTTCTTACACTTAAATTAATTCATAATTCTTACCTATGTTTAGCCACGTTGCTTGTTATCTCTTCTCAGTCAAGCATTCTCATCTTGTTTCCTCTCCCTCTGGTTGACAGCTACTTCTCTGCCTTCCCTTTTCCCAGAATTCTACTAGTTTGGTTGCCCAGCCTATACTTACTGCCTTTCCACTGGCCAATTATCATTTTATTAAATCGACACAAGTGACAAATCTTTACAGTGTACAAAAGCATTATCCCACAGCAGTCTTTCAAATTAATGAGATATAGAGACAAAACTTCATCTTGTTGCATATACATTTCTAATTTTTCTATCACAAATTTCTTGTGAAGGCTTTTATTTATCAAATGAGTGCTCCCAAATCTTTTTAAAATTTCATTTGGCTATAGACTTTTGGGTACATTGCTGAGCTCTCTATTATGATCTATTTTTTTCCTGTGTATTTCATTGCAATACCAGTCCATTTTCCAGTTAAATAGAGTAACCTCCAGCTTTTGTTCATTTTGAACAGGATGATGTTAGCATTTTTGGCTGTGTATATGTGTATTTCAATGTGAATTTTAGAATTTTTCCATAGTAGTTTCATGAGAAATTCTGTATTTTTATAAGAAAATGTGTATTATTTTAGTTACTATGGACAGTTTAACAATAATGCTTTTTGTTAGTCTTGGGAATAACATAGCATTTTAGTGTATGTGCATGTGTGTGTTTGTGTGTGTGTGTGTGTGTGTGTGTATGCGCACATGCATGCACATGCTTTTCCATGCTCAATACTAATTTCTCATAGCATGTTGTAGAATCTTCATTGTAGACATATTTTTGATCATGTATATAATTTTTGCAGTTATTATAAATCAGTGTTTTCTTATTTTTTGCTTTTTTTGTGTATATGTGTATTTTGACTGTATGTATATCTACACACCATGTACATGCAGTGCCTCTGGAATTCAGAAGAGGGTGTTGAAATCCCTGAAACTACAGGTATAAATGGTTGTAAGCTACTATGTGGGTGCTGGGAACTAGATCTGGATCCTCTGGGGGAGCAGTCAGTTTTTTTAACTGCTGAGCTATTCTTCTAGGCCTATCTTTGATGTCTTTACTAATTTAATCAAATTTGTCATTGTTATATGACAACACTACTTATTTTTACATGTAGGTTGTATTCTGAAATTTTGCTGAATTCATTTGTTCTAATAGTGTCTCAAAAGAGCCTTTTATATTCGTGAAGTGTGACTATTATTTTACATCTCCTGAATTTTGTTTTCTTTATTTCTTTCTCTTGCATCAACCAGGATGTCACATACTACATTGAATCAAAGTTACAAAAGTGTTTTTTTCTTGTCTTGTTATAGGTCTTAGTGAGAAAATTTTAACTCTTCTCCATTGAATATAAAGTTATCTTTTGACTTTTGTTAATGGTATTTAATTGTTGGGTAAATATCTGGTATGACTTATTTATTCAGTACTTTTCTGTATCAGATGTTAAATAGAAAACATGTATGTATACTTGTGGCATGGTGTATTGTGTGTGTGTAGGTCAGATTCAATATTTGTATTTTTCTTTCTCAGTTTACACATTATATTCTGAACCAAGATCGCTCCCTAAGCCTAGAGTTTACTGAGTCAGACATATCTGATTTCAGCAGTGGTTACAGACTTTCTACATAGGTGCTGCTATCTGAATGCAGTTGTTCATGCTCATGCAACAAAGGCTAAAATAAAATCATCACACCAGCCTAGAACATCATAAATCATGATACATACCTTTTCTGTATCAATTCAGAGATATATGTGGTTTACATTGTATTCTGTTGACAAGATGTTTTACATTTGTGGACATTTGTCTATTGAGCCATCTTTGCATTCCTAGAATTAATATAACTCGATCATGGCAAATCTTTTAAATATGCTGGTGTATATGGTTGTTGTGAGATATTATTTTAACTGGACAAAGATGTGTTACACTTGTTTATGTTGTGTAATATTAATTGTGTACATGTGTGTTATATTTGTTTCTGATGTCATTTTTTTTTTAGTCTTTGTGCCTTTCACACCATGCATCTTGAACTCATTTATTTTAAACCCTGCATCATTGTCCTCTGTCCTTGCAGCCACCCCAATATAAATTAAGAGAAAAAAGAAAAGAAAAAATGAGAAAAATCTCATAATGGAAGCTGCAGTGTAACACAGTGAGTCACAGAGTAAACCCTTTGTCCATATATCTTCACTTGCAAGTGTTCATTGCAGAGGTGTTGGTCTCATTTGAGGCCTCTGGTTTCTGCAACACCATGAATGCTGAACCTCAGTGGAACTCCTCTTGGTTATCCAGCTGTTGTCCTGTGTTGTGGAGACCCTGCAGCTTTGGGTCTGTAGGACTTACCCCTTCACATGTTCCAGAAGATCATAGGTAGGGTAGATGCTGGAGTGGGCCAACATATAACCCTGGTTCTGAACTTGAGTAGTTGAATAGTTTGTCAACCAACTAGCTCTCCCTTGTTCTTATTACCAGGGTGAGCTCTCTTGTGGAGTTCCCCCTTTGCAGTGATGAGCAAGGGGTGGGTCCAGTTCTCCTACTTTTGTTTCCTCAGGGCTAGATCTACACATCTACACTATCAGGACTAGCTCTACTGTGCTGCCCAGGTGTAGTGTAGGGGCCACTCTCTGGGGTGCATCAGCAATTGAAGGGCAGGTCTAGCTCTCATACTCTTATGACCTCAGAGCATTGAAGGGTGAGGGAGGTGGACCTCTCTCTCTCATCTATGCCTCCACTTGACTGGTGAGTAATGCAGACAGCTCTTAGATGCTCAAAATATTAGGGCTGGCTCTCCCACACTTTTGCCAATGGGGCCAGCTCTATTGAACTGTCCAGGAGAGGTGTAAGTCCTGCTTTACTGAGACTGGTGGAGGAAAGGAACAGATCTCCTATCCTTCTGACTTCAGGGCTTCTGCAGCCTTTGTTAAGGATTAAAGATTTGTTACATTCGTTTATGTTCCACATTAAAAATTATATAAAAATGCGTTGCCTTTGTTTCTCTTGTCTACCTAAGAAGCCTGATTGGTCTAGTCAAAGCTGAACACCAATAGCTACACAAGAGAAGGAGAGGCAGGGCTGGCAGACAGGAAGAATAAGCAGGAAGAGAAATCTAGGCTCCAAGGAGAAGAGAGAAAGAAAGGAGAGAAAGAGAGAAAGAGGGTGACATGCCCAGGGTCAGAAGCCAGGAAGGCACCAGCCAGCAGATATGGAGACAACAGAAAAGTAAAATATCCTGTAGTAAGAGGTTTTTGTCCTGCCAGAAACTCTCGGATACCCAGTAGCTCCTTTTCAAATAATGTACCTGGAACTTTAAATTTATAATAACTGCTGGGCCAGTAATTCAGGCATATTACTATTTAGCTCCTATACTTAAATTTACTCATTCTTATTATCTATGTTTAGCCAAGTGGCTTGGTACCTTTTTCTCAGCGCAGCAGCAGCATTCTCTTCTTCCTCTGCATCTCCCTGCGGTCTGCTCTACTCTTAGTCTTCCTAGAATTCTTCTTGTCTGGTTTCCCTGCCTATACTTATTGTCTGCCTAGCTTCTGGCCAATCAGTGTTTTGCTAAACCAATATTTACAATGACAGGCATTTACAGTGCAGAAAAAGCATAGTCCCACAGAAATATCCGGAAAAAAATAGAAGGAAAAAAGTCCCAAGACAAAAGCTAAGGGTGAGCATCCAAAACTAATAAGTGGCTGCGTCATGGTTTGTGAGTTGGTTTTTGGCCAAGAAGAAAATGCCTAATACGTTTGCAATTGAATTATCAGTATTATTTTTAAAGGACATTTACAATTTATATTCATCAAACATATGGTCTATTTCTTTTTTTCCCCCTTTCTCACCCCATCCCCAGATCATGCCTTCTTTCCTTGCCTGCCTGCTTTTCTTTAACTTTACTCTATAATCCAGCCTGGCATTGTACTCAGACGTAGCTCTTACTGGCCTAGAGCATTTGAAAACCCTCTAGTGTTCGCCTCCCACTTTCTGAAGTAACAGTAGTGAGCCAGCCCAGCCTTACAGTTTGTTTTTGTGTGCTTATGTGATTGCTATCAATATAATGCTGACCTCAGAAAGTGGGGTTGGAAGAATCCCTTCCTCTTCTGTATTTGTAACAATAAGAGAATGTGCATCCAGCTCTTTGCATGTTTTATGGATTCAGCAGTGAGTACATCTGCTCTTTCATGGGAAGCTTGTTATTGCCGATTTTTATTACTTGTTATGAGTCTCTTTTGTTTTTTCTACTTCTTCATAATCTAATCTTGAGATAAAGTTTTTGTGTCTAATATTTTTTCTGTTTAATCTCCTTTTCAGGTGCATTAGAATATAATTTCCATCATAATTCTCAACAAAGCTTTTCATTTGTATTTTATCAATTTTATATTAATCTCTTAATCTTGGTTTTGCCCTTTCTTGGTCTAGGTGCTCATTCTACTTGTTCTGTAACAGGTTTTCCTTGGTGTTTACTTTTCTGTTCTACTTTTCATCTTCCTTTCTTTTATATCTGCTACAATTTGACTGTTAATATTTATTGCCATTGGGTTTAGATTGTTGTTGTTTTTACAGTTTCTTGAAATTCAAGTTATCTGAGAGATGTCTACTTTTCTGATATGAGCACTGATGTGTACACGTCGCTCTTAGCCACAGGTTTTTGCATATACTTGTATTTTTTCCCTCCATTTTGTTTCAAAAGTATTTTAATAATATTCATGAATATTATTAATTCCATGGTCCTCTGATTGTTAAAGAACAACAGATTTTGTTTCCTTTTATCTGGATAGTTTTCAGGGGTTTTCTTGGTGCTGATTCCTACATTCATTGTATTTGGATACCCCAAATTAATTTTAATACATTTTTAATTTGTGGAATCCTATGTAGTGGATGAATTATAACATGTCAGGAGTAATGTTCCATGGTCTGGTGAGAAAATGAAGGTGAATATTGCAGTGCCTAGCCAAATGCCCTAGAGTTGTTCACTTGGCCCAGGGTAAGTCTCACACACTAACTTTTTGTGTGTAATATTCTGGATCATGTGCCCACTGCTGAAAGCAAGGTGTTAAATGTTACCAACTATTATTGTATTGAAGTCTGTCACCACTTAAATCTGTTAATACGAGCTAGTGGTATAAATGTTGTGTGTGCTTACTTTCACTATTAGGATATCTGAATAATTTGAAGAAGTATACTGATTTGATATCTTCATTTGATATTGTTTTATTTATTAATGTCCAATTTTAGCTTAAATATTTCCTTCAGCATTTATTTTAGTACAGGTATGGTGGAGATAGTGTCTCTGCCTTTATCTGGTAAAGTCTTTATCTTCTCAGCATTGTTGAGGAAAAGCTTAGAGAGGCATTTGCTTTTGTGTTTTCTCCAGGACCACGAAATATTTATTGCATTCCTTCTTGGCCTATAAGGTTTCTGCCAAGAATTTGGATGTCAGGCCAGAGGGGCACACCAAAATGGTTTGTGCTTGAAAATTTTCTGCATCTTTCACTCATGAGGGTTTGATTATAAGACATCTTGGGTAGATTTAGATTATGTAAGTAATAAATTTTGACCTAGATATCTGTTTTCCTTCTCTAGGTTTAAGATGTTTCTATTGAGGTCTTTGAATCAATTTCTTACTCCTTTAGCATTCTCAAATCTTTCTTTACTACAGCTTACCTACACTTTCACTTGTTGATTTGTTAACTACTGTACAATGCTCCCATAAGACATGTTAAGTCTTCATTTACTCTGTTTTGTCTTAAATTTTACATTTTTTGCTTCTGTTGGTCTGTCCTACTACTGATGCCTTTTACTGAATTTTAATTTCACTTTAATTTTAGCTCAATAATTTATTGTTTCATTTGCGTTAATCTCTTTTAATTTTTTTCTTCTGTTAAAGTAGGCAGTGTTTCCCTGCTAGATTCCTTAAAACAATTGTTATAAATTCCCTGATTATTATTACACATTGGTTCTGTCTGATCAGTTTCTGCCACTTCATTTTTAAAATAATGTCTTTGTTTATTCTTTGAGAATTTAAGGCAGTAATTTCAAATAATATTTTGAATTTCATGCAATAGATTAAATATATTATTTTCCATTCCCACCTCCTCTCAGATTCTCCCACACTTATACATGTACCTGACTTCATGTTCTTTCTCTCTCTTAAAAAAATGGGATTCAACATTTTCTGATGCAGTGACATTCAGAATTAATACAGCTCAAAAGATTCCAAACATCTATTAAGCTAGAAATGACAAATTGCTGTCCACATAAAATAAAAAGCAGAGTTTCAGTGTTAACATGCCTATATTTTATGTATCGTCTATAAAAGGAGTCAGACAACAAGCTATCATAAATAATAATGGAATATATAATACAATATTTTATATATTATTCCACTTTACTTGATCCACTCATTCAATTATCTAAAATCACCCACAATTTTAAAGCCATACATATGAGGATAGTCATCTTCATAACTTCTTAAAGTTCATGACTTTATTTGTAGCATTGCTATGAAGGAGATGAAGGTTTTACGTTCTGTGCAAATTTTACACTGTTCGCAACATTACATCAAGCCCCTAAAGTCACCCGGCAAGCAATTACTTGAGGATGCAGTTTAAATAAAGGGACATATATCATGGATTTTGCCATCCTTCTTTATTTTATGAAAATTACATTTGGGTACTCATAATTTTAACAGTGAAGGTAATAGTTTTTTTTTTTTTTTAAATAAAAGCATTGGCTATTTCCATGCTTGGAGGAAGCCACAACAAGATAAATAATATTTAAGTGGTTCAGTTATATACAATTGTGAAATGGTCTTCTTCCATTCAAGTAAATTATGTCTTATATACTCATTAATTGTAAACTGAGCTATAAATGTGGCTTTAAATATTATAACTTTCTAACTATAATTTGTTCTTATAGCATTATTACTTGAAGTAACACATTTTAAAGCACTTCTAAGCAACATGAGAAGGAAACTTCATCTCACCACAAAGTCACAGAGAATTCATCCCAGATGTATTTAGGGATATCATGAGAAAAAACTCTTTGTAAAAACAATAAATCTAATGAGATAAATACATGTCAGTCTCCTGTACAGTTTTTCCTTAAAAGCAAACTTTTTATATAAATGCTCTAATTTAACATAATGTGATTTGAATCATAATCTATAATACAGATCCTGTATGAGAGATTAAAGTTCTTTTTTTTTCACTCTCTCCCAGCAAAGCTCTCCCATCAAGAGCCTATCTTCATCAAAACAAGGATTACCTTGGATATTGACTAAAGCATAGTAACTTCATGTGTTCCTTAACATCATTTATATAGTCAATCATAATTGCTCATCAGATTAAAGTTAGTTAAAGCCATAGTTTTGTATATGTTTATAATAGCTTGTTAAGTCATCAAAATAATATCATCATTATAATTTATTTTATATATTTTTCACAAGGAGGACTGTCCATATTAATAATCAATGCCAGTCTTTTCGTTTCAGATTGTCTGGTCTTCCTCATTTGACCCTAACCATCTCCTTCACCCAACTTCGCTGAAAATGATTTTAAAATAATGACAACCACAGACATTTTATGTGTATAAAATTCTAAGCTTATAACTTCATATACAGAGAATATTTTAAAAAATCATTCTCAGTTAATTTGTGGTATATGGATTTCAAAAGGGGATGGAATTTACAGTTCAATACAAGTTTAAGTTTGGCTAGATATCATGCAAACCTGAGAATAAACCTTATAAGATATCTTCTCTGAGGACATGGATCCAGACACAGTGCAAATCCTCATTAATACCCACAGTGGAAGTCAAGGTTTGTTCCCACTATGTTACTATCACTGTTTTTTTTTTTTTTTCTGCAGGTTTTTAAATTTCAGAGTATGATAATGTCTTAGATTGAAGAAAATGTTGTTCTATTAATAGCTTATTGAGAAAAAGGAAAAACTGGAATTCCTTTGAATTTCTGATCAGAATATGTAATGCACATGCATTCATTTCTTGAAGCTAATTCTGAAGTGTTTTCTGTAGCTCATCCAATGCTATCTTCCAATTGCTTTTCTTCCTTCAGTCCCAGACACTGTTTGTGTATTGTGTGTTCTGGTGTCATTCATACAGAGAATAATTTGAGAAATTGATACAATCATCATAATTGGAGAATTAGGTCAAAAACTTTATTGTTTTTCTTTCAATTTTTAAAACTTCATGGATATTCTTTCTCCAATACATTTTATTCATTATTAGGATTTGGAGTGTTATGTTAATTATGTCTCTAAGATTGAGAAAATTTCATTTCTCAATATCAATGATTATTTCTAACAAGCTACGCCTTTTGATTCTACCTTTCTTAGCACAGGTACAGAACACAACAAGTAGAAACCAAGAAAAATGTGAACAAGAATAAAGATTGATATCACTGAATTCTGAGTGATGGCCATAAAAGTTTACATAAGTCTAAGAACTTCTATAATTAATTTTCCTTTTGTTTTGTTTTATGAAGAATTTTGAGTGAACTCTTGGGCTCTAGTTATTATACGCACTTCATCCTTACCAACTTGTGGCCTAGATTAGAGAAACTACTGTGAGATTTATAAAGTGTCATTTTATTTTTTTTATTGTTAATTTGTGCCAACACACACATATACACACATATATACACACACATACAAGGAAGGAATCGACCTCTGGATTTTTTTAATCTAGTGGAGAGTAGGTCAAAAGCAGTTCATAAACTTGATTTCTGAGGGAAGTCATGTTCTGAATCAGGAAGTAGGAAAGATTATTAATCAAAGGGAGAAAGGTTCTGCTAAAAGCTGAATAGTCATGGAAAGCGATTTGAAACATCACTTTCACAAATACAATTATTTTGAAGCTGCATTTAATGCTGAGATTTGAAAGAAATTGATAGTAGATTTTATTATTCAACTGTTTATATATATATAATGTATATATATAATTCTCTCTATACATCTATATCTATCTATTATCTAGATAGATAAATACAAATATTGACAGATTGATTGATTTATATACAACTAACCTCAGTTACTCACTAATGGGCAAGGCAAAGTGGCATTAACATGGAACATTATAAAAATTGTAATCAGTCTCAGAAAATACTGAGATTTTACTGTAAATATTTACCAACATTATAAGGTCTCCAAAAGTATAATGTTGCTAACATAAAGATAGTTTCCAAGCTGAATATGCTTTTAAGGATATTTAAGAATATGCCTTTAAAGAGACAAATGACTGGCATTATTCATCCATTTCTCACATTTTCTACTATTTTAGGAAAGATCTAATTTAGTATAAGCTTCTACCACATTATCTATTTTCCCTTCAATTTTCAAAGTAGTGACCAAAGACTCAGTCTCACAGTGAAAAGTCCCTCTTAATGCTGAAGATATAATTTTATCATTTCAAAGAGACAGTCACTTATTTACTAAGAGATAAGGCTGAAAATCTAAGGATGCAGGCTAAAATATTTTGACTTATGCAGATATAAAAGAAATTGAAAATATTTTTTTCTTTTGGTTATTTTCTTGAGACAGGGTATCACACTATATCCAAGGCTGGCCTCAATAGTCTATGCAGCACAAGTTGGCCTCAAATTTGAGGTGATTATGCTGCATCAGTATTTTGGGTGTTGAGATCACAGTGGGTAAACAGCCCTTGATGTAGAATGTATTTCTGTATGCCATGAATATGCTTTATTACCATTGGTTAATGAAGAAGCTGTTTTGACCTATCGCAAAGCAGTTTAGAGGCAGGTTGGAAATCAAAGTAGAAATTTAGGAAAGGAATGTCAGAATCAGCACTGA